>OW796091.1:657301-1857301 GCA_941860345.1 Chrysodeixis includens | reverse complement strand
CGCGCGTGAGAACCCAGACATACCTATTTAGTTGCTGATTCTAAGTAATAATTAGGCACCAATAATCTTAAAAGAAAATCTATATATATAAAACTCTTCCGTTACTGACTGACTGACTGACTGATTGACTGACTGACTGACTGACTGACAGACAACGCACAGCCGAAACTACTGGTCGTAGAAAGCTGAAATTTGGCATGTAGGTTCCTTGAGATATGTAGGGGTGCACTAAGAAAGGGTTTTTGGAAATTCAACCCCTAAGGGGGTAAAAAGGGGTCGTAACGTTTCTATGAAAAATCTTATTCCTTGGGTTTATAAACTTGAAACTTAGCACAAACACGTATATGGTCAAGTAAATAAGTTTGGCATTATGTTTTTTTTTCAAACTACCCTCCAATAGTGATTAGGGGGTTGCGATTGGGTGACTGATTGACTTTCGCGCAGCCATAACCGCTTGGTGTAGGAGTCTAATATTTTGAATAAAGCTTCCTTTACTGACGGGAGTCAGCATTAAAAAAAGATTTTTTGGAAATTCAACCCCTAAAGGGGTAAAAAGGGGTCATAACGTTTCTATGAAAAATCTTATTCCTTGGGTTTATAAACTTAAAACTTAGCACAAACACGTATATAGTCAAGTAAATAAGTTTGGCATTATATTTTTTTCCAAACTACCCTCCAATAGTGATTTAGGGGGTTGCGATTTGGTGACTGATTGATTAACGCACAGCCGAAACCTGTATAGAAGTCTGATATTTTGAACAAGGCTTCCTTTAGTAACACAATTGACCACTAAGAAGGGATTTTTGGAGTAGCAAGCCATTAGGTAGCGGGCGGGGGGCGGGGGGAGATCATCTGATACTTTTAATTTTTCTAGATGATGTTTTTGTCTCGCTTTACTTTTTGTTACATAACGTAATCGACAAACTCCAAAACTACTTATCGTTTTCAAATATTCACCATTAGAAAACTACATCATCCCTGAGTAACTCAAGCTGTATAATATAATTCCAATTGTAAAGTCCTGTCGAGATCATTAAAAAACGCCACAATCCCAAATTACACGTGGGTGAAGCCGCGAGCGGAAAGCTAGTGTCATTATAATATTGGAGGAAAATACAAAAAACTTTTATACCTACTAAGTTTGAGTTTTCCAAAAATATCCGGACAAATGCGAGATGGGCTTATATACTGAGGGTTCCGTACATTTCATTATAAATAGTTTACTTTCATTCGCGGGGGAAATTCGCGGTTTATTGTGAAAAAAACGGTTCCTTTTTTTTACTTTAACTTAGATGTTAAAAGATGGACGCCGGAGGAAGAACATCATCATCGTGGTCGACGGCGGCGAAGGTTGTGTAACGATTTTGTCAGACATACAGGTCGCACGTGGTAGAAATCACAAAAAACAGGGAGGTTCGGAAGGAGAAAGGGGAGGCTTTTGCCCAGCGGTGGATCTTATATTGGCTAAATAAAAAAAATAACTTAGATGTTTGGTTAACTTAATAGATACGACGCCCCCTTCCCCCCTATGTAATAAAAATTGAAGTAAACTTCAAAATTAGACCAAGAATTCTGTGCAAAATTTTAAGTTTCTACCCTAATAGTTTAAGCCCTGCGTTGATAGGTCATCACATCAGTCAGACAGACAGTTCTCCTTTAATATAATAATATATTGATTTGACTCAATGCATCTATCTTATTCGATCTTATTTCAATCCAGGCAACACTCTGAGACCAGCCCGAGATGGATCGGAGCTGCCTTCAGCTCGATTCCTCAGGACCTCGCTGCTTGGAGACGGTTACTTCAGAGACCACCATTTTTCAACCCTAGCCACGCACTTTCAAGTAGCTTCCGCTGCAGATAACGTTGATCTTCTCTATTTGCGTAAGTTCAAGTTTTATAATGCGATAGTGATCCTAGTAATCCTAGTCGGGTTTAAAAAATATTTGGAACTACTGTATTTGTAATAACCGTGACTTCTATAACTGTTCTTGTAACTTTAGGCATGAGTATGTTGCGCCACTTGCATTTATTAAATGTACCAAACGATGTCAATATTGGTATAATAGATACAATTTGCACAAGCATTTATTTAATTTTTAACAAATTACAACATAGAGTGTTTGTGAAAAATCTAGTTACTTGTAAATCCACTGACGTTTTAAACTTTCATCTTCAGTTCGATACACCATAGTCAGTGATTGCTGCCTCGGCAACACTCCGAACCGAGTGAACCCGTTATGTATTCCGATCTCCGTTCCCGAAGACGACCCCTTCCTCCAGCCCGCTGGCATCAGGTGCCTTAACCTCACTAGAATCATCACATACCAAGACGTCGGGTGCCTGCCTAACTCGCTGCCAGCTGAACGTGTAAGTTTCAAGGATCGTAAACTTTCTTGAACAGCTGCTTAAACATACCTTCTTGGTACACTTATACATGCACTTATTGAATAATACCCATTTGTTTTCCAGTACTCCATAGCAACGCCGTTACTGGATTTAGGACTAGTATATGGGAATACAGAGCTAAGAAGTAGGTTAGTAAGAGCAAATCAAGGCGGTTTGCTGGCGTTCAGGATGGAAGGAGATCGAGAAGTTCCGAATGGAAATAGCCCTCTTTGCCTCGGCAATAGTGCTAATGAGACTAGCTGCTACAACTATGGTAACTATAACTAACCAGTGCGTTTTACTTATTCACCTTGGCTTCACGCGTCTTGTATAGTATTAGGTTAAGAATTATCAAGAATTTGATCCCCAGGTTGAACTAGAAGAATATGTGACTACAAACTGTTAAGTAAATCTATAGCCAAAACCGATCGCATGTTTACAAGCGTTGTTTTAGGACTCATTACAAGTGTAAAGAATATATTTAGAAACCTTAGAAGTTTAGTAAGCAGTAACTTCATGTAAATTAACTAATTCACAGGTGACGACTACCAAGCAAACCTTCTTCCTGGAATATATCTTACCACGATGTGGTTCTTCAGAGAGCACAACAGGCTCGCACGACGATTAGCAAAGATCAATCCTTGTTGGGGCGACGAGAAGCTGTTCCAGACCGCGAGGCAGATCAATATCGCGGAGTGGCAGTACATCTTCTACTATGAACTGATGCCAGAGATACTTGGTAATTAAATTCACTAGAATTTATGAAAACTACAGAGCGTCATGATTTATGAACGAAATAGGCAGTGGTCTGCAAATCGCTTTTCCCCGGTTTTACCAATAATAATCCATAACACCACCAAACAGAAATTCGACAGCTTTGATTTAATGAATAAACTCTAAGTAAACCTCTCTTCTCCAGGTCGCAAAAATGCGTTAGAAAAAGGCATAATTTACGAGACCGACGGCTACGTGAACGACTTCGACCCCCACCAGGAGCCAGGAGTAATACGCGAGTACATTGTCGGCACGCGATGGTTCCACACATACCAACCTGGGCGATTGGAGTAAGGCTTCCATGATTGTATAATTTTATACACACTCACGTCATCTACACTTATTACTTCTGGCTAAAAGCACACTGCAACACTAGTGTCTTTCAAATCAAGTCATTTATTCTAATTAGGCTACAATGTAGCACTTTTGGAACGTCAAAATTTATAAATTATAGACAGCACCCCATCGCCCACCCTTTACCGCTTTCTGTGCTATTGCTGCGGGAGAAGAAACGGCGCAACAAACCGATTAAATTAAAGGTGCTTTGTCAGAATATTTTCTATATGAAAATCGATTAGTTTTGGACACGAAATTTTTCTTAAAACACTCATTTGGCGAAAATCCGGTTTACAATAATAAAACATTTATACCATCAATGTTTCCTCTTCTCTCTTCCAGTATGTACAGCAAAAAACAATACCAGAGTAGTATATCAGCGCCATTACTCACCCTGAGAAGTGGATACCTCGCCAACAACGACAGCGAGGCGCAGCTGACAGAAGGGTGTTACATACAGCCAGCTGACAAGTTTGATGACTACGTCCTCGCTCCCGATGTAACTATAGCCCGAAATAATATTAACATTAGATACATATTTAAGTGTTTAACAGATTTGTTTCGTCTGTAAACTGTAACGAAATATTTTAAGAGCATTAATATTATGTGAAACAATGTTTTGCACTACAGAGCCGCCTTTATATTTATGACTAGTTTTTGTCCGCGGTTTTACCCGTGTAAATAAGTGGATTTGATGCAAAAAAAAAAGAAATTTACTTAATTTGCATATTATTTATTACACTTAAATACCAAATTAATAATACTGAACTTTTATACAAACTTCTGAAACCATACAAAATATAGTTATAATATATGGAAGATAGTTTCGTTAAATCCATTTTAAATTCAGTTAAATTTCATAAGAAACCTACTTGCCAAAAATCAAGTATTATAGTTTCTGAGATTTTGTGATTAATCAGTGAAAAGTATTTTATATGAGGCTTTTATACAAATGTATAAATCAGATTGCCTTTTTAATTAAGTTCTATTTAATTGACGTAACTAATTTGGTTGCAGCTGGTGCAACGAGTAATACCCAGGCTTAGAGCTTCCGACGTCTCCGCAACTGACTTCATGAGAGGTCGCGACGCTGGCTTCCCTCCGTATAACCACTACCGAAAGTTCTGTGGACTGAAACCCGCCAAGACATGGGAGGACCTTCACGATACTATTGACCCAGATGTAAGTAAGTTGTCATAACCAAAAAATCATTTTATTTCCATCGAAATACTCTTAACGTGTTAGTACTTTAACTTTAACCTTTCATACAAATCAAAATAGTTAAGATAGACCCTGAATGATATCATCTAGATATTCTTAAAGTGAATGCTAAGTCAAAATATCTATCGGAGTCAATATTTCTCACAATGACCGAGTTCGAGTTAGAGAAAGGGCGCCTATTATGAGCTTAAGGTTTATTAAGTATAACGTAATATGATAATAATAGATCTATCTCATATGGTCCCCAGAAAGTGGAAATACTGAGTCGTATTTACGATGAAGTCGAGGACGTTGAGCTGATGGTAGCTATCTATGTGGAGCGGTTCATACCGGGCGCCTTCTTGGGGCCCACACTGTACTGCATCATGGTGCACAACCTGCTGCTCTGGAGACAGTCGGACAAGTTTTTCTTCGAACATGGAGGCTTCCCAGCCGCTTTGACAATCCGTAAGTATTTTATGAACACAACTCATTATCGAGCCCATATATGAGTCATAAGAATTACATGGAGAGTTCTGAACAAAATGTTAACTTTCAGCCCAGCTAAACCAAATCCGGCAGACCAGCATAGCCCGCGTGCTGTGCGACAATGGAGACGATGTCAAGCACATACAGCCGGCGGCCTTCTTCAGACAAGGACCTTGGTAAGGATGCAGACTGATTGCAAGAAAATCATGAGAAACATTAAAGAATCTTACACAGGAACCCACCCCTTCATGGAAACTTTAAGCAGTGAAAACGGATATTATTTTTACCATATCTATGTTTGCTAGGATTTAAGAACATTGTGTAAATTACCAAATACTTTTTAGAGCCGTCAAGTTGGCACACTCATTCATTTGTACGATCAGAGCCGGTGAATAATGACTAACACTTTATATTTACAGGAACACGCCAGTACCATGTCAAGAAATCAAAGGCATAAACCTGGATAAATGGAGAGACAGATCGTGTACAAGAAGAAAGTAGAAAAGTAACTAAAATTGATTTGAGATTTACGCGAATATTTCTGGCATTTCAACAGCTTTTTAATTAAAATGGTCATAGACGCTTAATTTAATGGCTATTTCATAATTTACGTTTTAACTAAGGCTTTGTGAAAACACAAAAGACCAAGACTATCAAGTTCTTTAAATATTAAACCATTAAGTAAACCTTATATCCTTAACCCATTCCTAAATTCTAATATACATATATTCTCTTGTAAAACCTTGCTATTTGGTTTGTTTTAACTGATTTAATATAAGATATCTCGGATCGGCTTCCTATTATCTATAAACAAATGAACAAATTTTCAGTGTTTACTTTGAGCGACTGCTGTCTGGCCTACCAAACCCAGTTACACGGGCAATAGGGTTCTTTTCGATAAGACTAGTTGACGTATTTTCTGGCCTTTGATACCTTCGCTAATTACTATATTACAAGAAATACACTTTAACAATGACATTTTCACACTAAGGTCGTTGACCTCACGCGTCCGCACGGTAGATTGTCGCGAACCAAACTGCATAAATCATGCACCGTTTTGTAAAATCAAAAGAACAAAAATCTTAGTTTTTTTTTAACTATTAGAACCCTGTACACGATCAATAATATAATTCGTCACAGACTCAGTCGATGAATTCAAAATCAAAAGGATTTTATTTCGAGCAGGCCGAAATTCGTTGCTTTTAAAGTGATCAGTGTAGGTTAAACTTTTGAAGCTGTATGATGATAGCCTAGTGGTAAGACCCTAGGACTGCCAAGTCAAAGGTCTCAAGTTCGATCACCACGAGGCGCACTGACTATTCGCATGCTGTGTGCGGTTTAGAAATAAAATATCACAGCTTCCTAATTTCGAAAGGCACTTAAAAATGTGGGTCCTGCGTCTGATCTCTCTCCTTTCGTGTCAGATTGCCGTCTCATCGGGCTACGTCTCATCTCATCAGACTTGACATTTTGGATTTTAAGTATGTAATTATAGCTTACTGGATGACGAATTTTTCTGCGTTCTTGTCTTATCCAGAGGTCCTAAAATAAGGGCCTGAAAATGCGAGGAAATGGTTCCAGTAAAGGATGGTACGACAGTCAGTACGACAGTTTGCTGCGAGCTTGGCGGGGCCACTGCCGTGCTCCAAGATTTAAAGTTCTAATTTTATAATTTAGCATAATGAACTGGCAATTTACCTAATCAGAAAAAAGTAAAATATTATTTTCAGCCCAGTTAACGGAAGTTCGGAAGTTGAGTATAGCGCGTGTAATTTTCCACAACGGAATCACTGCTGGCTCCATTTTTTAGGCAGGGTCCATAGAAAGAATGTATTTTAAATACACTGTACTTATTCACAATCACTCCAGCAAGAATATACATATAGCTAACAAGAAGATTCAAGATACGTGAGGAAAAAGGTCTCCACCACCAATTACCTACCAAGTAATATTGATGTATGTACTAATTCATTGCAATTATAATACCTTCCAAGGCCATTAATTTAAATATAGAACTATCATTTACTCGTTTTTTTATACATTACGGCCACTAGTAGTACGAGTATTTTTTTTTTTTACAAACACACTAAATACTAATATTCTTGTCCTTGAACTTATGTTCATAAAAAAGCGGCCAAGTGCGAGTCAGACTCGCTCCTGAAGGGTTCCGCAGCAACGGTTAACTAGATTTCGTTGAAATATTTTTTGATAGAAGATTGCACAATAATTTCATCATATTTATTTGGTTTTATAATTCTCTGATTTAAAAAAATACACATTTAACCAATTTGATAGTCGCAACCATGTAGTTTAGAAAAAAAAAAAACTTATATTACAAACCTCCATAATATTGTTAAAGACCTATCCATAAATACCGCACACATAATTATGTAACCAAAAAATAGTTTCAGTTCTAATTATGAGGAACCCCAACATTTTTGTTTTTATGAACGTTTCTGCCTGTGCCTGCCTTCATCAACCTGTGCTTCCTGCTAAAATGTACCCAACCTCGTACTTTCTACTTAAATACATATTTTTTTATCTTACTATCAATATTATTTAAACAATATACTGCACGATATTGTTCCCATCTTTTGTTGGCTTTTTTAGATTTTGTGTAATTAAAGAAAGCGTTTGTTATTTGTCAGTCCTGAAACACGTTTGTTTGAAAAATAAATGTCGCTCGCTACTTAAGTGGATTAAATTAATAAATAAGCCATCAAAGATCTTGTTGGTGGTGGACGTTTAGAAAAAGCACTACATTTAATTTCATAGTATGTCTATATTCATTTAACTTTTGGATGTTTACAAAACAATAGCTCTTTTTATAATAACTTTCGTGAGAATGATTCATATTTAAAAGATGTATAAAAGATGTATAGTCGAACTGACGACTTCGACTCGCGACCCCTCCGCCGCGTCAGCTCATGATAAAGGACTCCGGTTGGGTCCGAAACTAGTCGGGCTATCCCGATAAATACGCGTGAGTAAACCGTTATACATCTTTTAAATACAATAGCTCTTTGATAAGGCCAACGACGGCGATGAACAATAAAAAATCAATCTTAACTTACAGGAATTTCCCAATACCATGTCAAGAAATAAAAGATATGAATCTGAATAAATGGCGAGACAGGTTGTGTCCGAAGTAGGTAGGAACTCGAAGGAATTCAATATTTTCTAACACCGATGGTTTAAGAATAATGGATGAAGCTTATATGGTTATGTCTCATGTGATGTCTGTTGAGTTATTGTCATGTTAACCGGTTTTAAATATGTACAAAGTCATTAACATTCTCCTGCCCTTATCCCAATTTTTACTTGGGGTCGGCGCAGCATTTCTTCTTCTTCCATACATTCCTATCTGACGTCATCTCGCAAGCAACACCCAAAGGAAAGTGAGAACGCATCTCATGTACAAAGTAGGAACTATAATTTATTCAGTAATGAAGATTTACAAATAAACCAATCGTAAACCGAAATAATACAGTAATAATCAAGGCGATTGACCTAATGCTACCGGTAATTATGTTTGTAACAAGGTCAAATAGGCGGTAGCAACATAGGGAGAAGATAATTTATCAAACATGATGAATCAAACAAACAAGTTTTTACACATATTGGTTACCAGTTCTTGCGCACGGAACATACTCGTATAATATAAGTGAGGATTCTCCATACAAAATTATTCCTTTCTGTTCGTTGAGGAAAACAGTCAACATGAACTGTTTTACGTGTGCAGTAGTATGCATTTTCGCATTAAGTCTAATAACTGAAAACCAATGTTTTCCGCAAAATGTTGAAGTGTGGATATACAAGGTTCAAGTTGACGAAGTATCACAGTCTCCAGACTTCCAGACAACACAACAAGAGGCATTAGAGTCCGCATTTAATGGAGATTGTCCCCCAGACAAAGTAAGGATGGGTGAAGTTTGCACAGAGGAACAATAACAGTGCAGTTCTTTTTCCGTAAGATTAAAATTTACATTTAAATATATTAACTAAATTAAGTCTATAAAATATCTAATTTCCTAAAACAGTGACAACAAAGTTCGAGTTTCGTTTTGTGTAATGTACTACTGATTGTGATATAATAGTTATGAAAAAAACTATCAAGGTTAAAAAAGTTCCAAAATCGTACCAACTTACAATAAGTTGTTGACAACATTATAATGGTGAATAATAACTATTATTATGCAAAAATAAAGAAAACAGCCACGCGTAATTACATCGTGAACAATCGGAGGAAAAGTTGACGTTAAATAATCTACAACGTTCTTGATTGATATGATTTATATTCAAATATGTGTCCATATATTTCAAGCAGAGAAGTGACGGCTCGCCGTTGTTGCAAGAAGACGCATCGAGACACCGACCCAATACAGCATCGGCATCTTCATCGTTCAACATTAAGGACTGCCCGAAAGATAATGTTAGAATCAATAACATATGCCAAGAACCTCAATAAATGATTAGTATAAAAATTGGATTAATTATTTTCGTTTGCAACTCTGCATTAATAGTTCACACTGGCAAAGTCCTATAATAAATAATATATGACGTTGGTAGCACTTGTGAGTTAGCTATATGACGCTATAGATAAGTATCAAATCTCCAACCATTTCAGACACGGAACCATTGAAATATAAGAATTTGTATTTATTTATAGGTTTACTTTAAATTTACTTTTTGGAAACCTCCAGGTTACTATCAACTAACTTATCCACGTATAAGAAATTGTGACTTTATGTTGTTAACACAGTTATGAGTAATCATTCAGTGCTAAGTACCATAAGATGGCTACTTACAATAAACGCGTGATAATAGCAGCAAAAGTATAAAACATTATACCACAGTCAAACGGCGACTATTTTATCGTGAGCTATCACCGAAAACAGACGTAACATAACAATTGATATTTTCGTTCTACAATGAATTTCGAAGTGTTCTTGATTTGTATCTTATTGTCTGTGTCCATGGACTGCAAGCCGAGTGGTGATGAGGGATCAGCGCCGCAACAAGATGACGGAACAATAAACCAAGGGGATTTCTCCCAATCAGTGTTTAATGGTGGTTGTCCAAGCGACTACGTCCAATTGAATGAAATGTGTGTGAAACCTCAATAAATTATACTAAATGAGTATTCAGGTTGTATTGCATTTAAATACCTAATTAGAAAACCTTATTACAGTTACATAGCCAAACGTCAAAAACGGAACCCTTGTATGTAGATTTGTCATGTCTGTCTGTCCATATGTATGTCAAATTCATTTTTTTTCCGAAACTATAACAATATTATGTTGAAACTAGATTAGTATTAGTAATATTCAGTACAGCATAAAAGTTTCGACACAAAATTGAAAAACATATTCTGGTTCCCTAAACTTGGAAACACAATTTAGATTTTCCGTTATACTCATAGTGTGGACTGCAGGGTATCTATGGATAGGTCTTTGAAAATGATATTGAGGTTACTAATGGGGTTATAATGGTAGCTTGACCCTTTGTTGATCTTCAAGGTTATTAATAGCTAACAATGTATCTTATAAGAGATTGTTATGTTGTTTATTATATAGTTGAATCATAAAAAATACTCTCAAGGTTAATCTATTCGAAATACCATAAAAATTACTACTTACAATAAACGCCCGAGGATAGCGGCAAAAACAAACCATCAGCAAATCCAAATGGAGATTATTAGATTATTTGGCGTAATTTCCTTATGAACTATCTGAGGAAACAGTCGTTACGTAACAATTTATATTTTCGTTTTACAATGAAGTGCGAAGTGTTCTTGATTTGTATTTTGTTGTTTGTATCCATGGAGTGCAAGCCGAGTGGTGATGAGGGATCAGCGCCGCAGCAGGATGACGGAATAAGAGTTCCACAGATTCCCGCCCCGTCAGTGTTCAATGGTGGATGTCCGAACGACTATGTCCAATTAAATGAAATGTGTGTGAAACCTCAATAAATTATATTATTGTAATGAGTTTTCAGGTTGTTTTGTATTTTTAACCTATACACATAGCCCCTTACATAAGGGTATTATTCAACATACTAATTTCGCACCGACTTCAGTCAGTCTAGGTGGATGATATATTTTATTATTTAGATTATTTTTATTTTTTTAGTGCCGCTGCTTTTGAAGTCGATTTTTATTTTTTGTTAAAATGTATTAAACCATGTTTTTTTATTAACGGCGATAGCAGTAACTTATTTAATCCTTGTGTCACAGAGGGTTTCAGGCAATATTTCACTTTTTCAAAGACACCTTGTGAATCACACAAGTCCTTGTCATATGCGGGGATTGTAACCGCGACACGTCATGTATAGTGGTAATTGACGTCGTTTGCAGCCGTGCTAAGTGCGATGGCAGGAAACATAATGTAAAGTTAATGTTTCCTAAATATTATTTTAATTGTGGGTGTAATTACAACAATATGTCGAAACATTAAGCCTTGATCTTGTCAGACATTAAAAAGGTCTAACTACAACTGACGTACATACCTATACTTAATAGTTCAAAAAAGCCTTTCAAGGTTATTTTAGCTGAAATATAGTAAGCAATATGACCATGGTTTCTTAAAATAATCGCCCGAAAATAGCGCCAAAAATATGAAAGAACAGTGCTGCCAAATGGATATCATTTTGTCGAGAACCTTCAGAGGAATGGTCTTTCGTTACAATTTATTGTCATCAACCTGTAATAAAGTGCGAAGTGTTATTGATTTGTATTTTATTGTGTGTTGACTGTAAGCCGAGTGGTGATGAGGAATCAGAGCGGCAACAGTATGACTGGTCAACCGACCGACACCTCCCGAGTCTGTGTTCAATGGTAGTTGTCTGGACAATTATGTCAAATTGAATGGAGTGTGTGTAAAAGCTAATACATTATTGTAATGAATATTTAGGTTGTTTTTTTTTTATTATTTTGTCGAGTTATCTGAGGGAGCAGTTATCGCCTTACATTTTTATTGTCGTCCTACTATGGAACTACGAAATTGACTACAATATTGCGAAAGTCCAAAGGAGACATAAGCATACATCGAACTAAATTTCGAAAAAAATGTAGTAGAGTTGTTAATGCATTCCTGCAACACCTGTGAATTCGAGAAACTTCTCCGTCTGATTAGTGGGCAATCGGCTACGATTTATTTGTAAGCTATTATTTCCGTTTGTTCAATTATGATGTAACTAACAACATACTAAATTATTACAATGAAGGCTTAATCTACTACTATAATTGAATACAGTGATTACTGATTTTCAATTAGGCTGGTTTTACATGGTTTACACTATTGTTATGTTTTCTATGCAGTTGTTTACAATACTTATTGTTATTGTAAGTACTTATATTCTCATGAAATTCACTTTTATAAATAATGGTTTCGTATGTTTTATGTCTCTATGTGTAATTCGAATATATTATTGTTGCTATACAGGAGCTTTCAACTTGAAGCTAACTTTTTTCAAAACTGTCTTAGATAATTACTTATATGTATACAGTTCACGAAATAATGTATTTTCGAAATTTTAACTTTACTCTTCCTAAATCTAACCTAACATAGATAGTTAGTTATAAATAACCAAATAAAGCATAGTATGCGCAATATGTAAAAATACCACAACGATACGTAAAATAAAAATAGTACCAAAGTGCAAATCAAGGAAGTGACTCGGATGATCAATAACCATTTAACACGACTCACTTGTGTAACGAGCCTACACATAGTTTTTTTCTTAATCTCAAGCCCTAAAACGTCTAATAAACAATTAGAGCTCATTAGTTTTATAACACGAAGGGCATAAATAAGCAAATTGTTTCGCTGTAATTTATATATAGAAACCTTGGCTGCCGACAGCGATGATCGTTAAATTCGGGCTTTATCTTTTTCTTTTTAATTTCGTGGTATCCCAAGTGATCTATGATGCTTATTTTGGAAAACCAGTAAAAGATGACAGGAGAAAACAACTTGAATCCTTAAATTTGACTGGGTAAGTACTATTGTGTTATAAGTGAAAGTATTTAAAATATCCTCAGAGTATTTTGAGGAAGTGCAATATTAATTAAGTTCTCCTTTTTAAACACCTACAACATCTCGCTTATTATCGAATCACAAGCATTTTCTTTATTTTAACTTGAGCCATGCTTCACTGGAATGCCATGACAAGGTTGCCGGCTTTGGATACCCTCGAAGCAGCTAATATAAGAGCGACGACAATGTACGATTTGGTGACCTACGGATGCCTAGTAGTATAGTCAGGCTTGCGCCGCTGCCAGTGGCATTGCTATGACGTCTTAGTAAGGCAGATTTAAATATATAGGTAAATAAGAAATATTGAAAATTAAATATGCTGTTTATCAATAGGATGTTTTATAGCATCGCTATGGATTGTCTGTAATGGTGTTATAAATTACAAAATTAATATATAAATATAGCAACCAAGTAAATCAACGTCAACCGACTCATCAGTCCATGAATGATATGTATACAATATTGATTGTCACCAGCCCGTGCACGATAAAAGTGGAACCATGCACGAAGGAAGAGGGGCGTCGTATCGATGGCACGTGCACCAACCCCAAGTACCCCTCCCGCGGAGGTTCGCCCACGCCCCTCCTGAGGATGAGGCCCGCCAAGTTCGGCCTTGGTAAGATATTATCAACTATAATTTATTACTTGCACCACTGAAAAACACTAGCTATAGTCTATCTATAAAACCTTTTTTCTTTTTAGCGAGATTTCACCTTAAAATGCCTCATCAAATTGTCCTAGATAAAATTAATATTAACCCACAACATTTTAAATTGGTTTTACTTTAAAGTTTGACAATGTAATAAATTAAATAAAAGTTAGAAAATATTACTTATGCATCAGACCAACTGTTAATTTTTCAGGCAATGATTTGCGACCAGCCATGAACGGCTCGGAGCTGCCTTCATCTCGCCTGCTCCGTACTAAGATCTTAAGTGACGGTTTTCCCGAAGACCACGAGTTTAACACCTTGGCTACTCACGTGTTTGTATTCTCCACAGTGGATGTCGCCGACTTGACAGTTTTACGTAAGTCAACAAATTTCTTTAAGTTGTCAAGAACCACTCAACAAAGAAATGAAGGAAATTACATCTCTTATACTACAAAAAATATTAAACGCGACTTTAATAATGTCCGGACAGGTTTCGGCCACGGCGGCTAGTGTTACTATGACACCAGCTAACTTCGCGTAACATACTATAGTGTGCACAAGATGTACTCTCTTTTCGTTTCCTCTCATAGCCCGATGGGACTGTAATATTTATTTCTAAAACGCAAACATTCGAAATGTCGGTGCACGCCGTGAGGATCGGTCATAGCACTAGGCTATCACAAACATGACTTTACTCATACGAAGGACTAATTAATAGTAGGCATCGGTTTCGCGCAATTATCAGTTTCTTATGCCCGGTAACTTCCGATAACATCGCGTGAGTTAAGTTGCTTAAATAACTACATTTCGGCTGAATAATTATTCATTCGAAATATGGATATTTACTCATCAACAAAGTCTAGGGATATTTTTATGTGATTTTGTGTTACTTAAGCAGCAAATTATCAAATAAATTATTAAATATCTCTTTGTTATATGGCATACAAGTAATCGAAGTATTGGCTTTAAATGTATCGCTGTACCTATTTAAATGTAAATAATACAATGAAAAAATTCAAACTTCAAAGAGGACTCGATTACCTGCAACTCTTAGCTTAAGGCGCCAGTCGCTTTACCAACTAAGCTACCGATGTCACTGTACAAGAGTTTGAATTTATCCATTGTATCGTGTCACATCTTTTTGGGTGTGGCATGTGGTGGCTAATGTTACAATTAGCTGACACACCGACCTGATCAGAAAGTTTCTAATTGATGTCCGAGAGATGACGCTGACCACAATAAACTTTTTCATAGTATTATTTACATTAAATTATAATGCTACAACGGATTCTGCGTATTAAAAATATTAAAATGTATCGCTGTATGCCTAAATAATATTATTTGCTTTGCCAGTTCGTTACGCTGTAGCCAGTGACTGCTGCATCGGCAATAGGCCAAACCGAATCAATCCCTTGTGCATACCAATCCCCGTCCCTCAGGACGACCCGTACCTCCGACGAACTGGGATCAGGTGTATGAACCTCACCAGATTCTCGACGTACCAGGAGATGGGCTGCATTCCTAACTCCCTACCCGCCGAAAGAGTAAGATACTTTCAACATATTTTTTTGCTAGCTCAGGTATATATTGCATTTACAAGCATTGATTTACACTTAAATTATATATGTGGATAAGAAAAAGAATACGTGTGCTATTACTCTGTGTTATACACCAAAGTAATCAAGGCCCTTATTTTACGACCTGCCAGGTTGCATTCCTTACATTAGAAATCAGTACATACATAATACATACATAATCACATACATAATTGTCCGTGTGGTGTCCGGATATAAAGAATAGCACCACCCCATATCCTCCACTGGGTGTCGTAAAAGGCGACTAATGGACCTTAAGACCCAGTGCACTGTAGTCAAGCCCCTTGGGTCACCCGAATGGTGGCGGGTAAACCACCAACAATCGCATTTCCAAAGAGGGTTAGTGTCAGGCAGGCGGCCGACTATAAAACCATAGCCAAAACTTTAAGCAACACGTCCAGAAGACGTGTTGCGCCGACCCCAAATAGTAATAATTGGGATACGGGCAGGGGAATGATGAGAAATCAGTACATACCGCATATTTTAGGAAGTACGAAATCATAAGTAATTACAGAAACACTATCCAAGTCTCGATTTTGAAATGAATCAATTAATAACTTTTAGCTTGTTTTTAAATAAAAAGGGGAATACAATTAGTTCTGCCCTTTTTTATTTCCATCATAATATGGTAACAACGAATTGTCACAGTACAACCTCCCAACCCCGGTACAAGACTTATCAATAGTGTACGGATACTCGGACCTCCGAGAGAGACAGATAAGGACATACGAAGGAGGGCTGCTCAAGTCAGAGATGAAAGACGGCGTGGAACGCCCTCCTGGAACCGCTGCCATCTGTATTAACAACAGGAGACCTGTGGAGAACGCGTGCTACGAATTTGGTAAGTAAATTGGAACGTTTATATTAAAAGCAACTTTCTCAGAGCTATTTTAATATACAATAATATTTTTCTTTACTTAGGTGATTTCTATGATGGCAATGTACTTTCTGGTATATATTTGACGGCAATGTGGTTCTACCGAGAACATAATCGGCTGGCTCGCAAATTGGCAGCGATCAATCCTTGCTGGGATGACCAGAAGCTGTTTGAAACTGCCCGACAAATCAATATTGCTCAATGGCAGTATATACTTTACTATGAGTTAATGTCAGACATTTTAGGTAAGGCTAATCTTTGTGTTTCTTAGTCATGTGACGTTTAGCTCTGATTTTAACTAAAATATTCTCTAAAGGATTTTAAAACCCCAGATTCCTTCAAACGCCTGTTTCATTCAAGGTCCTTATTACATTTTTAAGACGAAGTTATTAATAGTAACCAGCCTTTTTTTTTAATAGGTCATAAGAATGCATTAGAAACTGGTGTCATATACCAAACAAACGGATACGTGAACGACTTCGACGAGCGACACAAACCAGGCGTGTATCACGAATACCTGATCGGCACGCGCTGGTTCCACACCTTCCAAGATGGAAGGACCGAGTAAGTAGAGAGACCCTAGCCTAGCCAGCTGATCATATGGCCTGCAAGTAGGGTTAGATCTGAGGCATCTGGTAATCATAATTCATCCAGTCAAGCAATTTGTATTAAAGAGATGTATAAAGGTTTACTCACGCGTATTTATCGGGATAGCCCGACTAGTTTCGGACCCAATAGGAGTTAAATCATGAGCTGACGCGGCGGCGGGGTCGCGAGTCGAACTGCGCCGCCGCGTCAGCTCATAAATATGCGTGAATAAACCGTTATACATCTCTCAAATATGAATCAGTCTCACGAAAGTTATTATAAAAGCAATTTATTTTCAGTTATAACAATACATTATGGTACAAACCGGACAATCAATAAGATATTTCAACCACAAATACCTTTAAATCGAGCCCTAATCGATTTAGACCAAATGAAACAAACCATATTATGTCATCTTCATCCATTTCACATTTTATAACGATTAACTCATTTTACCTATAAATATGTTCAATTTTCAGAAATTGTCTTAAGTCGCGTTTATAATGTAAAGTGTATACGCCTTATAACTGAAAGTGTAATTTACAAGCTAAAGTTCAATATAAAATTGCGTTAACATGAACAAGAACAACATCATGAACGAAAAGAAATGTTTAAGTTAACGTTTATATCGAATGCTGTCGAAAGTTAATAAATATTCTGTCTGTGTCCCCAGCCTCTACAGCCGGAAGGGAGAATACCTTGGAACCCGAACCACAGTAGACGATGAATTTAGAAGTGGCATCCTTGAGGTGAATAACACTGAGGCGGACCTCACACAGGGAGCCTTCAGGCAAAGAGCCGCTAAGTTTGACTACACTATTGAGCCTGATGTAAGTTCCTCATCCATGAGTTAAAGTTTCACTTACTATATCTACGCTAAAAGTGTAACCAACATCCAATTACAGATTGCAGAACGAGTCTTTGGAGAGCTACAGTCAGCGTCAGACCTTAGTGCCATCGACATCATGAGAGGCCGCGATCAGGGACTGCCTCCGTACAACGAGTACAGGAAGATATGCGGCCTACCTGTCGCACACAAGTTTAAAGACTTCGAAGACGCCATATATGCCGATGTATGTTTCTTTTTTCAGTAAAAATCAACGCTGCAAAGTTACACCTACTTAACCTTCGAACACGGAGAAAAAAATACGCAAAAACATCGCGGTTGTCAGAAAATGTTGATACTTATACCTAATTAAATGACTTTATAAATTCTTTTCCCATAGTCTAATAACGCTGTTTTGTAACATTAATAACTTTCAAGCGACCGGTGCACATAAGGAACGCCGCACTTGTCGGCAAAATTTTATGAATTTTAGGTAGTAGCTTGTTTGTTATAATTTATTCGTCCTCAGTACTGCCATACGTAATTAAGGATATCATTTAAAATTTATTATATTTTTAGAGATTTTTTTTCTATTTTTATAAAAACCAATGATAAATTTATTAATTATTTTATTCTACGCCTTAGTTGGTCTAAGTGATTTTTAAAACATACTGTATATACAATAGCTTGAAAATTAAGGTCATTGCTACGTTGGACACACGGTTAAAGAGTTAACTGTAATAACTTTGTAAAACTAAACAAATACCTACATGAAATGTCAATCTAACAGATACTTTTATGTTCCAGAAAGTGGAACAACTTCGTCGTATCTATGACGACGAGGTGGATGACATGGAGCTGATGGTGGCGATCTACAGTGAGCGGCTGCTGCATGGCGCCTGGGTAGGACCCACGCTCTTCTGCATCATGGTGGAAAACCTCGTCAATTGGAGAAAGTCTGACCGATTCTTCTTCGAACACGGGGACACACACGCGGCACTCACTTTACGTAAGACATTTTCATAAGCTTTTTATTTAAATAAATTGCTTTAAAATAAGTTGACTTTACGCCTGGTGTTTATAACCAACAAGGCAATTTAATTAAATTCTATCATTGACATGACTAAATAAGTTTGTAAATTTATAGCGCAAAACCACAAATCCTAGATTTGAAGTTTTGATCGGCATAGAAATCTTGTGGTAACAAACCACTTCACTTTATTTTGCCAGCTCAATTGAACGAAGTGAGGCAGAGCAGTATGGCGCGGATACTGTGCGACAACGGTGATGGAGTCGAAAAGATTCAGCCCAAAGCTATGCTTAACGTTGGTCAAAAGTAAGTTATTACGTTAAGAAGTTTAATTTATTAAAATTAACAATTTATAAGTTTTATGATCAAAGAAATCTCAATACTACACTCAATAGTAGTACTGCTATAGTACCTTCTAAGTATTTATATTCCCTTAATTTTCTTCATTTTATGCACCGACGCTAATTAGGAAAATGAAGTTAATTTTTGCGCCTAATATTTACGATCTAATATCCTGTTTAAAGGCTGGAAACATAATAAGCGTTATTAAACTTCCAGGAACAAAATAATGCCATGCAAGGAAATACCTAGTATAGACCTTTACAAATGGGTGGACCCGAAATGTTACGAAGGCAAAAAGAGCCCCCACCACATTGAAGACTCTTGGAAAACTGGATACAATGTCCCGTGGAGTGCACAGCTCTACGACTATAAAAAGTAACAAAAGATATAAACAGATTTTGTTAATATGTATTCGACAACACTACTAGTTTTGGATTTAAAATTATTTTTTGTTTGTAATCTGCATATTTTAATGAGTTTTGTGAATAAACGTCACAAATCTGGTAAAATTTGGCATCAGTTTGATTCAAATATGTCTGTTATTTAACCCTCTCCGAATTCTCAAACTACACTTCACTTCTTATGATTTGTTACAAAAATATATGAGAATTAATAATGTCACCAGGATTAGAATTATTACAATAGTGCTGACAGTCGAAACACCTCTTGGTAAAACTTTTGCTGAAGTCACGTCCCTTCAAATGCAAATAGGTATAATAAGTTCAGGATTATGGACTCCAAGGCTACTACTAAGGGTCTACATATTCAATCGAGTTGGTGTCGAAAATCTTTTCTATACTCATCCTAGTGCTAGGCCTGCATAACTGTTATTCTTTAAGTTTGGCCATGACTTAAGTATAATACAATAATGAACCCAAGGGAAAGGGGGGGAGAGAAAGCATTTATCTCGTAAATGTATTATACTGATACTCAAGTGTATGTTCAAAGAGTGTTTCACGAATGCGGCGTCAATTTTATTGGCAATGTATTCTGTCATTGCATAGCGTACGGCTTAAAATGATAACAAACTCGAAGATTCGAGATGGCCACTAACTTGCTTTGTATTCCGCCTAACCGAGCAAAAGATACCCGTAGTATTCCTCTCACAAAAATCCCAGCGAAGACAAATAACAGGCATTTTTATTTTCTTATGGAAATTAAACTGGATCCTCGGTTAATATTGTTTCTGCTTACGAAATGCGTTGCCAAGATACTGCGCGTTATCAGACAGGCGTTTGAGGCTGCCTTTATGGGTGAACTCTGGCCTTTAAATTTTTGCCACGAGTTTGTGGTTTTGTTAAGAATGTGTGTTGTGTTGTTTGGGTTACATTTTAGCACTAATTTGGGGTTTTAAAAGGTCGAGAATTTCAGAGTGGGGCGCAAATATACGGAAATTTACGCTGTAGGTGCCGCAGAAAAGGTTTGATTTCTTTTAAGATTTTAATTAAATGCACATTTCATTGGTGCAAAAACCTTTTAGTCAAATGTTTTATAAAAAAAAATGCGATACATTATTTAATCACAAACTTAAGATGTTAACGAGTTTCAGATCCGATCGTTAATCAATTTTATACCAATATAATAATGAGGTTTACTTATTTTTTAATACTAAACCTATTAAAATATGCACAAGGCACCTAAAGGTGAAAACACTAGTGATACAAAATATTTTACACGTGTTTTGGATTACGTTATTAATTAGCTGGTGATTCTGAGTGAACTATCAATTAGCGATCCGTACAAAATGTTTTAAATTAATTGCCGACTTAATCTCTTCAGCGAGAGAGAGATCAGAGTGAGGTACCTACTACTGTTTTTTGTTATATGCTTTATTATGTAAAATTATAAAGCATTACCTTTTTTTACAATGATGACGACGACGATTTCTGCATATGTCAATTCCATTAAGTCATTACCAAATTGTCAGCACTTTTAAGTTTATTTTAAATTTTCTCAAGGTAAACTACAGTTCTTGATAAGGAACCTTTTCAGAAAATCAGGTCTTCTGTTATGTATGTCAAGGTACACATTGCTCGCACTACGATCGAACGGCGAAGGTTCCAGAATTTTCAATAGTTATGTCGTCAGCTTTTCCGGGCATTACTTTCTATATTTGTGGACACGGCTGCACCTCGTTTTAAGGATGTAAAAAGAATAGCAAGCTTAGAAATCATATGCTTGGCTTTAACCGATCAAATTATATTAAATGATAAATTCTGTTACGTTTTTCAAGACGGTATTTATAAAAAATATAACAAATATTCGACTGTGTCGCAACGAAATATACATCTCTTCCACCGCACAACTCATGGAACTTGGATAATACACATATTGCTTTGAAAAACCATGTAAAATAATTTGAAGCCATGTAAAGCAAAAACGCTTTCTATTACGATCACGTTTCAATAAATTAAATTGTAGCATCAATTTACAAGGCGGGACTTGAGTACGAGTACAACGTGCATATAATAAGCGCTATAAGCCGGCTGATGAGGCGCGTCAAGTGCGTCTAATTAGACCCGCAGACGCTACTGCGCTAATTGTCGAGGTCTACAGACTACGCAGGAAGGTTGCATGTTAATACCATCAAGTTGTATTTGATTGTGTTTAATGAGGGCTCTGAACAGTGATGTTTTGAATTGAGGTTTAGAGAATACGAAGATTAGAAGCTGGTCTTCCAAATCAAGTATCAGATTTCTAATTATTCTGAGTAGCGTTAATCTCCCTCTTTATGTTCTTAATTAATAATAAGTTTAAATCTTATTAATTGATTTTGTGTGCGTTAGTTAGCATAAACAGTTTTAATTAATTATTTCATCATTCCCCTGCCCTATCCCAATTATTATGATTTAGGGTCGGCGCAACACGTCTTCTAGACGTGTTGCTTAAAGTTTTGGCTATTGTTTTATAGTCGGCCGCCTGCCTGACACTAACCCTCTTTGGGAATGCGATTGTTGGTGGTTTACCCGCCACCATTCGGGTGACCCAAGGTGCTTGGTACAGTGCACTAGGTCTTAAGATCCATTAGTCGCCTTTTACGACACCCAGTGGAGGATATGGGGTGGTGCTATTCTTTATATCCGGACACCACACGGACGTTTTAATTAATTATTTATACTTAATTTACTTTCAATCCTAAAAATAAATTTACAAATACTTCCGAAGTTGCACATAGTGGCGAAAAGCACCCGTTTAAATAGCACTTTTGTCGTACTTATAATTATGTACTTATTAAGTATGTAGTTGTAGAAATGAGATATAAGATAATCGTATCTAGGTATAGCTATTTCTAATTTTGTAAATTGGTAATGTTTATGTCTGGCGCGCGGGATTTCTCCAGAGAACGTAGCTGCTCTAACCGAATCATGTTCGAGGCGGCTTGGGTTGCATCCGCAGCAAATTGAATGTAACAAGACATCAATTTATATTCCACTTGGATCACATATCTTGTCAGGGACCTCGTTAGTTAGTATTAAACTTAATACCTAAACTTTAAACGTATCTTAGATAAAGGCGTCGGATTTGAAAGTAATTTTTGGATAATTAGTTAGTAAGAACGATATCATTTTGCTTAACGATTTGATTATTGTCAATACGCTTAGTCGGTCCAGATAAAAGATAATATTTATAAAAATAAATAAATTAAAAATTAAAAAACCCGACTGCATAAAAAACACTTTAAATAAAAACTGAAAAGTAAAAAACAAGCTTAGTCTAAAAGTGTAGATAGCAATGCTATTACCACAAAATTAAATAATTTCATAATCAATACACAAAAAATAATAATCTTATGCGAAACATAATTGAGTATAACAGTCGGGACCCATATTGAATGATTTTAGTCTAGTTTATTTAATGGGTCCCGACTGTTACACTCAATTATGTTTCGCATAAGATTATTATTTTTTGTGTATTGATTATGAAATTATTTAATTTTGTGGTAATAGCATTGCTATCTACACTTTTAGACTAAGCTTGTTTTTTACTTTTCAGTTTTTATTTAAAGTGTTTTTTATGCAGTCGGGTTTTTTAATTTTTAATTTATTTATTTTTATTTAACACTTTTTAGTTAGTTATAATACGGCTATGTGTTTCTCAAGATTTCACCCGCGACACGAGAGAACTACTTCCAATACCAAGATAATAAAAAAGTAACACACGTCGATCCAGTTATTTTAGATTGATTGCGTAACACAAAGAGAGTAAAGGAATTAGAAAAATAAATTCATTGTAAATATTTTAGTTTAGACGTAATTTTATTATCACTTTTCACTTTTAAGTTCAGAAACCGCTAGTCAACCGCGTCGCATAATATACGAGTATTTAGTTTGGATAATAAAGAAACAATTGCACATAGTATGTTTTTTCTATATGTCAGTGATATACCATTTTGGAATCCTCATGATGAGCTCTTTAATTTGATACCCATATTGTAGCAAATATTTAGTTTTTTTTTTTTTACTTCTATCTACGGCGCCTCACGGCCGCCATGTTGGTTTTTGTTTGACGTCACATATCTAAGAACACTTGGGTAATTAAGACGAATCCAACGATGCCCTGATTGTCGAAATCCATCAAGCCGTTTCGAAGATATGAGGTAATAAAGAATATTATGCTCATACATACATACATACAAGATACGCGCGAAAAACATAACCCTTCCTTGGCAGTCGGGTAAAAACGAGTAGAAAGAATTTCTATCAAAACACAAAACTATGTTTAAATTAGGTATGATAAAGAAGTCCACTATTTACAATAGGTAAAATAAAATCTTTTAAGGTCCAAATTGTTTATCTTGACGACGACGTACCTAATATTCGTTAAACTACACATTCACACACAACAACAAACATATTGGTGATACCCTTAGAACGATTGAAAGAAGTCCGCAGTTATCCGCTCACATTTTTATCGAACGTTACGCGGCACATCGAGGCAGCTCGGCAGGCTCCCGGGGGCGCCACTAGTCAATATTAATTGAGCCCCGCGGCGCCGACCATATATCATTATTTACACCTATCGACCTTAGTAGGTACTAGTAGATATCGGAAATAGTTTTCAAAGATTTCCCAAAGCGCTTCAGTAGTTATAGATGAGTTACGGAGTTTTCCTGATATATCTTGAGTATTGAAATTTAAAGACCTATGCTCACCCAACCTCAATCAGTCGCACTTCCAGGAGGGATTTTGGTTGTTTCTCATTCTCTTTTCTCAAAACATTTTATACTTCTGATTTTATTACATTATAACCAAGTTATTTAATTTAATTCTGGAAACCAATCCAGAATTAAATTAAATGACTTTACGTCTGTCAAAGACCAATTTGTGACACCCCGACCTATAGATTAATAACGCCCAGACCTAATAGTTTGCTTCCGAAGCAAAATAATAACCCTGTTGTTGGCACGATATTTCTGATTAGCCTTTATTTTCTAGTTCGTTTATCATTGTCACGGTATGTAAAAGAAAGTAACGTTTGTACACTTTTACATATACTTCGTACAAAACCACATACGAACGTTCGACCATGCATGCAAGTGAAAATAAAATAGAGTAAACCAACACTAAAGTCGCGTGCAACAAGTTCATACAAGCGTATCAATATTTAACAAGTGAAATTCAACCTTATGTCAATTTAGTTAAGTCTAGATACACCGCAAATAAAAGTTTGCTTGCCGAATGAGATCTTCAAACATCGAAATACACAGGAAAACCATCCTTATGACAATACACTAACGTTTACGTGAGCTGCAAAGTTAAGTTACTTTATTGTTTAATGGGCTTAGCCGGAAATCGCAGATGTACGTAAGGATTAAGCACGCTATAATATTTTAAAGCTTAGTCCTAGAAAGTTTGTCGCGCTGGGAATTTATACCTACAGAAGGAAATTTTAATATTTATGAATAGAAAATTAAAATAAATTATTTTTAGCGTACCGCTGGTGGAGTATGGTGGAATAAACTTCGTATAGAATTTGATTCTCTAGGTGAGTAAACGTAGAGTTGATTTTCACAATGTGCTGGGAATATTTCTGGCAAGAGGAAAGTTATCTTGTAAAAAAAAGTCTTTGTTCATGAAAAGTCATACCTACTTTAGATCATGAGGTATTCCGATTTCGTCGATATAGTATAATTCACTTCTGTCATTAACTTCTCAGATTAATTATTTTTTCACATGAAGTTAAGTTCATAGTTCAGTGACCTACTACCCTTTCAAGTCGAGTTCATGTTTGCGGTTAAACACTACGAACATGTTTATAACCCTATAACGCCTCGCCGCGCACCCGTCTATAGTGACCGCGTGCAATTTTCAAGTTATTGCGTGTTTAAATTAAATATGTCGCTGGTATTGCAATAAGCTGCAAACACCACTTTTAATAAAACATTCTTCAGATTTCCATTTACTGTTCTAAACAAAGTATGTGTCACATAATGCCGACGGTCCGGAAGAGGTTGGCTTACGTCGGAAGTAGAACATTTAAAAATGTTCGTTTTATGTGTGGTATATGCCTTATTTGTTACAAACTTTTGAGTTCTGGTATCTAAGCTTAATATAATGTAAATATATTAGCCTTATCTTCCAGGACTTTAAATTTGTTTGCTGCATTATGGTGTATTTTAATATGTCTAATGGCTTTTTTTTTTTCAGGTCTTTTCATTTCTTTCGAGTGACACACCAAGTTAAAGAAGTCACATTTGTGTAACTCAGGTAAAAAGAGTGGTTCACTAACTCTCGGCTATCACAAACGAAACAGAAAACATAACTTCCAACCATTTTGCAAGATTTCATTTGAAGACAATAACTAGTTAGGTATTCGGACATCAAAGTGGAAGATGCCCTTAGCCTTAAAATGAATTATTTTGTATTGTGTTTAATCAAATATTTTCAATAAATTAAAGGAGGATCTACCAAGTCTTTACATAAAATAAAGGCTAAGGCTTTCGCAGTAAGATTGCGCACGAACCATTTATAAACAATTAAAACACTGAATTTGAAGCCCCAAAGCAATGGTGTGGCGACTCAATTCAGAAACACGAGTTACTCAATAATTCATATTGTTTTCACAGAAAACCATTAAAAGCGCCTTGTTTTTGAGTAGGGAGCAGTTTCTTAAGCTGTTGCAGACAATAAAAATATGAGAGCCAGACCGGTACGTGACACAAATAAACGTTCGTAGCAGGCTATAGAGGGCGCGGTGAGAGGTGCCTGATTATAAATGTCACGACCATTTCTTATCGAGAAATGAATTTAAAAAATCTTAATCGGAAACATTGTAACGATTCCAGCAATATTGTACGAGTGTGGGAACAACGATGTGCTTTGTTATCCAAGTAGATATGCTAAGACAAATATGATTAAAAAAAGATAATGGTAATTATCTAATAGCCCAAAAATATGTAAATAGTTATATAGAGTTGAATGTCAGAGAGCCATATCAATAAAAGTAAAAAGTGGAAATTGAGTTGACTTCACTATAATCGAATCACATCGTACGAAAATAACGTTACGATACATTGTTTATAGAGGCGAGATGTGTTTACAATTTTACTGTAAATTAAATTACCATAAAAATATCACCTCTAAATGATATTTTCAGTTTTAATGGCCACAAAAGGGTCTGTCCATTAGCCACGAGGATTCGGCTCGACCTACGTAATATTTCATTTTATACCAATTCACGTTTTTTGAATTGTGTTGCCAAGTGAGCGGAATTATATTTAAGAGTTTACTGGCCATTTCATTAATATTACTGTGAATATGACAAAAATGTAGTAGTGACAGGTTGCCACTCAAAGTGATTACATCTAATAAACCAATATACAATACTTTGCCTGGAAGGGGTATACTATAAGGATAAACTCATTAGCAAAATTATTGGAAATCACAACGGAATCGGTCCATTCTTTATCATGTTTCATTAGATTAACCATAATGTAGGCAAGTTGTCACATAAACATTGATCAGGTACCTACTTCCAATTTAACGACAAACACAGCATGCTCTGAACTACTGTGTAAAGTAAGGAATAACTTATTGCTTTTAATTATAATGTCATATTAATAAAACTTCAAAGAATTCTCATGTTTGTTTGCATTGTTTCAAAAATTCAACAAAATTTACTTAATGAATCACTATTTCTCCTTTAAATCAATTAAATATGCCTAAAATATGTAGGGATTAATATTTATTTACTCGTATATGCTGCAAAACCCCTCATCAAACTTTATTTATAGTTATTTTAAACAATGCA
Organism: Chrysodeixis includens; assembly: GCA_941860345.1. NCBI lineage: Eukaryota > Metazoa > Arthropoda > Insecta > Lepidoptera > Noctuidae > Chrysodeixis > Chrysodeixis includens. The sequence continues at coordinate 1,829,917 of OW796091.1, read as the reverse complement.
TGTTTTCGGATTCACGTACATCATAATCATCATTTAAAATGAAACACATATTATGTTGGTTTCTTACATTATGCAAAAAGTCGGCAGTCTACAAGCACCCTTATATGCGAAGCTCACAAAAAATAGAGAATGTCGTCTATTGAAGTGTGCGACCGGTGTGAAATGGCACATTCATAAGGAACTACACACGTGAGTAGTGGATATGTTACACTCGACTGCACTTACTAGTTTTTAAACAACATTCCCGTATATGTGTATGTGATATTGTGTGATGTCAATATTTGAATATACCTAAACATGTATACAATTTTATAATGCCGCTATGAGTTAGGTGTCTAGTCCTGAAGAATTAAACGGAAAAATCCTAGATTTATACAGTAGTATTATAATTACTCTACGAACATCAAAAACATTTAAACGAAACTCGTTTGAGATTATGTCGGTACTAAGTTTTAAGGCTTTATTCAGCCAGTGTATGTTCTCTCCAACAAGTTAATGTTCATCATATTGAGGGGACCACAAAAAGGCACCCCTCATCAAGGCAACAAAAGTTTTTATACATAAAACTCCATGTTTTTCGATCACCCAACCAGGCTGTATTGTGGAAGACTTGTCCAAAGAGTTTGTAAAACGGTATAATTAATAATAATGTATTTTTGTAATGAATATTAATAAGATGAGCACAGATGGCTCAAAAAGTAAATCAATAATTAAATGTAGGTATACGTGTGGTAATGTTTCTTATACAAGTTATTCAAAGATATTGATGTTAATGAATTTAGTAAGATGCAATTGATCGTAATAAAAGAAAGACTTTTGACAAACTAACGGTTAAAGTTTGTTTTCGATTTACCTATATTGTTATCAACATAGAGTCATAGTCTGCTTTCATTTTAATTCTTTAGAGATGTCCACCTCTTGCAATTGTTTGGGTAACTTATGCTTAATGCGGCTCTTGGTTTCCTATCAGCCGTGTCATTGAAGTGTACCCAAAAAATAACGAACCGTGAACATAGACGAACCGCTTCACAGTTTTATATCTGAACGTAAAAGTACTATAAGAACGTAAAATACTCGGAACACAAAACATGTATAAACAGTATCTCCCATTTTTGTTTATGTATCGTCATAGTTTACATCGATTGTGTCGATGTAAACCATGAAGTTTTGATGTACTTTACTCGCTCTGTACATCCACACTATTTCAAATTATTTATTTCTAGGATAGGAGAATAGATCTCTTGCAAAATTAATGTTATCATTCAAGCGTACAAAGTAGCGGCGAGCAACTAAGTAACAAAGTATAATAAATAACGTTTTAAAATAAAACGCTTTAAGTCAGGTTCAATAGCACGTAGGTACTTCAGCCTTATTAAATTAAGTTTCGAAAACTATTTAATAAAGTTCAAAAAGCTTTTCAATTATTTCTAAAACATATTATTGAGGTTTACCTATTGATTCGTGGTTGTAAGTTTCTTTTTAAAGGCAATAGACTATAATATTTTGTTATTGGAGCTTAAACTTTCAATAAATACAAAGTAAACCAAAATTGTGTAGATAGTAACTTACTGCAAAATGTTTTTTGACGGAAGCAGTAACTATTTAAAATGACAATACATTGTCATCATATTGTTGAACATAAACAAACGAGTGTTTAACCATTGGATTAACACGTGTCAGAAACCAATTGGTAATGCTTTAACACAGTGTGTCATAAGCAGAACAAAAAGTGAAACTGTCGGCACGAGTACCGTAACTCCTGTTTGTGATAAAACATAAGTGTCGCTAACCCCGGGGGAGGAAGGAAATAATAATCGTGTCGCTGAAATCATAACAGGGAACCGACATATAGAATGTAAGACAGCAGAAGTATAAGTAATAGCATTTCAATGTGAATGTTATATAGATTTTAACTGAGAACCGCTAAAATTACTTATCTTCATTAAATTCAATAGATTGATACTCCTACAACAAAGTCTTGTAACATTTATCAATTGATTTAGACTAGTTTGGCACAAGAAACTAATTCTACTTTAAAATACTAGAAAGCTGATTTCAGACTTTTGTTCATTTGCGCGCCAAACACATTTCATTTATTGATACAAATTAATTTCATATTCTTAAAAAAAAAAGTTTTATTCTAATGATCCTTCTGCAATGACTTGGCCCGTAGAGCTAACATGTTAGTAACAAACAATAGTGTTACTCCTTTTTTATATTTTCGCACGTGTACTATTGATTGATATCCTTGAGAAAAAAGGCTGGGATCTCGAGCATTTGTCTAAAAGTAAGGCAAATATTTACTATAATCTATACAGACTCTACAAATAATGCAACAACAGAAGACATTAATTTTATCTAATTCCAGTTACTACAGATTTTGTTGTCATATTTTGCAGATATTTTTTTAATGAAGTTTTATGTATATATTTTCCAATTACACAACAATGTAGTTAGCTATGTCAAGGAAAATTAACCGAGACGTCTGATGTTGGCACCTCCATGAATAGTTAAATGGTTTATCAAAAAAAATATGACATGAAATGTGTAATAAAAATCCGGAGATATGTTTTTTTTATGGTCAAAAAAGAATTTGCGACACGAGATAGCCTATACCAGTCAACCGTTGATAAGAAAAAACTAAAAACAATTTAAAAGCAATATCTTATACGTATGTTCCAGATTTTTTCATCAAGTCAGTTTCTTCATTAAGACACTTTCACGGAACACATGGTCACGAATTTTGTAAATGGGCAAATTATGAGTTGCAAAAACATCATTACGTAAGAAACATGTTAGTCTGCTATGCCATAAAAATTAAAAAGGCAAATCTGTATACTTCTGTGTAGTAGTTTTAAGTAACCACCGTCTGAACATTTGATGCATTTGAGTTCCACAGTTGCTGTTAGCAAATATGCGTGTTTGTGTAGAAATATTTATGTTTGAAACTCGTGTAGAGTCTATGGAGAACTACTAATGGGTATTTCAAATTTATCTTCATATCGCTGTTTATGACTGAATCATACTCTGTTTTGTTAGGTATGACCAGTATTACCCACCAAAAAAACTTGATCAGAAAGACATTGAACGAATAGATTCGCATAGCATCGCATTAGTATTAAGTTACTATTAATAATGGTGGCATGGTGATGATAAATAAATAAATACATTGTTAAAAAGATGCGAACTGGTTAAAAACAATTTCCATCACCTTAAATAATGTTTTTACACGTGTATAAGGAGATATTAACATGTAAGCCTTTAAATCCAATGAATTATACCCCGAACCTTATCATGATTAAATCCTCATTACGAGACTGTAATACAATTTGAAGCGCGGCTACACAGCAATGCAATTTCCTTCGCCAGCGCACGGAACAAGCTGCCGGGGATATCATCCATCATATGAGAAGCCGACATAAACCACGTATGACCTAGAACAGAGCACTATAATACAGAATCATTTGACCCAGAATGACACGTACAAACACGCTTATATTCACTTTGAAAATCGTCAGCTATTGATTACCGTACAATAAAATCTGCCTGCGGGATTACTACTTACAGATTTCACATTTAAGTATACAAGAACAGGCGAAGGTCAATCCGTGTTTGCTTTTCCTAAAGTATGCAGCTAATAATTTAGCTAAGAATGCGAAACGCTTTGATTTCTAACATTCTGCGCATACTGTCGGTCCCAAGTTCAAAATCGAAGTCACGAACAATAAACACTGCCCTGATCAAAGATATTGCATTATTTTGCAGACTTTTTTCGTTTAGATAATAATAAAAAAAAAATACTTTAAATATTTCCTGATCACGTAAAAATATTCTTCTATAAGATGTAATCTGCGTGTAATTCGATTTAAACCGAATTGGTTTACTCGTTTAAGCGTATAAAAGTAACGAACATTCATCCATCCATACTTAAAAAAAAACCACGTTTATAGTATTAGTAGGATTAGTAGAAACAGTATTACTACAGACCTAACACATACCACATCATATTTTCGTGCTGAATGTTTCAGCGAAGTTTGCGAGGACCGGCGAAGCATTCTTGTTTGCCCAGCACAATCATAGTCTTAACTCTATTACATAGACAACATAACTAAACTATGCCTTACTTTTCATTAAAAATTAGTCGTTACAAATAGTTTGCTGCAAACCAATTTCTAAAATTAAATACATATTAAGTAAAAGCTCTCTGCAAACATCGTATTTTTGAAAATATGTTTTTCTCTTGAATGAAGACCAACAACTACTAAACAGAAGGACTGGTTTAGCAACCGTTCTTCATTTTTGCTTTAATTACTATCTTGCCTACCCTGACGGACATTAAGAACAGATTGCACTTCTTGAAATTAATAAAAATAAAGCATTTAACCACGAGTGATGTGAATCAAATAAGATTTTACTTAATTACATTAAAATTAAAATAAAACTATAAACTACAACTGTTTCATGTTAATTACGCCTACCCGCGCAAGAAATAAACTGTAGAAAAGTGGTTTTGTAACTTTTGAACTAAACGATCCCTTTAAATTTGATACAGTAATTACTGGATCAGCTGTCTTGTAAGTCTTGCTATTCAGGCGGTGCTGGTCGATATTCGTCCGCGCTGATGCCTCACACAGGCTAGTCCTCACACCATATTTAGTATAAAATGTGTAGTATTGTATACCATGTATGATAAAATCTGCATCATTTAAAATAGATCAGTTTACGACGGTATAAAATAAGAAATGGAAATCTTGTAATATTCACAAATAAATTTCACGCGCCTGAAAATATTATCGGTATAGAAGGTTCCCGAAAAAGAGTTTCAGATCCCAGAACTGAGACCGTGTCTGTATATTTTAATGTAAATAGGAAATTTTAAAGAATCTTACGAACTAAATCTAACAAACATGCCATAGGAAAATATTTTCTAAGATAATTAGCATTTGTATAATTAACATTACAGTGAGGTCACTGATATTACGACTTGATATACTATGTAATTACTTTAATACGAGAACTGTTCAATTAACGTTTAGCCATGGAATATTTTAATAAAAAACTGTAAATACTGTGGTAAGGGGATATATACATTTTTATTATTATACATACAGATACCAGGAAGGCTAGACACGGTATTGCTTTTCGACAAGTGACGTGAGTTTCGCTCGCAGTTCAATACATTGCAGCTATTCAATCAGTGTTAGTTATCTCTGCCTGACATTTCTTCCCGCTGGTCAATCATGGCCTGATTCTGACGGAAACCAGCTGAGAACAATAGGAAGGCTTATACATCCTAGCAGTAGATTCATACGAGTTGAAATTTACTGTTAACACGTGGACCCTGTCCAATGATTGGTAGTTATATTTATCCACCACAATGAACAAGACCTCAGCTATAGCAAACGAGGGGTTTTTGACACGCATAAAATCTTCAGATATCAACAAAACAGTTCTAATAAACTGCTGTGTATTGACTAGAGGGCTAAGGAAAAGAGTCGACAAGCGCGGAAGACTTTCAAGGATGAGCAGCGAAGTTGCAAGAGGCCCAGCAATAGTAACTCCACGTTTGTAAACGACCGCACAACACAGCCTACTAAATAATTATAAAAGTCGCTCAGTTCTGCTATTTCTACAAAATAAGTGGTCTGTTCTCAGTTAAAAAATATCTGGAGTATAATTAATACGAACCTGAATCTTCGAACCAAGGTCAGTTATATAATTTAACCAGTAAGTTATGCATAAATTAAATAGTTTTAAAAATGAGGCCAGAATTAATAACTTAAGTCCAAAACCAGTCCGCAATACCCGAAATGAATGTGTAACCTCCGAATACTCGTAACTTATCTTTATGGCGTTTATAAAGTGACTGTGTGACACACTAATTCGAAATTGGACACCACTAACATCGCATTATAGAGGTAACGGTAAACCTATATTCTCATATTTCGGCTATATTTTGTATCTATCTTTTTAGAATGTTATGTATCATTTTTTCGCCAATATTGTCTTAAAAACATGTTTGACTTTTAAATTTTGAACTTTTCAGATCGCAACAGAAAAAATGATTCGTCCCCACTTTATAACCTTACTCTGCATGATGTACTCAGCCTTTGGTAATGATATTAATCTGCTTGAAGACACGCCAAGAAGGGACTTAAAATTTATGGAATTAGCACATTATGATGGCTACATCGCAGAACAACATTTTGTAACTACAGAAGATGGATATATTTTGACCCTCTTCCGAATACCTTTAAATAAAAAGTGTCCATCCTCCAAAGGCACAATAGTTTACATGCACGGACTCTACCTCAGTAGCGATGACTGTCTTGTCCCAGGGCCGGGTAAAGCCCATTGCTATGTCTATTCCGATCAGTGCTACGATGTGTGGTCAGCAAACGCCCGAGGTACCCTCTACGGCAGGAATCACACTAAGTTGGATCCTGATAATGATTCAAAGTTTTGGGACTTTGATATCGATGAAATGGCTATGCACGACCTACCAGCAATTATAGATTACGTATTATTGAAATCTGACGAGACTCAACTAATATACGTAGGCCATTCGCAAGCAGTGGCCATTTTATTGATCCTGTGCTCAAAGAAACCCGAATACAACGCCAATATAAAGATCGGTTTTGGTATATCACCGACAGCGTGGATGGGATATTCTAAATTTGTCATGGTACAATTGCAAGGCTTACTTGCTAAGACGGTCCCGGACTCAGTTCTCAGCAGAGAAATATTCAGACGGGGCGGTATTATACAAGAACCTGTTAAATTTGTATGCAGCCTGAAACAGTTGTCATACCCGATTTGCTCCGGGGCATATTTCGCATTGTTTGGCTATGATAAGTATCAAATTACTAAAAGTATTTTACCAGTTGTTGTGGGGCACACACCATCTGGCACCTCAGTTAAAAACTTCTTGAGATGGGGACAAATTCATAACAACGGCTTCAGAGAGTACGATCACGGAGCAATAAAAAACCTGCTAACATACGGCACAATGAGCCCCCCGGAGTACGACTTGTCAAAGGTAACGATGCCGTGGTTGTTCGCAGGCAGTCACAACGATTATGTCGCCAATGTCACCGATATTAGAATACTAATGACTAAGTTATCAAACTCATCACTTTGCGTATTATCTGATACGACATTTGGTCATTTAGACTTTATATTTGGCAAAGACATACCAAATTATGTAACTCCGATATTATTGTCATATTTAGACACCGGTAAATATGTGTGTACTTAAATAAAACTTGGCGTACAATTGTATATTGTCTTTTTTTATTAACCATTTTGTACGTATTGGTCTTCCTTGTTATTTGAAAATCTAAATCACGTATCCAAAACATGAATTTACTAAGGACTAAAAACTAGATACGTTTTTTGGGCACATTGCCCGTATTTTCGTTGCCTCTATAACAACAAATACTAAAATAAAAAAAAATGTTAAGGGGGTCCAACAAACGTAATTTTTAAGCAATTTTGACTCGATCTTAATAAACTGGTAAATTAAAAGCCTAAAAGTTAGTAGGTATACCGACAACAAACGTGATTTTCTATTATAGATGATAGTACGGAACCCTTCGTACGCAAGTCCGACTCGCACTTGGCCGGTTTTCATTTTAGTTTAGTTTTAAATGGATATATATTTATGCTTAGTATAATGATTAATAGTACACTTAATAAAACTTTGTAATTATTGAATTCATATCATGATACATTGTATAACACTTTATAAGAAATTATATGTATATTTATTTTAACAATTATATAATTTACTTCGATACAAATATTTCCTTTGTTTTTTGTATGAAGTAAGTGAGGTAATACGTAATATTAATTATAGCCTTTTGTCACCTGTTCAAATAATATTTCAGCAACGACATAATTATATTACCTGAAGAATAAATACTGTTATAAAGGTTCTTACATACTTATTATTCTACATACAAATACTTCGCCATTTAATGCAACAGGGACAGTCACTAAGCCTAAGTTTCCGTTACTAAAGACGGTAAACATTCTCAAAGCTGACAAAAACAAAATCGGCGCCAAATATAATTTTGAGTAAGCAATGTTAACAATAAAATCTGCTATGCTATTATAAGGGCAGTTTCATTCAATAGAAGCTGATTATGTAGATACTGTACAGAAAGCTTCAGTTAAATCTTTTAAGGTTTCCTTTAATATATTTTTTAACTGTAATTAATTGTAATATATATTATTAATTAGTAATAATATCATTATTATTAATTAGTTAAAGTCGTCAAAACAGGCCTTTTAACTTGTTTTAGGATCAAATTTATCGACAAGACAAATATAATGAACCCAAACTCTGTGTAGCCATATTGCCGCTCCAGCATCAGATCAGATCAGTGTTTTCAAAATAGTGCATATCTTCCAATACATACATTCTTACATGTGCAAGACAATTTTCAGCTCGGTCGGGATTTCAGGAACCAGGAAATAAATCAAATTATACTTGCTAAACTTGATTACAGACAAAGGGACTAGTGGAACACAAAAACCTTGTAAAAAGCGAATTAGGAAATGATAAAGACAATTAACCGAGAACTCATAAAGTAAAAATAGCATATAACACCAACTGCAGAATGTATCCTGATAATTTTGGGACAACATAGGCTTCATGGTCAACCCGCCGAGAAGAAAACATAGGATTTATCCTATAAGTGGACCAAAAGAATATAAAAAGTAAGATTTATAATATGCTGTGTATGTGTAAGGTCGAATTTTTGTCACCATGGACAAAACTTTAGATAAAGCAAACACAAAACAGTGGCTTTTAACCTAGGCACACATAAACACCTTTAAATATCATCAAAGCAGTCCCAGTTATCCATTCAACAGACGTATATTTGTCGACTTTACTGAAGACCTTCAAGAAAGAGCTATGATATAGCCAGAAACTCAGCAGTAGTGCACACTTATTTGTTAACTGTTTCACTTAAATTTAATTTCATTGAAACTGTTTAATGTCTGGAGTATAATCAACACGCATCAGAATCTCCGTGGGTCAGTATTTTTTTATCTATATTGTTTATAAATAGTATTTTCAATTCATTGCTCGTCTCCAAAACCAGTCCAGTCAGAGCATACCCAAAATAAATGAAGTGACTAACCACCGAATACCTGCAAACTTTTAGAATTATACTTTATTTGGCATAACATTGAGTGACAGACTAATATGAATTTGGGAATTACTAGCAACGCTACTAGGTTGCTAACAATAAGCCTCTATATCTTTAACCATTCTCAAAATATTTCGTAGCGTGATTTTTAAATTTCGTATTATATGTATTCTACATATTAATTATTACATATTAACATTATTATGTTAACGGTATCTTCAACAAATTTTCAGAACACGACACAAAAATGATTCGTACAAACGCAATACTCCTTCTCTGCATGCTGTACTCCGCGTTCGCGTTCGATCTCAACCTGTTTGAAGACACACCAAGAAGAGACTTAAGCTTTATTGAGTTAGCACATTATGATGGCTACACCGCAGAACAACATTTTATAACCACTGATGACGAATATATTTTGGCTCTCTTCCGAATACCTTTAAATAAAAAATGTAAAACCTCCAAAGGCACTATACTATTTATGCACGGACTCTACCTCAGTAGCGATGACTGTCTCGTTCCAGGGCCGGGTAAAGCCCATTGCTACATCTATTCCGATCAATGCTACGATGTGTGGGCAGCAAACGCCCGAGGTAACTTCTATAGCAGGAATCACACTAAGTTGGATCCTGATAAAGATTCAAAGTTTTGGGACTTTGATATCGATGAAATGGCTATGCACGACCTACCAGCAATTATAGATTACGTATTATTGAAATCTGACGAGACTCAACTAATATACGTAGGTCATTCGCAAGCAGTGGCCATTTTATTGATCCTGTGCTCAAAGAAACCCGAATACAACGCCAATATAAAGATCGGTTTCGGTATATCACCAACGGCGTGGCTGGGAAACGCCAAATTTGTCATGATACAATTGCAAGGCTTACTGGCTAAGACGGTTCCGGCCTCAGTTCTCAGCAGAGAAATATTCAGACGGGGCGGGATTATACAAGAACCTGCTAAGTTTATATGCAGCCTGAAAGAGTTGTCATATCCGATTTGCTCCGGGGCATATTTCGTATTGTTAGGCTATAATAAGTTCCAGATTACTGAAAGTGTTATGCCAGTTGTTTTGGGTCACGCGCCATCTGGCACCTCAGTTAAAAACTTCTTGAGATGGGGACAAATTCATAACAACGGCTTCAGAGAGTACGATCACGGAGCAATAAAAAACCTGCTAACATACGGCACAATGAGCCCCCCGGAGTACGACTTGTCAAAGGTAACGATGCCGTGGTTGTTCGCAGGCAGTCACAACGATTATGTCGCCAATGTCACCGATATTAGAATACTAATGACTAAGTTATCAAACTCATCACTTTGCGTATTATCTGATACGACATTTGGTCATTTAGACTTTATATTTGGCAAAGACATACCAAATTATGTAACTCCGATATTATTGTCTTATTTAGACACCGGTAAATATGTATGCCCTTAAATAAAACCTTGTGTCACAACTGAATTTTATCTTTTTTTATCTATATATTTGTATTATGTCGTTTTTTATCAACTTTGTAACCGATAAATAAATTTCCTTAAGAGTATATATTTTTTTTTATTTAACGGCAGGAGATAACACAATAAATATAGAATTTATTAAAATAGGTATCATTATTATCAAATTATTAAATTACCAACTACTAATCTGCAGATCAGGGACACCATTTTTATGCGATGTCGCACCTGCTGGAATACCCAAAATGGCCGCACACCTGAACTTTGGGGGATTTTATCTTCGCCAATGATGGTGGAATTGATGTTGCTAAATACTAGGCCCATCTTTAATACAACCGTACATCGACACAAAAAGAAGAAAGCTGTACGTGTTTCATGCCTACTAGTCAAGCAGTTGTAACATAATTAATAGTGTTGTAATAAGAGTAATATAGCCATCCTCAAAGAATAATAGTCACAAATAAAATTACTACATTTAACGCTTTTATCGTTAAATTAAAATTAATTTTAGTGATTTCTAGGAGCTTGCAGAAAACTACATCCGCAGTTAAAAACTATAAAAATAATAACAGTAAGAAGTAAAACTGGGTCGAGTCCGTTAAAAGCTTGAACAAATAAACAAATTCTTGAAATTCTAAGAGTGTGTTGTTTTAAGTGGCACAGATTTATTCCTACAGCCTGCTGCACTTAGGGTTTATTTTTCAGTACAAGACAAACCAGTGACTATACTTATATTAGGTATATACCAGAAAAACCGATTGAAAAATTGTTGCCATAAAATTATTAAACTCCTAGAAAAATCTTGTGCGATTAAAAAGATAAGAAACCATTTCGTAAGATTTTTTGTAAGTAATAAGTTTAAATACTGAGCGAGTTTGATCACATAACGATTACGTTGTAATAAGAAAATGAAATATATGTCATTAGTTAATATTTTTTTTATAGGAAATAGATCGTTTTATGTTCGGAACTTCGTGTATGATTTCAGCTCGTCCCAATGTCGTCGTATGTCACGAAACTATATGTAGGTAGTTTCGTAAAAAGTGGCTGTATAGTACAGTTTCCAAACTGTACTGTTGAAACTTTTTAAGTAGATGTGTTTTGTATAAGTACCGAAATAATATTTTCATGCTATAATGCATGTAAAAAAAAACAATAAGTTTTAGAGGTTATCCATTTTTAGAACTGATAATATGTTTTTTTCCATCAAGCACATGTGGCGTTATATCTATGGAGAAGCCTTCAAAAATAACATTTTGGTTTATAATATTATTTCTTTTTTCAAATCTGAATAGTTTGTGCGAGAGACATTTCCAAGGTAGTAAAATGTGTGTTCTCACCCCTGTAACTTAAGTTAAGAGAGTGATAAAACTAAATATATGGGGTACACTATCATGCTAAATTGTCCGTGTGGTGTCCGGATATAAAGAATAGCACCACCCCATATCCTCCACTGGGTGTCGTAAAAGGCGACTAATGGACCTTAAGACCCAGTGCACTGTACCAAGCACCTTGGGTCACCCGAATGGTGGCGGGTAAACAACCAACAATCGCATTCCCAAAGAGGGTTAGTGTCAGGCAGGCGGCCGACTATAAAACCATAGCCAAAACTTTAAGCAACATGTCTAAAAGACGTGTTGCGCCGACCCCAAGTAAAAATTGGGATAAGGGCAGGGGAATGATGACTATCATGCTAATTTTCACAGAAAATTGGTTAAGACGAGAATATCCAGTAATATTTTTTTAATACGTCATAAAACGTAAACCGCAAAAAAAAACATATTTTTCATCCGAGTAGTTTTTGAGAATTAAATTCCAAAATCTCAGAGTACACATAATTATGTACATTGATTTGTGTGTAATAAGTTCAACGACACGATATCAACGATCCGCATTAGAAAAGGCCAATACTCTGCGTGAGTCATGTTTTTGCATGTGTGCATGACATTCATATACAATTCCAAAACTTCTTAGTAGTGTTAATTTGACTAAAATTATTGAGTTACATGATAAGCGAGGTTCATGATAAAATCAGTTTGGTAGTCCTCTGATAGAATCAAAATTACGGCAATCTCGAACCATGAATAAGTACGAAAAACGTTTCGAATGATCTGTGTCAAATTCCATGGTTTTAGTATAATAGTTAATATTATTTAATTTCATATTACTGTAAGTAGAGGTTGGTATTGACAGAGAAAAATATGAATAAAGCACATACAAAAAGTAAATGGGACAGAAGCATTAGAAGGAGGAAATTATTCGCGTCAAAACCATAACAACACAAACCTTATCCTATAAAAAAACGCTCCTAATCTTAAAATCAACAGGAACCCCTGATCCCAATCAGAATCTCGTAATGGTGGATCAACTTCATTATATCCGAGAGTGTACATAATCAATATTGGCTGGCGTCCCACCTGATCCATCATTTTGAAAAACGTTATCAAACAGCGTCGAGCCATCCTTCAAAGCGTATAATGTCGGTGGAAGGCTTCATTTTGTTGATAATGGAAAAGGTGGATTGAATATACTGTGTTTTTATTTCATTTAATAAAACTAATTAAAATCGTAAGCGTATCTTGCACTTGATAAATTCAGTTAACGGTAGATAATTCGAAAGGATTACAAAAGTCGTAGTCGCATCGAAGTTACAGTCGTAAAGAAAGTCGTATGTTTATATCAGGTTAATATGTGTTTACGATAAATATGTATATAATATATCTTATTTAATTAAAATATGTTATTTAACGAGCTCTCACAATTTCTAAATCGAGTGATAATCTGAAGAATTTGAAAACTGCTTAACGTCTAAATACCAAACATTTAAAACTTAATTGAATTTGTCGTGTTAAAGATTGCTAATATACCTACCTCTATTTTGTACGAAGCGGTTGCGGCGAAACTACTTGAAAGTTTTAATTTTATCAGAAGAAGCCAGACCGCTCTCAGTTATATTGTAGATTTATATTTCTATCAAATTAATAGCGTCTTGAAATTTTCACCTGAGATCGTTATGTGATGGCAAGCGTCAATCAACAGCACTTTAACCTCACCCTCAGAAGTTAATTGAATTCAACAAAAGATCTATAAAATAAAATATTACTAAATAATGCTCTAGATTCATTTTAAAACAAAGATTTTTCTGAATCTATGGGTTCAAAACCATTCGATTAGCTAATTTATTAAATTTTATTAAATAACGAACACAATATTACCGAATTTGGGATAAAGGACTCCTATGAAATCATTATGATACCTACAAGTATGTATTTTCTTTGGTAATTTCGTTTTATAAACAGTTATCAACCGACTTCAATAAAAAGGAGTTTCTCAATTCATCGTCATCTTTCATGTTTTTTTTTTAATCAATACCACATTTAGATTCACGAGATGTCACACAATATAATTGTAATCACTACGAAATGCTGATTCGTTTGTAAATCTTGCACATTTCTTTTACCGGTCCTCGAGAAGAAAAGTATCCGAGTTCCCGTATTTGCGCGGCATTAATTCTCGGCCAGGCCTCGGCCGCGTCGCTAACTTTTTCAATAACCGTCCTCCGGGATTCTCAGTCCCGGGAAAATCGGACCTCGCGCTTATAACAGGGTCTTACTGCTGGAGGGAATAGTTGATTAAAATGCGGTAAAGCTTACACCGGGAAAGTTCTATGCTATCTCTACCATCAAAATTTAAAGCAATTTCAATGGAAACTGGAGTCGCCATGAGCAATGAGCAATAATGTAGAAAGTTCAACGATCACGTGTCGAAAAAAGTACATCATTAGTAGGTACAACATACCCTGCTTGTTCTGTCCCTATGTCTAGTTCCTGACTATAATAGTAAGCTTCGAACGCATTCTGTCATAATAAATAAGAGATGTATACAAAAACTTCAATTTTAACATTTTTAGGTTCTTTTTAAAATGTATGTTTTGGTTTCCGCTAAAACCGGAACCCCACCCAAGTGAGGCTTAATAAATAGGAGCTCGTTACATAGTCTTCAAGGTATACAAATATAAGTATAAACTTTACAAGTAGAATTCTTTGAGGAATGCCAATATTCTTATATTTTTTACAGTAAATCAAAAATCTGTTCAAGTCATTCCAAAAAAACTAAAAGACAAATGTAAAAATGTAAATTGCCTATTTAACCAGTCTCTATTATCGTGTACCTACTTAATGAATATATTTTACTTATTTTTATTAAAAGTATGCGTACTGATTTAAGACAGCAGATAGTGTTGATGATATTTCTCAAGTAAAACAAACTATTAAGCCAAAGTTTATTTTTTAATTTATTATGACCTTTGCTTTGTAAAACCTTGCACATACACACGTAATGGGTGCGGAACTAATAGTCTTTCCTGATTTATAAGGTATGTTCTCGCTCATAATACTATTGTTCTTTAAGCACTTAGAACATGTACTACCTAAAATTACCACATAAATTTTGTAATATATAAAATTTATTAAAATATAATAATAAAATAGTTTTCTATTCACGATGAGAGAGTGACATAAAAGCAAGCGATTATTTTGTCGAAAAATCAGAAGGTAAAGCCATTAGGGCGGCAATGCCGGTCATAAAAAAAGAATTAGGGGTCGTAAATATAAAAATTTGTGGTATGAAATATTTCTGATATGTTTCATATTACGATGTAGGTAGTACAATATGACGATCAGCTCGGCGCGGAGGCTTAACGGCCGGCTGTTTGAATAATATAAATCGAATACTGTAGCTTATGAAATGCGCGTTTTCACAAACTAGAAACAATAAGTAATTTATTAAATACTAGTTGGCCATAGTTTGCTCCATCACGCAGCTTTGACATGAGCTATGCTCGCAAAGTCAGATAAATTTAGTGAACATAAAATATTTTAAAATTTTGCGTTTTTAACTACAATATGAGAACATTCACAGCAATGTAGCAAACCTCCAATAACCGACCGGTAGCTGATGTAACAATAGTAGTAACTTAGGTTAATATTATTTTAGGAAAATAGAACTCAGAAACTAATTAATAAATATGGAAATAAAAGTTTTTTTTTTTATATTTTCAATTCCTAATGAAAATAAAGAGCTAAGGTAGGAACCTAGTTTATTAAATAACGACTGTATGTAGGCAGGTCTAAAGATACTTTTATAAGAGTTTCATCGTCGAAACATACCTACATTACTTTCAAGTCTAAACTCTCACAAAACTAAACTCCTCACAATTTATATAAACAGCTATGAGTTACCACAGGTGTAAATCGCAAAGAAACAAATTTCCCTAATAGCTTTCCTTTCTTCTTCTACATGCTACGCGCAGAAGACACGTAAACTTTATGCCACTCGTATTAAAAGTGCCTATAACTTTAGTAGCGTAATAAAACACTGCTGTGCGCAACGGAAAGTAACAATCAAAGGATTTTATTGATAAACTACTTTTAATGCTTGAGAAAATCGAGAGCTAGAGCAGAGTTCGGACTCGGACAGATGATATTTTAGTAAGTAGGTAGTAGGTACCTACGTACCTGTCTAAAACTAGCCAGCAAACGCTTCGTACTTAAAAAGAATAATGTTGATGAAAACCGTAAGCATATTCCACCACCTAGACCTAACCACTGAAAAATGGAATCCCTAAATCGTATGAAAATACGGACAGTCATCTATCGCGTAAAACATCCCCTTTTATAGGTTATTATTTGTGATAACTTATATTTTATTGAAATTACAAATAATATCTATTTATACTTGGCGAGAAATACTCACGGTGCACCGCTTCAGCATTTTCCACCTCTATGTCCAGGAACTGCATTTTAACGCACAATTCACAAGCACTTGAAAATATCGATATTTAAGCTATAAAAATAGGTATGTAGTTATAAATATTGTTTCCTAAAACTGTAATTTTATCTTAACTTGAATTAAACCAGATAAAAAATGAATGTCGGCGTCCTAAAATTTAAATTCAAATTGGGAACCTATTTTTTTTTTAAAGTGTTGAAATCAAAAGTAGGTGTTGTTACGTAATTATATAATAGGCAATCCATCTACATTTTCCTAAATTATAAACAATATAGGTATAATATGTATCATAATAATTAATGGTCATACCTAAGTATTTAAGTTGAATATAAATTTTGGGAGTAAAAACAGTCCTCTTTTTCTAATTCTCGTGTTAAAAAATCAACAATTTATTTATTTATTATTTATGAACACGCTAGAATTTTTTAAGAATCGCAACGATATTAATTCTCCAAAATCACATCCCTCACTACGCAAGCCTGGCACTTCGCTTAGATGCAAAACTATATTGTTACAGAAAAACTAATGCACACGGTCTTTAAAAAGTCATTAGAACACAAGAAAGAGGTTAACGACGTAGAAAACTGTTTTCTTTTTTAATGAAATGAACATAAATATTATTGTATGAATTTATGTGCATTCGTTTTCCTACATAAATAAATGAAGTACTCTAACTGAATTAAGTACCTACTTTGTTAATTATGCGTCTACGCTTCAATTGAATCGATGCTAAATACTGTAGGTAGGCCTACCCTTCTCTTAAAATTTATAAGTAGGTATGTAAGGGTTTTATTTTGTAATTTAAATATGTAGGTATCATAATAAATTTTTCGGTACAAGTATCCATACCGTAAAAGTAAATGTTGGTGTGTTTGTCAAGAAAGAAGTTCCTATGCGAACTATCTATCTGATGGTGTGACCTGCGCTTATGACAATATCAAAGCAATATCAAAGCTTTAACCACAATTATTGTTCATTGTGGCGAGAATAACCGTAAATAATAAGGAAATATGAGAAACCACCGTAGCATAAATTACGTATCGACTTCAATTTATCTACTATAAACTACCTCTTTGTTTCATACAAAGACGTTATAAATTATATTTATGTGTAAGTGATACAAGCTTTTAACATTTTCGTTAAGTAAGTCTTGTAAAGATTACTGTTTACTGATATTGCTCGAGAACTAAACGTTAGTGAAACTATCGTAAATCTAGTCAGCTGTTTGTCAGTACAGTTACAAATGACAGCTGTCATTGTGGTAAAAATATGTGCGATTATCGCACGCGTTTTGGAGTAATACTCTGTTTGAACAACGATAAATAACATCATAAATGATAAAAGGTCGCCAGAGACGGTCCACTATTCAAGGTCGAAGGACTATATTTATACTATTGAGAAAGAAACTTTCACTTCTACTTTTTGTGATGTAAACAGTGCTGAAGTAGGTAATTTAAAAATATAATTCGGTAAAATGTCGCTAAAAACTATATTACTCAGGTAAGTCACGTAAATGTATTGTATTATTAGATACGCCTTGTGATAAACTCGAAGTTAATGGACAGAAATAATGTAGTTATCTGGTTCGATTTTCCTCCTTATTCTAATAATTTGTTTTGATATGGTGTATCGTTCAAATTACACGATACTTAAATTATATGTATACGTCGTAAACCTCGATGTACTATTCTTTTTCATATTGAACTATATTTTTATTCTCTATGTTATTAAGTCATCCATAACGTTTAGATTTAACCCACAATTAATAATAAAAATAATGTATCCTCATTTAAAACCTTTCAGTGCTCCTTAAATCATAAACCTAGATTTTTTTTGTTCCTCAATAAAAATGAGCATGATCAGTCTATTTTGGAACCACAACACACACATTTAACAATCAATATAAAAAGTCATGAACCATGATCTGGGGAAATCCCTACATAGTGAAATACCAAAGTGATTCTACAGAGATCTACTGTTTCCATTTCCAGAACAATAAACCAAAGAAATAAATTTGTGAATGTTGCTGCAACAGCAGTGAGACTCACACAGGAACAAAATCAATATCAGGGTGAAGATGGAAGACATCAAAACTATAGGAGGAATGTTGCTACAGTACTTTTAGGATCAGTTTTTCTTAAAACTGTTTTAACAGGTAGCTATTTAATTTGTGTCATAACGATTATCCTGTTGTGAATTTAGGGTTTTTCGGGAAAAAAATATAGAATGTATAGGGGTTTTCCAGACCATCAATAAGATTGAAAGAAAAACATTGTTGTTTTCATTTATTTTTAAAACAAATAAAAGATTACATCATTAACACAGTAGTCATAATGTCATAATAAAAACTAACAATTGATTACAATTAATAGAGTAACATCTTATGAAGCATACACAAAACAAAGTATGACAAGTAGTTCAAATTTCCTAAATATATTTGTTTAACAATTTTCCTGAACTACCAGACAAATTATGTAGAAATTGTAACAACTACTTTGTGGTTTGTTTCCTTAACTGTATAATTATTTCCTTTTTTAAGTCAACTTTATTTTATGTAAGTCTTAAGTACACAATGTTCTTTTAGAGAATGCTAAAGATGAAAAGGAACACAAATCATTTGAGGCCGGCCAGAAGAGGGATGACCTGCCAACCTTCAGGGCTGAGGAAGTCTGCAAACATGACAACAAGTAAGCTTAGTCATTTAAATTAAGGTATAGCATTAATGGATACTACTATCTGTAATTGTACTGACTTGAATTTATTGATACTTTTTGAATACTGAATAACAAATTAAAAAGTGTATTGTTAAAATTCAAGGCAGTTTCACCAACTTTACACTAAGAATAAATTAATAAAAAGAATGAAATTGAATATAAAATAGAAAGACGATTTTTTTTGTATCTGTTATCAGTCAAAGACAACAAAAAAAAACCTAACACCCAATTAAAACATTATTTTATAATTGAAACGACAAGTTCCAAGGTTATTTATAAAGAGGCCGGTATCCTTATCTTGCCAATATGCTATTGTATGACCGCAGGAGGTACTTATCACTGCTCCTTACACAGATAGTGGGATTAATCTTGTTAGTGATTGTTATCATGATGTAATACATACAATTGTGAAAGTCAGACTTATTCGGTGAAATCAAGATACTATTAAGTAATATTATTTGTAAACCTATGTTTAATATCGAGATTGAATTTTATTTCAAATAATAACTTAAATGTAGTAATATAACTGTATAGGTTGTTCAAAACTTATTAAGTTCCTTTTCCTAAATAAGCATTAATACTAGAAAGATAAGGCACAAAGTAACTAGGAACATAATTAATTTCTACTACAATTTCCTTATCAACCAGCCAGTTACCTTGTTATACGAACTATCGTAATTTAATTTGAACATACATGCATGAAATTCCATTTAATCAACAAGGAAATCTATTGAGGCAAATCAACATTCTTGTTTGCTCAGAAAATTCACAAGATTAGATAGAAAGATTAGTTTGAATATCTGTAGTACATATGTAAAACGCGTTTATCTCCGAGATAATAATAATCTGTAGATAAGTGCAGTTGTATGACACATATATTGGCTACTGATATCCTGTACATAGATATGTCTGATAACGTGTTAAAGTGACTGTTACCACGCCATTATAAAAATAACAGTTACCGAAAGAGTAATGTTGATTGATATTCAATGCACGTAAGCTAACAGTATTCTCACCAGTCAAGTAATACTAATACTCTTTTACATTTATCTTCAAATTATTTATAAAAGGGTGTACTTGCACGATAGCCATTGTCTGTAAAATAATGCAATATTACGGGATTAAATAATTTTGTGATGTTATGGATTTACATATAATTCATAAATAACTAGAGACTCGCCCCAGCTCACAAGGATGTAATTCTAATGTGTTATACATAAAAACCAGCCTTTTGAAATATTCTGCCTGCAAGAAATAACCGCATCATCATCCATTAGTAGTAGTTTTAAAGATCTGAACATACATAGACTTTGTTTTATACTATGTATTCATAAATAATAATATGATGGTTCTCTTATGTTTTGCGTGGGCTACTAGATATACGCCACTATTTATTAAACGTATCCAGCAGTACGTCATCAACTTCGGTCATTAATGCTGACGTAGATGGTCATATCTGTAGGTTAAAAGATCAAATTAGAAATATCGTCGATAAAAATATTATGCCAATACCCAAACAACATGATACACATATAGGTCAGGGTCAAGTGGGAATCGTCATGACTTTTTTATCATCAACTAAACTTCAAAACCTAAAAATGGTTTTACCCTGAAGAGTAAACTAAGCTTTTAGGATGATCAATATTCCTTAATAACCAACACTAGCATCTCAGTGTAACTGAGGAATGTTTTGTGGAAGGAAAGTTTTTACCCGAAATCGAATTTATTTCTAAACTAAGTAAAATCACTCCCCACTTACGCTTCCAAGTCTGAAATGCTAACTACAAACTTTTACTTAAGTACACTCTTTTCTTTCTATGGGACTAAAAGAGTTATGAGTTTGAATGTTGATGAATGAAGAGACAGGAAAAGGCCAAAGAAAATATGGATGGACTGTGTAAGGAATGACATAAACGAAAAAGGGGTATTTCTATAGTAACTTTCATAACGATAATATAATTCATACTTAAATGATATAATGGTTTACTCACGCGTATTTGTCGGGATAGCCCGACTAGTTTCGGACCAAATCAAAGACCTGAATCATGAGCTGGCGTGGCGGGGGGGTGAGTATACCTTTGTATCGTTTAAGTATGAAAAAGGAGTAAATGATACTGTGACGTCTGATAGGGGAGCATGAACTCCAAGTTAAATGGGATAAGGGCAAGAAGATGATGATGATGATCACTCACCTTTTCTCTCCACCAGGGATAGCTTCTGGGTGATATACAAGAGCGGCGTTTACGACGTGACGTCATTCCTCCCCTCCCACCCCGGGGGGGAGCAGATCCTAAACGCGGGCGGGCTCAGCATCGAACCCTTCTGGAATGTATACGGAATGCACAAAACTCAGGACATATATAAATTGCTCGAGAGCTATAGGATAGGTAAGTGATTATTATTGTTGTTCGTAATCTTATATTAAACCCTCGTGAGTCGTAAATCAGGCAAACGGTTAGCAAGGTACTACATAATATTTAAACTTTTATTATGTTATAGTAAACTTTGCCAGTTTTATTTAGATTTTGTATTAGATCAATCTTCCCTCTTTTGGAAGTGATAAATAAAACTATACTAAATATATTTCGAGCTGCATCCTATTCCAACCAGAAAAAAAAAAACTTGTTAAATGTCTAAAATGGTAGAAATTTGGTATCATATTACATAAGTACAAAAACTTCAGGTAACTTACACGAGGACGACATAGTGGATCACACGGACGAGGAGCTGTGGGTGAAGGAGCCCTTCAGAGACAAGCGGCTGATCGTGAAGACCAGCAAGCCTTTCAACGCTGAAATACCGGCCAAGATGCAGATCGCATACTTCGATACGCCCAAGTATGTGAATGAATTATGATAACGTTACTGGGGTATTCGATAAACAAACCTTGTTGCTATTTGAATAAACGCTAAGCGATCGAAAGAAGGATATTTTATATGCAATTAAATGATTCAGAATCTTATGTCGCAGACATTAGAATAACTTAACTTTACTGAATTAAAGTATTTTTTTTAGCCTGTCTTAATTAGAATAGAGAATATTTTCGGAATAACAGAAAACCACATGAAGATTTTTACTTTTAATTCCCAGCCCCTCACCCTATTAACAATGATTTCGGGGAAAGACGGTGTGTATATTTTAATAAATTCTTTTCTTTCCAGCGAATTATTTTACGTGCGTCAACACATGCCTGTTCCAGACTTGGACGCGGAGCAGCACCGCCTGCAGGTGATCATTAAGGACGGCCGCACGCGCACGCTGGACTTCAGCCTCAAGCAGCTGCAGATGTTCCCCAAGGGCTCCGTCAGGGCCGCGCTCATGTGCGCCGGGAACAGACGTAGCGAGATGAATGAGGTAGTGTTATAACTTATTTTTTATCGAGCATTATTCTAAAAGTAGCACTTTAATGTAAGGTCGAAGACATTTGTCAGAGTTGAAATCTATTACTAAAAGTCAAATTCAGAATGCCGCAATGTTCATCAATATCTTCTTAGAAGAAGAGTTTAAGAAGAATTTTTTATTTCTAATTCTTGCTATTTGAACCAACATGCAACTCCATTCGTCGTCATCATCATTCCACTGCCCTTTTCCAATTATTATTTGGGGTCGGCCATTATGAATCAGGGGCGTGCGATCCATATAGACACAAAAGCAGTGCATTACTTGCCATTCACAGATATTTTAATAAAACGTTCGTAATAGTAAATAAATGAATGACCCCTCGGGGCAAGTCGTTACCTCATCATGGGGATAACGCAAGACCTGAGGGCATATTAGCATGCTTTTTCAAACCTTGAGGTATAAATAAAAAATGTATCTGAAGGTCTATGTAGGAGCATACATCCGCAGGGCAGCTTGTGGCGAGCTGTTTGTGTGTGGCGACACAACGGAACCTGAATGCCCCAGGGGGTCACTCTTCATGAGGACTCCCAGCTCTTTCTTGCCTTAACTGGCTGGCTAGAGGGGGGTCGCAAGAGCTATATGCTCGGGGGTGGAAGTGTCTAATGGCGTAATAACGAGGAAACCCGCTCCGGGTCCGTGACCCGCGATGGCGAAATCGGTGTCGCACCTCTCTACACCCCTTAGCCTGTACTCTCTGGTGTTGCCCACCTGCTGCCTATCGTGGCGGTATAATAGGGGGCCCATCTTGGAGCCGGCGAGTCATCGCCTGCCAATTTTAATTGCATTTTTATGTATTGAAAGGCAGGTGCCATAGTTTTCCATAGTTAAAGAGAAGGAAAAACATCTAACATATCCTATCCATAGCTCAAATTCGTTTCATCCATAATTTGCAATAGTTTTGTAGCTACCTTGGGCCGTCCATGTCTGTTCTTTTATAGAGCATGGGTGGATGGCCCTTGGTAGGTGCCCCAACACATTTTAGATTAAAGTTCTCAACAAGGCCTCTGCATGTTGGACCTGTGTCCCCGTGTAAGCCTTTAAAAAGGACCGGGTTTCTTCCCTTGAAGTTAGCCCGTGAATTGAAAGAAATAAATGAATAAAAAAGTAAGTACCTAAAAGCGCCTAATATTTAGACAGCAACTACACACGTAAGCGTTTAACGATAAGCAAGCGACCACGGCGCTGCAAAATAATATACCTAAACAATCAAGACGGCCGCTCGCCGCATGAGCTAGTTTCGTGTGTGCGTACCAATTTTGGCGTCCGTTCACAGTTCGCTCACGCACACATCAATGAATATCTAAAGGCGCTAGCGTCGCAACTCAGGCGGTATTCCTGGGAACTGGTTGTGTGCACACGATTAAATTATATTGTTTTCCTTGCATATTATTTAGTAATTCTAATACTTTGTCTGCGTTGCCATACAAGATGTACATATAGTACAACTAAAACTTGTTCTGTTGGCCTGGTTTCCGACTTAGAGATCCGTCGCGTCCGTGGCTATGCTGAAAATGTATTAAGAAAAATGATTTGTGACCGAGTACTCCACCGCATACCCTGTGTCATAATTCTGTGCGCGCCCCCTGTTATGAATCTTATTCAAAGTAGTTAGTAGTTAAAGCCTGACGTATGTGATAAAGCAGGTGAAGCCAGTGAGAGGCATCAGCTGGCAGGGCGGCGCCATCAGCAACGCGCTGTGGGAGGGCGTGTTCCTGCGCGACGTGCTGCTCTACTGCGGCGTGGACGCCAGCGACACCAAAGGGAAACACGTCATTGTAACGTATATCCTTTGTTTTATATACATTGATATTCCAAACAAACACAAGCTACAACTTAAGACCTGTTTTTGATCTGGTTTCGGTGATCCTCAAGCCTTTTATTCTTCTTTCTTTTGTATAGTTGTGAACAATCTTGTGTCAGCGTTTAAAACGCCCGCAATACCTATTTATGTGTTTTCAGAGTACTATTTCTAGACTCAAATACGTAGGACCACCGCGTATAGTGTTATGCACGTCAACAAGCTAAAAGGCTCTGCAGACAGCGCTGGAGGTGCAGCGGAGAGCAATCGGAGACAATAATTGAATAAAAAAAAAACAAACTACCTTGACATACGATCAATATAAGAATAAATTCGCATGCGGTGCGCGAAGCGTTCTCCGCTGCGACCTCGACGGTGTGCGCTGGGCCTAATAATCTTTCTCTCTCGATCGACATAGCCATAGTAGATATTCAACAAAAAAACCGACCAAGTGCGAGTTGGACTCGCGCACGAAGGGTTCCGAACTGTCATATACAGTAAATAATCACGTTTGCAGAACCTCCTTATTTTTTTTTTTATTTTTAGTATTTGTTGTTAAAGCGGCAACGAAAATACACCAATTTTAATAAATGTAGCTTTCTAGCAATCACGGTTTAATATGAGGGATAGCCTGAAGACAGAAAGACAGACAGTCGAGGCTTAGTAATAAGTTTCCGTTTTACCCTTTGGGTACAGAACCCTAATAAAAATCATGTAGGGTCGGGTGTCTCACAGTGAACCAGGCAGCTACATTGAACCACCGCCGAATCTCGAAAACGCCACGTTGCTAAATCGCGCTAATATGAGTGAAAGAGAGGTATTTACGATCCCTTACTGCCCACTAATTTGCGTGGCGATCGCGTGCCAATTGGTTGTGTGAGGAGCATTTGAAAGCAAATTGACTCAAAAAGTAAATATTTTTTTTCAATTTCATTCTTTTTTAGCTTTTTTCATTTAAATAATATCAATTTATTTATATATACACTGTATTCTACGGTTATTTAGCAATTAAAAGCGCTACAATTCGAGTTTTTAAGTGATTGGTATGCCGATAAATTTTTAAGATTAGTTATCAAAATCTCGTGTGTCTCACAGTGAACCACCTGGGGGTGTTACACATTGAACCATGGTTTATTGTGTACATCCAAGTCGTTAAATGAGTTTTTTTTCTACAATTGTTTTAATTTGTTATAAAATGGTGCATTCGACTGCCAACATGCTTGAGGCCAAGCCTAAGTGTTAAGCTGCACAGATCAGGTGCCATGAAACTCCGGATGCCTTTGGAACCCGATTTGGCTAATTATCCAATTAAAGGATCATAAGATTTTAAGTGATTTTAATAAATATAAGACTGATTTTTATTATTACAAAGTATTTGCCTTATAAATTGATCTATAAGACATAGATAATAAGGTGGCTCAATGTGGACCACACCCTGGTTAAATGTGTACCACCGGTAGTACACATTGAACCAAAAATTTTTTTTCAGAAAAACCTGTTTTACGCCGAAACAAAAAAGAATATGAGAAATTAATGTTTTACAAAATTGAAGCTAAATAAATATGCTAACTATACACAAAAAATTGAAGGCATTGATTGAAAATCCAGCCCAATATGGGACTTTGAAATTTACCTGGTTCAAAGTGAGACAACTTACCATATACCATGTGGCGAGGACAATGCGACATTAATTTAACACACGTATACATTTCCATATTATTATGCAATAAATGAATTTTAAATTCATTAAATGTTAATATTTACGGAGTTTTTTTTTTTTTTAAATAATGCAATTTAGAGCAACCTGTACGTAAAGAACCATCGCGAAGCGGTCATTTGCCGGGGTCACGAATGTTAACAAAACGTCAATGAAATGAATGCGAATGAGCAATACTGTCAGTATTAAACAAATGCGTGTGCCCGAGCGGCGCAGGCGACGCGCGCGCCCTCTAGGCTATATCCAGCCGCCATCTTTAACTCAGCTGCTCAGTGCCAGCCGGGCCCCTGACCTTGACACACTTGTGTCACTCGTGCGCATAAATCCTTAAATGTTTTGGTGATTGTTTCCGAAAAAAGGACTCTTACCTATTTGTTGTTGTCTTTATTTATTCTAGTGTAATCACCGTAATCAGGACAATAATCAGTTTTATACATGTCATTACAATACTGTGATAAACACGCTTTGGATTGTTTTAGTTACTTGATTGTGATCTCAACTCTTGTGAATTGTGTAAACCTGTGATGACAAATACAAATTCTAACTAACTACAAATCGACGCACAAATGTAGGTGCTCTTCAGCGTGTCTGCGAAAACCCAGGCCGACCGCCTACACGGCAAAACCGATTAAACAATAAAAACCTACAATTGTATGAAAATGTTCGACAACGTTTTGAAATTCAATCAAAACTAGCCTTCGCCAAACCGCAATGCATTTTCAAGGCCACCACAGAACTCCTATCCAGATATTAAAGCGGGAAAAGTGCACCCATTAAAATTTAACGAAATTAAGAAACGGCGTTTAGCTCTTTGTATGCGCAAATAAATGCAGTTAAATAAATTTAGTGATTAATGGAACAATAGCACCAAATAAAAGTGCTTGTTATGATGTTTAACTAAGCACCTCCGCTGTAGGTACAATCTGTGTTCGTGATATTATTGTGCCGCCAAAGGATCGGACCGAACATGAAACATGTACCTACAAGGCTACAACACGCGATGCTTTGTTGCCAGCGCGCAAAGCTACCTACGTGTGTGAAGTTGCCGCACCGAGTAAACGTAAGCTCGCTATTCGTAGGTAAGTTATTTGATGAATGAAGTTTCGCACAGAGTGATCACAATTTGAGATAGATTTTATTATTTAGTTTGTTTCAAAAAAAGTCAAATGATTCATGGCTACTAGTCCTAACCGTGTGTTAAATTAATGTCGCATTGTCCTCGCCACCCGTATAAGGCCGTGGCCCCGTATGCACGGCGCGGCGCCAGACGCCGTGCAGCGGCGCGGTGCCGTGCGCGGCGTACCGTTCGCGGCGTAAGAGGTATGAACATTGTGTAGTGTTCGACCCAGTAGGTACTGAATGTGAGGTGTTCCAGTTCACAGGGTCGGACACGGATGCGACGGGCGTGCAGTTCTCGACGTCGATCCCGCTGTCGCAGGCGCTGAACCCGAACGGTCGCATCGTGCTGGCGACGCACATGAACGGCGCGCCGCTGCCGCCCGACCACGGCCGCCCGCTGCGCGTCGTCGTGCCCGGCGCGCCCGCCGTGCGCAGCGTCAAGTGGCTCGGTACCGCAACACTACATGCCACGCTACTGCTAACACTCCCCAATAGCCTAACTACTGGCGCCGCTGCCGCCCGACCACGGCCGCCCGCTGCGCGTCGTCGTGCCCGGCGCGCCCGCCGTGCGCAGCGTCAAGTGGCTCGGTACCGCAACACTACATGCCACGCTACTGCTAACACTCCCCAATAGCCTAACTACTGGCGCCGCTGCCGCCCGACCACGGCCGCCCGCTGCGCGTCGTCGTGCCCGGCGCGCCCGCCGTGCGCAGCGTCAAGTGGCTCGGTACCGCAACACTACATGCCACGCTACTGCTAACACTCCCCAATAGCCTAACTACTGGCGCCGCTGCCGCCCGACCACGGCCGCCCGCTGCGCGTCGTCGTGCCCGGCGCGCCCGCCGTGCGCAGCGTCAAGTGGCTCGGTACCGCAACACTACATGCCACGCTACTGCTAACACTCCCCAATAGCCTAACTACTGGCGCCGCTGCCGCCCGACCACGGCCGCCCGCTGCGCGTCGTCGTGCCCGGCGCGCCCGCCGTGCGCAGCGTCAAGTGGCTCGGTACCGCAACACTACATGCCACGCTACTGCTAACACTCCCCAATAGCCTAACTACTGGCGCCGCTGCCGCCCGACCACGGCCGCCCGCTGCGCGTCGTCGTGCCCGGCGCGCCCGCCGTGCGCAGCGTCAAGTGGCTCGGTACCGCAACACTACATGCCACGCTACTGCTAACACTCCCCAATAGCCTAACTACTGGCGCCGCTGCCGCCCGACCACGGCCGCCCGCTGCGCGTCGTCGTGCCCGGCGCGCCCGCCGTGCGCAGCGTCAAGTGGCTCGGTACCGCAACACTACATGCCACGCTACTGCTAACACTCCCCAATAGCCTAACTACTGGCGCCGCTGCCGCCCGACCACGGCCGCCCGCTGCGCGTCGTCGTGCCCGGCGCGCCCGCCGTGCGCAGCGTCAAGTGGCTCGGTACCGCAACACTACATGCCACGCTACTGCTAACACTCCCCAATAGCCTAACTACTGGCGCCGCTGCCGCCCGACCACGGCCGCCCGCTGCGCGTCGTCGTGCCCGGCGCGCCCGCCGTGCGCAGCGTCAAGTGGCTCGGTACCGCAACACTACATGCCACGCTACTGCTAACACTCCCCAATAGCCTAACTACTGGCGCCGCTGCCGCCCGACCACGGCCGCCCGCTGCGCGTCGTCGTGCCCGGCGCGCCCGCCGTGCGCAGCGTCAAGTGGCTCGGTACCGCAACACTACATGCCACGCTACTGCTAACACTCCCCAATAGCCTAACTACTGGCGCCGCTGCCGCCCGACCACGGCCGCCCGCTGCGCGTCGTCGTGCCCGGCGCGCCCGCCGTGCGCAGCGTCAAGTGGCTCGGTACCGCAACACTACATGCCACGCTACTGCTAACACTCCCCAATAGCCTAACTACTGGCGACGCACATGAATGACCACGGCCGCGTGCCACACTCACCAATAACCTAACTAGCGTCTTTAAACTTTCGCGACTTGCACAAATATTTTAGAAGACAAACGTAACAGAGTCCACCCGTGACCACGGTCGGTGCAACTCGATTGAAACGTCGGGAGAAAAGAAATATCGAATTATATCGATTACATACGGTTTCCGATAACAACTTATTTCGGATATCCGACAGTTTTATTTACAGTTACGGAGCTCGACAACATCAGCTAACATTACGATTCTCAACAGAATCCATAACAATTTCGGAAGACGAGAGCCCGTCTCACTGGCACCAGAAGGACTACCGCTCGTTCAACGCGTCCAAGACGTGGGAGACAGCAGACTTCGCGAGCGCGCCGCCCATCTACAGCCTGCCCGTCACCTCCGCCATCTGCGACCCCGCCAATGGGGACACGGTCAAGGTCAAAGATGGTTGCATTGAAGTTAGAGGTAAGGCATATTTGAATAATATGATATTATTATATAATTTTGATAGTTGCATGTCAGTGAATAGATTTGCAGAATCATGTTAATGTGTAGTAAATTAGAAATTTTACTGAGATTTTAGAATTTTTGTTGATCACGGTAAAAGCATTGATGGTTGTAGTCAGAAGTAAAAAGCAATTTAATGACTGTTATTATACTCACAGTTATTTCAGGGATGGACTTTTATGACTAAGTAATTCATTAGTATTCAATATTTTACCTATTGCCCTTGTCAAATTGTTATAGCAAAGTCACGAAATCACAAAAATTGCCTTTATAATTTAATCAGGCGCTTGATTCCCCCGTAGGCTACGCGTACTCTGGCGGCGGCGCTAAGATCCTGCGCGTGGACGTGTCCCCGGACGGCGGCGCCACGTGGCTGCAGGCCGAGCGCCTGCAGGCGGACGACGCGCCGCCGCAACAGCACTACGCCTGGACGCTGTGGACCGCACTCGTACCCGTGCCCGACGGACAGACTGAGGTCAGCAACTTGAAATTACCTAAATCTGTTCCGATTCTTGGAACCTAACAGCTATTACATATACGGGGGAGGATAGGCGATGGGGTGCTGTCTATTATCTTGTTGACGTTCAAAACGTATTACTTAGTAGCCTTATATGCATAAGTGACATATAATTGAGAGGGGGTTCAATAGGACGCAAAGACAAGAAGGTACACCAGTCAGAAAGAGTAGAACATGCTGCTTATCGTAACTTAAATGTGATTTCGGGAATGCTTAAACAAATAGAGGTAATATGAATTTGTAGTTCTCAGCTTAGGACGTCATTTATGACAAGGACGTGCATGTTAGAAAAATATTTCGAAAAAAATCCACTCGTTCTATTTTACATATTTTATCCAATCCGAGCTTCCGTGACCTGTTAAAATAAATAAATGAAACTATTAATTTAAAATTTTGCTACAGATCGAGTTATGGGCAAAGGCTACTGACAGCAATTTCAACACTCAGCCAGAGAAATTCGAAGATATATGGAACATACGAGGGGTCCTAAGTAACGCGTACCATAAGATCAAAGTACATATTTCTCATTAGTTCTAGATTATCATAGGAACAAATAGGAGACTTGTCAAATACAATCGCGTATACACCCTCTTACTTATAATAATAAGAATATATTACACGCTCACCATTGGAATGTACTTGGCGCCAACGACCAAATGTAGAGCCATCTTAAAAAACAGTCCTAACTGTACAAAATGCCTTAAAATTTAATCAAATATTATGTTTTAAGCAAACGACTCGCTTAAAGGTAAATCCCTTTATTGCGAAGTTTTTGAAACACATTTTTACACCTGTATGATTGTATCAGACCCTTGTGGATGATGCGATGTGACTAGTATGGTCCATACACTTTGTTATCGACAGCCATAAGGTATTCCTTAAAAGAAACACTATTATAACTAAGAGGGTGGAAGTTACACTACATGAAATTTTATTGATGGTAATTCTCAAACTAGGACTATTAATAGTAAACTGTATGACGCTTAGCATTACGTATTACGAAAACTGTGTATCCAATTCGTGTTAACCCAGAACGCTGTAGTGAGTTATATCTCAAACCAAGAAAGAATGTTAAAATTATTTGATGAAGTTACATCACGTAATTGGATTCTTTAAGATAATCTTTATTACAATAGCATAAGGTACAATTTTGATTCTAGTTAATTTCACAATATACAGTACTGTGTACAACGCAAATAACTTTGCAAGTCAAAGTTCAATCACCAGTAAGACTGGCTCTATTGACATGAGATGTCTTATTATTGCGAAACATTATATATTTTTATATTTATTAGGTGTATATTAATATCGTAATACTCATTGAGTTATGCTGCGCTGTGCTATAATTACAAATACGTCTTAATCTGCGCGACTTAGTCATGTTCTATGCTACTGGACTGGACCAGTAAGAATAAACACATAATGTTATTCTACAGGCATTGAACATAGCATGATGCTTACTATATCCTCAAATAGGCGCAAGAATGTAACTATCCCAATATAGCACATTTCGATCTATTTTATTTGTTTATAATACACATGGTAGTTAATATTATATCATGAGGTTACAGCAAAGCAGCAGTACAGCTCTAAATTAACGAGTCACCGACTTGAGTATTGCCTAACGATACACACAGACTGCAGAATG
This sequence comes from Chrysodeixis includens, assembly GCA_941860345.1. Lineage (NCBI taxonomy): Eukaryota > Metazoa > Arthropoda > Insecta > Lepidoptera > Noctuidae > Chrysodeixis > Chrysodeixis includens. Next base: position 1,798,171 of record OW796091.1, on the reverse strand, counting down.
ATTAGACTTCTCCAACTAGTTATTCGCTGTGGACTAAAGGTTGGGTTGGCTTTTCGCATCTAGTGTCTCTCCATCTCACTTTCTCTCTCTCCTTGTTACAGTCACACGACTCTAGACAACTTAGGTATATGGCCTTTAAGTAAGTTAGATGATCATAGTAAATAAACTATGTTCATCTAACTTTAAAATTATTTATTTATGATTTCACTAATCAATTCAAAGATTATGATTAACTTTTTCAATCATCATATATATTCGTTTATTGTTGTTTGCATCAGATATATATTATTGCAATTTTGTAAGTTATTTTAAAATTAGCTTATTGATAGTTATTTTAATTTTAAGTACTTACTCAAGAATCAAATGTTGTCAATTTATTTAGTCAGAATGCTTTGTATTTTTATGTTTGGAATTATATGTGTTTTTTGCTATTCAATAGCATTGAAATGCCACGGACGTGTTTTATTCCATTCACATAATTAACGTGAAAATGTATATTACTAATTCTTCGGTCTTTCTATTGGCTGGCAAAAATAAGAGCTTAGCAGTCGCCGATTCTACCTATTATTCTTAGACAGAGAACTACCGCAATTCACCGACCTTTGGACTCCGGCGAGATAACGACTAAATTAAACAAAAATTACAAACCGGACCTAATTATCTCCTCTGTTACTTACGTACCTTTTCTGGTAATTAGTTCCAAATATCATAAAACTTGATCTCTTAAAAATAAACCTACGAATCAGCTTGACACAAGAAGAACTGACCACTTATGAAATTAATTGGTCAAAATTCAGCAGTTGACATTCATTTAGATTCAATGAAACGTACCGACCTATTACATCAGGTCTAAATTAGCTAGCCCTGAGTGATATAACTTTGAAATGTTTAGAAACATAAGTAAGCAAATACCATACAACACAATACAATCATAAACTCAATAAACATTTGTTTTATATCATAATTTACGTAACACACCGGTTCGTTTACATACTTGCTGTGTTTTACATCTGCGAGTTTATCTCAGTTCAGTGCTACCGCGCTCACAGCAGCACGTCAACATGTTCGCCTTGAGAGTCATTTCAAGCGCTAAAAACTTTGCTAAATCGGTGCCAAATATTTCGTTTATCAAACAAATTCACAATAACAAAGTGCTACACAAAAATAAAACTGATGATTTTATAGATCTAATTATTCGCGGCGAATCTCTGCAGTTCCCTTACGTGTGGTTAAGAGAAAACTGCCAGTGTGAAGAGTGCTATCATTCATCAGCCCAGAGTAGAATTCTGGATTGGTCCAAATTTGATCTAAACGTAAAACCGAAGGATGTCTCTAAGGACCAGAACTGTCTTCGAGTAACGTGGGATGATGGACACTCGTCGCAATATAACTATAACTGGTTAAAGTTTAGAGGGTTTACCCCAGAAAATCAGAAGAATTACTCAGAAACCATTTACAAACCTAAGCAGATAGCGTGGCATACCGAAAATTTTGAAAAAATATTTTCTAAACACGACTACAGTGAGATTTTAAGTTCAAATGAAGCGCTTTATAACTGGTTGTACAAGTTATCTGTATACGGAGTCGCATTGATCCAAAATACGCCAGACTCCGATACGGCGGTAGACGCCGTCGTCAATAAAATTGGTTTTACTAAGAGGACGCATTACGGAGTCAAGTTTGTTGTGCGCCAATTACCAAATACAAGTAATGTTGCCTATTTGTCAAGTAATCTACAGATGCACACAGACCTACCTTACTATGAATATTGCCCTGGGGTTAATTTATTACATTGCTTAGTTCAAACAGCTAGTCAAGGTGGCGAAAATATGCTTTCGGACTGTCACTACACGGCAGAATATATGAGGGTGAATCACCCGGAGCAATACAGTCTGCTGACCAACATCGAGGTGGAGTGGAGGGACGTAGGAGTAGAAGACGGTAACGAATTCTTCAAACTGCACCGTGCTCCCGTAATTTGCTTAGATCGCTACGGTGAAATAACCAGGATCAATTTTTCGATTCCTCAACGAGGAAGTCATTTCCCCATGCCGATTGAATTGGTAAAACCTTGGTATGAAGCCCATAGCATGTTTCTCGCATTAAATCAGAAGTTTGCTGCGAAATTCAAAACGAAGGCTGGCGATATACTAACGTTCAATAATATAAGGTTGTTACATGGCAGGAACGCATACGAAGACAATGAAAATAATGTGAGACAACTGATAGGTGCGTATGTGGACTGGGATGAAATATATTCAAGATTGCGATGCTTGAAGGTCAAGCTAAATAATGAAGACGGTATCTGTTAATATTTGTATAAAAAATACACTAACCAAGTACTTCTGTTTTTCATTGGCCACTTGTTAGTTCTAATGACGATAGACTATTTATTACCGCAGCTGACCACGGTTTTCCAAAATTCCACAGACTACTTATTTGCTACCTCGCTTATTCTGTTTCGAACCCCAGCGGTACATGTCTCGTCACAAGTTTTTGATGCCATGTCTAAAGCTTTGTATGAGGCTTACAGCTATAATAGTAATATGTTGAATATGGTGTACCTATTTTACCTACCTACTACTAGTGTATTTACAACCAATTAGGTTGTAAATACACACACACACATGCATCAAGTTATTAATATAGACTGGATGAACTGGATAGAGGTTTAAAACACAGTATTTATTTATCATTTTATTTCTACATAAAAGAGCTCCTTGGCAAACCTTGTTTTGGTACACATCACTACACTTAAATACTACATAATAATTATTGATTATGATTTAAATAATTAAATGGCACTACAATAATTTTAAAAGAATTGTGTTCATTATTTCTTTACCTTCACAATTTAAGTGCTAAGCACTAGTCAGGGGATAAGTCTTTACTCTTTCTGATACCATTACCTCAAGCAATTTTTATGGTCATAGTTATCCCCTTTTGTTAAAATAAGTGTCCTTTTTTACCCTCATACATATATTTCTAAAATTACATATTCAGTCCACTTCCACTCTTTCCTTGCCTCCAGCACCACTTATCAAAGGCTTTTTAGCCATCCTCAATCCCCATATAATAAGGTTGAAACTACACACAATTTTTTTTTATAAACTAACAATCATTAACTCTGATTAATAGATAGACATCAAGTTTAGTAATTGATTGACACTGAAGATAATAATATAATGCTAAGATTTATAGTTAATGAGTTATTCATATTTTCTAACATCAAATGTGATAATATAAAATTGTAATGACATATTTATGATTGAAATCATTCAGAAATCGGGGCAAGGAAAATATTTTTCTAATCAGTAGGTGTATGTTGTCATTACATAAACAAATTGTATTTTTAAACTAATAACATAAAATCTAAGATTTTAAACACAGGGAGATAATACATGACATGTAACACCAAATGCATTTGATACACAATTTACGCTGTGTGCCAAACGAATAATGATTAAATGTATGTAATAATGATAAAATATATATTATGTAACATCCCTAATGCACATAAATAACAGCTATTGTACCATGTTAGAGCAACAAAATACAATATAATTTCTCTAACTATTATATTACAGAGATCAAGAGCTTTGCAAGTTCAACTCACCAATAAATTTTAATAACTTAGGGTTTATTAATCACAGAAATAGTAAATGCTTTGTAATCACATCTTATCAAAGATAATTAACTTATAAGCTTGCAAAAAGATCAAATAATAACATATTTTTTTGCATTCTACGACACTAGTTATGACATAGTTGAATGTAACTTTTAGCCAACTACATATTTGTATTACCTCAAACATGATGCTGTGAAAGTAGGCTAACTCACACGTCAAATACTAACTTGCTTTATGGGTCTCTTCACTTTGGTTCTTGAGCGGCATCAGTCTTCATTTATCTTGTTTTATGCTAAAACTGTGCGGCCAGGACATAAATTTATGAATACAGTAAAAAGCTGGTACATACTTAAGTAGATTGTCTTAACCCACTTGCTTAAGCTATGGTATTAATCTTGTTCTTGTCCTTGTCTTCCCGGTTAGTCCTACAAAGGTTTGATGTCTATTCAAATTCCAAAACACTTTCAACTGAGTGATTCTTTATTCTTATTGTTTTCACTGGAACAAGTTTGTTATTCTCCACACGAGTTTCATAAGTTTCCTCTACTGGGAACACTTCAAAATTGGAATCAACCTCTAGAGGAGCATCATCATTAGTATGGATTGTAATGGAGAAACTTGAGCTTGGAGGCATATCGCTGAAGAAACAGTTCAGGGACGCCAGTTTCAAACAAAATGATCGCAAATTCATCTCGCATTGTACCAAATATGGGTCTATTGGCTCATTCGGGTCAGACAGGTTTCCAAATTGAAACACATAGGTAAAAATAGTTTTAAAATTTTCGTCTAGAACAGCAAACTGCACGCAATCCAGCCGCTCATCTATGAAACATTGCTCAATCTTCTTCAGAGTTGTATCAATGTATTCATTTACCTGCGGGTGAACTGACCGGTATACAATAATATTATATTTCTTACGAGTTTCAAAAATGCTCTTTGGATACACTGACGCGTAATACAAGATGCTATGGAAAGCAACCGATAAAAATTCTAAGGTAATATCAAGGATACACGGATCAATCATGATTGATGATTAATTTGTAAACTGAGTAAGAGTAAGCGACTTCCGGAGATAAAGACGTAATTATTATGGTTTTATGTCAATGTCGAACCAACTCGAATGTGACAGAAGACGTCGGTACGGCGCGCGCAGGTGGGCGCGGCGCGGGAGGAGCGACGGACGTCAATCAGGCGGTATTGATTTTAATAATAACTTGTGCAGTTACTCTTGGCCTAAGGAAGTGCGTTCTGAATATGTTCCTTCTTCTTAAAACACTTTTCTTTTTAGTATTAAAATTTCTACGGAAATAATCTAACGTTCGTTATTAATCTGTAATTATTCTGAATGGCTTCTAAAAACCCTACGAAATCTATACTATAATAAAAATGGTCGGGGTCAAATTCTGTACATTGAAGATATTTAAAAAAAAATGAGTGGGGGGCGTTTTATTATCGATACTGAAGTATAAAATGCAATTAAAAAAATTTTTGTCTGTCTGTCTGTCTGTCTGTCTGTATCTTGAACGCGAATCACGCAAAAACTACTGAACGGATTTTGATGAAACTTGGTATGGTTATAGTACCTACTCCGAGGAAGGATCATATCTACTTTTCATCCCGGAAACCGATACAGAGGGGGGAGGGAGGAGAGGTGAAAGTCCCTCCCGCATCACGTAAAATCTACGAACTCAATGCAGACAATGTTTATACACAAAAATTATACGCAACTTGAGGTATAACTTAGTCTTTGTTTGATCAAAATCGGTTCACTCTACCAAAAGATATGTTTAATTAAGTGAATTCAAGAAGTAAAATAATTACGTTACGCAATTCAGTGTAGTACTTGCAACGACATCTTATGACAAAAAATAGAACTAATGTCGATAGATAAATTCTAAATCCGATAGATGGCGTTGTGCAAATTTCGTCGTTTTCTGAATCGCGGTGTTATAAGATTTGACACCATTATATTATTGCCGAAGGTCGGGCTAACATAAATACAATAATAGTTACCACTAACATAAATACTATAATAGTCAATAATAACTAGGGCTAACATAAATACTATAATAGTCAATAATAGTTACCACCGCCATCTATTATCTACGCCCAAAGTAACACCACAAACTGCCGTTTGGATATACTAGATGGCGCAGTCACGATGACGTCATATTTCTGAATCGCGGTGTTAAGATTTTCCTGCATTTAATGACCTCTGTCAAAATAATTATGCGTATCGTGCAGCTCCTGTTTTTACCAAAATGGGTCGCATCATTATTATACTTTAAATTGTGATCCAATCCAACTGGTATTTATAAAGCTTAGGAGGTTGTCCGCAAAAATAAATGATGCCCTAAATAATTATTCCACGCGGACGAAGTCGCGGGCACAGCTAGTATTTAATAAAAACTAAATCAGAACTACATACTGATGAAAATTAATGCAGATTATACAGATAAAGCTATAGCTGAGTACAATTTTGTTTCATTACATTACATAGCATCATCATTATCATAGCGTTATCTATAAATAAATTGGAAAAGCAGTAGTAAAGAAGAACTTGTATTTAAAAATGTTTTTATTTCATAAAGAATGTAAAATTTATTTATTTTTATCTTTGCAAACGTTCAGAAGCTGAAATGTGTTAGTGTATCGTATATAATGAATAGAGAGTTACCTCTCATCCCACCTATGTTAGTTAAACATTTATCTACCTACACTTTATTTAAAAATATCAAGGAATCAAAAATTCACTTCTGGCGAATAAATTCTTTTGCTGTACCGTGGTTGTGGGGGATGGAGGGAGTAGAACCCGATTATGACCTATTAAGTTATTTTAGTTTGAAGTTTATTTATTTAATAATAAGCACATCAACAACAAATAAAATCATTTACAAAAAATATAGAACAGAGACAAACGGTTTAAAGCATACTTATCCGAGCCGAATGCGTCAAACAAAACAGAGTTTTTATAGAATTCAAATAATTATGCGTTTACGACGCGCGCTTGATCAGGAACACGCACTTGCATTAGTGAACACCTCATTATAATCTACTATTATAGTTCTCAAAACGCGCAGTTCAAAACGTGTAATGTATGCTCACCCTTAGGCTAACAATAAAAAAAAAGACTTAAAATTTGATCTGAACTTGGCCTTAGTGTTTCAGTTTTCCCTGTGACGTCAATAATAGTAGCGTTAGAAAGGATAAAAAAAAATAACTTTTAATCATTTTTGAAAAGAAAAAGCTGTTCTAAAGAACCCTACTAGGACGATAAATCCTTATGTGGCAGGGATTTCACAAGTATTAAAACTTCCAATTAGAACATACACATTGGTATAACACAGGCCGGTATTAAACCCATAGCTAAGCCACAGTGGTCACTGAAGTGGTTGTGGTACCACTTCAACCATTTATCTACTATGTATGTATTATCAGTCTTATTATAGCTCCAAGAGACTCCACCTGCAGAGTGGATTTATCTAAATTGGTGACAAGATGTTCAAGGCGACGGCCGATATTGATATGACAGACAAAGGCATTTTTTTCATATCACATATACATTTCTCATTCTTCAAATCAATAGACAGTGTTTGTATAGATCAAAGCTTTTTAGTAAGATGCATTTGATATTCATGATATAAGAGTTTCTTTCTTTGTACTTTACACACTAAAAGAAATACTATCTATACATTTACCTATAGGTGCAGAGCATAATGTTGTAATGCACATGAAGTGAGTCCCTACACCTTAGCATAAAAAGTTTTTCTTTGTAAAAATAAACCTTCCAAATTGTTATTAATAAGAAAATAGGTTTTCAGAGCTTGAAGAAAATTTATTAACAACAAAAATATCTATTACATAATTTAAATAGCACTACTCCAATGATCTTCAATTCAGTTGTCTGGAATTTTTTCTAACCCCTGAAAATAAAAAAGAAAAATATCATCAGTTAGATAATTAATGTAGGGTAAATATATAGTGGCACATTCCCCCAATATGAAAAAAAAATTACATTCGTTTTTTAATTTCTGATCAAAGAAATCTTCATACTTTTAGACATTTTTATAAAATTGTCAGTAAGTATTTTTAATAATTATATGTAGTAACATAGATAACAGGTAAGCTGCTGCGGTCTCTAACCTAAGTTTGTTATTTCAAATTAACTGTTTTTGAGATTTAGAGACAGATAAATTAAACAGTAAACAATATTAAAAATGTTCAAAGAACAATAGTAGTTAAGTTTGGGTATTGCAAGTGTAAAGGATGCTTACAGCAACTTTGTAAGGGTTTCCAGTTAGCCTAAGGTCTCTCTGGTAGAGATGACGGTTCCATCTGTCATCTAGCGCCCTCCTGTAGTGCTGGAAAATAAATAATTAACAAAAATCAGTATGCTAAAGGATATACGAGTGTAATGTAATGGTACATGAACTAGTTTACGTTGTTATTTAAATAAGTATAATTTAATAAAGTTAATATTTCACTTGATGTGTATTGTATGTATTACACTTAATATTCCAGTGTCACAATTATTGTATTACAATAGCAGAGCAACATGATCATGCAACTTGCCTTTATTTAAACATCTTGGAGGATATTATTATAAAGACATCTGAGCTAATATTTTTCTTATATATTATCTGTGTACATTTTAAATCTATGGGACAAGGTACTGTACATACTGAGTTTTGGGCTGTTATCTAACATATTATTCTAAGTGTACTTACATTGCCAAGAGTTAAATTGTGAATGTGATAAAGACCCCAACCTGGTAAGCCCAGGGCAGCTGTGATAATGAAAGCACTGGGTAAAATTTCGTACCACATCTTGGCAAAATATAAAGGCAAATACAATAGAAGTAACTTGGTGATACGAATGACAGTTAACTGTGTGTTGCCAGAACTCGAATCAAAATCTTGTCACAAGATGGCGTGTTGCCAAAGTTTCAAAGAAGAGAATCATAAGGAAACAGGTAATTATAATATAATATACAAATAATATATATAAACGTATAAATCCAGTATTTCGTTACACATCTGAACGTTGAATAAAATTATTATTAAACAAAGAATTAATGGTGCCGAAGCAGAATTTTGTTCATTTTATACCTTAATAAAATGGTAATACAAATAACAGGTGTATGAAATTGTATGGGCTTGTTGGGTTATTTATCTGCATACTTATTATCTCATAATAAAAAACCGGCTAAGTGCGAGTCGGACTCGCGCATGAAGTATTCCGTACCTGTACCTGTTATCGTTTTTAATCTTGAGCAAAAAAATACGAAAAAGCACGTTTATTGTATTTGGACCCCCTTAATAGTTCGGGAATATTATTTTTAATGAGTTTTAACATTTGATCCCCTTTTTTTATTCATGCAATTTTTTCTGTATCTATGTTTCTTGCCAAATTTTACATACATTTCTAAATATGCTTACTTTTTAACTAAACGGCCGTACAGGCTGTAATTTTTAACACTAACATAGAGTGTTGATTTTTGCTCGATTTTCAAAAATCAGGTACCTATTATGAATTAAATTTCAACATGATCGTCCACACATTTCTGAAATAGGCTTTGTCAGATAGACATATGGACAACAAACGACGGGCCTGTTGGTCTAGTGGTTACGGACCCTGACTGCTATACCGGTTCGATTACCACCCTGGACATATGTTTGTGTGATGAGCACGATCATTTGATCTGTGTCTGGGTGTAATTTATCTATAGTATGTATGTATTTAGAAATATAAGTATGTTTATCGGCTGTCTAGTAATCATAACACAAGTATGCTTAACTTGAGACTAGATGGCGTTGTTTGAATGTTGAGAATAGTTATTATTATAACAAAGTGATATTATAAATACGGGTAACGTTTTTTTTCTTTTGAGGTACGGTACTCTAAAAATGGGTGCTATAGGTATTCTAGGAGACTTACATTTCCCAACACAAAATAATGGGTCCACCAGAGACCGAAGCCCGGAAAAGCAACTGATCCCATAACTATTAAGTATCCTGGCAGAATATCAAACCACATTATTGAATAGGCGTAATACAATGTAAAGCTCAGTAAAGCTGTTAAGTTAATGTCATATTGAAATTCATATTTATGTTTTATTATTTTTTGTGAGGCTTTTTTAAACTTTTTTCAGCCAGTCTCCAAGGAAGAAATATATAAAGTCTCTTTGTGTCATAATAGTTTAATTTATTTCTGTTTTTTTATTAAATTAGTAAGTATTTGAATGTAATCGTTTTTAGGGTCTGTGATTTATTCTTACTTTAATCTAAATAATATCACTACATAGTATAAAGCAAAGTCGCTTCCTGCGTCTGTCTGTATGTATGTTTGTTTAGATCTTTAAAACTACTCAACGATTTGGATGCGGTTTTTTTAATACATAGAGAGATTCAAGAGGAAGGTTATATGTATAATAACATGCTTAATAAATTAGAGAACTATTGATAATTTCAAGATTTTTAATGCAAAGTCTTAAATAAACATATTTTTTCGCGCTTACTTTGCAAAAGCAGGCTGAATTCTAGGAAATTCATCAAAATGATGTACTAATTATTTGTACACATTGCAAAGGTCTACAGAAAACTCCGCTATGGAATAAGTGGATAAGGAATAATGCTGTATTGGTTTAAATCGCTTCGAAAATAAACCATTATTTGTCATAAAAGGTAAATGGAAAAAGTTATATTGTGGGATATTCATAAGAGTTAGACTTAGTCTATAATGGCTTATTTTCGAAGTGATTTAAACCAATACAGCATTATTCCTTATCCAATTAAATACCTTATACCTTGTAAAATATAGCTTGATACCTGTGACATTACCGAACGTTTTATGAAGACAGCTACAACCCAAATTTTATTTTTAAAAGTTCAAATTTTTTAAAATAAAAACGACGTTTGTGTATAAAAATAAAACGCATTTTTAAAAACAATCATGTAATTATGAAGATACCAGTAAAAATATGAGTAATTTAAATAATATTTAATATTTCTTAAATAATTTTTGGTTCTTAGCTTACTTTATAAATGCACTTTGAAGAGCTCTAGGAACGTGCAAGTGACTGACAGATGATTATCGATAAAATAATACAATGAAAATTTCACTAGTATAAAATGTAGTTATTTAGTTTGGCGGTTATGGTGTTATTTGTGTTACTTTGTTTGGTGTTACCTTTTTTTTGTTTGCCAAAATGCCGAAAAAACAGAAAAAGACTCTTTTGAATAGCGAGTGTCGCAAATTTGTGATCCGTTTTCGCGATTATTTTGAATTATTTTGGTTTTATTTCATTTAAATCAACTACAAATGCATTTATTTCTAATTTACATCTTTACAATGACAATGACTACAATGTCACTTTTAATAAAACTCATGACGTCACAGACATCGATAAGCTATGAAACACGCCTCCATCCCTAGTAATGTCATTCCGACAAACGTCACAGGTATCAAGCTATATTTTACAAGGTATAAATACATTGTTCAATTAATATAGATTTATATGGTAATTTATACCATATGATTTAAATGAATATTTTCGAAGATATTACAGATTTAAAAATTGCGTTGTTTTTATATACAACGTTCACAGTTTGTCTATAGTATATTTACTATTTAGTATCAGCATACACCCGTGCGGAGCCGGGTCGGGTCGCTAGTACAATACAAGATGAAGTGAAAATGCTTAATGGTAGCATTTTGGGCTTAATATCTTGCAATTCTGCCGGCGATGAATACTTAGTGCTATTAGTATATTATGTTTGGCAACACTAGTTATCAGGTCATCAAAAATGGCAGACTCTCCGATCGACTGTGACTTCCCTGTTTGGGGACTATTACCGAAAAAAGAGACGGGGGTTGTATCGTTTATCAATAAAAATTCCAACTATGATGGAAGGGATACAGTTATCGCAATTTTTGACTCGGGCGTTGACCCAGCAGCCGAAGGATTGAAGGTAAAAAAATGTCATGTCACGATTTGTTTAGTTGCAGTTTTATTGCATTTTGGGTCGATATTGATGTTCCTGAGGTTGCAGGTGACAAGTACGGGAGAAACGAAGGTGATCGAAAGGTTCGACTGCAGCGGCTGTGGCGATGTTGATACCAGTACTGTCATTAGAAAAGTTACTGATGGATGCATTACCGGTCTTACGGGTCGCAAACTGAAGGTAAATAACTATAATATGGATTAGATTATAATATTATTGTATAGTTCGTCGCTAATATCACTCGTCATAACCTAACTAACTAACTAAACCATTTTGATATTCATTACATTTTTGCCCTTTCATTTTGATATCTTCCTTGAATAAATTGTATGAAAGGAATATTGTTAAACAATATCATTATTAATATGTATAACGTATTTTACCAGTTATCGGTACTTTCACTTCATTCCTAGTAACCACAATTTGATTATAGTTAGAATATATGGCTATCTCAGAACATTCCCCAGAATATCTGCATCCAAATAGTGTGTCCTAGAGAGACACTAAAAAGTAAAGTATTTATGTAAATAGAATTAGGTAAAAGAGAAATATAGGTAGATATATTAGTATGTATTCCTGTATACATAAATTATTTTATAGATATAATGATAATTATTAAAATCTTGATGGCGATCTTGGAGATCTATATCAATCATGATTGTTTAATTTATTTATAACAGCCTAAAAAATATACATGTTTGTGTTATTTTATTTGTGTAAATGGCTTGTAGCCAAAAATTATAACAAAGGCTGTTTTGACTTTTGTTGACATCAAGTTTTTGTATTAGTAATAACTAGTTGAAATGAGAATTTCTTTTGTTTGCCTAAAGCCTGGATTATATCAAATGTATTTTCTTCCTACTTTTTTTAGATCCCAGAGCTATGGAAAAATCCAACAGGCTCGTGGCGTGTAGGTGTGTTACACCCATTCAGTTTATACCCTTCCAAGTTGAAGGAACGTATACAAGAACATCGTAAGGAGCATGCGTGGGATGTGGGCTACAAGCCCGCATTCGCTGAGGCCAACAAGCAATTGCAAGACTTTGAAACTGATGTTGGTAAGCAACAGAAGTTTGATATTAATTCCATAGCCTTTTTAATTTTTGTGTGGAATAAAATATTTTACTTTCAATACAACCTCTTCAATGTAAAAGTCGGCAATAGTGCAGTACTATATATTTATATTTGCACTGTAATATTTCATCCCCTGTTCAAAACAAAATAAATAGTTTGTGTAGAACTGGTATACAACATTTTAACTAACTTCATTATTGCTTACTGTATTGTAAACAAAGACATATTAAATAGTGTACCATGTGACCACCTTCAAGAAACTAAGAATTTTCATTATTTCCAGTATCAAAGAATCCAACTTTAAGTCCTGAGGATAAGATTCTGAAGGAGGAGCTGGAAGCTAGAGTGGAGGTGCTGCAGGCAGCCGAGAAGAAGTACAATGATGTGGGACCCACTTATGACTGTGTGCTGTTCCATGATGGCACCATTTGGAGGTGAGTGAGACATAAAATACAATTTTGATTATTCTTCTAATATTATAAGCCTGAAAATTTGTGAGTATTGATTGATGGATGTATGTATGTTACTCTTTCTTTCTGAATTTGCTGAATGAGTTTTGTTGAAATTTGATATGTAGTTAGCCAACACCCTAGATTAACACAGGCTAACACATTTAAATTACTGTGTCAGAGGGTGGTAATGTTTTGGCAGTTATAATAGTATTTTGCGCAGGTGATGTCGTGGGTAACAGCTAGTTAACATATAAAACTGATTGTTATTTTCAAGTTTTGCTTAATCTGTGCTTGCATAGAAACAAACAAGTCACTGATTACCAATTACACAATGGGACTTCCTTATTACTTTTTATAGTTTTTGTTATTACCTTTATCACCTTATCAAATAAATAAATTAGTTATGAATGCATAAAAATACCATCAAATCAAACAGCTGAGATAACAAACTAGTTATAAAGGCCAATTTGTGCATACAGTTTAAATGTTAATAAGTGTTGGGGCTTTAAATAATAAGTAATGGAACAAAATCAAACCTTTCAGGTTCTAAATATAGCTATTTTGAGCTACTCTGATATCTGTTGATTATGTTAAATTGTTATTATTTCATGTATGTCTATTTCCTGCAGTGTTGCTAAATCTATATGTTACATTTTAATTAAATGTTAATCCATAATAACTATTAGTAATGTAGCAAGTTATCCTTGTGTCCGAATAAAGATTTTTGGTATGTAAAATTATAGTTATAAAGTTATAAATACATGAAAAATAAAATGAAATTGAAATTTAGATTTATTTGATTATTTTTGTACTAGAGCATGTATCGACACGTCGGAGAGCGGCGACCTGGCGTCGGGGCCGTTCCTGGGCGAGTACAGCGTCACGCACGAGCACACGCACCTCACGCCCTTCGACGAGATGACCATCAGCATCAACGTGCACGATGAGGGGCACACGCTTGAAGTCGTCGGCATGTGCTGTGAGTCATTTCTTTTATTCTCTTTGTTTGATTTAAAGTGATTCTGAAGAAGTTTGGACAACACTTTGGTATATAATATAAGCGTTATACACTATAAAATGATAATAACTTTTTTATAATAACTTTTGTGAGAATTATTCATATTTAAGGGATATATGTATAACGGTTTACTCACGCGTATTTATCGGGACAGCCCGACTAGTTTCGGACCCAACCGCGGGAGTCTTTAATCATGAGCTGATGCGGCGGCGGGGTCGCGAGTCGAACTCGTTGATAATAACTTTGTTTGCAAAGAAGGTGCCAAATAAAGTGTAAATACTGCAATAACAATAATAATGATGTTAATTTGATGTCCATAGCAACACACGGTACGCACGTGGCAGCCATCGCGGCAGGCTACTTCCCGTCGGAGCCGGACCGTAACGGCGTGGCGCCGGGCGCCAAGCTGGTGTCGCTGACCATCGGCGACAGCCGCCTGGGCTCCATGGAGACCGGCACGGCGCTCGTGCGCGCCTGCATCAAGGTCATGGAGCTGTCCAAGCACATGCGCATCGACGTCATCAACATGAGCTACGGCGAGCACGCGCACTGGTCCAACGCCGGGTGAGATTACCTCATTCATTGTCATACTTAGCTTTCGTTCATTGCGATATTCGTGAAATTTTTGAACAAATGTAATAACCCAGCTTTCCTTTTTTAGGCGTATCGGTGACATAATCTGCGAGGTAGTGAACCGCTACAATGTCTCCTGGGTCGTATCAGCAGGAAACCATGGTCCTGCACTATGCACTGTGGGTGCTCCTCCTGACATAGCACAGCCTATATTAATTGGTGAGTTATCATAATATTCGTCACTCTATCAACTAAGTTTTATTTAAGATAATTTTTTGTGAACTTTGATGTGAAAAAGATAGTTGAAGTCATCGTAATGTATTGGGCTCGTTGAACTACAACATTGCGTGACTGCGAGTAGCGCACTTGTGCGCTACCGTGTGGCGGCAGGCTGGCCGCCTTGTCCAGTACCACCAAAACAGCGTATTGACAAATGTAATCGCAGTGACATCCGTGCATCTTAGAACACATAAGTTGTTATGGTCTCAGGTGTGGGCGCGTACGTGTCGCCGGAGATGATGTCCGCAGCGTATTCGATGCGCGCGCGCGTGTGCGGCGGCGCCTTCAGCTGGAGCTCGCGCGGGCCCACGGCCGACGGGGCTGCGGGAGTGTCCGTCTGCGCGCCCGGCGGGGCCGTGGCCGCTGTCGCCAGGTAACACTACATACTGAGCCGCTTCACCAGGAGCTACTCGCACGTACTCTTAGCGCGCGCGCGTGTGCGGCGGCGCCTTCAGCTGGAGCTCGCGCGGGCCCACGGCCGACGGGGCTGCGGGAGTGTCCGTCTGCGCGCCCGGCGGGGCCGTGGCCGCTGTCGCCAGGTAACACTACATACTGAGCCGCTTCACCAGGAGCTACTCGCACGTACTCTTAGCGCGCGCGCGTGTGCGGCGGCGCCTTCAGCTGGAGCTCGCGCGGGCCCACGGCCGACGGGGCTGCGGGAGTGTCCGTCTGCGCGCCCGGCGGGGCCGTGGCCGCTGTCGCCAGGTAACACTACATACTGAGCCGCTTCACCAGGAGCTACTCGCACGTACTCTTAGCGCGCGCGCGTGTGCGGCGGCGCCTTCAGCTGGAGCTCGCGCGGGCCCACGGCCGACGGGGCTGCGGGAGTGTCCGTCTGCGCGCCCGGCGGGGCCGTGGCCGCTGTCGCCAGGTAACACTACATACTGAGCCGCTTCACCAGGAGCTACTCGCACGTACTCTTAGCGCGCGCGCGTGTGCGGCGGCGCCTTCAGCTGGAGCTCGCGCGGGCCCACGGCCGACGGGGCTGCGGGAGTGTCCGTCTGCGCGCCCGGCGGGGCCGTGGCCGCTGTCGCCAGGTAACACTACATACTGAGCCGCTTCACCAGGAGCTACTCGCACGTACTCTTAGCGCGCGCGCGTGTGCGGCGGCGCCTTCAGCTGGAGCTCGCGCGGGCCCACGGCCGACGGGGCTGCGGGAGTGTCCGTCTGCGCGCCCGGCGGGGCCGTGGCCGCTGTCGCCAGGTAACACTACATACTGAGCCGCTTCACCAGGAGCTACTCGCACGTACTCTTAGCGCGCGCGCGTGTGCGGCGGCGCCTTCAGCTGGAGCTCGCGCGGGCCCACGGCCGACGGGGCTGCGGGAGTGTCCGTCTGCGCGCCCGGCGGGGCCGTGGCCGCTGTCGCCAGGTAACACTACATACTGAGCCGCTTCACCAGGAGCTACTCGCACGTACTCTTAGCGCGCGCGCGTGTGCGGCGGCGCCTTCAGCTGGAGCTCGCGCGGGCCCACGGCCGACGGGGCTGCGGGAGTGTCCGTCTGCGCGCCCGGCGGGGCCGTGGCCGCTGTCGCCAGGTAACACTACATACTGAGCCGCTTCACCAGGAGCTACTCGCACGTACTCTTAGCGCGCGCGCGTGTGCGGCGGCGCCTTCAGCTGGAGCTCGCGCGGGCCCACGGCCGACGGGGCTGCGGGAGTGTCCGTCTGCGCGCCCGGCGGGGCCGTGGCCGCTGTCGCCAGGTAACACTACATACTGAGCCGCTTCACCAGGAGCTACTCGCACGTACTCTTAGCGCGCGCGCGTGTGCGGCGGCGCCTTCAGCTGGAGCTCGCGCGGGCCCACGGCCGACGGGGCTGCGGGAGTGTCCGTCTGCGCGCCCGGCGGGGCCGTGGCCGCTGTCGCCAGGTAACACTACATACTGAGCCGCTTCACCAGGAGCTACTCGCACGTACTCTTAGCGCGCGCGCGTGTGCGGCGGCGCCTTCAGCTGGAGCTCGCGCGGGCCCACGGCCGACGGGGCTGCGGGAGTGTCCGTCTGCGCGCCCGGCGGGGCCGTGGCCGCTGTCGCCAGGTAACACTACATACTGAGCCGCTTCACCAGGAGCTACTCGCACGTACTCTTAGCGCGCGCGCGTGTGCGGCGGCGCCTTCAGCTGGAGCTCGCGCGGGCCCACGGCCGACGGGGCTGCGGGAGTGTCCGTCTGCGCGCCCGGCGGGGCCGTGGCCGCTGTCGCCAGGTAACACTACATACTGAGCCGCTTCACCAGGAGCTACTCGCACGTACTCTTAGCGCGCGCGCGTGTGCGGCGGCGCCTTCAGCTGGAGCTCGCGCGGGCCCACGGCCGACGGGGCTGCGGGAGTGTCCGTCTGCGCGCCCGGCGGGGCCGTGGCCGCTGTCGCCAGGTAACACTACATACTGAGCCGCTTCACCAGGAGCTACTCGCACGTACTCTTAGCGCGCGCGCGTGTGCGGCGGCGCCTTCAGCTGGAGCTCGCGCGGGCCCACGGCCGACGGGGCTGCGGGAGTGTCCGTCTGCGCGCCCGGCGGGGCCGTGGCCGCTGTCGCCAGGTAACACTACATACTGAGCCGCTTCACCAGGAGCTACTCGCACGTACTCTTAGCGCGCGCGCGTGTGCGGCGGCGCCTTCAGCTGGAGCTCGCGCGGGCCCACGGCCGACGGGGCTGCGGGAGTGTCCGTCTGCGCGCCCGGCGGGGCCGTGGCCGCTGTCGCCAGGTAACACTACATACTGAGCCGCTTCACCAGGAGCTACTCGCACGTACTCTTAGCGCGCGCGCGTGTGCGGCGGCGCCTTCAGCTGGAGCTCGCGCGGGCCCACGGCCGACGGGGCTGCGGGAGTGTCCGTCTGCGCGCCCGGCGGGGCCGTGGCCGCTGTCGCCAGGTAACACTACATACTGAGCCGCTTCACCAGGAGCTACTCGCACGTACTCTTAGCGCGCGCGCGTGTGCGGCGGCGCCTTCAGCTGGAGCTCGCGCGGGCCCACGGCCGACGGGGCTGCGGGAGTGTCCGTCTGCGCGCCCGGCGGGGCCGTGGCCGCTGTCGCCAGGTAACACTACATACTGAGCCGCTTCACCAGGAGCTACTCGCACGTACTCTTAGCGCGCGCGCGTGTGCGGCGGCGCCTTCAGCTGGAGCTCGCGCGGGCCCACGGCCGACGGGGCTGCGGGAGTGTCCGTCTGCGCGCCCGGCGGGGCCGTGGCCGCTGTCGCCAGGTAACACTACATACTGAGCCGCTTCACCAGGAGCTACTCGCACGTACTCTTAGCGCGCGCGCGTGTGCGGCGGCGCCTTCAGCTGGAGCTCGCGCGGGCCCACGGCCGACGGGGCTGCGGGAGTGTCCGTCTGCGCGCCCGGCGGGGCCGTGGCCGCTGTCGCCAGGTAACACTACATACTGAGCCGCTTCACCAGGAGCTACTCGCACGTACTCTTAGCGCGCGCGCGTGTGCGGCGGCGCCTTCAGCTGGAGCTCGCGCGGGCCCACGGCCGACGGGGCTGCGGGAGTGTCCGTCTGCGCGCCCGGCGGGGCCGTGGCCGCTGTCGCCAGGTAACACTACATACTGAGCCGCTTCACCAGGAGCTACTCGCACGTACTCTTAGCGCGCGCGCGTGTGCGGCGGCGCCTTCAGCTGGAGCTCGCGCGGGCCCACGGCCGACGGGGCTGCGGGAGTGTCCGTCTGCGCGCCCGGCGGGGCCGTGGCCGCTGTCGCCAGGTAACACTACATACTGAGCCGCTTCACCAGGAGCTACTCGCACGTACTCTTAGCGCGCGCGCGTGTGCGGCGGCGCCTTCAGCTGGAGCTCGCGCGGGCCCACGGCCGACGGGGCTGCGGGAGTGTCCGTCTGCGCGCCCGGCGGGGCCGTGGCCGCTGTCGCCAGGTAACACTACATACTGAGCCGCTTCACCAGGAGCTACTCGCACGTACTCTTAGCGCGCGCGCGTGTGCGGCGGCGCCTTCAGCTGGAGCTCGCGCGGGCCCACGGCCGACGGGGCTGCGGGAGTGTCCGTCTGCGCGCCCGGCGGGGCCGTGGCCGCTGTCGCCAGGTAACACTACATACTGAGCCGCTTCACCAGGAGCTACTCGCACGTACTCTTAGCGCGCGCGCGTGTGCGGCGGCGCCTTCAGCTGGAGCTCGCGCGGGCCCACGGCCGACGGGGCTGCGGGAGTGTCCGTCTGCGCGCCCGGCGGGGCCGTGGCCGCTGTCGCCAGGTAACACTACATACTGAGCCGCTTCACCAGGAGCTACTCGCACGTACTCTTAGCGCGCGCGCGTGTGCGGCGGCGCCTTCAGCTGGAGCTCGCGCGGGCCCACGGCCGACGGGGCTGCGGGAGTGTCCGTCTGCGCGCCCGGCGGGGCCGTGGCCGCTGTCGCCAGGTAACACTACATACTGAGCCGCTTCACCAGGAGCTACTCGCACGTACTCTTAGCGCGCGCGCGTGTGCGGCGGCGCCTTCAGCTGGAGCTCGCGCGGGCCCACGGCCGACGGGGCTGCGGGAGTGTCCGTCTGCGCGCCCGGCGGGGCCGTGGCCGCTGTCGCCAGGTAACACTACATACTGAGCCGCTTCACCAGGAGCTACTCGCACGTACTCTTAGCGCGCGCGCGTGTGCGGCGGCGCCTTCAGCTGGAGCTCGCGCGGGCCCACGGCCGACGGGGCTGCGGGAGTGTCCGTCTGCGCGCCCGGCGGGGCCGTGGCCGCTGTCGCCAGGTAACACTACATACTGAGCCGCTTCACCAGGAGCTACTCGCACGTACTCTTAGCGCGCGCGCGTGTGCGGCGGCGCCTTCAGCTGGAGCTCGCGCGGGCCCACGGCCGACGGGGCTGCGGGAGTGTCCGTCTGCGCGCCCGGCGGGGCCGTGGCCGCTGTCGCCAGGTAACACTACATACTGAGCCGCTTCACCAGGAGCTACTCGCACGTACTCTTAGCGCGCGCGCGTGTGCGGCGGCGCCTTCAGCTGGAGCTCGCGCGGGCCCACGGCCGACGGGGCTGCGGGAGTGTCCGTCTGCGCGCCCGGCGGGGCCGTGGCCGCTGTCGCCAGGTAACACTACATACTGAGCCGCTTCACCAGGAGCTACTCGCACGTACTCTTAGCGCGCGCGCGTGTGCGGCGGCGCCTTCAGCTGGAGCTCGCGCGGGCCCACGGCCGACGGGGCTGCGGGAGTGTCCGTCTGCGCGCCCGGCGGGGCCGTGGCCGCTGTCGCCAGGTAACACTACATACTGAGCCGCTTCACCAGGAGCTACTCGCACGTACTCTTAGCGCGCGCGCGTGTGCGGCGGCGCCTTCAGCTGGAGCTCGCGCGGGCCCACGGCCGACGGGGCTGCGGGAGTGTCCGTCTGCGCGCCCGGCGGGGCCGTGGCCGCTGTCGCCAGGTAACACTACATACTGAGCCGCTTCACCAGGAGCTACTCGCACGTACTCTTAGCGCGCGCGCGTGTGCGGCGGCGCCTTCAGCTGGAGCTCGCGCGGGCCCACGGCCGACGGGGCTGCGGGAGTGTCCGTCTGCGCGCCCGGCGGGGCCGTGGCCGCTGTCGCCAGGTAACACTACATACTGAGCCGCTTCACCAGGAGCTACTCGCACGTACTCTTAGCGCGCGCGCGTGTGCGGCGGCGCCTTCAGCTGGAGCTCGCGCGGGCCCACGGCCGACGGGGCTGCGGGAGTGTCCGTCTGCGCGCCCGGCGGGGCCGTGGCCGCTGTCGCCAGGTAACACTACATACTGAGCCGCTTCACCAGGAGCTACTCGCACGTACTCTTAGCGCGCGCGCGTGTGCGGCGGCGCCTTCAGCTGGAGCTCGCGCGGGCCCACGGCCGACGGGGCTGCGGGAGTGTCCGTCTGCGCGCCCGGCGGGGCCGTGGCCGCTGTCGCCAGGTAACACTACATACTGAGCCGCTTCACCAGGAGCTACTCGCACGTACTCTTAGCGCGCGCGCGTGTGCGGCGGCGCCTTCAGCTGGAGCTCGCGCGGGCCCACGGCCGACGGGGCTGCGGGAGTGTCCGTCTGCGCGCCCGGCGGGGCCGTGGCCGCTGTCGCCAGGTAACACTACATACTGAGCCGCTTCACCAGGAGCTACTCGCACGTACTCTTAGCGCGCGCGCGTGTGCGGCGGCGCCTTCAGCTGGAGCTCGCGCGGGCCCACGGCCGACGGGGCTGCGGGAGTGTCCGTCTGCGCGCCCGGCGGGGCCGTGGCCGCTGTCGCCAGGTAACACTACATACTGAGCCGCTTCACCAGGAGCTACTCGCACGTACTCTTAGCGCGCGCGCGTGTGCGGCGGCGCCTTCAGCTGGAGCTCGCGCGGGCCCACGGCCGACGGGGCTGCGGGAGTGTCCGTCTGCGCGCCCGGCGGGGCCGTGGCCGCTGTCGCCAGGTAACACTACATACTGAGCCGCTTCACCAGGAGCTACTCGCACGTACTCTTAGCGCGCGCGCGTGTGCGGCGGCGCCTTCAGCTGGAGCTCGCGCGGGCCCACGGCCGACGGGGCTGCGGGAGTGTCCGTCTGCGCGCCCGGCGGGGCCGTGGCCGCTGTCGCCAGGTAACACTACATACTGAGCCGCTTCACCAGGAGCTACTCGCACGTACTCTTAGCGCGCGCGCGTGTGCGGCGGCGCCTTCAGCTGGAGCTCGCGCGGGCCCACGGCCGACGGGGCTGCGGGAGTGTCCGTCTGCGCGCCCGGCGGGGCCGTGGCCGCTGTCGCCAGGTAACACTACATACTGAGCCGCTTCACCAGGAGCTACTCGCACGTACTCTTAGCGCGCGCGCGTGTGCGGCGGCGCCTTCAGCTGGAGCTCGCGCGGGCCCACGGCCGACGGGGCTGCGGGAGTGTCCGTCTGCGCGCCCGGCGGGGCCGTGGCCGCTGTCGCCAGGTAACACTACATACTGAGCCGCTTCACCAGGAGCTACTCGCACGTACTCTTAGCGCGCGCGCGTGTGCGGCGGCGCCTTCAGCTGGAGCTCGCGCGGGCCCACGGCCGACGGGGCTGCGGGAGTGTCCGTCTGCGCGCCCGGCGGGGCCGTGGCCGCTGTCGCCAGGTAACACTACATACTGAGCCGCTTCACCAGGAGCTACTCGCACGTACTCTTAGCGCGCGCGCGTGTGCGGCGGCGCCTTCAGCTGGAGCTCGCGCGGGCCCACGGCCGACGGGGCTGCGGGAGTGTCCGTCTGCGCGCCCGGCGGGGCCGTGGCCGCTGTCGCCAGGTAACACTACATACTGAGCCGCTTCACCAGGAGCTACTCGCACGTACTCTTAGCGCGCGCGCGTGTGCGGCGGCGCCTTCAGCTGGAGCTCGCGCGGGCCCACGGCCGACGGGGCTGCGGGAGTGTCCGTCTGCGCGCCCGGCGGGGCCGTGGCCGCTGTCGCCAGGTAACACTACATACTGAGCCGCTTCACCAGGAGCTACTCGCACGTACTCTTAGCGCGCGCGCGTGTGCGGCGGCGCCTTCAGCTGGAGCTCGCGCGGGCCCACGGCCGACGGGGCTGCGGGAGTGTCCGTCTGCGCGCCCGGCGGGGCCGTGGCCGCTGTCGCCAGGTAACACTACATACTGAGCCGCTTCACCAGGAGCTACTCGCACGTACTCTTAGCGCGCGCGCGTGTGCGGCGGCGCCTTCAGCTGGAGCTCGCGCGGGCCCACGGCCGACGGGGCTGCGGGAGTGTCCGTCTGCGCGCCCGGCGGGGCCGTGGCCGCTGTCGCCAGGTAACACTACATACTGAGCCGCTTCACCAGGAGCTACTCGCACGTACTCTTAGCGCGCGCGCGTGTGCGGCGGCGCCTTCAGCTGGAGCTCGCGCGGGCCCACGGCCGACGGGGCTGCGGGAGTGTCCGTCTGCGCGCCCGGCGGGGCCGTGGCCGCTGTCGCCAGGTAACACTACATACTGAGCCGCTTCACCAGGAGCTACTCGCACGTACTCTTAGCGCGCGCGCGTGTGCGGCGGCGCCTTCAGCTGGAGCTCGCGCGGGCCCACGGCCGACGGGGCTGCGGGAGTGTCCGTCTGCGCGCCCGGAGGGGCCGTGGCCGCTGTCGCCAGGTAACACTACATACTGAGCCGCTTCACCAGGAGCTACTCGCACGTACTCTTAGCGCGCGCGCGTGTGCGGCGGCGCCTTCAGCTGGAGCTCGCGCGGGCCCACGGCCGACGGGGCTGCGGGAGTGTCCGTCTGCGCGCCCGGCGGGGCCGTGGCCGCTGTCGCCAGGTAACACTACATACTGAGCCGCTTCACCAGGAGCTACTCGCACGTACTCTTAGCGCGCGCGCGTGTGCGGCGGCGCCTTCAGCTGGAGCTCGCGCGGGCCCACGGCCGACGGGGCTGCGGGAGTGTCCGTCTGCGCGCCCGGCGGGGCCGTGGCCGCTGTCGCCAGGTAACACTACATACTGAGCCGCTTCACCAGGAGCTACTCGCACGTACTCTTAGCGCGCGCGCGTGTGCGGCGGCGCCTTCAGCTGGAGCTCGCGCGGGCCCACGGCCGACGGGGCTGCGGGAGTGTCCGTCTGCGCGCCCGGCGGGGCCGTGGCCGCTGTCGCCAGGTAACACTACATACTGAGCCGCTTCACCAGGAGCTACTCGCACGTACTCTTAGCGCGCGCGCGTGTGTGTGAGTACAAATTTCTTAAGAGACCCCCCCACACTAGCTCCATTCGAGCGTCGTCGTCGTGCCAGCGTCCGCGCAACGTCCACTTGACGTCGACGCCGCGGCGACGCGGCGCCAGCGCTGGCCGCCGAACGAACGCCGATCGTGCGCGGCGCTGGCGTTGCGTCGTCGTTGTTGGTCACAAAAAACGTTGAACTGACGCCGCTTTAACAATTAAAACAACTCTTGTCGATGGACGCTCATTTATAACTGCCAAGATAACAATATGGCGTGACGGTTGTGAAAGCACTCGCACAGAAATACACATACGCCCATAACATCTACGTTGTGACACTATGGCGGAACGATGCTATCGTTGAATTTTATTTGTTTACAACTTTTTCTCTTGTTGTAGGTTCACACTGCGAAACTGTCAACTAATGAACGGCACATCAATGGCAGCACCTCATGTAGCCGGCGCAGTAGGTTAGTAAAAAAAAATCTTAACAACCATTTTAAAGTGACGGATCTCTTTAAGTTATTGTAATACTAATATGTTTTTTTTAGCGGCTCTCATATCGGGTCTGAAAGCGAAGAACCTGCCATACTCGCCGTACTCGATCAAGCGTGCCCTGGAGAATTCTGCAACGTACCTGTCGCACGTAGAGCCGTGGGCTCAAGGCTGCGGGCTGCTCAACGTGGAGAAGGTAAATATACTGTTTATTGTCACACCAAGACAAGTTATAAAGACGCATTGTTTGATCATGGGTGTAATTTATCTATGTATGTATGTATTTAGAAATATATAGGTAAGTATGTTGTCTAAGCGCAACTAGAGTCAGTAACGTTTTGAAAGTACCCAAGAAGGCCTACTCGAAATAAAAACTTTTTGATTTTGATTTTGAAGTTACTTAAGACTAGACGACGTTGTGTGAATGTTGAGAAACATATAATGAACGGTACTTGGTGGTGCTAGGCGTTCGACCTGCTGTCGACGTACTGGTCTGCGGCGGAGCGCGACGTGACGTTCGCGGTGTCGTGCGGGCTGCGCGGCGCCAAGGGCGTGCTGCTGCGGCCGCGCGCCGGCGACCCGCCCGCCGACCTCGGCGTGACTGTCGAGCCGCGCTTCCTGCAGGACCACACCGACATGCAGAGTGAGCACACCATACACACATACTATAAACATTCATTTTTTACGGGGGTGGGGGGGGG
Organism: Chrysodeixis includens; assembly: GCA_941860345.1. Lineage (NCBI taxonomy): Eukaryota > Metazoa > Arthropoda > Insecta > Lepidoptera > Noctuidae > Chrysodeixis > Chrysodeixis includens. The sequence goes on along the minus strand of OW796091.1, from coordinate 1,773,381 downwards.
GGGGGGATAATGGACACTTAAAAAAAAACACTTTTTGTCTAAACTAAATTTATTTACAAAGTAATAATGCAGGTTTTAAACATGTGTCCACATCGAAGTTTTAACGCGATCTACCTATATTATTTTTTATGTCGTGAATTATCGAAAATGCTGACGATACCCTGAAACCTACTTTCAAATGAAGTAAACAACTGAAACCGTGTCAGCGGTTTACTTCACATTAGTAAAATATTATAATAACAATACTTACCTGTGTCCAACTGTTACTTCACCATTATGTCCCTCCTGGAGCCCTTTGAGTGCCAGGGTCGCGGTAACTCTTACGAACATCTCGCAACCCCGGTAGATTACATACACCCCTACATTTTGTTAAATTACAAAAATATAAAGGACCACATTTACAAGTAGGTACAGTCGCTGTTTAGAGATTGTATGTAGCAATCCAGTCTTAAGATTTTCTGATCACTTAAGTTTTTCTAGTAGTTATTTGTCCGTTTATATTGTAAATTATTTGCGGTCTGTGTAAGCACCTCTTGACCCGTATTTTCAATTCGTAGGCCCGAAAATCCCTTTGCTCAAGGATATAATAATAGAGGGATTTAATCCTAACGGTACGTTAATGACGTTTATCTTATGTAGATGTTTTAGTATTTTTCCAACTATTTATAACGAGCACAATGAGTTTTACTTATTTCGTTTAAAAAATCTCTAACACATTTGCAGTACTGCAGTAGTCCAATTTGGAATTTATTTCATTGTAATAGGGTGTTTATTTACTTAACCTATACAGTAAATTCCACACATCGTAAACATCTGCTCAAACCTAGCCTTCTTTCCTTCAATCTTAAAACATTATAGCTATTAGCTACTTTCTTCACACTGGGAGACAGTTTCCATGCTTGGTTAACAAATCAAAATGTGCCGTCACCTCCGGGCCGCCTTGCAGATACAGCAAAACCTATGTAGCGTGTCTGTTGCAGACAAGTCGATAATTCCGAAGCAGATCGCGTTCGGCGTGCGCCTGGCGCTGGCCTGCGACGCCGCCTGGCTGTCCGCGCCGCAGCACCTCGACATGATGAACGCCGCCCGGCCCTTCACCATCCGCCTCGATACCTCCTCCTTGCCGCCTGGACCGCACTACACCAGGTAACTCAAACTACTAACTGCCACCTTCATCATAATTTCATGACTTGATATGTACGACGACGCTGTCGTTTAAATCATTTGCATAATATAATAAACAAGATAAAAAACTTTTGTGATAACACTTGTAAAAATGTGTAAGCAATCTTTAATTTTAAGCTATTGCATAGCTTCTATCGCGGGCCTTGAGCGTGGAGACCGAATCGAGAAATTCCGTAACGAAAATAACCTAACACTCCCCACTCCGACCGGCACAGCGGTGACACTTTTTTGTTTTGCCATCTATCGATGAATAGCAGAACTTTAAATGAGTTTTTGAAATATCACGCTTGTTTCTTTAGTTCAGCAACTCGCCTCTAGGTGGCGTTGAATGCTATGCAATTGCTTTACCGCCGCAGACTCCGAGTGCCACACGCCTTTTGTTCAAATACTAGCTCGTTTCCTATACATAAAATCATCAATTATATTTTTCGTGTCCCCCTCTTATCATGAAATTCCGTGTTGGCAGTATAAACGCGTACGACGTGTCCTGCGTGGAGAAAGGCCCCGTGTTCCGCATCCCGGTGACGGTGCTCCAGCCGCAGCCTCTGCAGCTGGCCGCGCCCGCGCCGCCCTGCATCGTCGAGAAGAACGTGCTCTTCAAACCCGCCACCATCGTCAGGCATTTTGTTATCGGTGAGTTACTTATTCATTTAGAAACTATCACTGACTCGAGAAGAAGAAATATTCTTTCACAACACACATATTGATCTATTGACACGCTCACGTCTATTTGGGCACCCTTACCCGCTACCGCCCGACTACGGGGCGCGGGACAAAGAGAGTCACCGGCGCCAGTCGCCCACTCGGCCGCTAAATAGCTCCCTATGCGCACGTGTGTACTTACTTGAGGAAATTTTAATTGTAAAATCATATTTTAATTACTTATTTAAGTATAAAAGAAAATTTGCATCATATACAGGGTGTAAGGAAACGACTATAACGATCGTGAAGGGGCATATGTAGACTCGTGTTACAAACACATTGCTGCGACTTTTACTTCGATACGTGATTATGATTTTTTCCCGTTCAAATTAATTCATAATGCTAAATTTCCCCACCGCTATACTGGCCACACTGAACATATGATAACGTTCGGGTCACGACCTGAACACAAAGATGGCCGTTACCGCAAGCGCAGGTGTTTGACCATACCGCCAAAAATACTGTTGCAAATCAATTTCAACTTTACTGGTAACGACATAAGGTTCACTTTAAGTAAATCATCATAAATTGTATGCCATTTTTTGAATTTATTTTCTATTTTCTACAAATTTACGGCGGTATCTTCGTTGTGAATCGCGAGCTGACATTATTATTGAACAGTAATTTTGCATGTTTCTACCACAAAATAATATCAATACTACACTAGTAGTACGACAAACGATACGATGATTAATAAGTTGTTGGTTGTCGCAGTCCAGTTGTAGCGTACCTTGATTTTCGAAATAGCGTTATTCACTCGTCGATCGCGTGGCTCCGTCAGCTGACGATCGAGAACTCTTAACAATTACTACTTGGGAGATCTCGTCAACGGCTACGACATACAAACTACCTACGGTTTTGCGAACGCCTGAAGCAGTTGATTCGGAAAATCCCTGTTCTATCTACCAACTATTTACCTCAGTTGACCTTTCAACACAATTCTAACTAAAAATAATAACTATGAGAAAGGAATGTAGGTATGAACTTCACTTGAATAATTAGCCTAGGTATGTTTAGCGAGTCGTTGGTCGCAATGATTATTTTAATTTTATTTGTGTGTAATGTGAGATGATAACAATGTTAATGGTACTTACAGGTGTATGTAGGTATTTGCCGTTACTCAACCATAAGAAACTATGAACTTAATGTAGCCCTGAAAAGGACTTTTTGATATTGCGGTGGCCAGCGACCTGGTATTCCGGCAATTTACGTGTGTAATAAAGCTAACACTTTTAATTGTAAATTTTGTTTATCGTGCTCGACTTCAACACTCCTCTGAACCGTTTAATCACATCACACTTAATAACACTGTTACTTTCACACCTGTACTGGCTTTAAGACTCGCCTTAACACTCACAGTTTGGCTCGTTATGTGAAGACGATGCTAGTAATACTTGTACCGACGGCACTGATATACCACTCGCGAACTACATCGCGCGTCAAACTTCCTTCGGGCACTTGATATTAAAATAAGTAACGTTAGAGTAAGCCATAACATCTAGCGAAAATTATAACAATTCGGAGGTCTTATCGAGACGAATTTAAACACGAGACTGATCCGTGATCAGACTGGCACTGATGTCGGGATAGGGATGATCGATATTCATCGATGGTGAAGAAATATCGATGTTTAGCTGGAAAACATCAATCAATCGTACTTTTGAGTTTGATAATTTCGCTAAATCGATCTTTTTAGAAAAAAAACGGTTGTCTGTAACGTCGGTTTACTGACGATAGTTGAATGTGACAACGTCATAAAAAAATACTGATGAAATGGCGGACTCTCACTCAAGTAGGAGAGAAATTATTTCTTTACTTATTATTTCCTGAGAGAGTAATAAAAAACTGTCAACTTAAACGCTTTTGAATGATGAAAGTCAAACATCGATATTAGATATCGATGTTTTTTCTAATATCGATCATGTCCCTATGTCGGTCCCAACAAAGAAAATTAGTGCATTTGCCGAAAGGACGGTCGGCTTTTTTGAAATAAAATAAAAAGGTGCCGCTATCGCAAGACGGCACCTTTGCAAAGGCAACCTTATTTGTGAAGGCATTAGGTTCAATTAATATTTTCATCGCAAAACGTATGATATTTGTTCTATTTTTACCTACGCTACGTGTTTTAAAGACGAAATTCATTACCTTGCAGATTTACAATCATATGCTGATGTTTAGCATTTTATTTACGATTCACACTCAAAAGAGCCACGGTGAGTCACTGTGGTATCGTTGTAATACCTACCACAAAATAATGAATCCAGTGGTGAGCATCGAATTGGTTTTTTAAAATAGGCAGTTAGGCGCTCGACGAGTCAACATAATTTTGAGATTATTTGTCAGTAAAGAAAACTAACAATACATTTGGGTACAATATCTTTCGTAGGGTATACAACTGTAGGCAAATTAACCATTTATTGTTAGTAGTTGAATTTAGTGATAACTGATAATACAGATTTCTATTGTAATAACTAAAATCTTAGGTACCTGTTTTGATAATGTATTTTAATTTAGTTTAGAGAAAGATAATATTTATGTTCTGTGTAAAGTAAGCACTCTTAAGTGGTTTATTTACTTAGTGGTTGTCGCTGTCGCATGCGAGACGATAGTATTATTATTGTACCTACGTACGACTAACGATACGAATTTACAATTATTTTGAAGTTGTTGGATATCGTAGTCAAGAGACAAATGAAAAATGTGTTTATAAATTAGATTGGCCGTAATGAGCTTGCTAAAAAGAATTAATCATGTTTCTCTAAATAATATTTAATAAAATTATTCTAACGATTGTAAATATTTTCGTCATTAAAATGTGATAAACGTAACTTCAATGATGGTGAATTAAAAATACCTTTTAGTACTTTTAGGCGGTTTAGTACTTTTCCTACAGCGTTTTTTAAGGAACCATTTTTTGTAAGCTAAGGTATTAAGTATTTTAGATGTTGTAAAGTAGTGAAGTAGGTATCTGTTACGTAGGAACTATTTTCTTATGTTTTAGGTTGGCCTTCTTTTAAATGAATAAATACCTACCGAGTCTTAGAATGTTTTTAGTGATTGTAAGTTATTCGTGTGTAATTTATGATGAAAATTAAGTTTATTATTTGATGTACCTTATGCGTGTGTAGGTATCTGCTGTTAGACATCCATAAGAAACATTGAACAAAATGTAGCCCTGAAAAGGACTTTTTTATGGTTTTGTAACTGCAATCTTCCGGCAAGCTACGTGCGTAACAAAACATCAACTTGTTGTATACTTTTGCGGTCGTGTTCCACGTGCCTGCCGCCGACTTCAATACATCTTCGTTGCCACACATGTTCGTTGTGGCTGTTAAATACACCCGTCCTAACAAACGAACATTCGTCAGTGAAGAGCACTCGGTTCAAAAAGCTGTGGTCCTGTTCTACTTTACCAATAAGCCAAGTACAGAACTGGACCCTAGGTTGGTAGTCACTGGGCAGAATAGAGTGTACGCGTTGATAATGAAAAGGACGTTGTCCATTTTCATTTAGGACTTGCCATACACGCATATGGTTTGTCCCTAACTCCGCCGCAGCTACACGCGTGCTTTGCGTAGGATCCACGGCAAACATACCAAGAACACTTTCTTCGAGGTCGTCATGTGTTCGTGGCCTCCCGGTATCAACACGTTGCACCTCCGTACTGTGAACATTGCCAGTTTGGAACGTTCTGACGTGGAGACGCTGAAATGCCTGTACGGACGGCACTGGTATACCTCGCGCACCAAAACGCACCTCAAACTCTCTACGAGCAGCCGCATAATTGCAGTTACAATAACCGAGACACATTAACATATCGAAATAAGTTTCGTTAGAGTACGACATCTTAACAATTAGCGAAAATCTAATAAGAACACGGAAGTCTTGTCAGAAGCGCTTTCTACACGAGACTGAGACTGACTGAGCGTCGCTCGGTCGGTCGGCGGCATCATCAAAGGAAACCGCGGTAGTTGTGTACGCGCCGAAAGGCTGGCGGTTCCTTTGACATAAAATAAATAACATTATTTTTTTGACATTTTATTTTATTTTGGACCTGTCGGCTCCTTTAAAGCAATAGTACAATAGATCAGATAGATGCCGCGGTGGTGTGGAGTGTTGTCAGTGTTATGAAATTTTGCCGAGTTTCGGGGAGAATTTTGCGTTAGATGGATGGAACAAAAATTAATAACTTTAACAGTTTTTGATATTGACCTCCAAAAATACGTTTTCTGGTATTTAGATTGATAGTAGTATACGCCTGTTCAGGGTCGTTATAGTAGTTTCCTTACACCCTGTATAAATAAATATTTCTATGCATGTGAGCCACCGAGACCATGTGATATCGTTTGTCGTTGAGAATAATAAAATTACTTGTTTCATAAATCAGTACCTCCTGAAGCCACGTGGGGGGTGTTAAGAATCTCAACGGACGACAAGGAGAAGACCGGCAGGTTCTTAGTGCACACCATGCAACTGTTGCCGAAGCGAAGTTGTAGGTGTCACGAGACGCAGAAGATGATCAACGTCAATGCTGAAGCGCCCACAGTGCTGCCGTTCCAGTTAGTAGTAAGTTCATTATTCTTCATGTGTTTGATAATTTAAATCATTCATAAATAGTTAATGAATGACGAGGCACACGCGCGAACCAAGTGCTTCATTATTGTGTGTGCTGGTGGGTGGGCGTGGTCTCTGACAATGAAGTCTCGTTCGAAACTTCTCAAGAACCGTTGTGCTGATAACTAATGATTTTTTTTGTTCGTCAGGGCGGTGTAACCCTGGAGGTAGTGATAGCGAAGTACTGGGCGAACATCGGCGACTTGTCAGTGGAGTACAGCGTGGAGTTCCACGGGCTGAAGCCGGACTTCGGTTCCCGGCTGTCGCTGGGCGCGGGCGAGGGCGTGCGCGGCGTGCTGCTGGGCGCGCTGCGGCTGCAGGACGTGCAGCCCAGCGCCACGCTCAAGTACTCCGAGCCCGTCGTCAGGTGAGGGACCTAAGCTACCATTGCGCGAATAACAACGAAAACATTTTCTTTCTCTCCGATTTTGACCATTGGTCTCTGCGTGCTAGGACGTGCCCTTGGGTGTCGACCTCCATTGTACATTTGTCTTTAGAGGAAGGGCACCTTCATACGACAACTTAGAGCCCCCCCACACTAGCGTGTTTCGAGCTGTGTCGTCGTGCCAGCGTCCGCGCGACGTCCACCTGACGTGTTTGCCGCGGCGACGCGCTGCCAGCGCTGGCCGCCGCACGAACGCCGAGTGTGCGCGGCGCTGGCGCAGCGTCGCCAACGGCGCGCGACGGCGACGGCGATTCATCGTCTAATTTCCGCCCCCAACTCTTTGCCTGGTTTTAGTACTGTCAGTGGACTTTAATTACAATATTATAATTTCTTGTACTAATACTGAAACTTTGTTCTACAGGCCAACAGAATCAAAGCTCACTCCCCTTACGGCGCGTGACATCATCCCTCCCAGCCGGCAAATATATCAACTAGTCAATGTCTATAACTTCCACATCGCTAAGGCTACAGAGGTAACTACATTTAAATTAAATCGTCTTTTAACTTTGTACTTATACAAGGATCATAATATATTAACTAACTATGTAACACGTTGCAGGTGTCACCTATAATATCGTTGCTTTGCGACATGTTGTACGAGTCGGAGTTCGAATCGCAGATGTGGATGTTGTACAACAGTTGTAAGCAGCTTATGGCAGTCGGAGACGCTTATCCTTCTAAGGTATACAAACAATATTCTTTCATATAAATTAATCACCTAGTTACTCTTCAAAGAAACTCATGTTATTTTGACATTAACATTTTTGTTGCAGTATTCAGTAAAACTAGAAAAAGGCGACTACACATTGAGACTGAACATCCGCCACGAGAACAAGGCTCTGCTAGAGAAGTTACAAGAACTGCCAGCGACTATACAGCAACGGTTGCAGCAACCGATCACGCTGGACGTGTACTGCTCACAACCAATGGTAATATTCATATTCATTCATTCGTTCATTCCCGATTATGAATCCTCATGGACACCCGCGACCCCGGGGGGAACCACGGTGTGTTGTGTTTTGGGCTAGCGGGTTTCTCTAACGCGTTAGTAGTTGGAGACTGACTTGTAAAGGACGTTAGCCTCGTCGCCTCGTATTGGGACTACACCCATAGCACCGAATGTGGCCCCTGTCGTGGGTCCACTTGATGGGACGGTCGGCACCCCCGTGCCGCCGCCCGGACCCTGGTTAGTGCGGGAGTTTCGCCGCCCCACCTGACGTTGGCGAATTTTGGAGCCCGTCAGGATCGTCCCCCGCGGCCTCCTTCTGCTTTATAACGGTCTCGCAGCGCGGAGGCCAGTGCGTCCCACGCTGCGCGGCTGCTGAGCGCGGCTGCGACAACAGCCGGCAGCGCGGAGACGTCCACTCCGCCCAGCGCAGACACAAGGACGGCGCGAGGCCCATCGAAGGCCGGACACAGGGCCAGCGTGTGCAGTGCGGTGTCGTCATCATCACCGCACTGGTGACACGCTGTGGTGGCCTCTCTGCAGGCCGAAGTAGAGCCCGAAGGCCCCGTGTCCGGTCAACACCTGTATGAGGCGGTAGGTCTATTTTCCGTACCGCCTCTCCGCCCACTGTTGTAGGACCATCGCCCACCCCTCCGTTGACCTAGATAGCCGAAGTTCCCAGTATCGTAACATCATCAGCAACATCCTTGGCCACAGGATGTGTTCACACAAGTTATTGTAACATTCAAAGTCCATGGCAAAACATTGTTTGTTAAAATATTGTTTTTTTTGTTATTACAGGCTATCACAGGAGGCAAGAAATTCAGTTCGTGTTCCTTATCAAATGGACAACTATTACCGTTATACTTCACAACTGTGCCTTCAGACAAGTAAGTTATATCTAGATGTTTTCTCATGTATTTCTTACAGTAAAAATTTTTTCTCAAGCTACATATATTTTATTTAGTTAATACTCATTTTTATGTTTTGCAAGAAAACTTCTTAAATTACATTTTTTTTAAGTTTCTGTTTTAACTTACTTTATTCAGCAACAGTTCAATTTATTCTTTTATAATCAGGCTAAAAATGATTCATAAGTTTACTACTCGTTCATTTGGTAGAAATGTGTTAATGTGAGAAGTGAGTATTAGGTTTGAAAATATGTAAAGATTAACAGTGATGTATCAGAATGTAACGTAATGTGTTGTGTTAGGGTGTCGCGGTCGCAGGTGAGTGCGGGGCAGGCGCTGTCGGGCGCGCTGACGTTCGCCAAGGACGAGCTGGGGCGCAAGGTGGACAGCTACGCGCTGCACGTGCAGCTGCCGGAGCACAAGCGCGCGCCCGCGCCCAAGGACAAGCCGCGGCCCAACGACGACTACATGGACGCGCTCAAGGACTTCGCCACCGGCTGGCTCGCCAAGCTCGGTACGGAACAAAAACACACACACACCATAATCTACCACACGCTACTTAAACAACATATAAAACAAAATTAGAACCCCTTTAAAAAAAGCATGAAAAGGCGTTAGTTCATTAGCCAAAATAATACTACGATTCTAAAAATGATATGTGAGCTATCGACCCACCCCAACTTCATACTGGTGCAATACTGATCATCATTCCCCTGCCCTTATCCCAATTATTATTATTTGGGGTCGGCGCAACACGTCTTCTAGACGTGTTGCTTAAAGTTTTGGCTATGGTTTTATAGGCGGCCGCCTGCCTGACACTAACCCTGCAATACTGATGTGGTATATATTAAAACCTAACTTTTAAGAGAATCCCATGTATCAAAAACAACTACATCAACACCCATTTCGTAATTTTAGCATCCATAAGGACAGACAGACGAATTTGGGATACGACTTATTTTTATTTCTAATCTGAAGACTCTTTTAACACAATTGGACATTGATTGAAAATTCAAATTCACACACTCAAAATTACTTTGTACTTGTTTCAGAGGGTGATAAGCTAGAACAAGTGTACGAAGAATTGGTTGAAAAGTTCCCAGGCTACCTCGGCGCACATATCGCGTACCTGCATGCGCTAGACTCACCTACTGACGCTAAGAAGTAAGTCAACTGTACTGGAAGTTAGTTATTGTAATGTGTGGTTATATGAGACCAAAGTTCTACCTAACCCTAGAAGATATTGTTAAAGTATTGTTATGCTGTCCCTGTCCGTCATTGTAAAACCAAAAATAAAAATTACTCTCTATTTCAGACTACCTCACGCTAATGAAGACCCTGATGTGACGACAGCGTGGTGCGAACAACTTATTACTATATCTGACAAGGTAAGAACAATAAAACCTTTTTGCCTTTTTACTTTGTTCCTATTTCATTTCGTCATACAATATTTAATTTTATGTTTTGTTGCCAGGTTATAAAGGCTATCGATCAAGAAAAATTACTGGCGTATCTTGGTATGAAGAACGACAGCAGAAGTGACGCTAATAAAATTAAACAGTAAGTTCAGATTTTGATTGATGTTCGTATCTTTAGGATAATTGAAAATTGGCATATATTAGACGATTTAAAATGGAGAGTCTTTAGAATGTCATCTTACGTACACACAACTGTACCAGGATTTGTGGTATAGTTTTGTGTTCCACAGACATACCGCTTGTGAGCTACTCTATAGCAGTAAAGATGTTTATCACTTAATGGTTACGCTATCTGTGTCGTGTACCGGGGCTTCGCTCGCAGTATAGTTCGGCTTTTGTTGTAGCAGGATCAGGTTTCGTTTAGTTGTTGGTCGGTCCGCCGCCGCTCTGGCGTGCGAGTGTGAGTTATGTGCGCTTGCGTTTCGCGTCGTAGTGCGCGGCAAAGTGAGCGAGGCAACTCTCACGGCGATGTGCGTCGACGTCGGTCGCGCATCCTTGTCGCACATACGCGCTTTCGCTCCGTGGCAAAGCATGTTGGTACCCGGGGCCGGCTGTAAGCTCGAAGCCGGAACAACTAAGATATTAGAGGAAACTAGCTGTTGCCCGCGACTTCATTCGCGAAAACAAAAAAAAGTAAATGCAATGAAAAATAGATGTTGGCCAAAATCAAAAGTCATTTATTCAAATTAGGCTACAATGTAGTACTTTTCGAACGTCAATAATTTTAATAGACAGCACCCTATCGCCCACCCTTCACTGCTTCCTGTGCTTTCGCTAGGGGAGAAGAAACGGCGCAACAAACTCCCCAGCAGCACGCTGTCTTTCCAATCTATATATATAAAGCTCTTCCGTTACTGACTGACTGACTGACTGACTGACTGACTGACAGACAACGCACAGCCAAAACTACTGGTCGTAGAAAGCTGAAATTTGGCATGTAGGTTCCTTAGGATATGTAGGGGTGCACTAAGAAAGGATTTTTGGAAATTCAACCCCTAAGGGGGTAAAAAAGGGTCATAAAGTTTTAATGAAAAATCTTATTCCTTGGGTTTATAAACTTGAAACTTAGCACAAACACGTATATGGTCAAGTAAATAAGTTTAGCATTATAAGTTTTTCCAAACTACCCTCCAATTGTGATTTAGGGGGTTGCGATTGGGTGACTGATTGACTTTCGCGCAGCCATAACCGTTCGGTCTAGGAGTCTCATATTTTGAACAAAGCTTCTTTTACTGACGGAAGTGAGCATTAAAAAAATATTTTTGGAAATTCTACCCCCAAGGGGGCGAAAAGGGGTAAAAACGTTTCTATGAAAAATGTTATTCCTTAAGTCTCATATTTTGAACAAGGCTTCCTTTAGTAACACAAGTGAGCACTAAGAAGGGATTTTTGGAGTAGCAAGCCCCTAGGTAGCGGGCGGGGGGGGGGGGGGGGAGGAAGGAGATCAACTGATACTTTTTATTCTTCTAATCGATGTTTTTGTCTCGCTTTACTTTTTGTTGCATAACGTAATCGATAAACTCCTAAACTACTTATCGTTTCAAATATTCACCATTAGAAAGCTACATCATTCCTGAGTAACTCAAGCTTTGTAATATAATTCCAATTGTAACAAATTTTTAGCTTATGAAAGAAAGCCCTGTCGAGATCATTAAAAAACGCTCCAAACCCAAATTACACGTGGGCGAAGCCGCGAGCGGAAAGCTAGTACATTATAATAATATAGCAAAGTAGGAACCGTGCCAGATAAATCAATATTTTAGGTCATTGAAAAGAAAAAAAAACATAACTCTTAACTACTGAGCCCAAGGTCAGCAGACCGACCAGCCACCGCAAGCAGCACCCGTTCACGAGTATGACGCGAAGGTCAGCCATCACCTCCCTCGCCATATTTGAGGGAAGGACCCGACTCAAGACGCCACCGCAGGCAGTGGCGACTAAGGGAGCATGACGAATCTGCTGCCGACTTAATAAATGCATACAAAGTAAAAATATACCCAAGCACTGATTCACTGCACGATTCCTGTCCATTGTTAATTACGTACATAATTTAATTTTATAATTAATATAATTATACATTCCAAAATAATAATGTCAAACAATACGTATAATCGTATTAAAAATAAAACAAAATAGGTAACACAATGTTACTACACAGAGTATGTCTATCAAATGATATAAAAATCAAACAAAAAAATAAAATAAAAATAAAAAAATACTTGTCAAGACATCCATACAGAGCCGTCTTGTGCATGTCACAGCGGCCAACTATTTTTATCATTTAAATAGTCGTTTACCGTGTAATAAGCCTTTTTACAAAGATTATTTTTTAAAGTGGACTTAAATGAGTTAAAAGGTAATTCTAATAACCTGAGAGGCAGTTTATTGTATAAACGAATAATGAGTCCTACAAATGAGTTGTGAACCCTGTGTAATCGGTGTGAAGAGGCACATAATTTATGTTTATTACGTGTATGAATGCCATGGACATAGTAAGTATGCCTATCTCTTTAAACCGTTCCCTAAGAGAATCTCTTGAGCCTAGCTGGTAGATAGACCTGATGGCACGTTTTGTAAGATAAAAATTGACATATCTGCCGCCTTGCCCCACAACAGTATACCATATGACATGACACTATGAAAGTAGCTGAAGTAAACACGGCGTGCTGTGTCCAAATCAGTAATCCGTCTAACTTTTCTAACTGCATAAGCCGCAGAGCTCAGCTTACCCGCGAGGTACGCAATATGTGCTGACCATTTCAATTTCGTATCTACAGTAATACCCAGACAAACCGTTGACTCTACAGCCTCAAGCACTTCGCCATTTATAAAAATATTTGGGCCAAGATTTTTAACATTAGGCATTACAAATTTAACACATTTGGTTTTTTTTCGCGTTTAATACTAAATTGTTAGCTGAAAACCATTGTGTCACCCGAGTGAGAGCACTATTTATTTAATTAAAATCATCTCTATTCCGATTTACTTTAAAAATTAGGAAAGTGTCATCTGCAAAAAGTACCACGTTACAAGTTTCTTTTAAATAAAATGGCAGGTCATTAATATAGACTAGGAACAAGAATGGACCGAGGATTGAGCCCTGCGGTACCCCTAGTTTAACAGGAAGTCCAATGGACTTACTCCCTTTAACGTCAACGCACTGATACCTATCACTTAAATATGAATAAGGCTGATTCTCAGACCTACTAAATGCATGCACAAAATTTCAAGAAAATCGGTAAAGCCGTGTCGGAGGAGTATGGCAACGAAAACTGTGACATGAGAATTTTATACAGTATGTATATTTGAACGACAGACTTATTGAAGGTGGGTGGTCAGTATTCGATTCTCGTCCCAAATATGTAAAAAAAATATGACCTTAATTTTTCATATAATTATCCGATAAGATACAGTATTTATGAACGCAGAGCGCAAAATGCCTAACATCACACGCCAAACACGTGCCGCTCCTGTTGCTAAGGCCCCCGCGCCCCCCGCTCTGCTGACCGCCAGTCCATGCGTACGCGCCGCTGCTTTCGCATTGCGTAATCCTTCCCGTTTACCAAATTCGCGTAAAGTGCATTTCCTAGTGTTAGGTACTTACCTAGTGTGTAGTGTAATAATGTCGTCGCAGTATTCAAATATAACAATTTAATAGGCCCTTATTTTGTTGATGGACGATTTGACAGTGTATCATATTTAAACATTTTAAATAATGTAGTCAGTGAGATACTGGAAGAAGTGCCATTAAATATCTACCGGGACTTGTACTACCAACATGACGGAGCGCTCGCGCACTATCAGATCCGTGTACGTGAGTACCTAAACATTCATTTTGGTGACAAGTGGATAGGTCGTGGCGGGCCCGTGCCATGGCCCGCACGCTCGCCAGATCTCAATCCGTCAAATTAATCGTCGTAAATACTCAAATTATTAACCGTTGTAAATAGGTGTGATTACATTTTATAAATACGCCAAAAATACGATGGTGCGTCACGTCTTATGAAATTTTACATTGCAGAATGTTTATAGTTTGATGTACCTAGATATTTTTGTCTGTCCTAAGCCAGATTTAAAGTATGAAAGGAAAATGCATTCATACCTACGTCGGCGTCGGTCATTGACCGCGCATATGTTCTGCGCTTATCGCAAGGTTGTTAAAACGTTGCGATGTTTTTAGGACTTTTTTAGAACGATTTTGTTCGTCATTAATCAGGGTTTTTTTTATAGTTTATACGTTTATTGGTGAAGTCTATGCATAAACTATTGGTAGTTTGAACAAGTCCGTCGTTCAAGTATACAAACTGTATATTAGATTTAGTAAATTTAGTAGGTTAAGTGTAGTGAATAGGTATATCTGACGCTGTGTTCCCCTCCCCTGTGCAGGGAGCAGGAGAAGCAGCGCACGCACGTGGTGGAGGCGCTGTCGCGGCGTGGCGCGGCGCTGTGCCGCCTGCGCGCGCTGGCGCACTCCGCCTCGGCGCGCGACAAGATACAGGAGGCGCTGCACAACAACATGCACGACCTGCTCAAGTTCGCTGACCTCACCGACGCCAAGGTACGCACCGCCACTTACCTAGCAGTGGGGTCACTCGTAGTCGAACTGGCGCACTCCGCCTCGGCGCGCGACAAGATACAGGAGGCGCTGCACAACAACATGCACGACCTGCTCAAGTTCGCTGACCTCACCGACGCCAAGGTACGCACCGCCACTTACCTAGCAGTGGGGTCACTCGTAGTCGAACTGGCGCACTCCGCCTCGGCGCGCGACAAGATACAGGAGGCGCTGCACAACAACATGCACGACCTGCTCAAGTTCGCTGACCTCACCGACGCCAAGGTACGCACCGCCACTTACCTAGCAGTGGGGTCACTCGTAGTCGAACTGGCGCACTCCGCCTCGGCGCGCGACAAGATACAGGAGGCGCTGCACAACAACATGCACGACCTGCTCAAGTTCGCTGACCTCACCGACGCCAAGGTACGCACCGCCACTTACCTAGCAGTGGGGTCACTCGTAGTCGAACTGGCGCACTCCGCCTCGGCGCGCGACAAGATACAGGAGGCGCTGCACAACAACATGCACGACCTGCTCAAGTTCGCTGACCTCACCGACGCCAAGGTACGCACCGCCACTTACCTAGCAGTGGGGTCACTCGTAGTCGAACTGGCGCACTCCGCCTCGGCGCGCGACAAGATACAGGAGGCGCTGCACAACAACATGCACGACCTGCTCAAGTTCGCTGACCTCACCGACGCCAAGGTACGCACCGCCACTTACCTAGCAGTGGGGTCACTCGTAGTCGAACTGGCGCACTCCGCCTCGGCGCGCGACAAGATACAGGAGGCGCTGCACAACAACATGCACGACCTGCTCAAGTTCGCTGACCTCACCGACGCCAAGGTACGCACCGCCACTTACCTAGCAGTGGGGTCACTCGTAGTCGAACTGGCGCACTCCGCCTCGGCGCGCGACAAGATACAGGAGGCGCTGCACAACAACATGCACGACCTGCTCAAGTTCGCTGACCTCACCGACGCCAAGGTACGCACCGCCACTTACCTAGCAGTGGGGTCACTCGTAGTCGAACTGGCGCACTCCGCCTCGGCGCGCGACAAGATACAGGAGGCGCTGCACAACAACATGCACGACCTGCTCAAGTTCGCTGACCTCACCGACGCCAAGGTACGCACCGCCACTTACCTAGCAGTGGGGTCACTCGTAGTCGAACTGGCGCACTCCGCCTCGGCGCGCGACAAGATACAGGAGGCGCTGCACAACAACATGCACGACCTGCTCAAGTTCGCTGACCTCACCGACGCCAAGGTACGCACCGCCACTTACCTAGCAGTGGGGTCACTCGTAGTCGAACTGGCGCACTCCGCCTCGGCGCGCGACAAGATACAGGAGGCGCTGCACAACAACATGCACGACCTGCTCAAGTTCGCTGACCTCACCGACGCCAAGGTACCTCCACACACTCCCCGCCACTTACCTAGCAGTGGGGTCACTCGTAGTCGAACTGGCGCACTCCGCCTCGGCGCGCGACAAGATACAGGAGGCGCTGCACAACAACATGCACGACCTGCTCAAGTTCGCTGACCTCACCGACGCCAAGGTACCTCCACACACTCCCCGCCACTTACCTAGCAGTGGGGTCACTCGTAGTCGAACTGGCGCACTCCGCCTCGGCGCGCGACAAGATACAGGAGGCGCTGCACAACAACATGCACGACCTGCTCAAGTTCGCTGACCTCACCGACGCCAAGGTACGCACCGCCACTTACCTAGCAGTGGGGTCACTCGTAGTCGAACTGGCGCACTCCGCCTCGGCGCGCGACAAGATACAGGAGGCGCTGCACAACAACATGCACGACCTGCTCAAGTTCGCTGACCTCACCGACGCCAAGGTACCTCCACACACTCCCCGCCACTTACCTAGCAGTGGGGTCACTCGTAGTCGAACTGGCGCACTCCGCCTCGGCGCGCGACAAGATACAGGAGGCGCTGCACAACAACATGCACGACCTGCTCAAGTTCGCTGACCTCACCGACGCCAAGGTACGCACCGCCACTTACCTAGCAGTGGGGTCACTCGTAGTCGAACTGGCGCACTCCGCCTCGGCGCGCGACAAGATACAGGAGGCGCTGCACAACAACATGCACGACCTGCTCAAGTTCGCTGACCTCACCGACGCCAAGGTACGCACCGCCACTTACCTAGCAGTGGGGTCACTCGTAGTCGAACTGGCGCATTCCGCCTCGGCGCGCGACAAGATACAGGAGGCGCTGCACAACAACATGCACGACCTGCTCAAGTTCGCTGACCTCACCGACGCCAAGGTACGCACCGCCACTTACCTAGCAGTGGGGTCACTCGTAGTCGAACTGGCGCACTCCGCCTCGGCGCGCGACAAGATACAGGAGGCGCTGCACAACAACATGCACGACCTGCTCAAGTTCGCTGACCTCACCGACGCCAAGGTACGCACCGCCACTTACCTAGCAGTGGGGTCACTCGTAGTCGAACTGGCGCACTCCGCCTCGGCGCGCGACAAGATACAGGAGGCGCTGCACAACAACATGCACGACCTGCTCAAGTTCGCTGACCTCACCGACGCCAAGGTACCTCCACACACTCCCCGCCACTTACCTAGCAGTGGGGTCACTCGTAGTCGAACTGGCGCACTCCGCCTCGGCGCGCGACAAGATACAGGAGGCGCTGCACAACAACATGCACGACCTGCTCAAGTTCGCTGACCTCCCTCCACACACTCCCCGCCACTTACCTAGCAGTGGGGTCACTCGTAGTCGAACTGGCGCACTCCGCCTCGGCGCGCGACAAGATACAGGAGGCGCTGCACAACAACATGCACGACCTGCTCAAGTTCGCTGACCTCACCGACGCCAAGGTACCCCCCACACACTCCCCGCCACTTACCTAGCAGTGGGGTCACTCGTAGTCGAACTGGCGCACTCCGCCTCGGCGCGCGACAAGATACAGGAGGCGCTGCACAACAACATGCACGACCTGCTCAAGTTCGCTGACCTCACCGACGCCAAGGTACCTCCACACACTCCCCGCCACTTACCTAGCAGTGGGGTCACTCGTAGTCGAACTGGCGCACTCCGCCTCGGCGCGCGACAAGATACAGGAGGCGCTGCACAACAACATGCACGACCTGCTCAAGTTCGCTGACCTCACCGACGCCAAGGTACCTCCACACACTCCCCGCCACTTACCTAGCAGTGGGGTCACTCGTAGTCGAACTGGCACACTCCGCCTCGGCGCGCGACAAGATACAGGAGGCGCTGCACAACAACATGCACGACCTGCTCAAGTTCGCTGACCTCACCGACGCCAAGGTACCCCCACACACTCCCCGCCACTTACCTAGCAGTGGGGTCACTCGTAGTCGAACTGGCGCACTCCGCCTCGGCGCGCGACAAGATACAGGAGGCGCTGCACAACAACATGCACGACCTGCTCAAGTTCGCTGACCTCTCCGACGCCAAGGTACCTCCACACACTCCCCGCCACTTACCTAGCAGTGGGGTCACTCGTAGTCGAACTGGCGCACTCCGCCTCGGCGCGCGACAAGATACAGGAGGCGCTGCACAACAACATGCACGACCTGCTCAAGTTCGCTGACCTCACCGACGCCAAGGTACCCCCACACACTCCCCGCCACTTACCTAGCAGTGGGGTCACTCGTAGTCGAACTGGCGCACTCCGCCTCGGCGCGCGACAAGATACAGGAGGCGCTGCACAACAACATGCACGACCTGCTCAAGTTCGCTGACCTCACCGACGCCAAGGTACCTCCACACACTCCCCGCCACTTACCTAGCAGTGGGGTCACTCGTAGTCGAACTGGCGCACTCCGCCTCGGCGCGCGACAAGATACAGGAGGCGCTGCACAACAACATGCACGACCTGCTCAAGTTCGCTGACCTCACCGACGCCAAGGTACCTCCACACACTCCCCGCCACTTACCTAGCAGTGGGGTCACTCGTAGTCGAACTGGCGCACTCCGCCTCGGCGCGCGACAAGATACAGGAGGCGCTGCACAACAACATGCACGACCTGCTCAAGTTCGCTGACCTCCCTCCACACACTCCCCGCCACTTACCTAGCAGTGGGGTCACTCGTAGTCGAACTGGCGCACTCCGCCTCGGCGCGCGACAAGATACAGGAGGCGCTGCACAACAACATGCACGACCTGCTCAAGTTCGCTGACCTCACCGACGCCAAGGTACCCCCACACACTCCCCGCCACTTACCTAGCAGTGGGGTCACTCGTAGTCGAACTGGCGCACTCCGCCTCGGCGCGCGACAAGATACAGGAGGCGCTGCACAACAACATGCACGACCTGCTCAAGTTCGCTGACCTCACCGACGCCAAGGTACCTCCACACACTCCCCGCCACTTACCTAGCAGTGGGGTCACTCGTAGTCGAACTGGCGCACTCCGCCTCGGCGCGCGACAAGATACAGGAGGCGCTGCACAACAACATGCACGACCTGCTCAAGTTCGCTGACCTCACCGACGCCAAGGTACCTCCACACACTCCCCGCCACTTACCTAGCAGTGGGGTCACTCGTAGTCGAACTGGCGCACTCCGCCTCGGCGCGCGACAAGATACAGGAGGCGCTGCACAACAACATGCACGACCTGCTCAAGTTCGCTGACCTCACCGACGCCAAGGTACCTCCACACACTCCCCGCCACTTACCTAGCAGTGGGGTCACTCGTAGTCGAACTGGCGCACTCCGCCTCGGCGCGCAACAAGATACAGGAGGCGCTGCACAACAACATGCACGACCTGCTCAAGTTCGCTGACCTCACCGACGCCAAGGTACCTCCACACACTCCCCGCCACTTACCTAGCAGTGGGGTCACTCGTAGTCGAACTGGCGCACTCCGCCTCGGCGCGCGACAAGATACAGGAGGCGCTGCACAACAACATGCACGACCTGCTCAAGTTCGCTGACCTCACCGACGCCAAGGTACCTCCACACACTCCCCGCCACTTACCTAGCAGTGGGGTCACTCGTAGTCGAACTGGCGCACTCCGCCTCGGCGCGCGACAAGATACAGGAGGCGCTGCACAACAACATGCACGACCTGCTCAAGTTCGCTGACCTCACCGACGCCAAGGTACGCACCGCCACTTACCTAGCAGTGGGGTCACTCGTAGTCGAACTGGCGCACTCCGCCTCGGCGCGCGACAAGATACAGGAGGCGCTGCACAACAACATGCACGACCTGCTCAAGTTCGCTGACCTCACCGACGCCAAGGTACCTCCACACACTCCCCGCCACTTACCTAGCAGTGGGGTCACTCGTAGTCGAACTGGCGCACTCCGCCTCGGCGCGCGACAAGATACAGGAGGCGCTGCACAACAACATGCACGACCTGCTCAAGTTCGCTGACCTCACCGACGCCAAGGTACCCCTACACACTCCCCGCCACTTACCTAGCAGTGGGGTCACTCGTAGTCGAACTGGCGCACTCCGCCTCGGCGCGCGACAAGATACAGGAGGCGCTGCACAACAACATGCATGACCTGCTCAAGTTCGCTGACCTCACCGACGCCAAGGTACGCACCGCCACTTACCTAGCAGTGGGATCACTCGTAGTCGAACTGGCGCACTCCGCCTCGGCGCGCGACAAGATACAGGAGGCGCTGCACAACAACATGCACGACCTGCTCAAGTTCGCTGACCTCACCGACGCCAAGGTACCTCCACACACTCCCCGCCACTTACCTAGCAGTGGGGTCACTCGTAGTCGAACTGGCGCACTCCGCCTCGGCGCGCGACAAGATACAGGAGGCGCTGCACAACAACATGCACGACCTGCTCAAGTTCGCTGACCTCACCGACGCCAAGGTACCTCCACACACTCCCCGCCACTTACCTAGCAGTGGGGTCACTCGTAGTCGAACTGGCGCACTCCGCCTCGGCGCGCGACAAGATACAGGAGGCGCTGCACAACAACATGCACGACCTGCTCAAGTTCGCTGACCTCACCGACGCCAAGGTACCTCCACACACTCCCCGCCACTTACCTAGCAGTGGGGTCACTCGTAGTCGAACTGGCGCACTCCGCCTCGGCGCGCGACAAGATACAGGAGGCGCTGCACAACAACATGCACGACCTGCTCAAGTTCGCTGACCTCACCGACGCCAAGGTACCTCCACACACTCCCCGCCACTTACCTAGCAGTGGGGTCACTCGTAGTCGAACTGGCGCACTCCGCCTCGGCGCGCGACAAGATACAGGAGGCGCTGCACAACAACATGCACGACCTGCTCAAGTTCGCTGACCTCACCGACGCCAAGGTACCCCCACACACTCCCCGCCACTTACCTAGCAGTGGGGTCACTCGTAGTCGAACTGGCGCACTCCGCCTCGGCGCGCGACAAGATACAGGAGGCGCTGCACAACAACATGCACGACCTGCTCAAGTTCGCTGACCTCACCGACGCCAAGGTACCTCCACACACTCCCCGCCACTTACCTAGCAGTGGGGTCACTCGTAGTCGAACTGGCGCACTCCGCCTCGGCGCGCGACAAGATACAGGAGGCGCTGCACAACAACATGCACGACCTGCTCAAGTTCGCTGACCTCACCGACGCCAAGGTACCTCCACACACTCCCCGCCACTTACCTAGCAGTGGGGTCACTCGTAGTCGAACTGGCGCACTCCGCCTCGGCGCGCGACAAGATACAGGAGGCGCTGCACAACAACATGCACGACCTGCTCAAGTTCGCTGACCTCCCTCCACACACTCCCCGCCACTTACCTAGCAGTGGGGTCACTCGTAGTCGAACTGGCGCACTCCGCCTCGGCGCGCGACAAGATACAGGAGGCGCTGCACAACAACATGCACGACCTGCTCAAGTTCGCTGACCTCACCGACGCCAAGGTACCCCCACACACTCCCCGCCACTTACCTAGCAGTGGGGTCACTCGTAGTCGAACTGGCGCACTCCGCCTCGGCGCGCGACAAGATACAGGAGGCGCTGCACAACAACATGCACGACCTGCTCAAGTTCGCTGACCTCACCGACGCCAAGGTACCTCCACACACTCCCCGCCACTTACCTAGCAGTGGGGTCACTCGTAGTCGAACTGGCGCACTCCGCCTCGGCGCGCGACAAGATACAGGAGGCGCTGCACAACAACATGCACGACCTGCTCAAGTTCGCTGACCTCACCGACGCCAAGGTACCTCCACACACTCCCCGCCACTTACCTAGCAGTGGGGTCACTCGTAGTCGAACTGGCGCACTCCGCCTCGGCGCGCGACAAGATACAGGAGGCGCTGCACAACAACATGCACGACCTGCTCAAGTTCGCTGACCTCACCGACGCCAAGGTACCTCCACACACTCCCCGCCACTTACCTAGCAGTGGGGTCACTCGTAGTCGAACTGGCGCACTCCGCCTCGGCGCGCAACAAGATACAGGAGGCGCTGCACAACAACATGCACGACCTGCTCAAGTTCGCTGACCTCACCGACGCCAAGGTACCTCCACACACTCCCCGCCACTTACCTAGCAGTGGGGTCACTCGTAGTCGAACTGGCGCACTCCGCCTCGGCGCGCGACAAGATACAGGAGGCGCTGCACAACAACATGCACGACCTGCTCAAGTTCGCTGACCTCACCGACGCCAAGGTACCTCCACACACTCCCCGCCACTTACCTAGCAGTGGGGTCACTCGTAGTCGAACTGGCGCACTCCGCCTCGGCGCGCGACAAGATACAGGAGGCGCTGCACAACAACATGCACGACCTGCTCAAGTTCGCTGACCTCACCGACGCCAAGGTACGCACCGCCACTTACCTAGCAGTGGGGTCACTCGTAGTCGAACTGGCGCACTCCGCCTCGGCGCGCGACAAGATACAGGAGGCGCTGCACAACAACATGCACGACCTGCTCAAGTTCGCTGACCTCACCGACGCCAAGGTACCTCCACACACTCCCCGCCACTTACCTAGCAGTGGGGTCACTCGTAGTCGAACTGGCGCACTCCGCCTCGGCGCGCGACAAGATACAGGAGGCGCTGCACAACAACATGCACGACCTGCTCAAGTTCGCTGACCTCACCGACGCCAAGGTACCCCTACACACTCCCCGCCACTTACCTAGCAGTGGGGTCACTCGTAGTCGAACTGGCGCACTCCGCCTCGGCGCGCGACAAGATACAGGAGGCGCTGCACAACAACATGCATGACCTGCTCAAGTTCGCTGACCTCACCGACGCCAAGGTACGCACCGCCACTTACCTAGCAGTGGGATCACTCGTAGTCGAACTGGCGCACTCCGCCTCGGCGCGCGACAAGATACAGGAGGCGCTGCACAACAACATGCACGACCTGCTCAAGTTCGCTGACCTCACCGACGCCAAGGTACCTCCACACACTCCCCGCCACTTACCTAGCAGTGGGGTCACTCGTAGTCGAACTGGCGCACTCCGCCTCGGCGCGCGACAAGATACAGGAGGCGCTGCACAACAACATGCACGACCTGCTCAAGTTCGCTGACCTCACCGACGCCAAGGTACCTCCACACACTCCCCGCCACTTACCTAGCAGTGGGGTCACTCGTAGTCGAACTGGCGCACTCCGCCTCGGCGCGCGACAAGATACAGGAGGCGCTGCACAACAACATGCACGACCTGCTCAAGTTCGCTGACCTCACCGACGCCAAGGTACCTCCACACACTCCCCGCCACTTACCTAGCAGTGGGGTCACTCGTAGTCGAACTGGCGCACTCCGCCTCGGCGCGCGACAAGATACAGGAGGCGCTGCACAACAACATGCACGACCTGCTCAAGTTCGCTGACCTCACCGACGCCAAGGTACCTCCACACACTCCCCGCCACTTACCTAGCAGTGGGGTCACTCGTAGTCGAACTGGCGCACTCCGCCTCGGCGCGCGACAAGATACAGGAGGCGCTGCACAACAACATGCACGACCTGCTCAAGTTCGCTGACCTCACCGACGCCAAGGTACGCACCGCCACTTACCTAGCAGTGGGGTCACTCGTAGTCGAACTGGCGCACTCCGCCTCGGCGCGCGACAAGATACAGGAGGCGCTGCACAACAACATGCACGACCTGCTCAAGTTCGCTGACCTCACCGACGCCAAGGTACGCACCGCCACTTACCTAGCAGTGGGGTCACTCGTAGTCGAACTGGCGCACTCCGCCTCGGCGCGCGACAAGATACAGGAGGCGCTGCACAACAACATGCACGACCTGCTCAAGTTCGCTGACCTCACCGACGCCAAGGTACCTCCACACACTCCCCGCCACTTACCTAGCAGTGGGGTCACTCGTAGTCGAACTGGCGCACTCCGCCTCGGCGCGCGACAAGATACAGGAGGCGCTGCACAACAACATGCACGACCTGCTCAAGTTCGCTGACCTCACCGACGCCAAGGTACCTCCACACACTCCCCGCCACTTACCTAGCAGTGGGGTCACTCGTAGTCGAACTGGCGCACTCCGCCTCGGCGCGCGACAAGATACAGGAGGCGCTGCACAACAACATGCACGACCTGCTCAAGTTCGCTGACCTCACCGACGCCAAGGTACCTCCACACACTCCCCGCCACTTACCTAGCAGTGGGGTCACTCGTAGTCGAACAAATTATCCATTTAGGCTAGGCGCAAACAGGCCACCAACCACCGCCACCGGTGGCCAGCGACAGCCACTTAACACGCTTTTTCATATATTTTGTATAGACACGCCGCACACGTGAAGCCGGTGGCGGCCACTCGCTACTAAAGTGTCCGCGACTCGCTACTTGTGGTCGCTACGGGCCACACAAGACGCCGACACTCACCACTGTCGCATTGCTCCACCCCCCGCGCAGTTAAATGTAAGACTGCGCAGCAGAGAGCGGGTTATAAAATGTGGCGGCTTCCGAACACCAGTGGCTGTCGCTCGCTTCTGACACTGTTACAAAAGTGGCGGAAGCGCGCGACAGCTGACAGTGGTCGTGGTCGGTGGCCCGTTTGCGCCAAGCCTTAGTTCGCACTTCTGAAACTCTCATCAACGCAAACTATCATCATCTTCCTGCCCTCATCCCATTTTACTTGGGGTCGGCGCAACATGTTTTTTTTCTAAACATGTTGCTAATGGTTTTGGCTATGGTTTTATAGTCGGCCGCCTGCCTGACACTAACCCTCTTTGGGAATGCGATTGTTGGTTGTTTACCCGCCACCATTCGGGTGACCCAAGGTGCTTGTTACAGTGCACTGGGTCTTAAGGTCCATTAGTCGTATTTTACGACACCCAGTGGAGGATATGGGGTGGTGCTATTCTTTATATCCGGACACCACACGGACCTTTAAGAGGTAAATAATATTGTTTATTCATTAACATGTTTCTATTTTATATCAGGCGATCCACTACGGAGTATGGCACTGCTTCAGCTTTAAGCAATGGGGCCGCGCCGTGAAGCTTCTGCTCAAGATCCAGGAAGAGCGTCCCTCCAAGGAAGTAGAGGAGCGGCTCATAGAGGCCTACCAGCAGCTAGGGTGGAACTTCTACGCGAAGGCGGCGCAATCCGCGTTGCCCATCAAGTATCCCTCATCCTACAGACCATTCTAACTGACCATGGCTTTGTCCACATAATATATGTACTGACAGGAAATGTTTGCTGCTTACATGTCACGTCTACCTCACATACGTACGTTTTGATACCAATGTATAGACTGATGAAGGTACAACCTCACTTTTATATGCCCAGTGTTCATATTAGCATTGTTACTGGTAGATGTGTCAATGCTTGAGGTTTGTTTATATGTATTGGAAAGTTTCCAATAGATTTGCCAGAAAGTGTTAAGGAGGCTTAACTGTCGTCACTAACGGTTACGTTTGCCTTATCCTTTAGTTGTAAAAGGTAAAGAACATACATTACATATAAACAAGCATTTTGAAGCACTTATTCTATAAACAATGTCAAGTACAAGTTTGTACTATGTCTAGTAAAGTATACATGTGAGTAAATGACCGGTATTTAGGTCTAGTATGATTAATTTGTAAGAACCCTCTTCGACATTTTCCTTCAGTACATGTCAGCAGAGACAAGTGCTTAGCTTGAAGTTCTCAAGTCCGGTCTGCTTTCGCGATGGTTCTGTACGTATTCACAATAAAATATACTGTTGTTTTTATCAATGCCGTTAATTTTAATAGGTAATATAGTAATCGGAGAAGTTTGTTAAATATAATGAAGTAGAAATTATCTCGTTCTAATTGTGGTGACTATTTAGCGAATTAATGTCAAATCAATTTCATATTCTGAGTATTTAATTAGGTATTTGTTACATGGCTTTTTGACTATTTGAATAGTTAAAGATTCGACAATGCAGGCGTTATTAAATTATCAAGAGAACCAACTCTATCATTAAAACGTCGTTACCTCATGTTTGTCTTTAGTGCGGTGCCCGAGTAATGACAAGGATTTCACGGGTTGTAAAACGTGCTGCCGGAGTGTTAGGAAGATAAATATAAATAATGTTAGGAGATTATTGTTTTAGTGATCAAAGCTACGGGCAGTGCTCGCGGCTTGCTTGCAGGCTAAACGTTGAGAAATTGTGGGGACTGAAGAATCTTCTACAAGTAGCCAGATTACCTGTTTACATAAAGAGTATTAATGTGCCAGTGCTGTATTTAAGGTGTCAAGTCAGCATTTGTTTAGTGTTTTACGTGTTATTGATTCACTAACTTTGTTGTGACAGTTACTTGAAATCTGTTTTTCTATGCATTTAGGTGTACATCCCCATTTAAATACCTTCACAATTTGTAGAAGATTCATTAGTTTTACTGGATGCTTTTGATAGTCGAGCGTTGTAAAAATAAGCCATTTTGTAGTTTTAATATAAATTGTAATTACAGGGTGCTCTTATGTTGTGCTCAAATAGTTCAATGCTTCTACGTGGTCATGTCATTATTAAAATGTCAAAAATATTTGTTTATTTTTAATATATACAAGACAATTATGTGTATTTTTTTTTACTTCGAGTTCAGTTCTAGGTTATCAAGCTATCATTGGTGTTCTACATAGAGGTGGTATTGTTTTGTTTTATTTTGCGACGGCTGCATCCACAACACAATCTGTTAAATTCTGTGACAATCGGCACCTTGTCTTTGGATAATGTACTTGTGTTGCCATAGAAAAAATACTGCTAGTGGATGCGGTAGCTTTTTTCATGTTATTAAGTTTAATGCTTTTTAATGTGCATTGAAAACTTATTTAATTAAAATCTTGTATATTTACAATATTGACAGTTTTTGATACCCAGACTTGGTCGTGTTGTGCTGTATCTCACTGCCATAGATTTAAGAAATGTCCCTGTATTAAGGCTAGGCAAGGTTTAGGTTTATGTGGCAGCCAATCATTAACTATCACTTACTGCTTCTATCTGTTGACTGTATACTTTATACAATACATGTTTTAAACAATATTAACTCAAACTAATAAATAACAAAGATTGACTGCCGCACTACAAAACATATAAGTACATTAAGATTAAACGCAAAATACGACTATAAAATAATCCTTACCTTAAATAATATGAGACTACCACGACTGTAACAGATAGACATAAGATAACAGTTCACGAAGCAATAATTAATAAACGAATTTTACTCTGATTATAGATGTATTATTATGAACGTTAAATATATAATATTTTTATTGGAATTTTATCATTGACCAAAACTAAATTCGATTACTTTACCCCTACCTATTACAAACATAATCTTGAGTTATTAACTAAGTATTACAAATTAGCCATAAATATTAGAGTTTTATAGTCGCTGCTTTTGAGAGTATTGTATATTTTTATCATGAAACTGGTAGCTGAGCGGTGGACAAAAGTCCACTAATGGCGTAAGGGCCTTTAGTTCATTATAAGAGGCATTATAATTTCATTTTCTTTAAAAGTTTTTATTTTTATTTCCATAATTTTTGTATCTATTTGGCCCCATAAATTCGAGTGTCATTATTTAAAATGGGGTTTACGTGTCGATATTTCAGGTGGAACTGAAAGGATTGACACGCTTTCTAGCGTGATATTGTCATGTGCTTCAAAGGTTTGTACTTAAGTACCTACGCAATATAAATTATGAATTGGATTAAGTACCAAAACACGTAAAGAAAACATCACCTTTTCAAGACTAGTTCAAATAATAACACGACAAAGTGGCCCTAGACTATTCGGCCACAGGATTTGCCAAGCTGAACGATAGCGCTTTTGCTACCGCAATACAGTGACTGTTGACAACATACCTACGTCACCTGCATCTCTTCACGAAACCCGAATTTATTCTAAATACTATTACACACAAAACGAAATGAAATAGCGCACGTATCTTGTAAAGCTCATACGAAAAGCCATTCGTTAAAAGCAGCCAAGCATAGAAATAGCCGAGTGTAATCAAATAAGTTCACTTCTGCAGTTTCCTAAGCAAAACTAGCAGAAAATTCTTTCGGAAAATGGGAGGGTAAGTAAAAATAAAATATCCGGTCATGCAACGTGCTCCGAACACGTGTTACGGGCATTACGTGACTTGCAGCAACCTCCAACTACGGATATATACCTACTTTATACATTGCATATAAGATGCGATATCTACGCTAAACGCTCCACATAGGGGTATTTCGATCATCTACGCGGCCAAAAGTCACAATAACAAAGTTAAAGAAATGACACAGTATTCGACTAACTGTGGCAGGGAACATTCCAACGAACAATTAACCGCCGTCCCCACCCCTATCCCTTTGCGCGTTACCCGGCAATCTCAGTCGGAACTTGATCATCAAATTGTCTGCAAGTGTCAGTTATTGGCGACTTTTAGAAAGCGTTACTTTTGTGAGTGAAACTGCAGTTTCCTGTGTTACTCTGGTGCAAAAAAGCAATGGATACGACAACTACAGGTATGTGGCAATCTTAATGTCTTATATTTAATAAAATTTGATTCAGTTTAATATACTTTCAGTGATCGGGAAGTAATGTCAAAAATGAGATGAAATTTTGAAAGAATTTTATTTTCAAAGGTGAATTTGTTTTAGTATCCGGGTAGATCCGGCTGTTTTCGCCATTTATATTAAAAGTGTAGATACTTAAGTAACGAATGCTATTTGAATTAGCCGCGGAATAGCGCGGATGCACTAAAGCTGAGTACATTCATCTTTTACAGTCGAAATTAGTGAAATGTTCATTTATGTTTAAATTTTGTTTTAGGTTCAACGGATACCTCTGGAGTGCAAATAGTGACTCGTAAATCACTCTTCAATAAGATGAAGAATGAAAATTTACGTAATTTAGAAGAAAAGTTATGTTTTTTGAGTAACCACCTTTCACTCATGACAACATTACTGAAAGTCAGTTAACTAAACTGAAAGACAATTTTGCACATTTCAAATCAGAACTGAAGCAAAGGTGGATTAAGTCGCACAGAAAAGCAGAGGTTTTCTTAAAAAAACAACCATCTTTGGCTGGAAGGTACTTTCGAAATTCCAGTCACAACAACAAATCGTCATGGTCGCCCTCGTAAATCATTTGATGAATATAGCGAAAGAAGCAGAAGGAGAAAAACTGAAGAGATCCGCTCCCATAATGTTAAGGATGGTGTTTTAGTTCACGCAGCTTAAGTTGAATTAAGAAAATCAGGAAAACGTGATGCTTTCCACGTACTCCAAGATATAACAATCTTTCCGACCCGTGCAAGTACAAAAAGCTTTCAGTACCTCTAAGTGTGAAAAATCAGCGCGTCTTACACCTATGGAAGCTTTAAAAATGTTTATAGATGCAGATTTAACACGAGGACAATATGAAATTATGAGAAACACGAACAAGAAGTTTTTCTGTGCCATAGCTTAATTCAAGAAGCCAAAAAGAAATGTTAATGTCATAAAAAAAAAGAAGTTTTCTTTTCTTCCTGAAACATTTAATATGCTAGTATCTGCAACACCAAACCCAGAAGACACACTTCAATCAGAAGGTGAAGATAAGATAAATTAACTATGGATTAATTTAATAAATAAGTACTTATATTAAGTAAAACTTATAAAATCATTATGTATCATAACTATCATTATGTAATATTAGTATAGACATGTGACCGAATTACAATTATATTTTTTTGTAGTTTTTTTTTTATTTTTTATGAAAATTATGAAAAAATAAACATAAATAATAATAAATAATAAATAAATATTACTGTTTACATTACGCTTGTATTATTCCCGTCATAAGCAACTCAAAAAACTAAACAAATGTTTTTGGCCAGCTAGATTAACTAAATACCCCTATGTGCGCTCTATCAAGAAATGGTATTACAAATGTAACTTCAGTAAGGCCCCCTTTCACGTTCTTTCTGACGGCCGCCAAAGTAATCGATTAATTTTGTTAAAAATGAAGTTCGATATAATTTATCCATTGAGTTTCGTGTCACCACGTCACCTTGTCCGTTTATTTGAAAAAAGAAGGAAAGGGGGAAAAGGAGGAACAAAGAAACCAATTTCCTCGTAGCGTACCCAAGATGAAGCTTTAATAATTGAACAGATGCCTTCGTTAATATGCAATGTCTGCCCAACTCGTGTGAATACTTAGATTTATCAGTACTTCCAAGTTCACTGTATCAAAACTTATAAATTAATGTTCTTAAAGATTGTTAATTTATAAACCAAAAGTTTTAAGTATTTCATCAGTAATTCACATTTTTGGAACACGTTGCAAGCGATTCCAGAGTAGTTTAAGTAGGAAGCTCTCGAGATAAACGAAATTAAATAAAAAAAGAAACAGTAGGTAGTATAGGCACCTACTTACCTACCTAGTCAGTAGTCACCTACTTATTATCCGGATTATGTGTGAACTCTGAGTTCGCTACTAATATTGGTTATACGTACTTCAAATAAGGTAATTTAATTATAGAAAGGAAATCGACACAATCCCACGCTTGAAGATTTTGTAGTGTTAGCAACTTTTTACGTGACGTCACGAACTCAATTTAGTTACTGACACGCTTCTGGTACCTACCTAATGATTGTGGGTAGATGGATAAAGCTTTTTAAATATTTTTTCTGAGAACGATACTAAGTAAGTATCTACTTGTTTAAGTTTTTTATTGGTTGGTGAGGAATTATAATTTTAATCTGTTTTCAAAAACTTAGAGAAAATGTTTAATTTTTATTTTAAGTAAATTAGGTTGATACTATTATTGAATGACAAATAAATAAGGGGTCAATGATTTTAAACTTTCGCGACTTGTAGACATATTTTAGACAGCAAATGGGTCTTATTCGCGATGTAATTCGATATTTTTTTTCTCCCGACGCTTCAGCCGAGTTGCTCCGACCGGCCGAAAAAGAAACCCGTTTGTTGTCTAAGGTTGGTTGTCTTCTGGCAAGACCTCTTATTGCATAACGCTAAAAAAGCCATTAATCGATTATAAATCTAGCATGTTCAAAATTAGTTTTAAATTTTATGATAGGAAATGACATCGCATAGTTTGGCAACGTTCCTATCCCATAAGGCAGTTTATCCGTACTTTTTGTCATGACTTGTTGAAACCATTTTGCATACGGAACTAAACAAGGAAAGTCATGGAACAGGTTATGACTTCAATTAATCCATATAATTCCAAGTCTTTAAACAAATCGGTATCGTTAGTGGGAATACCACCCAGTATAATTTTACTGCCTTCCTAGGTCACAAACATTGTGATGAATGTTTGAAACCTATTTAAAGACCTGAACTTTACCTTCAGTCATGGTTGGCAACATTAAAGTTAATGAGTACTCGTTTGGATTCATTGCGGATTTATGGCAGTTTCATGTTCAGGAGTTCAGAGTGATTATACCGAAATGGTTTTAGGGCTTAATGTTTTGTTTGAATAACTGATTTCTTCTTCAAACTTCTGTTTATGATTCCAATTGCAGACTAAAAACACAGTTTTGCGTAAAGAAATGCATTGCGCATGAATATGCAGCTTTGACGCCAATCTTATTAATGTCTGTGCCGAGGCAAATTTTTCGCACAGAACCAACTTCAGCGTTTGAACTTTCAGTTTTGCGCCAATCACTCGTCAAAGACATTTAGTATTTCCCAACTCGTTTACAATTCAACTGTTAACTTTCTGCTACGTTATAATTATTAGACGTGACGTCCATTTAACTGAAACGTTTCAACTAAGTTCGGGGCGCCGAAAGCTTGTAACATTGCTAAAACATGCAGAGTGCCAATTATGCAATTGGCGAAAATGCCTGAATCGTGCCACCAATTCTGGTTGAATGCGACACGGCCAATGCAGACCGAGCGACTGAATGAGCGTCACCACTTACCTATTGGTTTACGACTTTAGACAATTGGAGCTTCGGAAGACTCCTCCAATTGGATCCACTTCATTGATTTATTGGAAGCGTCAGTTAATTAATTTGTTCTACTTCTCTAGTTGTAGATTTTTTTAAACCTTACGTAAATTTGTCACTTGATATAACTATTGCAGAAGCTTAAGGATAGATTACCTACTATTGAATTGAGATACTTTACAATAAAATTGTAGAGGCTCGTATAGGTCAGTTTTGTTCGCAACCTAGTAATTTATACTTAATAAGGACAGCCACAGGAAACTTTAGATATATTAATAGTACTAGTGTCCAAGTCTGTTCAGGGCTGCCCGATAAACTATTCCTTTTATTAATTCAGTGTGATCCATCGCGGTGGTTATGGTGGCTGCTACCGGGACTACACCTGCTGCCAGTAATTACTGTAGAACAGAGAGATAGTTGACGATTTATGTTTCTAAACTTTTGTTAAATATAACTTGATGCGATATGCCAGCTTTTGCAACACGTTATGCAACTCCTTAAAAAACAAGTTTTATTTTTCTTTGGTAAATCTTTTTTTGTATTTAATCAACTGCCTAACTAAGTTAGAGTTAAATCTAGTCATCGATTCTTACTAAATGGAATGATAGATCCAGTACATCTCTGCTTTTTAAACCTATTGTCCTGTGATAAAGTGTATTTTAGCTACACAAAACGAACAACAAAAGGGTTTTCGCAGCTGGATTATTTAGCTGTTCTTTGTAATGCAACTACACCTTAACATTTCTCCGTAAGCAAATATAACACAAGTCAGCTATCTCCGTCAATTCTCGCGAAATCCTTTTGAGTGCGAGTTCGTAACAATTTCAGCGTATAAGGCAACAATAAGAGCTGTCTGTCTCCCGGTCCACACGGCTACACAAAGAAACATTACTTGTGAGCTCGCTGCGGGAGCGCGGCGACTCGTGCTGCGATATGGTAAAATGGATACATCTTTCTGCTTGTTATACCGAATGGGGAACCTATAAAAATATGTTACTAAACAAAATAAATGTATAATAACTTATTCAAGACGAGGCACACATCAAGAAGGATCTGTGGAACATACTTTTGTAAAATTGTGTGATCGTTCAATTCAATCAGTTAATTAAGTCAATTCATAAATTATAGGTATATAGGTAAAATGAAAACACTTGTTAATAATTACCTACACTACGCGTACCTATACCTTCGCTCTATAGCAACAACAGGCATAGTGATTGTGATATAGTGGTAGGTACCACTAAACTAAACATAAATGATCATAACATTTCATCACCTAATTATCAAACTTAGTCGTTGACACAAGACAAAAGTTTAATAATGTAAGCTCAGTGAGACAAACAAGGAAACTTGCAGCAGATAGGGCCACGAACCAAGAAGAGATCATGTTGAACATCCAAATACAATTCCATAATAAATAGCAACAAAGTAACAATTGTTACAGTTACACAGAGTTCTGATTAAAGATTAAGGCACAGAATAAATAAATACAGTAGTAGGACTTCGTCGTTTCTAAAAGGCAAGTATGTACGCGCTGTATGTTAGCAGCGATTGAGCTACCCACCTAGTTACAGCATCTTAATTACATCTATTTTGATTTTGTATCCAATTTTAACAAACTTCAAAAAAAATATGGTTTTTAATTCGACCTGTGTGTGTGTTATCAGGAAACCGCTGGAAAAACAGGTTTGCGTTCCTGTAAGTATTGGAATTTTAGGTATTTAATATGACATTTATTCAGAATCTACTTTCCAAACTACGGAAAATCAAGTGCGCATTCCTGTAACTATTTTTAACTGAGGTATGTGTATGGAACTTGGTACTTATTCAGATCTCACTTCTTTTATAGCTGAAGCATTCTCATATTATCGAACTTGGCAGCCTTTCACATTTATGTTTTGGGTGGGATTTGTATTAAAAAATGTTTATTTTCAACAAAAAACATATGTTGTTAACTTTTTGAAAGCGTAGGCATAATAATTCGCCTTGCGCCCGTTTATACAGCATGTATATTTGAACGACGGACTTATTGAAGGAGGGTGGTCAGTATTCGATTCTCGTCCCAAATATGTAAAAAAACTATAACCTTAATTTTTCATATAACTATCCGATAAAATACAGTGTTTATAAACACAGAGCGCAAAATGCCTAATATCACGCGCCAAACACGTGCCGCCGCTAAGGCAGCGAGCGCGCAAGCCCCCCCGCGCCCCTTGTGATGTCGACGACGAGTGCCGCGCAGTGAAATGCATTCATACCTACGTCGACGTCGGTCATTGACCGCGCATATGTTCGATAAGCGCGAGGGTGTGAAAACGTTGCGAAGTTATTAGGACTTTTTTGGAACGATTTTGTTCGTCATTAATCAGGGCTTTTTTTATTGTTTATACGTTTATTGGTGAAGTCTATGCATAAACTATTGGTGGTTTGAATAAGTCCGTCGTTCAAATATACACACTGTATATGAAGACGATTTACCGTATATTATTATACTGTGATTAAGGTGTGGTGTACTGGTGTCGCTGCTAAGTTTAAATTGATTTATATTTGCTACGTGACGATAGTCGCGCGGTTAATATGATTTACGAATATACGGGCTTGTATTTGAGGTGGTAGCGATAAGGTTGAATATAATTTAAATGTACAAAATGTTGTTTATTGTTCATGTGAAATTAGAATTTCATATAGGGGTGTAACATCCTAACAAATGTTATTGAGACTATTGCAATTCAGTGATACACATAAAAAAGCATTCGTTTCGAAAAATAAAACAATATTGATAAATAGTTTACGTGGTTAGTTATATATGTTTCTAAATATAAATTTAATTATTCAACCGTGATCTTCTGCAAAATTAAAACGAAATCACAAAATGTGTTTAGAGTTTGATCACGTAATAATACAATCCTTACAAAATTGAACCTAATTAAGCTGAAATATCAGGTTCTCAGTAAGACAATAAACTAAGTATCGCGTCACGTCCTATTTATCCCAAGGCTAGATATTCGCTACATAAACATAGCGCCTGACACCAGCCTTAATACTGACTTATGATTGGAGGATTAAATTTTACTCTCGTTCAATGAAGTTTTAATTAATTTACGTTCAACACTTTATCGGAGTTACAAATAACTATGATTAATGTTGTGAACATACAGGCGCGTAATACGGACGGGAACGTTCACTAGTCGGGCATTAAGGCTCCGTCCAAACAGATCGGCCCGGAGAGTATTCGCACGCTTTTTTCATTTCATATAGACCGTTCAAGCATTTTTCGTTCGAGAAACCTTAGTATTTTTTTTTTTCTCCATGTGATAAAAACCTGTCACTGCTCTCTGTGCCGGTGTGTGTGAATCCTAAGACTTAGGTACAGTATTTTGGCAAACATGTAGCGTTGTCTGATTTCCCCGAGTCGTGTCAGGTTTCCGTCCCATTGGAATTGACTGAGATTGCACCTGTATGTCTGCATACAGCTATATTATTAAGGAACATATTATTATTATATGTATGCACTTGTGCATTATAATACATTTGATAAAGTTACTTAGTTTCCGTTGAGATTTGTCGACAAAACTTGATCGGAATTAGAATATACTTATCTATATGTAATACGAAGATAGTAAAACGTACCTTAGTTCTTACCTTTGTAGGTAGTAAAATATTGATAGAGTAAGTAGTAGTAGTTCACAGTTAAGTGTGCAAAAACACCTAAAATAATCGAAAAGTTTTTTAATTTCACTCTTTTAAAAGAACTGTCTGTAGCTACTAACGTCGGCAACACGGTTGTAAATAAAACCTTTACATTATACGAAGCTTTTCATAGAACAGACAAGCGAGTGAATGGCGTTTGATTACCCGGTTTATATTTCTTCTCTTGTACAGTCTCTGTAAACTTTACGAAGATAAGTTATGATTTGTACCAATATTTTCATTTGTAACATTTTACGCTGGCTTGGCCCGAGTTTTACTACGGTGCTAGTGTTTAAGTCTTATCTTGTAGCTAATGCCGTGTAGGACAGCAGATGTAAACATTAATTATTATTAGCTGTTCCGCACATGACATTAGCCGTGTGTTGTGTAAGAAGTAAGGGCGGGGTTGCAGTGCAAGCGGGATAGAATCCTTATCCTCCCTCCTTTGGGCAGCCTTTTTGCTTTATTGTTCTTGTACCTGTCTCTGTAGGCCATAGTTACTTGGACTGTCGATCAAGTTTCAAAAAAAGGTAAACAAATAGTTTATAAAGAGTTTTAATCAATAGCAATCGTTATTAAAAATGTAATATGTCTGAAAAATTACAAATAGACATTAACAGCAGGCACATCATCGATCACATATTTCTTATTATTTCGTTATGCCAATAAAAAGGACCCATGTATTACAATCAGAACCCGGTGCGACCCTGTCAAGAGTGTCGCCATCAATCAGACCGCGCCTCGTCATCTGTAACGCGTAGCTCATTACTATTCATGAGGCGCAACGACTCGGGATTTAATTAATTATAAGATTACTGTCACCGGGACGACTTCAGATAACAAACCCCGCTGTGTTATATACAGCCCAGGTAATTTTACACCAAGTAAAAATATCTTATGGGCTAGATTTGACCTAATTTGAGCGCGAATAGTGAGAAGATCAGGGCAGTCAAACTTACATTTTTAGGAATATTTTACATGGAACCAATTTAATGGCAAATCGACGATACCCACGGTCTGCGATGTGTTGCAGCTTCGATCCCTGCATAGGTAAAGCTTTTTGTATCCATAAATTGCTTGTTTTGAATCTTTGCTATGTGATTTGTATTTTTGTGAAACTCTGCCCTGCTATATTTAAACATTAAATCCCCGAGTGCGGGAGTCGTTAAAAATAAAGTATTATATAATATCTTTGCCGCTTATACTTTTCTTTTAAAACATCTCTGTGAAAAGCGGACAAAAAAATAAGCCTTTCTTAAACCATTTACGTGACCGAATATTCTGTCTCTTTAGCTTTTGAGGGATTACATCATCCTTTTCATCCTATCCTTACTTAGCCTACTTAGATTAGGTTCCAAGAAAGATATTAAATAAGGACTAAAAAGATTAAGAGTCCCAATTGGTATTGTGAGCACGCGCCCCGCCATATTCCGAGACCACGGTCAGAAACAGTTGTTAGTAATTCAATTATGAAAACTCCCAGCGGTTTCCAATTACATAGAATAATTCAGTAGACGCGACCGTTAAATTATCAAAGTGCAATTAACATGGTTAAATTAACATCCCGTAAGGACAAAGCTTTGTTTCAAAGAGTAATGGGAAAGGATCGCAATCATGAGGCAGGAATCATTTTAATTATATACAACGCCATCTAGCGGGAGGTGCTGAGGGACTTGAGCTAAAGAGTTTGTAATAAGTGATGAAAGACGGTGAAGATGTAGTAAAACATGCTGTTGGTAACGTAGATACCCTAACCCTAAACCAAAAACCCTAATGGTAACCTTGAAATGATGTTTTTTAATTTTATTATTAAAAGAAATCGTGTCAATGAATGAAAACAAATGATCTACTCTGAGACCTTTCGTCTCCTACTTCTTCATGTTGACTACTTGAATAATATATGTAATGTAAATAATCTGTAATTTGAGTTAGTACGTAACGTATTTCGTCCGTTTCCGTGATCTCAGCGCGCTCGCTACATCTGCTGTCTTAGGCGCCGCGGCGAGCGACTCGCTGCGGGGTGGCCACTCTAAAATTTAATTAAACTATTTAATTAAATCCCACACGGACACTGCAATGACCTTTTATTTTATAGCACTGCAATTTTCCGAGTTAAATGATTTGAAACAAACACATTTTTATTTGGTTTCATGCCTTTTAAATTAAAGTGCAGCTGTTCTAAGATGTGGAGATTGTAACTGCGGAATGTTGTTCCGAGTTGTACAAATTACTTTTTACCACTCGGTGAAGAATTTAAATAAACCCAAGGAAGTGGGAATGCACCTTTTAATATGTTATTTTAGATATAAAAGGGTATCAAAGTTTCAAACCTGAAATGACAAACTTCTAATAAAACTTGATTTTAAATATATGTAGTTACAACGGTAATGAATTTAATATTAATTTTGTTAGAAATATTTAATTACTAGATATTGTAAAATATGTCAAATACACACACACGGTCGCACATAATTTGACCACGATTTACGGCCGGATTTAAATACAAACGGATAATAATCGATTTGAATTAAAATCACAAACCACTAGTAAAAACAAGACATAAATTTAAACTTTGAATAAAATTCAAATTCTATGATAACGAACCTACTACAGGAAGAGACGTAGATAAGCTTGCCCTGCAGTGAGCCACCGTAGGGCTTACACTATTAATAATAACAATAATTTATCCCTTTAGTTTTCGTCTCCCTCGTCCGGCGCAAACGCTTGCTGAATACGTAATGTGCTGTAATATGTCAGAGCTAGACTATTTCTTGTTGTTTGCAAAAAATAGTGCTTTATTAAGGTAACAGCTCTTGAAATAGTAATGAGTCTAGTAAACATTGTATGGCTGTACATTAAAACTATTTGTACCTGTAATATACTATCAAACACTTCGATATTACGTTAAAAGAAAATAGATTCAAACTTAAAAAAACCATAACAAACTTTATCTATAAATGAAATTATGCATTAGCGAAAAATTTCGATATTTCAAAGATTTAGAAAACTTACCTTATCATAAATCTGAAATGTGAGAAGAAAACTATCCGAGGAAACTTTAAGGCGATGTTATCCGATTGTCTGCACCCGAGAGGAGCATCTAACAGTCATATCATAGCTTGCTTTAAGACCAGAGCTGTGTGCTCTCCACAAGAATAAAATCTTGGTCAAATAACAAAAGAAGGATAAATTTTTATAGGTCCCAGAAGTATGTGGTTTTAAGAGCGCTGCAATCGGGCTCGGACGTGTCGTCCGCGTCGTGGCGGTCGTACGACGAGTTTTGTCTGCTTATCGCGAATGTATAAAAACACGTTCGAAGCAGCTTTACTGCTCCAAAGTCTGTTTGAGGCAAATATGATAAACTTATTTTCTTGATAGTACATTTAAGAAACGCGTTGTAGGTACTTACTATATAATTAGATATTCATTACGGAAATTTCCTTCCCTGTTCGTTTAAAAAACATTATTATTGTACATCTTATATCTTGAAATTGCTTTGTAAATGTCATTTCAATAGCAATATTATGTTTTTGAACGTAATATCCGGTGTCTGTCGACAACAATTTTCTTACAGTTTTCTTCTATGGAATCAATTTCCTACATCAATTTATTAAATCTTCAATAAAGAGGCAGCATTCTCGAAGTTCCTTTATGCGTCGTGAAATATTGATGCAATAAGGTACAGTTTCAATTTAACTTGCCTGTTTCAAACTTCGGAAATAAAAAATGTTTTAAAATGAAACTTTTACTGGCTGCCCACTTCGCTAGGAGATTATTAAAGCAGAATAGAATTGTGTGGGTTTTTATTATCAGTGCTACAGTAAAAGTGAGACTGGAAGTGGGAACGGACTTTGTTACTTAAATTGCACATCTTTGATGACTCTTGTTTCAACCAATCTGCATTACAAAGACACCTATACTGTTTTATTATTTGTAATTTTCTTAGATTCCTCAAACTTTTTATTCTAATTTATTACACTTGAAAACAAAATTGTTTAAATCCTAGGAAACAAGCTTTATAATTCGAAGTAACTCGTTCCAATTCATCTCTGTCTGCGAATACAACTAAGCACGCATGGAGCTAGTTTCCCCGGTTTCTAACAAGCATTCAGCATTGTGCGGATGTATGTGTAGACAAGAGATGCAATATTGCAACAATATCTCAATGCTGATCCACGGACACGATCCGACTTGTTGCTGTCTCATAAATGAACAGGAAATTTAAACTGAATGCCAGGAGAATTGAAAATCTAATATCCTGGCACTGATGGCGGGGAGTTTTGTTACTAAAAGGAGCTATAGATATAAAGTTGTTCAGAAGTTTTGTACAGCATTTAGTTAGTTTTAGTTCGAGAAATAGCTACCATACCTTTTACATACCAAACGTCCATATAATAGTACATAAAGCTAAGACATAAAAAGCTAAAACTAAAACAAAACTCAGACTGAAATATTATCCAAGATTCCAATAGCAAACATAGAGAAACGTAAAGAATTTTCCGAAACAATACGTACGGGCTAAAGAACATGATTTTAACATTTATCTTTGTTTCACAAGAGATCACGTCCTCAGTATTCTGCAATACTTTCCTCTATTAGAAGCGAGATCAATCCGATGTTTTGTACCTACCGGGCTCCAGACTTTCAGTCATTCGTCTCGTACGTGCGGACCCGGCGCGAGGCGATGCGATGCTATTTTGTTTCAAGGAATATTTGTCGCACTGACAGTGAGGGACAAAGGTTCACTTCATTGAGTATTTATTAAAAGGGTTGTTTTGTTAAGAATTTACTTCGAGCTTAGAGAGAGTTTAGTTAGAGAAAAATATGAAAAGAAAATCGTAGTATTTTATTTTTACTTTGGAGGATCTGTTATGGTTATGTTAACGTTTAAATTATTAAGCGGAAACAAAAAAAGCCTTACATGTAAAATTTCGTTATTTACATCAAAACAAATACCAAAATTATTATTGGTACGAGACAAAATCATCTTTTATTTTCTGAACCTGCGTTTTTGATCCTAGTGGCTCCTAAAGTAGCTCATTAAGTGTTAATCCGTCCCGCGTAATGACTTCGTCGATAGCAGAGGCCGGGGATTAGGACTGGTCATAAAACCGATACACCTATTAATTGGCGGCGCTGACGTCACCAAAGTGGTTTATGACACCCGAGAGTACGGTCAACTTCGGCAAAATTGATTTATCGGCAAAGGGTAGTTCGTTTTGCTATTTGCAAATTTACGAAAACTTAGCTTTACTACGGAAGTTTTGTTCGTTTTCATCCCGATAGTGATAGTTGATGATTGCTAATGAATTGCGCAAGATTTTAATTACGTACACAAGTAAACCATAGATTCCCGTTTTATAACATACCGATCGATATTAAATTGTCAATGAGTCAAAAATCAAATAAATATATGGACGTTGGAGAATCATTGTTCCGAATTAAAAATACTTAAAATATTATACGATCTCCTTGGTTGTAGTAGCGTCATCGTCTCACCTCGGTGATGTCATACATTACATCCGAGCTCAGATTACAGCCACCCAATTTCGTTAACAACCATGTTCCCGATTTGTTCACAGAGTAAGCCAGCTATGAGCTACCGACCGGCTTCATCGTGCCTATTATAGTAAAATGCAGCACTTTGTAGCATAGAATTATCATGAATATTTGAAGTCACTGCCGGAGTCACCACAGTGTAGAAAGTTCTATGAAGTAGTCTCGGCACGGGCTGGGAAGGGACTCTGATTTTATATATTGTAGTCAAATCTGTTTCTCATGTAGTGTGCAATAAAGAATATTCTATCTATCTATCTATCTGATGAATTTAGTCAGAGCTATAGATTTTAAACTAAGTCGGAGGAATTGCGAGGGTTGAAGTCATCAGTATTACTCATTATTTACTCTGAAAACGGAAAAAAATAAGAATATTTGACGTCGAGAGGATTGCAATTTTAATCTTTTTTTTATTGGCCTTTGAGAGTGAATAAAAGATTCTATGTTACTTTGGTTAGGTTTACTTAATGCGAAAATTGCACTTAGTTTGAAGAGCCATCCATGACAATAAAGTAAAAGTTAACGATTATATCTGCTAAACCATCAAAGTATTTCAGAGTATCGTTCATGTAGTGTACAGTCATACACACATTTTTTTAGGAAAGATCAACGAACACGAATATATTTACTCTATCATAGGAGTATGAACGACAAAATATATTTCGTGACAATGTATGTATGTAACGGTATAAAATCCCCATTTCAACAGTGTATCACTTTATTATAATATAGAATACATTCATATTTGTCGCTCCGGTGTAGAAATAGAGTGTGCAGGGCGTCAGCGTGTCACTCTTACATCCGGGAGCTAAAGTGCGCCGCATAATATATTACTATAACAACTGAATAAATTCCGA
The DNA here is from genome assembly GCA_941860345.1 of Chrysodeixis includens. Taxonomy (NCBI): domain Eukaryota; kingdom Metazoa; phylum Arthropoda; class Insecta; order Lepidoptera; family Noctuidae; genus Chrysodeixis; species Chrysodeixis includens. Next base: position 1,731,087 of record OW796091.1, on the reverse strand, counting down.
AACTTCCGCTAGCGATTGTACTGTTTAGGGTTGTCTATTATATAATATAAGAATAATATTGCTAGGACCCATGTGATAGTGGAAATAGTTTGTTACGGACTAGACAAAAACGTGTTATTGAATATTGATTTGAACACAAAAAAATCTTACACGTAACAGTTCATCATCAAGATGATGATGCCCTTATCGTATTTACTTGGGGTCAGCGCAACACGTCTTTTTTCTTCCATTCTCACTTATTAGACGTCACAGTATCATTTACTTATATCACTGATGGTCACATAACAGTTATTTACAGAAAAAACAATAAATTAACGTTAACTCGTTTCAGACAGTTTTCAAAAGCTTGTCTTTTTTTCTTCTATAGCTTGACGTACTCTACTCTCTAACGCACTTTTTTGGTATAAAAAGACAATAAAAAATAAATTTCGTGCACGACCAGCCAAATACACAAACAGATTATTATGCCACCCTAAATCATTTGAAATACAACCTCAGTTTTTCATATCCACAGCGCCAACCCTATTTTTAGTGTCTGTGGGATAATCGTGAGGCTCCTAAAAATGAACGATTACGGTCACCGACCCTCATTCAGGTGATAGACCAGCATAACTTGGTCTTTCGCACTATGTATACGACTCTATTACGAACAAAATATATTTTGTGGTACAATTGGTATCGGATATTTTTGGTTATAAAGTTGGGAAGGTTATTGTACCTACTTGGATACTAATAGCGCAGGCATTTTTCTGTATTTGGCATTTTTTATTTTCCTATGTTTGACACTGTATCGGATCCACGCAGGTCTGAGTAATCTTATGTAGTATACTGTAAAGCACATTTACACTTATAGCAGTGGCGAATAAACCAATATAAGTAGGCATGTCTGATTTCATAGGTTTATTAAACGTACATTGTTTGTAGCTGATTAATTATGTTTTTTTTGTTTCTCATCAATTTACACGATTTTCAGTCTACATTTTCTACCTCAAACCATAAAGCCTTTGAAAAACTACGGCTGCTATCTATGCTGCACTTTTTCAGGTATTTCTATCTATTGTCGTGACAGAACTTCTAACAAGCAGACGAACAATATACAGGCGATAGTTTTTGAAGTTTGAATTCTACATTCTAAGGTGTTAATGTAATGCTTGAATTTGCGTCCCACATTTTTTTTATGCGTGTTACGTGCATAATGGAGGCTAATGCTGTCCAATAATCCATCTTAAAGATAGTATTTTATAATGTTCGACGACTAAAACAGAGTATTTTGTGCAATCTAGGTAGCGCATTATAGAAGCATCACAAATCCCCCGCGGTTCATGTTACACTGGTGCTAACAGCATTCTATCGCGGACCGGCCATCCCCCGTGATACTCATATTTATCGGCGTCGCGCGCCGGATCCCGATATTTGCTCGGCTATCCCAATTGAAATTGACGTCACAATATTTGGTGGAAATATGTTCATTCAATTTAAAAGGTTTTTGCTTTATTTGAAGTCGAACAAATAGCTTTTAGTTAGTTTTATCTGCTCAAACAATTTGTTTAGTTAAGTGATATTTTAGAAGTTGATAATAGTACAGTTTGGTTGTTTTACTTTGAGAGCAAACTCTTGTCGGTTTGAATCAATTTCCATTTATTTGAATGTAGTCTATTTTAAGAATTCCATCACGAATTACATTCCCATGGGTTTATCGGTGACTACAGTTAGTACTTGGGAGAAATATTGTATTCTATTTGTCTCTATACTCAGCCCCTTGTTTCCGTAGAATGTCTGCGATTTCAATACGAGTTTAGTGGATATAAGGCTCAATATGCAAGTCAATGCCTAATCTTATAGATATACATATAAAGATAAAACAAATTCAAATACTGAAAGCCCGCGGGCGCCGCTAGTAGCTTCATACAATGCAGAATAACAAAAGAACATCGCTTGATATCATCTATCATTTTATTAGAGTCGAGGAAAACTGTATTATTCTCAATTATGTTATCACTAACATACGATCCTTTAGGAATAGGAAATGATACATTATTATTATATCTTAGTTAATGAATAGCGAATGTATTGGTCTCGGCGGTATCACTGCAAAACGTGTAGTGCTGAGCAAGTAGCACTACATATTAGATAATGTATTATATTTAGCTTCCTATTGTTAGGTTTTTGACCCTAAAAATAACTATTTGTAGGTAAGTGTTGCAATTTGTTGTTTCAATAATATAACTTCAGTTATGCCTTGTTTTTGTAAACAGTAAAGCTGCATTTAGTATTTTATACTTTTTGATTAAAAATGTATTGCGAGCGGTCTTCGGATATAATCCTACTGTGATTTTATATTTTTTACAACCTCGTAAAATGCATAATAAAAAGTGAGGAGCCGTCAAAAAATAATAACGATAGAATCCCGTGAGAAATTATATGAAAAAAAAAAACACATAACGCACCCCCTGTGCATCTTATTTTCCTCAGTAATGTATTTATAATCAACCAATTACCTTGGGAATATTCGACGTTCATAAAAAAAAATAACGCAACAATTGCAAAGTTATTCAGCTAAAAACATGTCGATACAACTTTCTCATTTTCTTTATTAGGAAAATGTTAAGTCACGAAATTTGTGAAACGTTATGTAACTATGTACACTTTCATAGCTCTCAAGTTCATTGTAACCATATTATATACCGTTTAGCACTTCGTAGAAAAACAAACATGACTTTCCTCTGATTAGCACATTAGTTGAAACATGTAAAATTTACTGTAACTTTATTCTTATGCCATACCGCGACTGATCTATGGTGGATACAGACAATCGATGTTCAAAATTCAATTTTTAATTTTGTGTTACCAGAAATAAAAATGCGTTGGTCAACAGTGTTGCTAGTGGTTTTATATTTTACGCTATGTGAGGGTTTAGAGAATGCTGTTGAAGGAAGAGGAAAGAAGAAGAAAATTGCTTTGGCTAGTAAGTTTTAATTTATTTTTTTTCGTTACTTACAACATAACATTTTTGATAAAAAGTTGAAATAATATCTACTAAAACACATCGTTTTAATATATTTTGTTTTAAGATTAATCCTTTTCATAAGCCGAAACATGTAATTGTTAAGTGCATTTGATTTATACTAAAATAGAGCTTAACAAGCAATCCATTTAACAAAACGGATTACAATGCCAGCTTAATAATTCAATAAACGCATAACGCATTTGGAACAATGAAGATATTTTCTGAAATAATAAATGGATGATGTTGAATAAATTCAAATGGAAAGCCATTGGAAAGCGATTATGGAATACCACTCAGTTCGGTCCGCTGGTAACTGTTATAAAATACAATATTTTACTATTTTAATATAAAGCATTTTATTGTCTTAATTCTAAAATGTAATTTTTCACGTAGTGAGTTTAAACTGTTGTATTTATCTGTCTTTGTTCTGGTTGAAACTATAAAAAAAATGTTTTTGGCTTGAATTGCACGAAATTTCATTTATTTATTTTTTAATAGCGTTCAAATCGTTGTCTACTATTTTGTATACACGTTAATGGATTAATGTCGCCGATTGTCAAGGAATAAAATACAGGTTTAGGGACTAGAATACCTAGCAAAGTACCTACAAATCCGACCATCAATTATTGGCAAGAAAAGACCAAAAACGATCCTTGTCCACTTAATTAAAGCCGGAGCTATCATAGAAACATACGATAGTTGATCCCGCAAACAAAGGATTTCCCTTATCTTGTTGATCATAAATATATCGGTTATTGAATTCCTAGTCCCGCATCAACGGACAAACCAATTACTTGACCAGTATTGTTATAGCTAAGAATATGTATTGATTGCGAGGCGGCCTTTGAACATCCTTAAGGAGATCCTCTGATTATATTTGTACAATATACAATCATGGATGCACGTTTTCGTTAGATCTTTATAATAATATTATATTGTTGGCTTCTGTCTTTGCTTTCCTTTGGTTTCACGTGATTTTCTCGATGTGTATTTTGTTGGCTTGGAAAGACATCACTGGTTACTAAGCAATTTGGATATTATAATTGTATTTACCTTTTTGAGGGCGTACTGTACTTTTGAGGACGTATTATTTGGAGTAAAACGATGTGCGTGAAAATATTTAATTATTTCAAAACGAATTAAGTACTATAGTTAAAGTACTTTTTAATACTTTAGGCTACTGTATGGGATAAAGATATCGCTTAATGTTTAGGGAGACTTATACCCACATTTCTTTCCAGTATACTTCGCGGATCTTGTCATCAAGAAGATCTTTATCCTCAAGCTGATATACGCTTTCGCCTTCTGGGTGTTACTCCACAAGGCCGGCTACATCTTCGGCTGGGTGCTCAGCTACTTCAAGGAGCAGAAGCACGAGTACCATGAGTACCACGGCCACCACGATCACGATCACCACCACATCGAATACGGGCCTCCCGGTCCTTACAGGCGGAAGAGCCAGAAACCTTACAACCCGTATTCGAGTCCTGTTAAGACTGTTCCTACTTATGTAATGAGCAAATGATAGCTTAAACGTTATAACGGTTTACTCACGCGTATTTATCGGGATAGCCCGACTAGTTTCGGACCCAACCGGAGTCCTTAATCATGAGCTGACGCGCGGCGGGGTCGTGAGTCGAACGGGTTGGGTCCGAAATTAGTCGGGCTATCCCGATAAATACGCGTGAGTAAACCGTTATAACGTTTAAGTATGAATCATCCTCACGAAAGTTATTGTAAAAATAAATGATAGCTATTGAGAATTTTTGCCTAATTCGCAGTCAGAAAAGTCTCGAGGCTTTTAGTTTGTGTTGTTGCGATTTTTTCGAAACTTCTTTAAAATTGTAAAGTAAGTGAGAATTATTAATTTATTTGTAAATAGTTATTGTAATTTATTTATTAAAATAATCATTCCAAAATCAAGTTTTTCTTGCCTGTATTTTGACATGTCGTGTCAACTCATTACGTAATTTAGAAGAATGACGAACTCAAAGGTTCAAACTGATTTCAAACCATTCAAACCAATATCATGACCTGTTTGTAGTCTTGAATCTCTGTATTATAGATAATATTGCAGGGAAAACCGTTTATACCGAACAGTAAGTAAACACGGAGTGCCCGTTGGTGAGACCACATCTCTGCCACTTGTGCTGCCAAGTTCTGCCTGCTTTTTATCGTTCATTTTATTTTAAGCCTTACAAATTATTGGTATCGCTTTTAAATTTGAGAGTTGTTACCAACCGCAACTCTTTCTTTATAAGAAAACATTTTTATTCGGAATTCATTTATCTACTAACCGTCATAGAGCTTAATAAAGCTCTTAATTTTCTTGTAATTTTGAAAATGGACCTCCAGTAATTTATACAACGTTGATAAAAGCGAGAGGCATTAAATGAAACCACATATTCTGTATATCATTATAAGGCTACACAACAAAAATCAAATCAATGTAAGCAATAGTTTAGTCACAGGATATTTTTTTAGTTTTTTTTTAGTTTGAACATGCTGTATCTTCCTGATTAGGTGACTAAGTTTTATAGGCATAGTTATCTAGTTGGCTCCGGTTGGGTCCGAAACTAGTCGGGCGATCCCGATAAATACGCGTGAGTAAACCGTTATAACGTTTTAAGTATGAATCATCCTCACGAAAGTTATTATAAAAATATTGCTTACATTGATTTGATTTTTGTTGTGTAGCCTTATAATGATATACAGAATATGTGGTTTCATTTAATGCCTCTCGCTTTTATCAACGTTGTATATGCATACAGATACAGTAATACCGATGGCGAGCAACAAATTTAAATTAATCACAGTAAACTTCAATACAAATTAAATTTAGCCTGAAAAGTGATATTTACAGTGAGTAAATTGATTTGTCATGGCTTTAAATCAGCAATAACAATAGTATTAATATATGCCGGCGACTGTATGGCGACGCACGATAATGTATAATTTAGGGCCGGACATTTGTAATGTTTTTCGGTGCAAATCCAGGGATGGATTGTAAAAAAGGTTTGGAAAAAGCCTTACAAATGAAAAATGTTCAAAATCACAGACACAGGCTGTTGTCCTCTTTACAACGGCCGTAAGTATATCGATTGAACATTGTACACGGCATTTTCTACTCACTAAATACATCACATACTTACTGCAATTAATTATCTTTGCTAACCGCAGGTTATCGCCCTCTTTTCATTAAAAAGGATTAATATCTATTAATACTGAACATGTATGTGAAAACTGGTAGTGGCCTGAATTCATCACGAATTTCGAATGAATTGGATATTAAGTACTTGAGCTACAAAACCACTTAGAAAAAATGAAATCACATTTCTTTCAAAGTCCACCCCTGTGCTTATAACCTCGCAAATAAAGATCAACGATTGCCACCGACCATAAAATAGTGTTTAAACTTTAAAATAAATCGCAATATATAACGATTCGCACGTGACACGCGCCGACACACCGATAAGCTTTGGGCAGATCATTTCCACCGAAGCGAAAAAACTGTTTGCTGCTTATCTCTGTCCGGAAATCGTAGAGTATGATTTATAGACGATTTCAATGCTCTCCGGATTAAAACTGTATCGTTTTTTCACAACAGCGGTACCAGATAGTTTTTACTTTTTATATACCAGTAGGTCATGCGTTATGTGGTCTGCCAGATAGGTTTTCTTATATTTTGTGTCTGTATTTTTTGTAGAAGTTCTCGTACACACAATGTGTATCGGAAAAGCGTGTCGTGTAGGGTTGTCTGAAAAGGTTTTACAATGATTAATCGTGTCTCACTCTCAACGAACGTATGTTTTTTTTTCCTTTGGTTTTGTGTAGAATTAATTTCAAAATTTTGTATTTTTTCGTAAGATAGTAAAGTTTTGATTACCGTAAATTTAAGATAAATTATTAACTTATACCGTATATAAACGATGTCTACATTCGCGTACCTACCCTGCTCTTAGCTTTAAAACTGAATGCGCGTCATACATCTTAGTTTACCTCTCGGCTATAAATATTCAGCATCCACAAGGGATATACATACGACATAATAAAAATACTCGTTTCGAATACTATAAAAATGGGGTTAACGAATTTGCTATAAATGTGCCGACGGGCGCGATTATAAGCACTTTACGTTCTACATAAAACAACTTGGGCAAAGATTGACTGCGCATCAGATGGTTAATTAGGCAGAATACTTTTACCCGACTAACAAGATTTCAATTCATGTTCTGGTTGAATAGGAACTGAGGGGAGTGAAGAAAGAATACTGTCAAAACAAATGTGACAAGTTCGTTCGGTCAGGTTACCCTGTAACATGTTGACATGAAAAATTAAATGGTATACAGAAACATGTGGCATTTGGGGTGAGTATTGTGAAAAATGATAAGGTATGCATGGACACATGGTATGCAGAAAGATATGGCATTTGAAGTAAGATTGGTGTAAAAATCATCATGATCATCACCATCATCAGCCTATCGCAGTCCACTGTTGGACACAGGCCAGTGCATGTCACTGAGATCTATTTTCAGCCACTCGCATCCAGCTCCTACCCGCCGTCTTACGCAAATATCACTCCACGTGCCTGAGGTGTAAAATTGGCAGAAAATAAATTTGCAACCGTAATTATGTCTGTTTTTACCTTTCTCAACATTCCGATACTCGCTAAGTATAATCTTTGATGTAATTTAACGATGATTGCTCGGATCCTGTGTAGGCGCGCTTTATGTCAAGTTATTGTACGAAGTAACGATGCCGTGCCAATTATGCTTATATTTACGCCTATTTTTGTTTAATACAAAGAGGTAATACCATGGGTACGTGTACAGTAGGCCTATAATATAAATAAATAATTACCAACTGTATATAAATGTATGGAAACTATTCTTTGTTTGGGTAAGAATCTATTGTGCGTCTGAATTCCTGGTGATTGGAATATTTAAGATATACGATTAGCATTAAAACTTATAGAAATAAAATTGTTGAGAGGCTATAGCGATGACTTTCTAGTCAAACACGCATCGTATGCCGGGCAAAGGTACATGTACTTGTAGTATTGCCTAGTGAGCACGTTGAGAGAATAGTAGAAGTCTGCTTTCCCTAATAGCGGTTGCACCGTTTAAAGTTCTTGATACATCTAAAGGGGAAACTACTTCGAAGTCAGTTTTCAAATACCACCAGCGTATCTTGACTTAAGGTTAGATCCTGCGCGGCAGGGTTCAAACACATGAAAAGCTTATCCAATAGTTTTAATAAAAAATATTGTGCTCCTACAAATAAATAACAAGTTTCAACAAAAATGGATGGTATTTTCACACATAAAGCCAAAGCAAAATAAAACGTGTATTTTATAAACTGTGACATTTCCAACAAACGACCTTTACAGCGCTGAGGCACTCGAAACGGTACATTTGACATTTAAGTATTTCTTTTATATTGTAAATAGGTTTGCAGACGTAAATCTCTCGTCTGAGTGTATGCTCAGATTTGGATAAAATATGACTCGTATAATAATGACATTAGGAACAAAATGTATGAAAATGTGCCTTCTAAAGCTTGCGAGGAATTATTTAAATGAGCGAGCGTCGTCGCATGCTGTGCTAGTTACGTTATGCTAAGATGAAACTTGTAAACAATGTAAGTAATACGGTGTTGTAAATTTAATATTTTCACTTGAAGCGTAATGAAAACGTCGACTTTGTAAGGCTTTATCCACACAACACCCACCTTATCTTAGCGTTTTTAGTTTGAAGTGATTTTACTTGGTAATATTATTTGTTTTTGCTGCAACACTTCGAAAGATTAATTTGTCATGAAATACTGTATTTTTTTGGGATTTAATACTATATGTGTATTAAATATTTTAGTCGATCATCGTAAATATTTTTTTAAAAATACCACAAGAATACATTAAGGAAAAGAAATATTGAATCACAATCTAATTTTAGTACTGCAGCTTTGAAGCAAGAAAAGACAAGAAAATGCTAAGTCAATTACACCAAGCAAAGATATCTTTAAAAATGTTGTTATCCGACAAACAAACCTCGAAACTTCGTCGACATTTTCAAAGAATAAAGCACTCATTTGTGGAGAGATTTCATTATTGTGTCTTGTGTATAAACGCGGGCAGGTTACCTAGACGGCGTCTGTCGACTAGTGAAACCAATTTTTGTGTACGCTGAGTTATCAAACGCTTTCGAGTAGGGTCGCCATGGATTTATTTAAAAGAAGCAATATTGAAACGTTTCATAAATGAGGAGTAAGTTGAAAGTAGCGTTGCAGAATTAAAGACTTGGTGTACGCCTTTATTTAGTCGTGTCAAATTGTAAGTAAAAATAAAATAAATAAAATTGTTTATTCTGCAAATAAGATAAATGTTATCACTTTTACATGACATAATATTTTAAGATATAAGCTCGCTGGAACCCTGAGGAGAAACGTTGAAACAAACTCAAGTGAAAAGTCGTTTTTCTAACTAATTAATTTGTAGCAATTTCTCATATTATCAAAATTGTAGGATCCAAGACCGCCTTACAATTCAACATTTTACAAACTAACGAAACTTCAAGTACACACACGTACTCCTACAGAAGGCATGGTGATATGGTCACCGCAGCTAAAGCAGCGCTTACAGAGTTTTATGTTTGAGCGCGCGGCGAGGAATGCCACGCTCATTATGGCAGGAATCTTGGCTGCCGGGACCTGGTGCGCGGGACATCGATACAAGGAGGTATGTTACAGGTAGCTGCATGCTTGCACCTCATTTGTGATACGTTCTTTTAAAGGAACGTGTCTTCCCAGAACTATACTCGTATACCTTATACTGTGTAAAATCGGTGCTGATGGTAGTCAAATATGTATGTACCTAAATTTAACTTTTGAAGTGATGAAAGAGTGTCACTTACGAGATGATGTCAGATAGGAACGTGTAGAAGAAAACATGCTGCGCCTACTTCAAATAATAATTGGGATAAGGACAGGGGAATGATGATGATAAATTTAACTTTTGTTTTTTTCTTTATGCTATTTAGTAACTAAGAAATATTATCACTGTGTAAACAGCTTTACAAATAGATCGCCAACTTTATTTTGTTGAAAGCCTTCAAGTACTATGTTATTAAAAATGTATTAAAATCAAAACATCGAACCGCTTTCGAAACCAGTTAAAATATTTCATTTAAAAATACTTAAAATGAAAATCACGGCGTTTCGCAATGAACGGAATGAGCTCGAAATAAGGTGAAAGTGAATAAAAATCTGGATGCTTTGCAGTGCAACTAGTGATGGAGTCGCGAAAACTATGTGATGTGGGATTCTTAATAACGGGATCGGTATGCATTGGATCACTCTCTAAATATGTATCAAGCACACAAAATTCTTGAGATTTTCTCAAAACATACATAATTCAGTAAAATTTTCGATATAATTGTTTTCCTATGGGCATTTCCTTTCGTACGTAGAAAGTACTCTGGTTTCCGAACAATGATAAAGGCAAGCAAGTAAATTGATGAAGAAAATTTCAACTCCATCGTTTCCATTTCCAAATGAACCACCTTTAATTGACGTCTCAAATAACCGAGTTCCGGGATCCAACATAATTACGAGTAACTATATCGGAGCTACAGTTAATATTGGGAAAGAATCCCGGGGTCGGGTCCCGGGCTACTTCCCCATCACTGGCTCGCTTACATAATTTATGCTCTTTATTAGCCCCGCTAGTTGTAATATCGCTTCGCTTAGCGTTCAACTCGCAATATAAATGCAACGTATTTTGAAATTGTTGTTTTGACTGTTTGCTGCTGACTAAACTGTTATCGATATTTAATTGTTGAGCTGATTTCTATTAGCCGACGCTGTGTCATTTAATTACTGGAAAATTATCGTAGGTATTATTGACACAATATTGAAAACATCAATCAGTTTTAGGACACTGTTAAATATGTGGATATGTCTGTTTTTTAGGTGTAAAATACCGATTTAAACATAGTAGAGTAACTTCAAGACTAGTAACGCTCGGATACTTATGGGTAAAACTCTTAATTATCACCCTGTTTATCTTTTAATATTTGCTTATGAAAATATTCAAAGATAAAACAATTTCTATCGAGAAACTGAAATGTAAATCGACACTTGTTGAGGGTTGTGTGAGCGTCAGATAACGCTGGCTCTAATGACCATACTTAATCTAAGCTTAATGGACAATTGAGGAAGTCTCAGCATTTTGCTGAAACAACTAATTATACGCTACGTAATTTGATGAAAATTGTTATCTGGTACCGCGAAGCTGTTGAGAAAAGCCCGTGAATGGCGATATGTTTTTGTTTTTAATGATAATGTTTGAATATTGTTGGAAAGGGTTGTTCCTTGCCTGAAGTATCTATAAGTACCAGGAATTATAAGCACATTTCTCAATTAATCAAAATTTGAGATTAAAATCTAGTAATTACATACAACTAAGAATTAGGCAAGGACTTCTTTCTTTCGAAGGTGTTGTAATGTTACCTTTAAAAGAATAAACTGAATAGAAGTTTTCATTAACACGAATGTATTTTCATAGAAAAATCTGATAACGCTTTTTCTTTAAAGTAATTTTATTGAAACCTAACCTAATACATTAAGATCGGATACTTTGATAGGTTTAACAATTCGAATTCGACTTTATTTTTAACCTTAGATAATTACACCCATATGATGTAAGCTTTTTAAAATACACTGAAAGTTGTGCTATTGTGATAAATCTACGCTAGTCTGGTTATTATTATGAGAGGAACACAAGACTAAGATGCTGAGTAGAAAGTTCATCATTATCATCGGCCTATCGCAGGCCACGGCTGGACATACACGCAACTGAGATCTGTTTTCAGCCACTAGAAAAAAAATATATTACGTTATGAGTTAATTAATCTTACGAGTCATAGTATCGAGTCGAGTATTGAATTATGACAATGAAAGATACATTGTTACTCGTCAGATAAGACGTCCTACGCATGCGCGACCACTTAACAATAAGAAGCCATGTAATATATTCCGCACGCACCATACAAATGCTAATGCCAGTGAAATTTTTACAAACAAGCATAAAAATTTAAATACAAGCAAAACATATGGAACGCGAAAGTTACACAAAAGAACATAATAATTATTTCCTCACATGTAAATTAGTCACAGAAAGGAAAACTCGACACAGTTTCCTTTAACTTGTGGAAACAATGAACAAACTTTCTTCAAGAAAAGAATTTACGGATGCCTCAAACCCAACCGATACTTATTTATTAACGGGAACGCGGACCGCACAGTTCGCTGGCCGGGAAAACTCCGAAATATTCTTCTAAATCTCCAAAAAGTTTTAACTTATTGCCGCACAGTTTAATAAAGTTTGTGATATTTATTGTTCTGTACTACGATAAATTTGAATTTAAAAAGTAACTGTCACTTTCAAAAGCGCGGGAGCACAGATTATAACATATTTATTCAGACAGATAAAACATATTTTCTTACCGTAACAATGCTGAAGAAAGTTATCGTCATTTTAACGTTATTAGTGTGTTGTTATTGTTTGGAAAATAATGAACAATTACCGGAGGAAGCGAGGGCGAAGAAAAGAAAAGGTCCTCTGAGGATTTTGGGTGAGTAGTTTATTTAATTGGAGTGGTGTTTATACAAGCGAAAAAATCAAAGGGATCCTTTGTAGTCCAGTGGAACGAGACTTATGATATTGTTCAATGAATAATAAAATGGAGACGTAAATCTAATTTCCTTTTACAGTCAATATCTTCGAAATTTGGGTCAATTGATTTTGTAAATAGCCTAGTGGTCTGAGAATCGTTAGAAGCAATTACATTTTCAATATTGTCCAAGTGAGTGCCTTGTTGTTTAGGTATTTACTGGCTTTTTGACTAGAAAAATCGACATTTTTCAGTGATTAAAATTCTGTGCGTATAAAACTATGCAAAAAAAAATAACATCCATTACTTAATAACGGTAGAATGGCAACATTACACATTAATACAATTTCGGACTGTCCCTTAATGAAAACGAACTGCGCTTGGTTTGATATTATGTCTCCTCAATACAATTTATCGATGTGCCGTTTCCGGATTCTCAGGATGTTGACGAAGGAAATTGGATTCTGTATTGTTTGGAGTAAGACTTAAACTTGATAGATATATGGCTGTTATTTCCCTTAGATTTTTATTAGTGAAACATTGGACAGTATGTAATTTTGTTGAAGTAATTGAGTGATGTGGGACATTAGTTCTTTTATTGGTTGTAACTGACTTACAGGCAAGATATAGCCTGAGGCAAAGTCTAGTTGAAGCTAGTAGATCTACTGTTATTGGGTGCTATATTTATTCCTATTACTGACTTTTTATCAAAACAAAAACCATTCCATTTGTTATTAGTGAGTCTTATTGTAAAAATTAAGTTCCCAGTAATTATTGAACATCTGGCTTTTCATCCAAATTCTCACACCCCACTTTAGTTCTTTCAGTGGCCTAATTATATAAAACTATTAGAGCCATTTGTGGCGCACCAGAGGTTTACTCAGTCTAGACAATTTAATTAAGAGCTAATTTATTTACATTGTTAAGCGAGCCTAAGATTTATTTCCCGTGGGAAGAAAGATAGGAGTTTTTATAAGAGGAAGGCTAGAATATACCGCGATATAACCTTATTCCGCACTTTGGCTGAAATCTACTTTAAGTATATTTTTTATTTTGATTAAAATAATTATAAAAAAAAAATGTAAACCGACTTCAACAACGGCTCTAAACACAAAATAAAATAAACCGATATCATATCAGCTAGATACTGATTGAAGTTGGTTATCATATGACCAATGAAAAAAAATATATCAAAATCTGTTCCTGTAAACGACGAAGTTATCCGTGAACAAACTGAAAAAGTCGGTTAAAAATGGAAATATATCTAGTCACTAAGACACGGTTTGGTATTCAATCAACAGAGCAAGTAATCAATAGTTACACACGTACCTCTGCCAAATTGTGCCATATCACATAATCCTTTGATGTAGGTATCACATCCTATCCGACCTAACTTCCCTTCCACGTCGATGCTCGCCCATTCTTGATAAGACACGAGTTACTACACAGAATAGTATAAACGATCAAACACCACATCTCATCGCACATTCTTTCAAGTACATAGCTTCTTCGAGTTATGACCTTATTTATCATGTCTGGTGAACACTAGATAGTGCTTCAAATCAGTCTTGATTTTTAAGTAGACCTTTGGTGGCTGCACCTTCAACAAAAAAAATATTGCTTATACAATAAAATTCCCGTGTCACAATGTTAGTTATCGTACTCCTCCGAAACGTCTAATCGATTCTCGTGAATTTTTTTTATATGGATTCAGTAGGTCTGAAAATCGGCCAACATCAATTTTTCATCCCTATTCTTTTTTTCGCGATCGAAGTCGCGGGCAACAGTTAGTGATTAATAAAAAAATAATGAATTATTGTCTTCTTGTTCCAGCAATCGTCGCTCTAGCAGTTCTATCAAAGCTGGCCGTCGTGAAAGTCGCCTCCTTCTTCTTCCTCGTCGCGTTCTTCCAAAAGCTGTTCTACGTCGGAGGTCTTCTTCTCAACTACTACCTGAAGAACCAGGGCCCCTCCGGCCCCCCCTCCTCCCCGCAGATGATGTACGGACCTCCTGCAGACTACAACACTGTTGGCTATAGTTACGAACCTCCCGAGGAACCGTTCCCGGGCCCTGAAGCATTGCCCAGCATCAGTATTGCTGACTTCAGTAATGGTTTCAATTGGCTGCTCAGTAAGACTCCGCAGGCGTAAGGGAGTAGATGAGCGGTAGACAATACCCCTTTAACTTCACCGTATAGGTGCCATAGTTTACCAAAAGTAATCGTTTGCCATACTAAAATGTATTGTATTTTGTGCGTTGTAGAGTACAAAATAGCATGTATATTTAGACTAAAAATGAGTCTATATAAGATTGTCTACTAAAAATTAGAATAATTATTTAGTGTCTGTAGTTGTTTAAGATTATTTATTAAATTATTTATTTTTTCTAAACGTTGTGTAATTTATTTTCACATATTGCATTAAATGAGCTTAAATTCTGGCTAAGTAAAGTTATGCTAGATTCACAACGGGCTGGTTGCACATTTCCTGGCGGACTCATAAAACATATTTAAACTAAAAGCTCTATTCCCGTGCTGTGTATTAGTTAGAATACCAACTAAATTTATACCTAACGAGAATTTAACCCAATTGTCCTAAAAGTTAAGTTACCACCAGTGTTGATATAGTTTTAAGATTAATTTTGGGAAATATCCTAATACACACCAAGTATCGTATTTATTTTGTTATTTAATTTAGTAATATGCGCAGATTTTAAGAACGAAACCTTATTTATTTATAGATGGCACAAAATGTGTTATGAATTAATTTATTTGTAATTGCGTACAACAACAAATGAGGATGGGCTTGTGGGAAAGTGTAAAACTTCACTGCTATCTAACGTGGTATAATCAACCTATATTTGTTCCACTGCTGGGCAAAGGCCTCTTTTTACATAGATAGAGGGTTTGAATATGGTCTAATACCGGGATATAATGTTTAATTACATTAAAAGTGCACTTAGTGCTTATGACACAGCTGTGACACGGAATTAGAGTTAGGCAGAGTTAGGCCCATCGAACGATGTGTAAACGACTTCCGAGCCGGTGCTTAATATCTATTGTGTTATTTTGTATAAACATCCACGGATTTGTTGTTTTTGGAACAGAAGATTATTTTTCGTAAAAATATAGGTATTATGTGTCTGTAATGACTATAAATAGCTCTCTTTTTGAGATATTATATAACTTGAACGCTCCTAATTAGTGGTATTGTCTTCTGCTGCGTAGTCTATAAGTTATATTTTCTCGTATACCTAGCCTTACCTAAATAATGTTGCCGATGCTTCTATACAACGCTGATAAAAAGAATGCAACGACTTTATGGAGCGACTGTGATATGTGTGCAACCAATAAGGAAAACCAAGAAACTTGTCTTCTTAATAAACACAAATAATGTAAACACGATCCTCTTTCTCCCAAAATTACATTTAAACAGATATTCAAACAATAACCGCGGAACAATTTGCAAAGTTTGGTTTATTTCTCAAAGAGTATTGCGGGTACCCTCAATAGATTTAAAGTTTCAAGATGGCGGCAACTTCGAGAATTTCAACATTCTCGTTCTCCACAAGCAGTTATCGGAATAAGCACTTAAAGTTTTATTGGAGAGGGGACCTACGACCAGCTCTTATAATAAGTCTATTGGGCTTTTGGAACCGAGAGTACGAAGCGGCCTTCTCTGGCACTATAGTAACCGTTATACTTTAAGAGGTGGCGTCTGGCGATGAGCCCTATGTATCTAGTGCCTCATAATATGTCAATTAAAATAATCTGTGTAGCACTTGGTAAGTATATTATCTATCATTTAACTGATTCGTTAGGTACATATCAATTACATAACAGGTGTATCATAGTTAGGATTGTAACATCATTTTGGGTGTTTGATCAGGGTTCCTGACATGATTGCAATTGTGACTTATTAGTAATTGATACGACAGATCTGTATTGGCCTTTATTCGTTTAAAAGCTGTCTTGTCTATTTAAATCAACTCTACATTTCCATTCCAAATTATGTCGATCTTAGTAATATGCCTAATACCGTCATTTGATAGCAAAACTTCGATACATCGGCGTAGTTGATGACGGCCACTGGTATTATACGCTCAGACAATATGCCTTTACTGTTACGATCTTCTAATACTGGCTTATATATTTTAGTAGTGCAATTTACACTATTTCAATAGTATTAGGAATGTGCAGGATGAAAATTTTGCTTCTTTATTGTTACGGTAAATTCTTTAATGCGAGAGACGTCGAAAGAGAAATGGACGCTACTATTTTTAGGTAACACAGTATTTTTAAGTTTTTCTGTAAAAATAATTATTAAAAATACAATAATTGAAGTGTTTTACATTTTATCATCAATTTCATTAGGTTTGACCACAACCACAGACACAGTTTCAAAACAATTTTAATCAAACTTGTCACAGTAGAACGAGCGAGCCATCAAATTAATATGCACATACATTTTCATAAGCACTGCGCTACATGGCCTACTGTTGACATAGGAAAGGTGAGGACCACAGATACCTGCGAGGCAGTAATACAACTTCATATCACATAAGTTTGTAAGTCAGGTCAAGGATCTTTGACCTTAAAATATGAGGACTATAAACTCCATTTTGGAAAAATGGAGTTTTTAGTCGGAATTTTCTGTAACTACAAACAATTAGCATTCTGATCTTTATGTATATTAAAATTTGGACAGTAGCCATAATATCGGTACATATATATTTGTGTGTACATAAAATGTATACTTTTAGTGTTCTGAAGTGGTGTTTTTTTTTTTGTTCTAACTAAAGTAGAGTATAATGCATCTGCTTGAACACTTATAATTACGTGTAATAAGCACAGCCCTGTAGGATCCATACCTTACCACTAACATATTTCAACTGAAACACTAGCAAGTTTAATACCCAATTGTATCCCCACCCAAACACAATCTATCCCACCTCGTTTGCTATTTAATTAACTACTGTAGGGACACCACTGTGAAGATGGATCCGTCGTGTTTTTACATCATTAGCCCGCCGCCAGGTGGCGCTACTAGAAAAACTGCACTGACGTGGTTTGCATACGCTGCGGTGACCATGGCTAACTGACGCTTGTTTATTTAAATAGAACTGAAATCAGTTGGCTTCTTATCTTCAGTCTGTTGCAGTCCAGTTGCCTACTGAACATTACTGATAAAACGTGTTTGAGTATTGTAGTAGAAAAGTGACAGTGAAATTTGTAAAATATAAATTGACGTGACAGTATTTTCATTGTAACTTTCGTGAAGATGATTCATACTTAAATGACATAAAAGTTTAATCACGCGTATTTATCGAGATTGCCCGACTAGTTTTGGAGTTCACTTCAACTAGCAATCCCGTTAGGTCCGAAACTAGTCGGGCTATCCCGATAAGTACGTGTGAGTAAACCGTTGTATCATTTAAGTATGACGCGACAGTAATAAGTGTTGTTAAATCGACAGCGTTAAAGTGTACACTTTGACGTCGCTTTGCTTTTGCTAGATTATTCATTAATACCATTACTTCTTGCGGTAACTTTTTTCATATTAATCGTGCACTTCATTTTGTAGAGTTGTGACCCCAGAAAGCCTTCACAACTTTATTTGTAAGTGAAGTTCTTTGGCTAAGTCTTCTTGTTTTAATTAAGTTATTTAGCCAACGCAGGACTTCGCTGTTAATCAATCATTGTCTAAAAGACATCGTACTTTATTATTTCCAAGTTGAGGTACAAAATGTGTTTTCTTTAAACTTTTTCTTAGCCTCGTCTCACTGCATACAGGTCTTTAATTTTTTTGCTTTTAATTTTCTATAACGTAAATATAATAAAAAATTAACGTTAACATCTTCGAGAAGTTAAATAGGAAAAATCCGAATGGCATCTACAACGTGGTATTCTTGTTCTTCGTACAAATGGGCCGATAAATTAACCGTCCAGTGTTTTACCGAGAACCGGTAAGCAAAACAAAGCTGCTACTTAAGATGGAAACATTCAGGAGGCTTTGTTACACGGCCATGCTGCCATTATAAATGCTACGGATTTTAGAAGAGAAATCCGGACTCACGAAATACTTAAAATTCTTTAAGTGTTTATGACTAAATCATTGTGAGTATTTAGGTCTAAATATGCCATAAAAACTAAAAAACCATTTACGTAAATTATATTAAGTTACGATTAACTTAATAGAAATAATGTGTTTGCAAAAATTCTAATAACTGTCGTGTTTTTCAATATTCCATATTTTTTTTTATTGAAATTGCTTACTCGCAAACAGATCTTCCCGTATATTTCCATCCGAACCAAGACTATAGATTTTTAAACTTCTTAGACTCCCAGTTAAGTTCTTAACTCGGGGTTTACTTAGTACTTGAACTAGTTGTTGTAGTAGTTAACTTGTAAGATAAATGATCTCCCTCAGATTAATTTCGATTCAATGAACTTCGTAGCAATAAGAGTATAAAGCGAAACATTAACATTATTAGAACGTGGTTAAAGAGCAGTAACTTATTTTATGGGTAAAGCCAAAACTATGGAGAATAATATAAAAGTGGTTATAAAACAATAGCTGTCTATAAATTCTTGTGAAAACATTGAAGTTATCATTATGGATATACTTTGTAAGAACCGGCCAAGTGCGAGTCGAACTCGCGCACGAAGGGTTCCGTACTATCATCTATAAACAACGAAAGTTTGAAGCGTCTACCTGTTACCGTTTTTAATATTGAGCAAAAAATACGTTTATTGTGTTTTCACCCTCCTTGTCATTTTTTTTTAATTTATAGTATTTGTTGTTATAGCGGCAACGGAAACACATAATTTGTGAAAATTTCAGCTATCTAGCTATCACGATTTATGAGATACAGCCTGGAGACAGACAGCGGAGTCTTAGTAAGTAATAGGGTTCCGTTTTACCCTTTAGGTAAACCCTATAAATGAGTGTCAGAGTGCTGCTGGGATGTTTGTTTTACTATTTTATCTTAGCAAATAAAACTTTAAAAGATACACATCACGTAAGAAGCTTACGTAGGCGAATATAGGGTACCTACAATAAAGGACGCAAAAAATTGAGAAGGTTTCAGTTTTGGCTAACGTCCTAATACAACACAAATCTGTTTATCACTACTTTTTAGAATACCTGTTGAGATGACCTCAAAAACTTTTTTTCTGGATTTATAAATGTTTCAAAATTAAATAAAAGCGTTCTCCTTCAAATAACAACAATTGGAAAATGAAATTTCATTTTCCAAAATCTGTAATATTCTCTCGTCGATATAATAATATGTTCATATTTGCTGTACTTGAGATCGTGTCTCCGCAGATTCACCTCCCGGCTGTTCTTGGCTCACGTTTTTCATAAAATGAACCCAATTACATTCTACTACAGCCATGTCGAAGGACCGCGGAAATTTTCATAAAACCTGTGTACTTTGAAGGGTTCTGTAATCATTTTTGTACTTAGATTTACGATTTTATATTACACTAGCCTATCTGAGATTTTTGTAATTAAAATATTAGGTACCTTAGATCATGAATATCAAAGTTAATAGTTGCTAATATACAAGCTTAGGATTGAGGCTTACTCCATATATTTATCAAAATCGGTGTACCAAATCTGGACAGGACGAAAAATATTTTTTTTTCGAAGTCGAAGTCATTCAGTCGGCTTAAATTAACTAAAATAGTTTTACTCTCTTGAGGTTTGAAATATAAATCTAAATACCTAGTGCATATTTATTTTTACCTAGAGATCCCTAAAACTTCTAACAAAGTGCTGCAGACAGCATCGTGCGGTCGTACTATCGTTTTACTACATTTCAATTATGAATGGATTGTCAATTATACTTGTGAATGTAGTCGCTGCATATTTCAATTTGTAAAATAGTTTTTTTTCTACCTAAATCTAGCGTTACCTATACTAATATATAAAGCTGAAGAGTTTCTTCGTTTGAATGCGCTAATCTCCGGAAGTACTTAGTCGAATCAAAAATTCTTTTGTATTGGATAGTCCATTCATTTAGGAAGACTTAAGGCTTAATTTGGAAAACGAACTTATGTGTTATTATGTTTTGATTGGTAATCCGACACCTTCGTTTCTAATGCAAGATTCTCTCAAATGTGCTAAAAATAATAACAATAATCTTTAGCAGACATACCAACTATCCCATAATTATGCATCATAAAAAGTGCGGTATAATTTATATAATTTCATTATAAGCGAACCGAAGTTCGCAGGGTCAGCTAGTGTAAAACTACTACTGTAGACTGTACAAGAGACAAGTACTGGCTAACAGACTTTGGAAGTACTTAAATGCTAAATGACTTTAGTTTTATATTTTAATTAAGTGTGATTCGAATAAAAAGGAAATTGAGACTATTATTACAATCATTAAAACATATTTATTCCTTAAGTTTAATCTGTAATCCGACAATATTATCATAACGTTCTGTATAAAGTGTGCCTTCGCCCCGCTTGCGACCAAAAATGCTCGACTAAGCCAAGAATTCGTGATCAAAAAGTTTTAATTATAAATTGCGGGAATTCCACCAAAAACCAATGTTACTGTTAAAATATGTTATCAAAAGTTAATCTCATATCCTGAAGGAAAGTTTTTATTGTAACTTTCGCCGTC
Organism: Chrysodeixis includens; assembly: GCA_941860345.1. NCBI lineage: Eukaryota > Metazoa > Arthropoda > Insecta > Lepidoptera > Noctuidae > Chrysodeixis > Chrysodeixis includens. Next base: position 1,709,772 of record OW796091.1, on the reverse strand, counting down.
ACAGTATTAAGCCGGATTCCCGACTTTTAATATAAAGGTTCTGAAATTTTACTGTTGATAGTTAGATCATTTTAGTCTTTCAGAACATTGGGAATTCGCCAAATGATTCCAGCGAAAAATTCATTTAAAGTGGAGTTTAAAGGTCGATTGAAAATTGTTAATGAGGTGATCATATAAAGTAGTTCTAGATTCGATCAATGCATTTAAGTATTTTTAATACTGGTAATTAATTAATTGCATTACGAAGTGTCAAAAAAATAATATAGAAAAAAAAGAAGACGGATATTGACCGACGAACACATATCGTTTCGCCTTTCTTGGCCAGATATTTCCACATACAAGATTTGATCCGAAATATCTTCCACAAGATCGGACTCACATATTCGGTTTACAAGGGAAGTTGATAGAGTTCTCTCAGATTTCAGTGAGGGAAATTAATATGTGCTACAACTTCTACAACAATACACTAGCACTCCAAACTAAATCCACAGCAACAACTAACAAAGGGGCAACAAATACGAGGGGAGGGGGTGAAGGGGTAAATACTAGGTAACGTGGACTGAAAGTTACGTGGATCCAGTAGTCATATGCCTGTACTATACGCTCTTACTCCATGAATGTTGTTAGTGCGAAGGTGAGACGCATATATGCAGTGTAGTGCGCCATCTCGTTTCCGCGTCAGCAATACTCCTGTTCTAAGAACTCTTAGTAAGAGCACCGGTCGGTTATAACTGGTGTCACTATATGTTTTAGATTTTTTGTGATCCGAATAAACCTTTGTTACGGTTCGTCAATTGAAACTGGAAAAAGCTAGTTTGAACGAGCATCCCTACGTCGTTATTTTGCTATGCAGCTTGAGTTAGAAGGGTTTTTACTGCTATTTTTAGTACACCCAATTAGAAGTTTTGACAGTTCATTTATTACTCACCCAAAACATAAATGTAAAAGGCTGCCAAGTTCGATAATATGAGAATGCTTTTCCTATAAAAAGAAGTGAGATGTGAATAAGTACCAAGTTCTACACACATACCTCAGTTAAAAATAGTTACAAGAATGCCCACTTGGCAAGTTTTCACACACCTTGTTATAATCCTACTAAACGCAATGAGTCAAGTATATAATTTTCTTTAGAAAATGAAATACTAAAATTATATAATTATAAACTTGCCAAGTGTGCATTCCTGTAGCTATTTTTAACTGAGGTATGTGTATAGAACTTGGTACTTATTCACATCTCACTTCTTTTATAGGAGAAGCATTCTCATATTATCGAACTTAGCAGCCTTTTACATTTATGTTTTGGGTGGGATTTCATTTATTTTTGTAAGATTGTTTATTTCATTTTTTTTTATGATTAAGTTAGTTAAGGAAATGTCTCATTTACTGACGAGTGGCTAAGTAAATATCCGAATCCGACCGACAACTGTATTTTCTTGAATTTTTGACCGTGGATTCAGCGCATAGGTATTGGTTTGGTAGTGACCCTGCTTTGCACGCCGTATGTCGTCGCGGGTTTGATTCCCGCGACAGACAAACACAGAGGTTTGTCATGTGTTGGGCGCATTTATCAATAATCTACATGGGTATACATGTAGGTACCAACTTAAATAAGTACTTATTATTTATTCATTTTCACTCCATACTTATAGTGGATCAAAGTTACACATTCCTTATTTTCGAAAGTGACTCACACTTGGCCGTTTTTAGATTTTTACTTTACTTTGACTAAATACAAACCTTCGTACCGATTTTCAGGTCGGTACGACCATTCAAAGATATATTATATAAATAAATTTATTTCGTTTTAGTTGATTAGGGGTATAAATTTACACCGGGAATAAATTTATACCTTCATTATTTTTGAAACTGACTCACACTTGACCATTTTCAGATTTTTCCCTTTACCTTGACCTAAAGACCTACCTCCATGCCAAATTTCAAGTCAATACGACCATTGGAAGTGGTCTAGGTTTTTGATGAGTGAACATCTTCCAGATACTAGAAATTTGATATGCGTAGGTAAAATAGATTTTGAGTTATAATTGTCGAAATTGGCCCGAAATGGTTCGTGTAATATAACCCACGGCCGGTGTGTCGCTTTTTTGCTCGAACTTGGCGGACACACTGCCGTGTGTCTAGATTATTATTACTAGCCTGAGATGTCCCACTGCTGGGCAAAAGCCTCCCTTCTCTTCTTCCACTTGTCTCTCTCAAGAGCCACAGCCATTTACATTTTAATAATTCACATGGCTGTTGTAAATTATAAATTTTTATGCCGCCTGTTTTCAGTATCCTAATGTTCATATCCTTTTTTATTTTATTTTTGTAGTAACTTAATTCTTCTCAAAAACGGTAGCAACGGAGCTCTTTTGTCTCAGTATTTCCAGTAACAATGGGGTCACGTTTAACAGGTGATGTTTCATTTAGTTTGTGGCTCAACTTTGTGTGAGTAAAATATTCACTAGTCTAGACATACTACTGCTGTTCATTTGTTTACAATAGAGTCTAATTAGTTTTTGTGGTTCGGCTGAAGCAGTGAAACAAATCTACTAGGATCTGGTTTTGACTAAATGAATAACAGTATTTGTAGCATACAAGTGCAAGAATAAAGTTCTGAAAAAATGCTGGTATTTTTACATATAAGTACCTGTGAAATAAGGAAAATCTTTAAAAGTAGGATTGTCTTGAAAAAAAATATATATGAGAGTAAGTTTGAGAAAATGTGTCAGAGTTTTACTTTCAGTCGCTTTGATCTTGCGGCGCAGCCTTCTTACTGCAACCCTATCTTCACACACTTGGTAAATAAAATACTTAAATGTAAGGACATTTTTATTCAGCAGTAAATCTCTCCGAAACCTCTAGGGCTGTCACTTAAACCCGGAATCTAATAATATTGGCGATCGGTTTCCTAGCAGATGTCCACCATGACAGATTGTAGGGTTAGCCGACCTCATCCATCTTATTTGATATTACAAATAATATATTTTCGTTTCAACCCTCGCATGTGATCGGGGTTGAATCCGGATAGATGTCCTGAAACGTGTGTCGGATCAGAACGTTAAGGGTGCGCTTGAAGGTTGGCTTTGCGGCTTATTTCTGATTATTGGTTCGGAGAACATCCTTCTTTCTGAAAAAATATTGAAAATGTTTACATCTCAAATTATTATACCATAGCATTCTAAATACATGCTTCTAAAAAGGAGTTCATAATAGATTTTTAAAACTATTTTAACGCAAAAAATGTTTTTACCAACAAATCTCGTACTTACCTAACGCAGTGTTACTAGTTTTTCTGCACTAGTACATTTTTGGAGTCGCGTGCCGAGACTCATATTAAGAAACAAAAAAAATTACAGGAAAGAGTTTCCTGAAACATCCTTTGGCACCCATGGATGGATGACTTCTGGTATTATTTATATCTTGCCTTTGCTATATCCAAAAAGATTTAATAAAACATTTACAGAAACCACATCTGCATTTGTCTATTTTTAAAGTTTTCAGTGGTACGAAACGACAAGTTCACAAAAATATTCAACATCTCGTAATATTAAAATGCACGGGTAACTTTACCTAAACTGCTGGACCATATTATTATCAAGATAGTTGAAACCTTGGGAACAATATGTTTTCATCCCTAGGAATAATGAGACACAGCTGAAAATTAAAGTTAGATAATGGTAAGATTTTATTTATAGACTAAGTATACATTATTTTGTAGCTTGCTATTAGGCGATGCACAAAATTGACAAGATAGCCTGTGGTGAATATGAGGTAAATTTTGATTGATAAATATTAAATTGGACCAACCGACGTTAAAACATTGGCACTGCATGTCACAGAGCAGTCTTCCAAAGACCTATGACTGATATAATGAAGTAAAACTTATTGAACTAATCCTTGCCGTAACAAGTAAACTTTATAAGTAGTAGTCTCTGTCAAATATCAAAAAAAAGATGAGCATGACACCGACAGACCGAGAGAATTATTTTCCGGAAAATCCGACTTCGAAGACTTACTTAGTTTAAAGTTACGACTTTAAAAGTCACCAACTTGGTCCCGAGTTGGCCAGCAAAATTGGAAATTACTGACTTAATAAATTGCGATAGTTTTAAATCATAAGATTGGTATGAGGTGGAATATTTTGATTTATGTAAGCTGTATATGGAATCACGACAAGAATTTATATTAGCGAAGCTTTGATATTAGAAATGAGCAAAATTGATGTTTTTTTGTTTCGTACAAGAATTGGAAAGCGTTGGAAACCTAACGTATATTCGAGTGATGTTTTGCAGCGTGTTTGCAGCGCTTGCGTTACAATTCCGCCGCGTCATCGCATTACAGACGCGAAATCCGCGGGGATTGCGGCGAACCGGCGCCGCCTGCAACAATACCCGCGCTCTATGAGAGAGCTTTGTACATTCGTTGCTTTGCGGTGTGATGCAGTTATCTGGGCTAAAGGCTGTTGTGTAACGAGGACACTAAGTAATTCACACTCACAGGATCTGTTTGGTTGAGGACAGGTTGTGGGCTCCGTTCGTGCTTAAACATAAAATGAATAAAGGGGCTGTAATTTAACACTGAATAGCTTAAGCCATGAAAGAAGTGTAGGTCTTGGAAGAGTCTTTACCTAAGAGTGGGGTTGATGGACCCTTGATGTAGTTGTAACTGTTAGCATGACAACAAAAATAGATATAAAATGACACAATAAAGCTTAAACTTACGTATCGCATATCCAACTATCTAAACAATATGTAACCATATCACTAGAAACATCCTAAAATTTAATACGCGTTGTGACGTCACGTCCAATATGGTCGCAGCATTAATACTGTTAATCACCGCACCAACTAGTTCGACAATCGTCAAAATGAAACACGCGTTATGCTCTCGCTAACATTGTGATAGTGATACGACACTGGACTGTCGATATTTTGATTACTATGACATAGTATAACATAGTGTTTCAGATATCGGTATTGTAAAGGAAAAACGTCAGGCAAAATTTGAAACTTGTGTTTCGGTATGTAATTAGGTAGCACAAAAGAGCAATGTTGAATATCAAAAAATATTGCCATCAGTATTTTGTTTTCCTAGTGCACAAGGACGTTGTTAAATAGATGAAAATATATTTAAGTCTAAAATGCAAGACGTAAATGTAACTAAAAAATATTATAGACTGTCATTAAATCAATCCCCACTTATTTCTGACTATCGATAGACAACATTACATCACTATCTCATATCGTTAGACTCATAAACGCGAACGGCTCATTATTTTCATATTTAACGATGATTGCACACGTATGGAGCAATTTCAAAATGTTACTATCATTCTAAATTAGGGTAAACGTCGAAAAAGTTTTGGCTTTGAACTGAGTTACAAATTGGAGTGTTTGGAATGGTGCCGTAAGGGAGATGGGATGGTTTTATATCGTAAATGAAGACAGTGCTCTTACTTTGAGAACTTAGTGTAGGAGGTCTATTGCTGGTGTGGAAGCAAGACGCTGTTACGAGGAGTGTAGCGTGCTATCTCGCTTGCACATGGTTCAAAAAACTAGCTCTTAAAGCTCCTAGTACAAGCCTTGGCTATCTTCAATCTTTAATAAGAGTTTTCTTCATATGATCGTTTAACGTCCATTTATGTAAGAGCCGTTAATAGGCTCTGCTTCCTAAATGCAAGTGCAGTTTCACTTGCTGAGGAAATAGCATAGTGTTAGTTTTTAGTTAAATTCTAATAAACATACTAACTATGATTGCTTTGTTTTTGTTTTTTGATGTAACTGGTATAAATGTCAGATCACTGTCAAATGTGTTCTACATACAAACCTTTGTTTAGCCTTTAATAAATTGGTTACACACAAATAGAAATGGATGGGAAATGTAAACGTTTGTCAAATGTGTGTCGTTTTTAACTATTGTAGCGGTGCGTTTGATCAGGCGTTGCGTTGGTCGAATGAATAACTGTATAGTTGGTTGAGTTTTAAAAGATGGAATCTATTGACCGGTTTTGGACATTGAATGCAAAATAAACCCTCTTTTGCACATACTATAACTTTTTAGGTACATCATAATATACAAATACGTGTATCTATTTGGTATTTTTGGAGCTACGAGTATGATAGTCGTGACTGCCTCGAGGATCTGTAAAAAGGTTTTCGCAAGTACCAATACGACTTTTCCTGAGTTGTTAATTCACGGATAACGATAAGAAACGTCGTGAAAAAAATGATTATAAATATTAGAATCTGGTAACATGCTGTATGTTATTCTTAGTTGGAAGTGCCTATGCCCAACAGTAAGATATTGATATTTCGATGATATAAATTGACTTGCGAATACTTATTGTTGGACTTTTGAAGCTCTACATAATAACATTAGTTCAACTTGAGTAATTGTATATTTCTGTGAAACATGACGTTTCAAATATATTGGCTAACAGAGTATTGAGCGAGGTTTAAATATATTGCGATTGGGAGCCATAAAGTTGATTGATTTAGGACCAATTCCACAACGGTTTGATAATATCTATCTAACTGTTAATATTGATGTTTGTAGTTTCTATGGAAAATCCATCATTTGTATTTAACTGTTGAAAGTTTTGCGTCGATTGGGAATTGGAGGACTGAAATAAAATGATACCAGTCTGTCTCTGGGTATAGGAGTAAGTATGTTTTTGATGTACGGGTTAGATTTATAATTATGAAATGAAATATGTATTGGGCAGCCGGAATTCTCGATTACCTAATTTATCCTTACTTTTGGAATTGTTCGACAGTTAACATTTTTTTAAAACGAGCTTAGATTTATATCATTTACATTTTTGAGAAACTTGTATCACGGACATTTCGGAAATATATTTTAATTGGGAATGGTTTAAATTAAGGTCGACCAAGTAATCGATAACCAGCAGTAAACGTTGAAGTAACACTATCGGATAAATTACAGGATCAATATAGTCATCACTAAATTTGATTGATAGGTTTATTCAAATCCCTAAGTAATTGGCAATCATATTTTGCGCTATATTTAAAAAAGCCGATGTTTGAATTCCAATCCTTTCATAAAAAGTATAAAAGCATTCAACAGTGTTTTCATAACGCAGCGCAAATCAGTAAATCCTCTATAGTTGGTTGGCAACTCATTAGGTTACTCTCATCCTCTTGAAAGTAAATTTTCTTTTGTACTTTTAAAGAACTTTATAAATTGAAGTCAAAGATGCAAAAATGCAATCATGCTTAAGATTGTAATACCAATCCAATTGATAGAATTAAAACTATAGAAAACTTATCTTAAATCTCACCGAAGAGCCAGATAGACCACGTGAAATTCAAAAAACATAGGTACTATTGTACAATACAATACAGAAAAAGTGAAAAAATGTTGTCATCCAAAACAAACATTAGCTCATAGAAAAACTCTCGCTTCATGTAACTTGGTAAGTGTTAATATATCATAATGATTGTAAGTACACTTTCACGACGCATTTGTTTGTGACCACTGTTAGCACTTAAGTATGGAGGTGAACGCTTCAGGTGACATATCATTTTAAAGTACGACATACTCCCGAGCTGAGGGATCCAAAAAAAACTAAAGTAACAATAAAATAATTGTCTAAAGTTCTTTTTGAAAATCACTTTCGGAAAATACAAGTTTTTGCGTTCGAGAAAAACCATTACAAGGATTTTAACTTAGAATAAAAAGGCGTTATTTATTTAAAAAAGGTTGTTATAAAGTTAAATGTTTATGTGAATTTGTTCTTTAAGCGCAACCATGAAGGGTTTATTAATTATTTTAATGGTTAGTTTCTCGCTGTGTGCGGCATCTGACCCCAGTGAACAGAAGTATGAAGTGGAACCGAGGGGCAAAGCAAAGTACGCGTTATTAAGTGAGTATTTTATTTTATTCATATAATCCGAATTAATTTCCTAGGAAGTTACGCTTTATGAGTGTTTGAGGTTAAACAGTTATAAAATTACATTTCCTTTGGGTTTCGCTAAACAAGTGCTTTTTTTTACGACTTTCACACAACGCCATCTAGTCTCAAAATAAGCAAAGCTTGTATTATGAGTGCTAGACACCTGAAAAACATATATATGTGACACGAGAATTTTATACAGTAACAGGATATGAACCTCCAAGAAAAGAAATCTTTTGATTCTCAATTCCTTGAAATTCTTCGAAACTTAACAAGAACGTTAATAGTTGGATCGATTTAAGGAACCAGGAAATGGACAAAGTTTACTGTTACTGTTCGAAAACTAATAATCTTCTTTCCCTTTAAATTCCAAGGAAGTTGAGACCTAATATAATTTGACCTGCATTTCTTACGTTTATTTTTTGATTCGTTCTTATGATTTTAAAAAGTAACTACTTTATTGCTAAATACAGTTTATAGACTTCGTTCCGCCTAGAATTGTTTTCTTTACTTTCAGGTGCTACTTTACTCTGAAAGTGTAACTGAAATATATTTTAGAACGTCTTGAAGTTATCTTTGAGTAATTTACCTTCTGGTCAAAAGTATCAAACCTGTCAAATACAGTAACTTATCTAACTAATCTTTTCTGCTATAACATAGTAAAGTTCCTCACGTATAGAGAACCAGTCATCCTATACGCACGTCTTTGTGTAGAGTTTCATAAATTGATACGAACATGTGCAGCAGGTTGGCAAACTCCGTAAGATACTAGATTGAATTCGTCTTGTGAAGGCCTACCAATTATGTTGACCTACGTTATGTGTGTGTTCTCACGAGATTGGATGCGTGTGTTCGGAGCACACGTGTCTACGAATATTGGACGGAATATAAGGAAGGCTACATATGTGTGCTATGCTATGTCTTAGGTATTTGGAAGCCTGTGAATGGTTTCTGAAGACGCTTTTGTGTTTGCTTCGGTGTTAGAATATTATAAGAAAAAACCTTGTAAATTAAAAGTTATACCGTTAGAGAGAGAGAAATAAAACAAGTTTAAAATAGGAGTTATTCTGCCTAACGATGGGAAACATTAATTCAAATAGAATAATAATAATAATAATAATAATAATAAACCCCTCGGGGCAAGTCGTTACCTCATAATGGGGATAGCGCAAGACCTGAGGGCATATTAGCATGCTTTTTCAAACCTTGAGGTATAAATAAAAAATGTATCTGAAGGTCTATGTAGGAGCATACATCCGCAGGGCAGCTTGTGGCGAGCTGTTTGTGTGTGGCGACACAACGGAACCTGAATGCCCCGGGGGGTCACTCTTTATGAGGACTCTCAGCTCTTTCTTGCCTTAACTGGCTGGCTAGAGAGGGGTCGCAAGAGCTATATGCTCGGGGGTGGAAGTGTCTAATGGCGTAATAACGAGGAAACCCGCTCCGGGTCTGTGACCCGCGATGGCGAAATCGGTGTCGCACCTCTCTACACCCCTTAGCCTTTGCTCTCTGGTGTTGCCCACCTGCTGCCTATCGTGGCGGTATAATAGGGGGCCCATCTTGGAGCTGGCGAGTCACCGCCTGCCAATTTTAATTGCATTTTTATGTATTGAAAGGCAGGTGCCATAGTTTTCCATAGTTAGAGAAGGAAAAACATCTAACATATCCTATCCATAGCCCAAGTTTCATCCATCATTTGCAATAGTTTTGTAGCTACCTTGGGCCGTCCATGTCTGTTCTTTTATAGAGCAGGGGTGGATGGCCCTTGGTAGGTGCCCCATCACATTTTAGATTAAAGTTCTCAACAAGGCCTCTGCATGTTGGACCTGTGTCCCCGTGTAAGCCTTTAAAAAGGACCGGGTTTCTTCCCTAGAAGTTATCCCGTGAATTGAAAGAGATACAAATAATAATAATAATATTCATTTATTTGCACGAATGTAGGTAAACAGTAAGGTGGTTACAAAGTATTTTAGTATCCATATACATTCTGCCGCTTTATCGTGGCATGCAAAAACATTATTTTTGTTGACTTAAACTAAAGTAAGTGAGACTTAACTTAAACATAGGAGATCATAATAGGACTTAGTAATATTAAACAAATTTCTTCTATTATCTAGTAATTCTAATCTATAAGTAATATTTCAAACTAATAATTTACATTTTGGCTATATTAATTAATAATAATAATCGAAAAAATAAAAAATTCTAAGGGTATATAATTATGTTATTGTATCTTGTAAATATTCTGATACGGAGTAGTAGGCTTTGTGTGTTAGTAGCTTAATTAGATATTTTTTGAATAGTCTCAATGGCTCATCTTTTATAACATCAGGCAGTTTATTGTATATAACAGGTGCCATACCTAAAATACTTTTCCTTAGCAAAGCGGTTTTATAGGAACCTGTAGACAATAAACATTTATATTGAGATCTCAAATTAACCGTTCTATTGCGAGTATTATTAAGGGTTGGGAATAAATTTGGGTTCATTTTTACAAATAAAGATAATTCTAATATGTATATACAAGGAAAAGTTAATAAATTGTATAGTTTAAAAAGAGGTAGACAACTGTCAGTAGTTTTTATATTAAAGATGGCTCTGATGCAGCGTTTTTGTGATTTAAAAATATTTTCTCTATCACTACAATTTCCCCAGAATATAACTCCAAATCGTAGTATGGAGACAACTAATCCGTGATAGGCAGTTAATACTGTTTTGGTGTTGACCTTTTTTGAAAGGTTGAGTAACACATAGGCAGAAGTACTAAGCCTCTGACATACATGATCAGCATGAGTCTTCCAGGTCAGTTGACTGTCCACGTGTAAGCCTAAAAACTTAGCATTATTTACATTTTCTACATGTTGACCTTCATAGCTTGTGTTTGGCTTATTGGGATGTAGTCTTTGGTGGAATTGCATAAGCTTAGTTTTAGTTAAGTTTATCTGTAAATTGTTATTGTTTAGCCAGTTGATTACTGTATTCAGTGTGTGATTGATATTATCCTCATACGTTTTGTTATCATTTTCTTTAATTATTACTGTGCTATCGTCTGCGAATAACACCATAGGATGGTTTATGTAGCGCGGAAGGTCATTGATATAAATTAAAAATAATAGAGGTCCCAGTACACTTCCCTGAGGGACGCCATATTGTATTGTTCTATAAGAAGAGGTATATTTAATTTCATATTTAGTCTTTATACATATTTTAGAAATTTCAGTGTATTGTCTGCGATCACATAAATACGATTTAAGTAGATTTAGAACGTTACCACGGATGCCATATGCGTTAAGTTTTTGTAGTAGTAATTCATGGCTCACGCGGTCAAAAGCTTTAGACATATCGGTAAATATTGAACAAATTGGGGTTTTATTATCAATGTTTATCATAATTTCTTTTATTAGATTAAAGACAGCCATATTTATATTTTTGTTTTTTCTAAATCCGTGTTGTTCATCACAAAGTAGATTATATTTAGTTAGGAAACAATAAATAGATTTATACAATACTTTTTCAATAATTTTAGAGAAGATGGGAATTAGGGCTATGGGTCTATAGTTTGACATGTCTTTAGAACAGCCAGCTTTATGAATTGGTTTTACAATAACTGATTTCAATCTAGTAGGGAATATTCCTGCTGTAATGCTAGCATTAATTATATGGCAAAGGGGCATAGCAATAGTTTCAGAGACATATTTTATCACCTGTGTTGTTATTCCGTCATACCCAGAGCTTTTGGTGTTTCTTAAAGATTTTGTAACATTTATTACGTCTTGGCATGTAACTGGCGCCATGAACATTGAATGTGGGTTTGATTCAATCATGAGGCTTTTATCTTTTAAAGATTTAGGATTAGCAGATACCTGATCAATGAAAAAATTATTGAACATTTCTGCTAATTGTTTAGGATCAGTTATTATCTTGTTATCTTTTGTTATACTTGTTATAGGCTCTTTGATCTTTTTATTCTTATTAATTAATTGCCAGGACGTTTTAGATTTGTTATATGAGTTTTGTATGAGATAGTTGTTTTGGGCTCTTTGTGTTAATTTGATAATTTTTTTGAAAGTTTTTGTGTATTTTTTGAAAAGTTGTTTATTTTCCTCCGTGGGTCTGTGGCGTTTTTGCCATAGTAAATAACGTTGTCGTTTACTGCAAATCTTAATACCTTTAGATATCCATTTAATGGGTTTTTCTGACTGTACAACTACTGTTTTTAATGGAAAGCACAAATTAAAAAAGAGTAAGAATAAATCAATAAAGTTATTGTATGCTAGATTTGGATCATCGCTGCTATAGATATCAGAGAATGATAATTTTTGAAGATGGTCATTGAATTTAGCTAGGTTTATTTGAGAGATGTCCCTTATATTCTTACGCCAGACTTTTAGACGAGGAGTTTTATTGACTTTTATATTAATAATTTGCGCGGTATGATCAGAGAGAGCCAGATCTATTACTGCCGATTTACATTTTTGTTTAAAATTGTGAGCGAAATTGTCCAGACAAGTATTGCTAATAAGTCTAGTCGGTTGGTTTATTTCTAATTTTAGATTATAGCTCTTTAGAAAGCACTCAAATTCTTTTGTTGTATTATTGCTTTTTAAAATGTCTATGTTGAAATCGCCACATAATAAAATTTTGTTTTTGCTCTTTGTACACAGCTTTTTTAAGATTAAATCCAAGTTTTCATAGAAATTATTAATAGTAGTGATTATTGGTGGTCTATAGACGCAGACAATAATTATATTATGTTTAAGTAATTGTATAGCACAACATTCAATGACTCCTGTAATAGATAATTTCATAATGTCTGGAAGTTCCTTGTATTCATGTCCTTTTTTGACCATGATTAAAGCTCCTCCTCTTTTGGCATTTTTTCTAGAGAAACATGCAGCTAAATTATAATTAGGAAGGTGTAAAACTTTTTCATACCCAGACATGATAAAATGTTCAGTGATACACAATATATCTACATCAATCTTCTTACTATTTTGTAGTTCTTGAATGTTTACAGTCAGAACATCAGTTTTGTTAATAAGGCCAGCAATATTTTGATGCATTATACTAATATTATTCAAGAAAAAAATCTGAGTTTGGTGTAATAATAAAGTTTTCAGAGTCAAGATCAATTTGTAATCATTTTTTCGCATTATAATTAATTAATTTTAATAGGTTATACATTATATTTTTCATTCCATTATTATTTAATTTGCCAGTGTGTTTAGAGAACATGTTGTAATCACAAGTTAATTCAAGATTAGAATCAAGTAGTAATGCATAATTATGCGTGTTAAGATCTAGGCACAATAGATCACCGAAAGCTTCTACTCTACAGTTAAACATGGAATAGTAGTTGCTTAGTTTATAAGTAGGTAAACAAAGTATTAAGTTAGTATGTTGAATTTTGGACAATACATCCCTTATCTCTATGACAGTCTTTAAGTAGTTATTAGTTTTTACAAAATCATTTTCACCTATCAATATAACACAGTAATCATTTTTAGAAAAATTTACAAGTTTTGTGTCCAAATTAGTCCAAGAAGTCGAATAGGTTTTAGTTTAGTAATGGGCTCAAAGACGACTCAGGTATAAATACACGGAATAATCTATAACAGGTGATAAACCAAACTTACTGACTTAAATTGTAGATATCAAGAAGGGATATTCACTAATATAAACGTTGCAAAGGTTTTTGCTTTAATTATACCTAGTGTTACTGGCACGAATCATTCTACTAAGGTTTTATACTCGATCTAAGCCCGGTCCAGACAGCCACTAATTACTCTTTCACTCCCGCTTTTATTCCATTTAATATTATTTGTTAACAGCGAATTAAATAGACGAAGGATTTAAATCTGAATCGGGAACAAATTGGAAAGTTCTTTTGCAGTAACCCTAGACTTTCCATTACTGAAAACATTTTAAGTTGTGCTCCGACCAATCTCGCGTTGCCTTGGGATTTGAGGTCCAGTTTAAAAGAAAATTAAGAGTAATGTAAATAAAGATAAACATTGAGATACATGGTTACAGGTTAGGCAATGAATTCGTTTTATTGATCAAACGAACAAGAACTAATTCTGTCTGGATCAATAAAGTAGAAGATTGTTATTTCGAGCATTTTGAAGACCTTTGCCTTTTAGTTTTCATGTAGATATACATTTTTTTACTGCCGAAAAGAAATAGCATCAAATATACTCCAAGCCAGTTGTATTGCTCATATATTTTTAGTGTCAAACCTCTGGTGGAACCAAGTAACCGGCACAAACATCCATACCACATATATTCCCCACCATCATTCAAGTATATCCTTTTGCCCAGTAGTGTACAGACTACTGGGCGTTTTGATGCAACAATGAATAAAATCCAAAATTCTCTTTGTTGCAGCCAACCTCGCGATCGTAATAGCTGCGAAAGTTGGACTGTACACGCTCATCCTGGCCATAGCCCTGGTGGCGGCCAGCGTGAAGATAGCGCTCATGATGGCCTGGGCCTCCACCATATACAAATACGTCCCCGACCCGTACCGGTACAAGTCCGATCATAGACCTTACGACCCCTATAATAAGGTCGGATATGAAAAGCAAGGATATGAAACTTTAGACGCCCTTGCTGATCTGATTAGAAATCGTCAGGGACATTGAAAGAAATAGGTGTGTACTAATTAGTAAATCCCACTCATATTATAAAGGCAAAAGTGTGTTAGTGTGTATGTTTGTTAAGTTGTTCAAATGGCTGGGCTAATATTGATTATATTTGGTATCTAGTCAGGTGATACTCTAGATAAACACATAACTACTTTTAAAGAAAGAAAAGCTATAAATTTATCTATAAATCAATTGACGTCACCAATTTATATCAGTGTTACATTCTTTAAGGAATCAGTTGCAGTAGTGACTGATGAGTAAACTACTTACGTTATCTGTAAAATTCCTTTCGATTTATATCTCTCAGCCATAGGAACGGACTTCGGACGATGACTTGCCGTACTTTCTAAAATGCATCGTTTCTAAATTAGTGTGTTAACAATAATTAACATGCTGCAACTATCGCCAGGAGTATTGAATATCATAGAGCAGGGATGGCGAACTTTAGCATATTAACGCACTATTTGCCAAAAAAACATTTTTCCTGTATCGAGAAAGGCTCACGCAAGGCCCAGAGAAGTTTTATAGTTCGCCATCCCAGTCATATTTTATCATTTGTATGGCCTGTTGGTCTAGTGATTAGTAGCCCTGGGTGCTATACCAGATGTCGTGGGTTCGATTCCCACTCAGAACAAATGCTTGTGAGATGACCACGATCATTTGTTCTGTGTCTGGGTGTAATTTTTTTATGTTATGTTTGTAAATAGAAATATCTAAGCATGTTTATCAGTTGTGTAGTATTCATAACACAAGTTACTCTCGTATACTTAATTTCATAGATGGTGTTGTGGGAACGTTGAGAAATATTTATTTATCACATACAAACAAGTTATATGCATCTTCAAATAGTGTTCAAAGATAAACACGTCACTTTAGTACTAAGAAATACTCCGCACAAGATTTTAAGTCTGCATGTGTGTTTTGGTAAAACGGCAAACATCTTCCCTGGACTTTATGCTCTTCCTCTTTTTGAATATTGAATGCTCTTGAGTGCTGCCTTCTGGCGTAGAAAAATAAAACTTAGTGAAATATATTCAGATGTTTTGAAAATTCAAGTCACGATATTTTAGGATATTGAATATTGCTACAGAAAAGTTTAAAGATAAGATAGTTTTGGTAATTGGCATAGCAAAGAAACTCAAGGCTCTGAAACAAGCGTGGTAGAGAAAGTTAAGGACAAAGGCTAACGAGGAACAATATTCAAGATGCAATGGTAACTTTGTTCTACTATAACATAGTATACGTATCTAACGAAAGCATACACGTACTCGTAGCTGTTCAGTGTGATCAACATAAGCCTGTATTGTGCAGTTACATTCAGTATCAGAACGTTTTATTTGTATAGAATGTAGGTATTACAATTAGACGTTACAAAAGTTTAAGGATCCTTGTATATTCTGCCTTTCGGCATACAAAGATTTATGAGTTGCATAGAAATACACAATAGCGGAATACGATTTACAAGTTAAAATTATACAAACATAAAAAAATGCAATTGTGCATTATGTATCAATGGTGCCACACATATGTATAACGATTTTCCTTAACAGTATGGTATTATAGGCTTAGTGCCTAGTACCACACTGTTAAGAAAAATCACACATTTGACAAGACATGCACAATTAATTTTGGTTTTGAGATCTTATCAGTTTGTGTTAACCATGAACACAAACCTTAGTTATGTACACATATAATATAGTATCAAGCTATTTTGCTTCAAAACCTAATTAAAACCCCTTAAATATAGATATTAAAAAACTTAATGAAACATTATCTTTCTCTTTTCAGTGCACTTCTTCTACGTGGTCGCAACGAAACTTTTCGTCCTCAAAATGGTGTACGGTGCCCTGTTCTACATACTCTTGACAAAGGGCTGGCATTTCATACTCTGGTTCATCCACTACTTGAAGAAGAAGAGCCATCATCACCACGAATACATCGATGACCATTACGAACATGACCACGGGCATTACGACCACGGCCATCATGATTATGGTCACTATGACCACGGCTACGGCACTTACGATCATCAGCCCTATGTGTATGATAAGGGGGGCTATGGTAGTAGCTATGGAAGCAGTTATGGAAGTAGTTACGGACCCAATAAGAAGAACATGTATGACTCTGATGGATCGTATTCGGTACAAGGACGATGATTATTTTAATTTTCCATGTTATCGTGGATCTTAAGCTTTATTAGTAGCTTATTGCCTGTATAGTGAATTTACACAATGTTCTAGATTGTCGTAATTTTAAAATTACTAGTAAGTGTAAATAAAATAAGTGCCTCAAATTGAATTTGTTGCCAAGTATGTGTAGTCAGATTGTGTTGATAAAAGCTTCAAATATTAAAAAGCATATTCAAGGCAACTTATTCAAAAAAGTGTAGCTATATTGTAGGTATTTTCTTTTTTGTGAGAATATTTGTTATTTATTGAAGAAATATCCATCACATGATAAGACTCATTATGTAACTGTCACTTACTAACTACTCGACCGTCATCCGACAATATCCCGTAAATAAAACCGTTTTAACATACAATAATAGTGTTCACTAGTGTGAACTCTTATTTTCTCCATAAATAGAGGGTTTCTTCAATAAATTTCTATAAGAACGCAATTCTTATACCATCCTCTTACGAGCATTCGATGGGGTAATTTATGGGGTGCCTCCCCATATATTATTACATTAATGGCTGTTTCTCCGTGAATTATGGCTTTTCTAAATGTGAAAAATATTCGCCTTAATTTGTAAATAGATATTTATATGTTTTGTTTTAAGTGCCATCATGTTTAAGTTATTTATTTTGCTGCTCAACTAATTTATTTATTGTTATTAAAGTTGTTTAAGAAAAATATGTAGTTTAAATTTCACTAATTTCACTGTCTTTTCCAAATTTATTTGTTTTTATTAATCGCGATACATTAAACTTCAAAGAAAACCTATCAGAAACAAAAGGCGGAACATCATCAATAATACCAAGGCTTAACAAACCCAAGATAAATCTCCCCAGACATGTAAACTGAGAACAGGCTTCACTCCAAACACTTTACAGACTACAGACTCCTTGTACTATTAATTCAGATAACACCAGTTCCTTATGACCGTTATGTTAGTCTGCGGAGCAATCAATCTATCAAATATTTAATGTGGTATCAGGGCTGTCGCGAAATCCAGCTCAGTCTCAATTTATAAAAGTGCTAGTCTTACTAGTATAGTAAATCGAATCGGTTTTCCCATTTTCCTTAAAGTATCAATACGTACAAAGTGTAATTATTAGCTTCCTACCTACTCGTATATGCATACATATAAGTTGCTTGTACTTCATTATAACAACGAGTAAGTACTATTCTGAGAAACTTGAATTATTAAATAAACATAAAAATAATATATGACGTTTGAAATAATATTTGAATGTAATAACGGAATACTATAAAATCGCACATAAAGCCATATGCTGGCTTATAACATCCCGTTTCGGTCATAAAATACAAAGTTTGCCGAATACTCAGAAGTGGAGAAAACACTCGAGTTAATATCCTTAGCGTAGCCACAGCACAACCTGAACTGTGTACTGTGAACTTTAAAATTAACTAAACTAGGTTTTTGCCGTTGCAGAAGCGAGACGCCCTTATGCGAAGCGTAATACTCTGTCTCGCTTCTACAGTCGCTTCAGCCCTATTCCTAGAGCGCGTATTACAGGCGCTTGTTTTAACGTAATCCGTGAGAATTGTGAAAGCGAGGGAAAGCCTCTTCTGAACTATCAAATAACAAACACTTTCTGGTTACTAAAAGTTATAGTTATTAGGAACTTTGTAATCTTAGGTCTACTGAAGCAAAATTCTAAGAACTTCGGATATTAAACATTATTGAGATTGTGAGATTTTATTTATAAGAATTGGCTTTACAGTCTCAAGTTTTAAGAGACGATATTTCCTTTTTGGCAGTTCTAACTAATCTTAAATTATTCCTAACTGAAGTATTTACTTCAGAATTCGTCGAACTATTTAAACAACAAGTAAATTGCCATAAACTATGTTTGCAGACAAAGTGTAGTGTGACTGTCACGTCCTACAAAGGAAGACCTCATAAGCACCACTGAGGTTGGAATTAACATTGCAAGATTACTGGACCAACAAAATTAACAGTCTATAATAATAAAAGAGTAGCTCGATATTAAGACAGATCCTAATACTCCTTTCTTTTCGTTTATAAATTTATTTTACATTTTTACTTCTATCCATATTACCACTTTCTTAAAGTAAGCCCACAATTTTAAATATATATGAGCGAGTTTCCGCAATACGGTAACTTTGCTCCTATACCACCTGTTGCCATGCGACCTAAAACTCCATAAAAACGGGAATAAAATCTAATTGTTTTCTTACTTAGGGAAAGAAAAAATGTTTTTGAATATTATTCGCAGGACGTGATAACGACCTCCTCAAGTTACGTTCCCTTTATTTTAATATTATTCAGCAATTTAATTTTAATTATTTCCTTTCTGACCCTTAGAGTTTTATCCTAGATTATAATTAGCTAGGGTACTTAACATTGTTTTTTATACATTAAAATAAGATTGCTTTAAATCCTGTTGTGCGGGTTTGCCAAAAATGCTCTTATGTATGAATTACGACACGCAAATTTTTTTGGTCTTTGGTTTATTGTTTTTTAATTTTATTATTAGGTCATTAATTTACTTATTTGGATCATTTAATTTTTTGTTTGAAGTCAAGTAATGCGAATCAGAAGTGTTTTTGGAGAGATTTAATTTAATAAGATATTTATAAAATAAAATCAATAGGTTTTTGTTTCAAGTCGGCATTCTCAAGCATAAATCAGGCAGTTTGGAGTCAGTCGAATTTAAAAAGATTCGACTGACTCCAAACTAAGAAGGAACATGGGACCAATGTTGGAACATGCTGGAACATGTTCCAACATTCTCATTTATTCATTTTTGCAGTAAAATGACTTAGTGCATAGTTAGAGTCAGCCCTATAGTATTTCCATATCCGCCGGGACTGGGGAGTGGTTGATGGCTCGCAAGGGCGTCTAAATTTGGAGTTTGCTTCGAGTAATGGAGTGGAGGCGGCGGAGCAGCTTTAATGTTCCCGATATCATCTGCGCTGTCGAAGGGAACACTGGATGTAAGGAGCAAGCATATTTAACACTAGAACCTCATTAGAGAGACAATGATGAGTGAATAGAGGAAATAAAAAACGAAAGGTTTTTATTTCGAGTAGGCCTTTTCAGGCACTTTGAAAACGTTACTGACTAGTTGCGCGGTTTCAAAGTGTCATTCTTATGGAGAAGAACCGGCAAGAAACTTCACCAAACTCCAGAGGAAATGGGATAGGAAAAAATATACATTACAACATACAACCTCCAACGTTTAAAATTTTTACAGGTAAGGAATTACTTGGGCAAAATTGTAAGAGTCAGAGACCAATTAATAATGGGAATAAACATTTTTTCACGCTAATCCTTCATTAGAAACATCAGATACCAAGTCACATACACATTTCACTACAGATAAACTTACAATATCTACCTATATAGAACCTACAGCACGTGAATTTGGCCTACCACTCCACATATCCTACATACTGTTAGACCGTTCACCCTGCCTTCAACGCACATGTTTAAGGCTAAGATAACAAGAAGGTGACCTCAATGTAATTGCATTAGGCATCCCGCAAATGGACGTAAATTCGGAGCTTGCTCAGTAGCCCACTGGTGGTGCCGTGGGGACCCCTGTAGGCATAAGATGGTACAATTACGATAGAAGCATTAACCCTTGTGGTCATAGGTACCATTGCTAATGGAACGAGGTTAGTTTCATTATATATGTAGCTATTAGGTCTACTGTAAGGTATACTAGGTTGACTTGTTGTAAAATATCGTGTAGTAAAGTTAAAGTGTTTTGAATAAAATATTTCCTCTTTATTATTTTTAATATGTGAATTCCGCTGTGGATCGTAAAATATTTGCAATTAAACATAATAATATGATGGATTTTTTTAATGTCAGACAGAACTCGAATCTGCTATTCCTAAAACGCTTCACGTTCATGTTTCCTTAAACTCACTTCAGCACTTCGTCAATACATCTAAAACGTAATCAAAGGGCATACCACTGGCTTCTTTTCTGAACTTAAAGATCATTTAATTAGTCCTTACTGGCCGTCTGACAAAAGAACCGAGAAATTCTTAGCAAACTTCTGAAGTAATTTAATGATGTCGACTAGAATAAAAGATTAATCTAATTTATTTACGCCGACAGAAGCGATTTGCTAATGCCGCAGATGAATTGACTCAAGGTTTTAGTGAGCTCTTAGTATTAAAAGAAGAAAGTCTTTAGTCTAATACTGTTATAAGATGATAACTAAGTGTTTTTAATAAAATGATATGCGATTTCAATACTAAAATAGGTTTGATATCACCTAGAATCCAACCACTCCAGCTGCAAAAGTTTTTACTATGACAAAGACCGCATAGGATTTAGATTCAGGTTGCGTTTACAGAAAACAAATTTTACTTTATTTGCCTAAGTCTTGCATCGACTTCTAGTGATAACTCCAGCTTAAAGTTGAATGTTTTTGAAACACTAGAAACCACGAATGCCTTTTTTGTTTTAAAAAAAAAAAAGTATAATCCAAGGAATGTATGTTTTACAAATACAATTCTGTTTCTGTGGAACAGTAACAGCAAACATTGTATCGTCTCCGGCAATACGGAAAAGACGTTTCAAATTACCAAGTATCAGTCAGAGTGGAATAGATAACAAAACGTACAGACGAGCACATAACTCCAAACACAAACGACCAAACTTTGTAAACTCGTTAAATTGTAATGTACAGTCGTCGACAATGTTACAAGACCGTATCGACGCCATTTAACTTCGCAAACAACATAATCGTGTACAGTTGTAAAAATAAATTGTCGACGAGTGGCGATCATTCCACGCTGGTGCTGTCGACAGCGGCTATAAAAGTCGCACTCGAAGTCGGTGCACAATGTATTTTTATTGTTTGAACGTGATTTTAAATGGCCTTTCATAACGACTGTATCTATTTGACATTAGGGGAGTCAGGTAAAACAACATTTTTTGCGCATAAGGTACGTATACTTTGCCCAGAGTTCCTAAATGTACAAAAGAACAAAAATATACTATTTCCAGTGAGCTGGTATAAAAAGTTGGGTTTAAATTATAACGGCACGGCTGGAAAAACCTAAGCAATAGCAAAATAGTCCCAATTATAATACCAACTAGAAATTTTGTGTTTATAAATGTAACACGAAAATATGAACCAATACTAAGTATTACCAAAGCTCCGGTACACAAGGTATCACTACTGAGTGGTAATAGCAGAGCCATCCTTTAGTTATTTAATGTGCGTGTGATTTGGGCAGGCGCTCTATACAGACCCCAATGAGATTTCGTTACACCGAGGTTTGTAATCAGTCGCCCTATTGCCGAATCTATTGGACTGATGTCCCTTTTGAAGGACCTAAAGGCCTAATTGTTACATCTGTACCGGCGAAGAATTGCATGTGTTATTAAGTTTAGGAAAAGGTCTAAACGTATTTCGTAGATTAGTTATTAAGCACGTATTATAAGGCTTCTGAACTCATACAAGTATATTTGACGAGGCTGTGTAGGCTTACCGATTTTGATTTACATGTCAGTGTATAATACACATCCTGATTTACTGCCTGAACTTGGAATGCTATTTTGTGTTCATATTGTCAAAATAAATTATCCTTTTTCTGAAACCAAACGAATCAAAAAGTGTTCTTATTTTTGTATGTCAAAAGTACGAAGTAAAATAATGTACAACAAAATGCTGCAATATTATTCGATTAAAAAAAAATGCGGTGACATTGGTGAAATTTTGAAAAACGTCGTGTCTCAGACACAGTGACACATAAAATTCACAATATGTTAGAAATTGTACGTAAAAGAAGCTTCATTGGACACAACATATTCAAGTTTTTCTTTGAAAGAAATAAGGAAGTTTTAGTACCTAAAGCAGTAACAGGCTAAAATTATTATCCCTCTCGAGAACAAAGATGCTAATACAATGACCATCATAATTTAGGCCTTCTTTCGTATATGCAAATGCGGCATTAGACCATAAAAGCAGGCTCTCATCCCAACCGAGTGCGTTACACAGATTTACACGCAACATTAACGTAAATAACCGTCTTATAAAATAGAAATATTACCGCGGATCGGCGCGAGGGAATGAAAACATACTGAGTAATAAATAACACGGTTTATTTGTAAGACAAATACTCCGAACAAATACAGTAAAACTTAATAATATTAACAACAGCTCCTGAGTGACCTTTCGAACGATACATCATCGGTTCCACAACAAAAATTACAAAATAAATAATGCTCCCTCAAACACGTTCGAAAAGTTGTAACACGCTTTTTACGACGGCTTGTCGCGTTAAAGCTTGGTCAGTCTTAATCCACTTTGTACAGTCTGCGTCCACTCATCTTAATCTAAGTATACGTTCCAGCCTTCAGACCCCTCGAGAACTTCGTTGTCTTTAGCCTTTTTTGTTGTGGTTTTCAGTTCCTTCTTTCTGATTTTGCCGACGTGTGTGGTGGCTTCGACCAGGTCTAACTGTTCCAGAGGTGTCTCAGAGGATGGTTGGACCGGCGCCTCTTTCTTTTCTGTTGTGGTTTCTACTTTCTCCTCAATTGCGGGTTTTTCCGTCTTGGTCTCGTCAACTTTTGGTAGCCTGACATCGATGGGTACTTCTCTCTCAGGTGGTGGGGGAGGCAGCTCATGTTTGGGCGCAGTCACAGTCAGAACACCATTTTCATTGAGCACAGCGACAACTTCCTCCTGCTTGCTGCCGGGTGGGAGCACAAAGCGCTGTACAAAGTGGTTTGTTACAAACTTGTGGACGTCATCCTTTTCCTTTTGCTTTCCTTCAACGATGATGTAGCGGTTCTTCACTTTTATCCTTAACTCGTCCGGTTTGAATCTCTTCACGTTCAGGTTGACTTGGAACTTCTCGTTGTCTGACACGATCTGTGGTTCCTTGAAAGCGTCTTCGACATCTAAAGCTGCTGCCGCCCTGATGAGCTGACTCCAAGGCCACAGGTAGTGGTACGCGAGTGTGTGTGAGAGCTGCTTGTCCAGCGCTGTGAAGGGGTCCTCGACCCTGTGCCTCCTGCTCTCATGGCAGGCCGCGGTGGTGATGAATGCGAGGAGTAAAATATATTTCTGCATCGTTCGTTGCTTCGTTGTTGCTTTCGTAATATACTATGACGGCTGCAGCCAAGCTCGAGGCTTATATAGGCTTGGTTGTGTTTCGAGAATGTACGCCGCTCATTGATAACCGCAGCGGTAAAACCAGTTGTTGTAAACATTTGGAAAGTTTTCACAGATGTTCCTGCGTAGGGAATATGGTGGTTCAATAACAATACTATGTTAACGGATGACATTGAATTACAATAATAAATTATGGCAAGGTGTTTTTTGTTTACGCATCTGTGTCAATAAAAGTATTATTATCTTGATACCATTTCGTGGAATATGTTTTCGTAGTTTACATGAATAACTCGTTATTTTTATATCTTTGTACAAAAATTACATGTCTCAAAAAACGTCACAGTTTATTCTCGTTCCTTAAGAAATTAACTTATAGGTTGGTTTGGCAATTCATTAAAATATTGTTAACCTCAAATAATGTAACCGGAGTTTAACGGTTGCAAAAGAGAAGCGTTTTAAACTGTATGTTCTCGTATATGTAATACCTAAGTGTTATACAACAATGTCTATTGTAATGTCATTAGTTATTACCCAAGAAAGAAACCCTATAGGTAGCTAATGCTAATATATACATGTTATGGTAGTTATAAATAGGTATGTTAAATAAGTATAAAAATACGACCATGTAATGGACCTGCTGAAATGATGTATAGGCAATTGGTGTGGTATTTATAGAAAATTAGGCACTTACGTATGTTAATGCAGAAACAGAAGGCTCCTTTTTCTATGAAAAATAAACGCAGAATGTTATGCAATGAGACATTACTCGTTGACTCAACAATTGACATGTAACTGTCAATTGTAAGAAAGTGTAATGTTTAGTAGAGCTAGTCTTATCTAACAGTGTATTACAGAAATACTATTAATCAGTTAGATGTTGTAAAAATATTACGCTCAACACATTATAAAATCACAACAGTTTACAATTATTACTAGTATTGCAAAACCTAACAGGTTGTCGACTCCTGCGCTGCGGGCGGCGTGTTTAGTCCCCACACACACACATGCGCGACGCCGGGCATTGACCGCGTCTGTGTGCGCTGTACCGTTAGCAAAACCATCGATGCACTTATTTCTGGGTCAAACACTTTTACTCTCCGTACAAAATAAAAACAATAATACTTTCGTTGCGTTTTTTTTGGCTTCGGTATCAATAACCTTTCCGTTTTAATGTGCGTAAGCTTCTAAGCTTTCTTTGCTAACTATACAATATACATAGCACGATAGTTCTTTGTATTGGACGAAAAGTGTGTTACCTACTTTTTGGCTAATTTGAAGAAAATGATAGATACAGTAGCTAGGTGTATTAATTTTGGTTAACTAGTGATAAATTCGGCGCTACTCATATTTTAGTTACAATTCCGCAAAATGACACAACTTTTAATTAATTGATTCATGGTTTTATCGATATGAGTTAATTTGTTTCGATTTGATTTAAAAAAATAATTTTACGGTTTTGTTATAATCGGTAGATATGTATTTACTGTGATTTATCTTCAGCAACAATAAAGATGTTGACTTATTTATTATCTATTTATAATGTGAAACATAATTTAATTCCTTTTTAGGCCTAGTCTTTACCGAAGTCTTGCATCAAGCTCCTAGCCTGGTCCCACGCCCACAACCCACCCCTGGTCACAAACCCATGATAAAGTCATGGCTACCGGACAACAGCGACATATAATTATGCCTGTGCATCATAGTCTCGTCAAACGGTGAATCATAGAACATATATAATTTCTCCTAACGGTGATTCTTTCTGATGACTCGTAAAATATTACTTCCGTCTCACGAACAAACAATCTCAGTGTTATTAAACCGTAGTTAAACTTTATGCTTTTTACAAAGGAGGTAAGTAGACCTTGAGGTCGGATATCATCAATTTAGACAATGGCACACATCTTCACTCAAATTTAAACCTTATTGCAATGAGTAGAAAGCTTTGTTTCGTGTGGTAACGCGCAAGTGTTAATCTCCGCGTGAAATTAGCTTGGTTAACACATTTCTTGTTTGTAATAAGAGATTTAGGCGAACAGAAGCCGCAATAATTTTATGAAAAGTATAGGATCAAAAAGAAGATTGCTCTGAGCTCAAAATGAGTCCAAACATTTTAAAGTGTGTTCAAGAATGCGGTTTAAACATTACCAGAAGTTTTCTTTCAGCATCATATTTGTCTAAATAAAGATAGAATAAAAAACACACAGACTAGCTGTAAACACGCCAGTTTGTGTATCACTTTAATTCTGACTAATAGAGAAAGTTGCCTAAAATCCTGCGTAGGTTTTTTGATAACCAAAACAAACAAACATTTATGTAACACGCCAACATCATTTAAAATCCGGTTTCATCTACAAATGCGTCACCACACAGGTTGGTGTTTTCCTGGTTGCCATAGCAACTTTCGAATGAATCTCTTTGATGCGTTAGTCAGAGGCTGTGTAACTAGATTTACCAAGCTTTGTGCTATTATGCTCATTACAGTTACTGCTTGGTAGAGGTTTTACCTAATAGAGAAAGACCGAAAACGGGATAGCTGGAGTGTGAAAGATGATAATAATATGAGAAAGAAAGGGCAAAAAATCTTACGCCACTTTTTAGAATAAGTCTGATGCAGTTGATGTACCGAGATGGTGCACTGCATTGTTAAGAAGGATATCTCTCTTCCACAACTATAAGAATATTACTTTATTAGCAAGCTTGGACCTTGCCGAGTAATGCCGAGTAGGATGAATGGTTGAAAACCCCTCATGTCGACTGCAAACGATTGGAAACAAGAAGATAATAGGTAAACTTTGAGGACAGATTTCTTGGGTGCACTTGTATGCGATCAGTTGAGACTTATCTCTGTTCTCGCTCAACTGATTCGAATGCTCCAGTTTAGAGTTTGTCAACATAAACTTTATTCAACCGTTATGGCTGACAATTGGTGAAATTGTCTTGATATAGCCGTAAATCTTAATTTGTAAGATATATGGTTCTGCAGCACTCTATTATATGATTCTCGCTCATAATCACGATCATTAACTGACAAGAGGTTTAGAGAGGTGATATACATGACTGACTAGACATGCATATAAAGATTTTATTCAGCCCAGGGAGCCTACCATATTAAACAACTGCAGTTGGCGAGGACAATGCTTGATACCTAAGTGAATGTTGCAGAGAAAAGTAGATTATTGAAGCATTGTGTAAATGTCCATGGCAAAAATCTTCCATCATCCCTTCACGGCGTCAGCTGCGTCTCTTACAGTTGCAGTTGTAGAGCAGAGACGCCGCTTTACGCTGATCGTACGTCGTCGTGCTTTCATTGACTTGACTGTACTAATAGTTGAGTGGTATAGGTCACTACAACAACTACCACTGTGTGCGACGTGTCGCGGGTTTGATCCCCGCGTAGGACAAGAGTTTTGCGTTCCACAAATACTAGTTCTGAGTCTGGGTGCGTGTGTGCATGTGAAATTAATGTCTGTAAATCCCCTCGCGATGCAAGGAGTAAATTCCTTAGTGCGGGAGTTGTTTTTTTTTTAATTAATAAATAATCTAACAACAGCTTTACTTTCGGAAGTGGTGATGACTTAGTAAGCTCTATGCGTCAACAGCATCTTGAAGGAAAATCCCATGGAAATTTACATAACGCTATAATAATCTACATTTCTCTGCAACACTTGGGCACTTCGCATCGTCGTGCAAACCTGTTTATCCATAGCATAGTAAATGTCATTCTGTTGACAACTTGAGGTTAATGACCTTAGTTACGTATGGAAACGACTCAGTGATGGTAGGTGCAGTGAGTCATAGTTTTCTCCATACAAATGTCATTTTGAAGTAGATTGGTTAACGGTCGTAGTTAAAAGCTATGTCCGCATGAAAGTACGTTAATATCTCATTAATGTACGGGAAAAGTAGATATGAATAGTTTTATTGTTATTTATTATTTGATCTGTTAATTGTTAGCTAAAGGCCTTTATACACTTTTATCTTTTGCTCCTCTTTTATTCTTAAATTACAAACACATGACTATTTAAATGTAAGGAGAACATAATATTAAAAAAGAGAACAAAAATAAAAGCATTTCAGTGCCTCTTTCTGGTTACCTGAAAATCAACCTGTGTCGATATTTGCGTGTATAATGAAGTCTCGCTTTCCTACACATGTTACATACAGATAATAACAATACGTACAAACATATGACAATATTCATAATGTCATAATTTCGCGGCGCAACAAACCGGTACACTTTACATGCTGACGCTACCGTTGCGTGAGCACTATTACTGGTTTCCAACATTGCGCCCTAAAACATTGAAAACAAATTTATGAAATTCAACTCTTGTGCTATGACTTTTAAGATCAAAATCCTTTGTAATGTACAATAGTTAATACGACCACTCGCCTTCTACCAAGCTGCTCGAACACACAATGTTCAAAATACATCAACCCCTCATTCAATTATGATCTTTAAAACTAGGTAGTTACCGTTTAATTTTCGCTGACTCTATGTATGAAATATCGTAAAGTCTAGATAGTTCGATGGGTTCCGCGTAATAGTAAACAAATATACGCAACAGGTCGGCATCGCAGGCAGCTAGGAGGTTCGAGAAAAGAGTTCCAATGTCACTTCCACCTGATCTTATGTCAATGTAATAATTTGACTGGGTATTTACCAACCGCATCATATATGCATGTCTTAATGTTAAACCCGTTTTATCTATTTTTGTATTTCTACAAGTTTACTCAGAACTAACATACCTATCTACTTTCTTCATGCTCATCCAAGGGGCTGTCAATGAAAAAAAATGACAATTTCATGTCACACTTCCATTTGAACGCTGCTGTATTGATAAACTAGACAATGCGAGGAAGAGGTTTATCACGCTGCTAAAAGTTCTTAATAATACGTTAGGTGTGGGTTGATGTATAGCATGTGCGGATATCATTTCTTTACTAGTTATGCAACGATTTCCCTGAATAATGATAGGTTAGTTTAGTTGACAGAATTGTTACGCTATAACGTTATCATATCAAGTATAGAAGCAACCAATATCAAACTATCTTAGTACTTAACTAACATCTCTTTTGCAAAATTATAACGACAGAATGTAATAGAAAAAATTGTTCTTCTTTAATGTAAGATACTAATTTCAAATATTGTTTAACTAATGTTGTTATACCTTGCTTATTTTAATTATTTTGAAAGCAATACATTTACAAAATATAGCCCCACATTACCTTTCGGACCAGAAAAACGGCTACAGAACTGGCTATTCATACTTGTATACATATCTCTATTGATACAAATTACTCAAACAGGCTTGCCCTTAGGTAATCTTTCGACTGCACGGATAGCCGAGTGTTATAGGTCACCACGCTAATCACCATTGTATGCGACGTGTCGCTGCTTCGATCCCCGCGTAGGACAAGAATTTGCGATCCACAAAGAGACTGAATCTAGGTGTCTATGTGCATATGAATTGAATGTCTGTGAAACGCCCTGCGGCATAAGGATTAAAGTCCTTAGTGCGGGAGCCGTTTTTAAAACAAAACAAAAATCTTAGCCACTGGTTCAAGTAATATAATTCGTCCACAATTGGCCGTGAAGGTCGATTGTCAGCAAATCGCACTTGTTCCAACGTAGGTCTCATTACGAGCCGACGACGATCCCCCTATGTGTGGGGGAATGATTGAATGATTGCAGTCAGCGAGGCAACGCTACCTACGTCCTACAAGAATACATATTGCTTGTCATCGCGTTTTTGTAAAGGTGAGCAGAGGTCACCGGTTTTGATAAATAAACCGGCCTATATACGTCCCACTGGTGGGTTCAAGCTTCTTCCCATACAGGAAGTGTTTGAGCACTAACCATCACGCTAGCTGATTGCGGATTGGCGATTTCAGACTATCATTCAATATTTGAAATTCTGGTTTCCTCACTATGTTTTCCTTTTAAAATAACGCGTTTTTAGACTTTATTATTAGTAATACTTTAGCAGTTTAATTTTTTGTTTTCGACTTGGTGAATTTTATCGCATTGAAGGTTACTTCGCTTATTTAGCTGTCCACTGATATAGGCCTCTTCCCAAAATGTTCTGAATACTCTGATATAATGATAGCAATTAATTATTCACTTCAAATAAAGCCGTTAAATTAAAACAAAGTTAAACCCAAAACCTAGCTATACTATACCTAGTCATTTATGCACTCAATTTTATAAAACCAGATCAATCGTAGTATCCACTAAAGCAAAAACATAGGCGTATGAGTAATTGTTTAAAAATAACAAAGAATGAATCCACCTTCTTCTAGAAATTGTTGCATACTTTAGTTAACAATCACCTCCTTTATATGAAGCGAACATACTATGTGAGGAAATTAGTACAATGAAGATAAAAGTCATAATAACTGCTTTGTTTCTAATATTGTATTATGTTTTTCTAATAAAATACTGATTCTATACTATAAAATCAAATGAGGTTTAGGTCTCGGCACGCAATCATGTCTGTTTTGAATTCATATACTTACGTATATAAAAGAAAAAATAATCACTTGCTAAAAGGGGCGAAGCAGCACTGCTTTCTTCACGATGTTGTCCTTCACCTTGGAATATTTTGGGGATGTCTTATGCAACATCAGAAGCCTACGAACGGGCAGTGTAAAATCTCTTAACAGCTGGTGGCTACACTGCTGCTAGTTTTTGAAAAGATGTTTATTCACTTGTCAAATCTTCAAACACAGAAGAAATGATCGTGCTCATCACACAAACATTTGTCCTGGGTGGGAATCCAACCCACGACCCCCGGCTTTGCAGTCAGGGTCACTAACCACTAGACCAACAGGCCCGTCAAATAGCTCATAGTAGAGCAACTTGCCGAGTGTATATTTTTTTTCTTTTAAACTTTACAAAAATTTGAACTTAAGCGGGGCGCTGCGAGGAGCGCTTGGTTTGTGGATAGATGCTTATGTTGTGCACTACTAGACTGGGACTTTAAATATTAGGATATTTTAGACTTAGATTTATTTGTCGGTACCGTTCTCTTCTACTATTTCCACATGACCGTGTAATCTCTTACCAATACTTGGAATTGAATGAAAATATAAATGCTTTTTCTTTACATCTACAGACGTTAGATGTGTGCCGTCACAGATTTTTAACAATCCATCATTGAAATTCCGTTCGAGGTGATAGCGTATCGCAATTACAAACTTCAATAAAGCTTTACTTTCGTTTGAACGTTAAACGTTTTTGCGAAAAAGGCAATAAAAGTGAGATATAAATAAGTACTGTCGCTGACATTAGCGTTGAAAGAACTTTTTGTACTGTGAAGTGATTGTACAAAAAGAATGATGAAAAGCAGAACGCGGAACAAAAAGGTTTCAAACTCTTTGAGTTTAGATTTTTAATAGGTTAGGAATATTCGAGTATGTTGTAAATATTTTCTTTACTTGCTTGTGTCATGAGTCACAATCTTATTGTTCGCTTCTTTCTAGTCATAGGTTCCTATTTTTTAAGTAATCATATAAAATGTTACATAAGCAATGCCATAATTCATACAAATTTCCAATTTGTGACTAAGTTGTACAGAATTCTTATTAAAATATGACTAACTTTTTATACATTACAATACTCAATTTACACAGTTGAAAATAGAGTACTTATAAATACATTTTAATGAACCGTGAAATAATACGACTCAGAAAACATAGAACAAGAAACAATTACTGTTAATTGATAAACAAAAGATGTTTTTCAAGAAAATTCTCGAAAAGTTTTCACATCTGAGCAAATAATACACAGACAGTACACAAATAACATGTACCGACGAACACAGCGCGCAGTACACACGCGCTTTGTGCGCGACTGTACCCGAGCTTGAATGTGAAAGTAAATATTGTGAAAGTGTTCTTCGATACATTCAGACGATATTATGACTGAGATGAAAGCTACGTACCTACGGGTCTAGGCTTTGTAAATATATTCATACAAAGAAATGTAAACGAAGTACGTACGTCAGTGAAAAAATACACTGTTTCAAGTTACTGTTGACTTGCGAGACATTTGCAGTCTTCAAAGTACGTCTGATGTTTATCAATTTCTGATGGAGATGAAATGAATGGATAAATACGATGAAAAAGGATGAAAAGTTATTGACACCAAGAAAAACTCTTCGGTTCAATATAGAGTTCAACGCTCTTGGCCAAAGGTATCTTCTATACCTATCTCTAAGAAACGATTATAGTATCTGTATACCATTGCGTGTAAATGCGATAAAAATAATAATATTAGTAATAAGTGCCCCGTGTAAGCCTTTAAAAAAGCGTGAATTAAAAGAGGTACTAATTACATTTTTTTAAACGATTTTGTCTATGAACAACTCGTTTTTGAGACTCGCAAACTAAAGATTTCAGTAAGTCAGACCACAAGTGACTTACTTTATTACATGTCATTGCTACTTCCTCCCCTATATGTTACCTATTTTCACCAGTCGTTAGGTGCCGATCTAACTGTACCTATATATAAATCTATAGGCTGGCATTTACGAGTCTCATTCGTTCCATTGTCCGGTCAACCGTAACAAGATAGTATTTAATTATGTAAACATTTGAGTTATGTTTCTTTCCCTTATCGGTAACGCTTCTTATTAATGTCAATATTTAAACTTCAGGAGGACTACCAGGTTTTGACTGTATGTTGCATGTATGGAAGCAAGATGAAGCAATATACAGGGTGTACTGGTGTCTCGTTTACACTTTTACAACTGTATCTCTATAAGATTTGGTGGTAGACCTCTTGTAGTTGAAATACACATTTGAGACTTATTTGACAAACATTATTGACATATTTTATTAGTATAATTGCGTAGTTTCAGTTATTGTAGAATGTTATGTCTATTAAGTTAACGTAGACTGTAATTATCTTTACCTTCAGAGGACGTACGTAGTTTGAAGGTTTTAATAAATTACCGTAGTCTAAAGTAGTGTAACGTGGATTTAAAGTTACTTTAAATTAGCTAGCCTACATTAGTTACTCGGTAGTAAAAAGCTTTTTACGCTCGGCTTACAGCAGTGTCCATTGCGAAAGCGCAAAACTTTAAACGTAATTTTTGAACTTTGAAATGAGAAAATGCCATTGTAGGTAGCATTACTTAAACACCTACGGCAGAGTTTTTAGTTCATTTAAAAAAACGGCTCCTGCACTAGGGAATTTAATCCTTGTATCGTGGGGGGTTTCACAGCAACACCCAGACTCCGAACAAAAATTTGTAAAACGCACAAATTTTTGTCCTATTCGGGGATCGTACTTGTTGCACGTTGCGCACAGTGGTAATTGGCGTGGTGATCTATATCACTCGGCTAATGCAATGAGTAACTACAACGGCATAAAAACTGTAAATGGAGAGAAATACAAGAGGAATAATCTGGAATGCATTTGCGATAGCAGATCATAACATGAAAAGGAATTTATATGGGCTGTAAATAGCTTCAGATATGTTTTGCTAATTAATATTTCACATCGTCCAAAACAATACCAATTCCCGAAAAGGTAACAGTTACGTATAAATGAAATTCAGCCACAGCACAGTAAAACCTCCCACGAGGGTAGTTTCGGAATATTCAATCAATTCTCACATTTGTCTTTTGGAATGATATTGTTTCATTTTGATATGAAACGTTGGTGGAAACCGCAGACGTTGCGGTGAACGTATTTACCTATATTGGAAGCTGATCCCAATTTGCTTGATCCCAGAGAAGTTGAAGTTTGGATCAAAAGTTTCTATTAATATTGAGGTTTCGTGTTTCTAACTTATTTATATGCCCGTTATCATTTAACGGACGTATAAATAACTTTACCTACTGTTTTACTGTGTGATAGGTAGTTTAAGTTTAATTTAGTTCTAGTAAAAGTATAATGTGGTTTATCTTCAGTTGTTTTAGGTATGTTGTATTCTACATCTTTCATCCTATGCTTTTTTGCACTTGTTACATCTCTTAATATTAAGGTATCATCATTATCTAATGACCTAGTAAGAGTATAATTATCTTTACATTTTTGACTAAATATATGAAACTATTGACTTAGTGTCAGGCAGGCGGCCGACTATAAAACCATAGCCAAATCCATTAGCAACATGTTTAGAAAAAGAAACATGTTGCGCCGACCCCAAGTAAAATGGGATAAGGGCAGGAAGATGATGATGATGATGATGATATGAAACTATTGACTATTATTATTAAATTAATAGGGTTTCATAGTGTTTATGATACCCGATAAATACCCATTATTTTTTAACGATATGTTAGTTTTAATGAGAAAAAAATATGTTTTCCAGAAAACGTCATTACTATTCCCTTTTACTTAATGCAGTACAGATGGTAAACACATAGCAGATACATATTATTAACCTTCTGTATTATTCATACGACGGCTTTAATCTGCAGTGAACCGGATCATTAGGGCGGGCGATGACGCGGTAATATCCGCCGATCGAATTCACGGCGGATATCACAACGAATGAATGTCTCCGAACCTTATTATGTTTTCTGAACGTAGCTTCATAATATTGGAGTATTTTGAAAATTTTCTTTCAGGTATTCGACGACTATTCAACAATAAAGCTTTTTATGATAATGTGATGAGAATATAAGTTATCAACAAAGTCTAATAACGTAATAATAGTGACAACATCGCTTAGATAACAAAGTGCAGTCTCTTGTTATATAAGCTATCAGTAATTGCCATTATCCGTAATCTGATTAATGTATGAAAAAACGCGTGACATAACACTATGTTTGTATAAAACTGAGGTTCCATATTTCCTATAATAAGGCTGGCGAACTGTTAACTGGAGACTTTTGCATATTAAGATCCTTTACGAGACTCATTTAATACTTACTTACCTTTAATGTCATAATTGTAGTCTACGGGCCTGAATTTGGCGAGCCTTGCTCTATAATGAATTTACCTATTTGTTCAGATTGTGTCACATTAAACATTAAGCACCAACAATCACCTACTAAGCTTGGCAATGTACCGATATAGCCTAAGTTGATTGATTGCAGTACTCGTATTTACTAAGCTCTTATTTCCACAAATACTAGAATTCTTTGTTCGACTATTTGTTATAGTTTACCTCACTTAAGGTCACTTCTACCGTCATAACTTGAAGGCTATTCGTAGTTATTCAGATTTTTCGAGCAAATGTCATGAAAAGGTCAGTTTCTTTCATTACGACGCTGTTTCCAAGACACCCGTAAAACGTACAACCAAAAATTTGCGGATATGTCGTAAGTCTTCGGATACTTTTTGTTTGGATATACGTCACTAGGATTTTGTCTCGTGTGCGATTATGGATATTATTCAATTGTACAAACAACTGAAACCGAAATGAATAAATGTTCATGACGATTTATGTCTTCAGTAGCACCTTCCTAAATATAAATGTAAGAACAAAATTGTTACGATTGTCAAAAACTATAACCATGTAACTGAAGACTGCTTTCTTGATCATATTGACAGGACGTAACTGTTAATCTTCCAACTGGTACATATTTCAAAGACCAGATTCTTCTACATTTAAAAATAAATTTAAATGCTCTCACCACGGATTGACATTTCCCTCGTTAAACAGTTAGCGCAGCGTTAAAACAACTTCAACTAAAACCAGAATAAAGACTTTTGGAACATTTAAATTTGTTCGAGCGAAGCAAAGTCGAAGAGGGCGACAAGTACCCTAAAACAATTAAATATAATTGTCGAGCCAGTAAAAGTAATTAGCTGAGCAAAAAGATTGTATATTTCTATGGTAATGTTGTAATTAAGTTTTGCGAGTTAGCTACTCCAGCAGGCTGGTCGTAATTGTGTACTCTTGTTTAAGATGCTCTTGGCGACGGCTGATTTCACTCAAGATGCCGATTCGAATTTAGGTAATTGTTTATTGTGTATCAAAAGCAGAAGTCCTTTTTATCTTTTTTTAAATAGTGTTCTTTTGAAAAGTAAAAATAGCCTTCCATCTTGAATAGGTTGTGTTTAAAAACTTAACGCAACGAAAGAATCTATTTCTTTCGTTGCACAGGGTTGCACTTTATGAAATGGGAGGACAACAAAATTATGTTTGTGTAAAAGATTTACACCTTTCCTTCTCCAATTTTTAGAAGCTCAATATGGCACTGTATGTAGAACCTCAACTATCTTGTGAGGGTCGAACTATTTTTTCAGTCGACGAATACGAAGACATTTTCACCTCGCACATTGGGTTAGTCTCCTATTTGGTCTACTCGAATAAATTTAGAACAATCATAGCTAAACGTTTCGTAGAAATACTGTCAAAGTAATTTCATGACTAAGACTTTCTAATCAGATTATGATTGTTATGAAAAAAGTCCTTTACTACGAATATTTCTCCTTTACACGTGCCGAACATTCCATGTATGCAATCCCTTTTTTCTTTCAGCATGCTATAAAATTGCTCGTGATTTTTCTTAACAGCTCCAAGTATATTTCCCTGCGGATGTCCGAAACTCCGTGTCTATTGCCGGAAGTGGCCTAATGTGTCACCGGAGCTCTGCGGAAGGGCAGCAGTGGGCCCACGAGGGCAGATTACATCAGCCTTAACGCAGCCCTTACTTATGTATGAGGTGTGGACTTGTGAGATGAGGATCTGATATTAATGTTACAGTGCCCAGTTTTGTATGCACAAGGGTCGGGTGGCTTTCAAATATTAAGATGATTACATTTCGGCAAATATTTTTTTTAATTTTTAATGGTGTGGTCTAAAGAAACAGTTGAAGTAAGACGACGATGTGAATGTTAGTGTTCAATTGTTTTATTGAAGTTCCACTTCATTTATAACAATAGATTTAACGTGGTAGGCATTAAGATAGCCACTGATACGAGTCCGGACATTAGAATTCGTGACCGGAATTGTCTGAAAAGGCTTTTAACCTAGACTAGTAGACCAATATAACTTTTTTAACTATTACACAGTGGTACTTCCTGACTTCTAAGATTCTAGAAGATACCGAGAAAGAAAGAGATCATTGGGATACTTATGTTAACAAAGGATTTGATAAACCACCGCTAAAATGAGTAAGCGTGACAAAAATCGTCACTTTTAGAAGCCTTGCTACAATGGGAAATTTAATTAAGTAATTTTATCATTTTGCAATGGAAGCAACAACGAAACACCGTAATACCTCAGTGTCTCCAAAATAAATCAATGTTCGTGAAACTTCTTCGTAATACAAATCATTATTTGTGTATTGTTTTCGTGTTATACTTGTAAAGTATCCATTATTTCCAGTCTTTACC
Organism: Chrysodeixis includens; assembly: GCA_941860345.1. Taxonomy (NCBI): domain Eukaryota; kingdom Metazoa; phylum Arthropoda; class Insecta; order Lepidoptera; family Noctuidae; genus Chrysodeixis; species Chrysodeixis includens. The sequence goes on along the minus strand of OW796091.1, from coordinate 1,672,611 downwards.
AGAGATACATTATTTTAATGAATGAATTGAATAACCGGATAAATGATATTCTGACGACAATAATTACTGATGTATGGCGAATCCGTTCGTGTTTTTAATTAGTGATAATGGCTCGTGGCTTTCACAAATACAGTAAAAATACAAAATGAAAACATTTAAATGATTTTATTGATAAAATTTGCACTCAAAGTACTTACTGCGGATGTATTTATTAAAAATGATATTTGTTTTATTACGAGGTTACCAGATTTAAAATAACAGTGTTTCTGTTAATTAATGCGGAAAGCCTGAGTAGGTATATGCGAGGGATTAAATTGGAATAAAGGTTTTTATTGTTTATTTATTTTTATTGTAATAGTTACAAGTCCGTTTTTGGACTTATGCTGTGTGTTAGCGTCAAGTGTAAAGAGGATATTGTTCTTTGTTTGAAGAATATGTTAATTCTACATGTTAAGTTACATTATAATTATACTGTATATCAGACTAATAGTATCAAGGTGAAAGTTTGTGTATAGCTCTAAAAGCTAAACTAATCCTGGCATAACACATAAACGTTACTTAGTAATACAATACAGTTCAATACTCAAAAGAGAATTTCTCTAGCTATACACATCAACTTTACCCATCCATTTGTATGCTTTCATCTATTCATGTTTCATACAAAACCATTCAACCATTCGAAAGCCATTTAAGTAAATAAAGCAATCAAATAAACAGCGTACAATCTCCAGACTGTTTCCATATAATTTTCAAATTGAAATAATGATAACTCTCTTATAGAAAACGTTTGTTCGACTCGAGACAGGTGCAATAACCGTAGGGCAGGGACTACACAATCGTAAAATGTTCTACGCTACAAATATTAAGCGGCTCGATCGCGATCGGGTAATGAAAACAGCGAAATCTATTTGTAATTTATGGGTGACGTCCTTAACTTAGACTATTATAGTTATTTTTTTTAAACGAATCCCGCACTTTGGAATTAAATTCTTGTGTCGCTGAGGGTTTTACAGACATTTAGTTCACATTCACAGAGACACCCAGACTTACAATAAGCATTTGGGGATCGCACGAATTCTTGTCCTACGCGGAGATCGAACCCGCGACACGTCGCGCACAGTGGTACAGACACACACTCCAGTGGTTTTAGCTGATAAGAGTCCGGCACACCCTCCCTGCCAACCCCCCGACGGCGGATAGTCCTTGAATATTTCTACTGGGATAGCAAAAAACTTGTAGTGCGCCGTTTCGATTTAACAAATGCAACTAACATAGGCCTCTTTTAATATGCTCCATTTGTGACATTGTCAGTATTCAGCCGTCCTCTCTATTTAGTTTCATCTTTACAGCTACAGCACATATTATGAAATCGTCAATTCTGGGCAAGTTGAGGTACCCACTATCTCGTCCTACCTAGTACCTTGTCTATTAATTTATATGTATTTGTGAGTCGGCCGGCGTTTTCCTGGCCCCAATAGTAAAATCGTTATGCTCTCAGTAATTTTGTGTAACTGTAGTTAATGTTGCACGTCTCAGCTGCACGTTTCAATACTCAGAGCGCTGTTTACTAAATTGTGTTATTTGAGAAGCGTATTATTTTGCTTTCTCGCTATTTTTAGCTTTAATATTCGAACCGTATTGGATATTGTTATGAATGCAAAAAAATATTGGTCCAACATATTTGATACAAAGTGAAATTACACTAATAAAACCTGATTACAAAGTATTAAAAGAAGTAGAATACAGTATTGACATTTTTTGGAGGAAAATATGCATCTACATACCTCGGCATACCGCTATTAAACTTCAATTAGTATACGTCACATTAACAAAGATTGAATAGACGTTCGCCGTTGAAGTGGATATGCGAGGAACTAAAGAAAAACCGTTCGAGATTGCGCTCAGTCTTTATCTGAATCTATCACGCGATTTTCTCGAAACAAATCCGTATGAAACTAAACCAACAACTAATATAAACGTCGAAGATTAATGATGAAGATTTATGTGAAGAACACGAGTATACAGAGCTAATGCTTAAACTTGGGACTTAGGCAAGTTGTGTCTGTAAATAACATGTCATCATATTATCAACTACACGTAAGAATCGTAAAAATGTTTTAAATAATACTGACATTTACTACGGGTATGTTAACGCTGGATCAAGGCTTAAGTAAATAAATAAATATTGTAAATATCTTCTTCTTCTTCGACTTACACACTTAAGGTATTTATTCCTTCTATCACAGGGGATTTCACAGACTATCAATCCACATGTACAACACAAACGGTAATGGTAAGGTAAAAAATAAAAAATAACCAAGATTTCCTTCAAGAAAACCAGTCAGTAAGATTCAATGATTAGATGCGCAGATGAAATGCTACTCAAAGCCAACTGACAAAGGACTGTCTGAAAAGAGGAAAATGTAGTGAATTTGCCTTGTAAACTTTGATTTGATGTTTAGAGATGCAGAGAAGGGCCCTAGTTTACCCAGTCACACTACACACCGTAATAACTTAGCGGAAAGTGACGTACTACCAATTATTCTTGACGACGGACAGATTGAACCGTAAAATTTTAATTAGCTCATTTATTGCTGTTTTATGGGCATACGTTATGTCACGTTATAGCCAGAAATATGTTACACAATGTATGTAATTACCGTAGTTCGTGATGAAAACGTCTTTCATTAGTTTTTCGAACAAATTAATGTCGCTAGATTTTTTTCGAGGATCTATATAAATTTATAATAGATCAAAAGGTTGCGGAAAGTTATTTGCACGTCCATACGGACCCTTAATAATGCACATAGCTTTGAATGAGTCGATTATCAATATTTGCTTAAGGTTAATTTTTTAAAATTTCCTGAACAATCATAATGTATTGATTACAAATAAATATGGCACGTATTTCGGTAAATAAAACGAATAGTACTTTATTTAGAAGTTACCCGTGAATAATATCATATTTTTTTAATTGTGTGAGTGTGAATGTGTTTCCGCCATGGACTTGTATTCAATCATTACTCATCGACATCGAATTCCTTACATAGGGGAATCTCAAGCTCTTAATTAAATACTACTTAAACATTAAAGAAAAAAGCCTACTATAAAAGAAAGCCGTAATGCGTGGTCTCTTTCCAGGAATTAAGTGAAAGGAGGTAAAACAACAAATCTAGCTTATAGAACGTGTGTAGTCGTAAACAGTGGGTATAGTAGCTACTGCACGGGATTTTGATGCCGCTTAACAAATTCTGCCGGTCGATTAGGCCCGACTTACATTACGCGCGTATAGTGTGACTGTTATAAACGATACTAGTCGATAGTTTGAAGTATACTTTTTTCGGTTAAATATAAACAGGTCTTGTTTGTTGCCTATTAAATATTAATTTATAATTTACTATAATAATTGTCATATAACGATCTTTAAACATTTAGTTCTAAATTCCAAATATTTTTCGAGTATTTTTTTTTGTGTAAAAATAATAAAGATAAACGAACGTCGAACGTCCTAAGTTTTAATCACTTCCTAGTCTAAGTCTTCCTAACGCCACAACTATGTGCGATTGGTTACTTTACCAGACCACAAGCAGTCGCTCAGTCTGCGCGCACCCTTATCTACCTTAAGCTCGAAAGCTCCGGTTTTACGCTAATTTGGATTCGTTCCAGTTAAGGCCAATCCAAACGGTGCGTTCTATTTCCTTTATTTCAGTCTTTTTTTGAAGTCGCATTCTCGAATGGCAAATGAAGATAATATCCGTACTAATCCAGAAGGCAATAAAGGAATTTGCCGCGATTTCTTTCTCTTTATAGTGCCGTTTGTGTGGAGAAATATCTAAGTAGATATTGGTGGAGATAATTGCGGCGCTAGAGCTAATGTAGAACTATTATTGTAGCGCAATGGGCTGCATTTTCTTTAATGAAACTAATTAGGTCTTGGCTACAATTCGTAGGCGATAAAATGATAAAAACAATTGAACTATACATATAGGGCGTATCGTCTCAATTTGTAGTCATTTAAAAATGATGAGCTAGATCAAATAGTTATTAAAAACTCAATTAATATTAGCGTGCGACGTCGTTATAACGTACAACCATACATCGAATAGATAACTTTCTCTCTTACAAGTTTATTAAATAGCCAACCAACCAATCAACCTTGACCTTAACAAACTAATAAATCGACAACCTTTAAAAAGAAAACACACAACTCTTTTTAATTGCGACTTCACCTTAACAAGCTCTTATGTCACCCCGCCAATACCTTGATAATTAGTCCAGAGCAAAGGTACGTTTGACAAATTGCCTTCACTTTGGAAGGTCGCCAGTTCGTCGCACAGTCGGGACACAATTAATCTTAGTATTGTGTTTTATGCTCCTATTTATACGGCGGGAAAAGCCGCCGGGAAATTTTTGGAACCTGGCTTCTGGGATTAGAATGCGGATTAGTTTTGTTTTCAGCCAGTTGTAGAGTTGTAGGGTGTTGTAGTTTCACCTGTTTTAATTTTAGTCTACCTGTAGATGTTGTGTGTGGAGTTAGTCGCGTGGAGTTGGAGTTCAATTTTGAACTTTACATAGCCCAAACATTTCGGTGCTTAATTAAGTGGAAAATATACAAAAAAATACTGTGCATTTTTGTGACAAACATGAAAAACATCACGAGATCTTATGATAAATACTCTTAGATGTAAATAATGCTGTATAATAGCAAGTACGGCTGCTAAGAGATGTTTGATTAAACTAAACTGAAAACACTTTGCAACAACAAAACGCCTGCTTAAAAGTTGTGAGCAATGATGATAGTTCGTGTTTGCTATTTGCACTTGCAACAGCGCTAGTAAAGGTTTTTATGGAAGATAATAGAGAGGAAATGTAATTTGCATTTTAGAACAGACTTCTGTGGCTATCATAGCCGAGTGAAATGAGGATAGCGAGACTGTTGATTGGTTTTATAATTGTATGGTTAAGTGAAGTTATTAGGAATTCCTTATCAACGATATTGCCCGTTAGATATACTTCTTGCTATCAAACTTTTTACAAACGGTCTCTGTTTGGTATTTCACTTACAGTCCTATATAGCAACCACAGACGGCGCTCATGCTAATTTCATAAATTAATTGAAAGGAAATTACATAGAAGTAGGTTCTTTATGCCATTCTTTACCTATCTAAATCTTATTTAGTTCACAGAAACGATAACAATCATACACCGAGTAATACACGTTTACAGACCATTAAGTCTATTCTTGTTAATAATCCCAAAAAAATAAAGAAGTCTAATGCACCTATGTAGGAATGGTTAGTTATTTTTTATTAACGGACAAACACATTACCCTGGCTATTTACCCAGGAACAAGGTCGAAGTTGTTATACGCAGTCCATTGAACAGTAACTATGGCTTCATTAACGAAACTCATCGGTAAGATGCAATGGAATATGAAATCGAATGATTGTAGTTAATAATACGCAATGGAGCTAATTTATCGAAATGAAGGTAATTTTCTCAATCAAAGTAAAAGTTTTCTATTTTATATGTGTACTTTGAATGTTGAAACCTAGAAAATTTTCATTGAATTGGATTTTTGTTAGAAAGTTTTCGCACAAGGGTGATTGGATAAGACAAGCAACAATCTTTAATTTCAGAAGTTCATATACTTAATATTGTATATATTAGATAACACCATACAAGAAAACTAGTCAACAAAGTAACTGTTGTCTCGTTTTACACTATGATAAATCTTTAACTCTGCTCTGGATTACGTTTCCATCTTTGCACAACTATCCATTGTAACTCTTCTAAAATACGGAAAACAGTTCGTTGCTTCCCTTAAGCGAATTGTGTTAACTATCAAAATCGGAGCTCGAAACTAGAATACCTTTTGTATTTCCTTTCAATTACCTCCAGCAATCTCTGTGCTATAACAAGTTCTGTCCAAGAAATGAGACACTTTACCGTGCTCTAGTCAGCTCGCTACAACGAACGTTTTTCAAGAGGGATTCTTCGATGGACGCCGAGTTTCTTATTTAATCCTGTACATTCTTAACGTGGAGTTTATTTCTGCTTTGAGACTTTTACTTCGGGTCTGATATCTAATTAATTTTGAGATTGTTAAACACTCAATACAATTTGCGGAACGACTTGTTTATAACTTAGTAGCTATCAATAAAGCTATTAGATTTCCGTGAAATCCGACTTAAGGGTAATTATTTTCCTGCCGTGGCTGCGGGATGCTCATAAGAGTTACCGCAACCTTAGCACTCAAAGGCCTCCAGGAGGGACGTAGTGGGCTTCGCACGCAAAAAAGGGTAAACTGTTTTGTTCATTTATTTTCAACCTGTTTAGACCAGATAGAGACATTTTTTTTGCGATAGGGGGAATGAGTAATTTATTCGAATAAAAAATGTGATGTTGCTTATTTACGACAGCTATTTCAGAGTAAAATACCTCAATGCTAAAAACAACTTTTCATCACATGTGAAAAAGTTTTGTCAGTTTATAAATTTCTATCAAATAAGAAATAATAAACTTCATATTTCTATAAGATCTAAACAAAGAATGACAGTTTCACTGCTTTTACCTGTCTGACATTTCCAATTACGTTCACAATAGTTCGATAAAGGCGACGTTCAATTAGCCGAGTTCTCGATCCGGCCGGAATTAAAGTGGACTGCCAACCCTGGCCCTGCGCGACGACAGATTGAAGGGCATCGCTGTGTTGTTTGTTTTTAATTATTGATGATAGCTGCTTGTTTTCGATTAGGGATGTCACTGATCTGGTTTTGAAAAAAAAAACGATTAGGAATAGGTAGTAATCCCGACACATTTATTCATCGTGTGTGAAGATTGGTATTTTTTTTTAGGGCGACCAGAACACATTAACGCCCTTCTCGAAAAATAAAATGAAACTACTAAATAGCAGACAGTTAAAACCGAATGTAAAATTTTCCGACAAACGAAGTATCCTCGCAATACCCCGAAGATTCTCTTAAATTCACGTTCCTGTGAACTGCATTTAACAGTCAAGTAGAATCATGAGATTAACTCTAATCCGAGCAACAAAACGTAACCGATACATATCCCTAATGACACTCGTAGTCACTTCCCTAAACACATTGCCAGCATTACACGTTTCGTTACACCTACCTCTCACTTCAATTACGATACTAAACGCCAAGCGTGATCAGTAACATTAGTATACACGCCACACCCTTAATTCAACCTTAAACTGAGGTTATAAGGTTTGGTTTCCCTTGGCAGATGTCGTATTTAGTATAAGGATTATACTTGGAACAATGAGCAGTGTATGGGCGAATAAATTAGTCTTAATAGTATCTGTTAACGAAGTGATGGCAAACATTGGCTGGCGTTGGATGGGGTTCAAGATGGGAAGCATTTGTTGTGACGTGATACGGATCATTCACTCCAATTGGTTTGGGATAAATATATGCTTGAATTGCTTTATCAGGCTGCAAAGCAAACTAATACACGTTGTTTTGATTTTGAGTTCACATCAAATGTTTATCAAGTTAGAAAACTGGTAAACATTCTTAGATCCCGACCAAATTTATTGTTTAAACCTTCATCCTGTACCGAAATCGAACTCTACATACTTTTCCAGTAGCGGGTAACGTAAAAGGCGAAAACTTCCGTCAATTCTGGATGAGGACAAAGCATTTTTCTCCAATGACTACATGTCTATAGCGACAGTCATTGTTTCGGAAGGCGAAGTGACAGACAGGCGGACTATAGATCTTTGAACGCACTGTAACATGTCCTTTGTATGAATGATATATAGGTTTTTGAATATACAGGGTGTCCCAGAAGTCGACGTCAAATGCCTTTCGTTTTCTATCCTTTTTTATGTTTCAAGACGACAACGTTCTGTTTTAATTTGGTGCTATTATTAGAGCGCTGTGACCGTTTTTTTTGGCTTGGATAGTTGTTTATCGTTTTTTTAAACCTTTCCTGAAATTATTGTGATATGAACTTTTTTTTGGTAACTTGTATCCCAGTGGCCTTAATAATTCTGGACCTGTTCATGGGAATCTAATTTCACCTTTTCAAGCTTTTACTGAACCAAAAATTACAAACTTGTAGTTAACAGGCGATTAAGTCATCTTGAGCTTTAACACCTGAATAACTAAGACTGTTAGTCAAGTTTTAAAACTTCTTAATATTGGAACTTATCTTTCCATTATTTATCTTAATAATACATAACACACTTTAATAATTACAGCTGTTGTCCGCGACTTCTCCCTCACGGATGTCGGTTATAGTTGTAAAAATATTAACCTGATGCAGTCGGTTAAAAAGTGTATGCGTGATAAAGTTAATCCAGGGTGCCAGCTAACTTCATACCAAAATTCATGTATTCGTTTGAGCGTGAAAGATTAACAAATATCTATCCATACAATCTTTCACGTTTACAATATTTATCAATAGGAAACCCATTCCAAGCATCAGAAATTACTAGCCCATTATGATTAATGTCTATATCTCCATTAAATACTACATTTACAGTCAATCAACAATTTAATTACTACCGGAGACAGTAATGTACATTAACGTACCGATAGCCATTGAAACTTCGCGAAGTTCCTTATACCATTGATTGGTAAAGTTCCAATCGTAAAGGCTTATAGCAGTAAGGAGGAGGCAGCATACCATTGACACAGTTGACGACTGCTTGAATATTAGATTAAGATTCGAGAATCACCATGACAATGGATTTGTATAGGAGTAATGTAATTGTAGTTTGAAAACGGGATTTCTGTCAATAGCTTTTATCGGCAGTTCTTCTGCCTATCTCGCTTCCTAGTTATTTAAAGGCAATACTTTGATTGCGCTCCATATGATTAAAAAGTGTTACATAATATTATAATATAGTATAGAATGGACCCTTTAGGGCACGGGAACGTAGAAGAAAGGAGGATGCTTGTCTTACCATATCTAGCTGAAAATAAAGTATTTTGTGCAGTGCGATTGCTTATGTGATCACAACCACTTACTTTTGAAACTGAATCGCATTTAGTTCATTGTTGATTTTGATAAAAAGAAAAATATTCGTTAGTAAATAAAGTCGGGTTTAATGGTTATTATTTAATCGACTGACTTTTCTACTTAACGTGATTGTGTAGCGACATTCACAAGAGTAAAAATCACAGTATTCAGTACTGCAGAGCAAAATACCGTAATGTAATTTATCATAAGTATATTAACCGGCGACTTGTATAGAGCTCCGCGATCAAAAGGCCCCGGTCCTTCCTGGAAGTATCTGTGCGAAATCATGTTCGCTGAAATAAATAAAACATTATTATTCACAGAAATAAGAACCTTTAGAAATAACATCATAAATGTGCTCTGATTTTACTCTTCTAATGTTGTAATTGGATTGCAAGAGATGTTTCGAAAACATAAACAATTGTTTAGAAAAAAACATTTCTTTTTCAAAAATTAGTAATTAAAAATTGTCTGTCAATTAAGGTAGCGAATTTAATTCTGTAATGATATATAGGTGTGTATTTGTACTCCAATAATATAATCTCAAAAACGCAGATCATAGTCTAATATCTGTAATCAATTATCACTCAACATTTTGATAGGAAACTTAGTACGAATTTCATTACTTTACTAGTAATAAATACTGTGCCTGGACTGGACCAGTTTGATTACTTTCGGCTAATCAATACGGTGAGTTGGGAGTTAGGAGCGTTTTAATTGCTGCAGGATTTAAGTGCTCAACGGCTTAGGATTAACAGTTTCGTTTCAGTACTTCTTCTATTAATATGATAAACTTAGGTACCATGTTATAGATCAAAACTATTTTTGTAAGAAAATCTTATTTTTGTTATTAAAAAATATCCAGGTTCGTAAATTTTAAACAGACTGTGTGACTATATAGACCAAAATAATATAACAAGTGTAGCTGTACCAATCGGACAGAATCGGCTTAAGGTTATTTAAATATTGAAAATGGCCGCAAAGCCTCTTACAGGAATAAAGGTTCTGCTCCAGGGTATGGAGTAAACTAGTTTAGGTACCCCTGATAGTTTTCTTTAATGTAATAAAATTAAATAGACTGCGAAGGAGGTCGCTTGTTTAGAAGAGCAAATTCCATGAAATTATTATTCTGTTCATTTTGTGTATTTCATGAGATTGTATTTGTAAGTTTACCAATAAAAATAACACAAGTTTTACTCGGTTTAAATAAATAACTTGCAGATATTTAGGTTAGGTAAATACTCTTTTAGGAATTGTAATCATTCATAAATTAATCGAGAAAAATATAACTAGTTGTCAAACGTAAAATATATGACGAGATAAAAGTGTCACTTTGGCATTGCAAAATATGGAAAATTTTAACACTACCGTGACATAATAAATTATTCCCAATAATGGACGATAGCGATACCGCCAACTTAGATTTGGAGTTCAAAAGGTACTTGCAGCTATTGAGACCTTATTTAGAGCAATTGGTCGACAATAAGGTGATAAAGATCTGCGATTCCTGGATACAGAGGCTGTCAGATTGCAAAGACGATGAAAAATCTTTGAGAAACAAATACGTGTTTCTTTTATGTTACCAACTTGCAAAAGGCTTTCTTGATACGCCATTTTTGAATCGACCTCCATCTGAGTTGAGCCCTTTGTCCGATGATCTTCATAGTGAGGAATCTTCATCCGAAGTAGAATATGTGGTCATTAACTCAGACGTAGAACCTCGCACCAAGGTCATCTTTGATAGCAAGAAAGCTGACAATTCTGAAACTGATTATTTATCTCAAGAGCTTGATAAAATTACTGAAAGTTTAACTAGCAGTGAATTGCCATTGAGCGCATTCCCTAAACAACAATTCCTCTGCCTTAACTGTCCAGAGTTGCAAAAATTTGCTGGCCATGGAGAAGAATACGAATGTAGAGCTCAAAACCTAATTAAGAAACTTAGGGAGATTAAAATGCAAAACGTACTACTTCAGAGAGAGCTTGAGGCGTTTAAAGAGGAAACAAAGGGTAAAAGTGAAGAATGCTCGTGTGAATGTATTCCAAAAGTTGACAATGCCACTAGTGCATTCATAAAAAATAATGACAGTAATATCACATTAAAGTCTTTGAAATGCCAACTGCAAGAGGTTCAAGATTCTAGAAATACTATGATACAAACAATAAGTGACCTGCACGACCAATTAGACCATTTTGATGAGTTAAAGAAGAATGAAATTGAAGAAATAGAAGCGAAACATAGATTAGAATTAATCAAGGTTCGCACCGCAGCAAGAGATGAGATGAAGGAATATTATGAGAAAAAGTTCGATGAGTTGAGAAACACTTATGAAGATACAATTAACAAAGTACAGGATACTGCTACGACTGAGTCACAAGAGTTAACTAAATCAAAGGATGAAATGATTAATGAGAAAAATAAGCTTTTGGAAATAAAGGATTCAGAAATTGCCAGATTAAAGACACAAGTTGATGAGCAAAAAAATAATTTAAATACAATGCTTAACAAATTTATAGAAAAATCCAATGAAGATTTATCAAATGACACAATGCGATTTAAGACTCAACAATTAGAAAAACGTTTAAATAAAATGGAAAAGTCTAAGGTCAAATGCATTAAACTCTACGAAGCTAAACTTGATCAGTTACAACGAGAAAAACACTTGGCCGAGTGTACTTTACAACTTCAACTAGTAAGACAGAGGGCTCAGGTGGTAAATGAAATGACCGACGAAAATCAAACGGAACTGAATAATTCACTCGACAAGCTGGAAACAAAATACAAGGATATTGTAGCCAACGTCCAGGCGACTGCTATACAGCGAAGGATGCAGGACCAACTTGCCCTGGAATCAATATTCCAAGCAGCTTGTGGAATACACGAGCAGAATCTCATGCAAACCACTTACACCAAACAAGCACGCAATCAAAACCAAAGTTATGATAGCGAAATCTCATCTATTATGCGCGGTAATAAAGTTGGAAACGTAATCGCTGGCAATAAATCTTATGGTGAAGACAGTTTGGGGGCAGGATACTGTCTCAATGGCGAAAGAATGGGTGAACTATTTGAAAGGGTGTACATTCCGCAGAGGGACAATGGGGAGGCGAAGTGAAACTATTTTAACAGAGCCTCGTAATCTCGTTAATACAATTACGCCTAAATGTTTGTGGTTTCTTTATTAAATATATGGAAAGAGCTACGATTGTTTCTAATTTGCTTTTAACGACCTTGTTATTGCACACTTGGGAGAAAAATGTGTTTTACAGGTACACAGTATTTTATCTTGTGAAAGTTGCATGTGGTGGTATAATATGCTAAATTTTGAATCAACCGCAATTGTCCAGAATTTAAAATTCTGATGTTGACAAAAGTAGGTGCTAATAGTTGATGGCACTTTAAGCTGGGTACTCACTTAGCAGTGTAGCACGTAACGTATCAGATACAGTATCAACCTGCAAGTGGGTACGGCTGGTCCACGCTCCACAGCGTATCTAGCTACGAGCTGCCGGATCCGCAGTGCTCGCAACGACGTCACGCCGACAACATGTCTCAAATGGTGGCTAGTGCAGCGTTCATATTCATGTATAATATTTTAGATCATTATAAAAGCCCACGTCGATTTTGGCAAAGTGAAATATTTAAAGAAAGAAATCGTTCTAATAATTTAGTAATGGATATGAAGTTCATATTGAATAATTTGAATACGTAAGTTCATTTGAAGCTTGCGCGTACGTACTTACAATACAAGCGGTCGTAACGCCGTCCACGAGCACACTGCGAGCCGCCTTTGTGTTCGCAGTGATACCGCCACTCGGCGGGTCACTGCGAGCTCGTTGCGCTCCTTCCGCGAGCGGCTCGCAGCGGGCTCATGCCTACGTACTCACTGGATATTGTATCTGATACGTTACGTGCTACACGACTAAGTGAGTACCCAGCTTTAGAGATGACTCTGCGATTGCAAATTCTTGAAAAATATCTTCATGCATTAGCCCACCTTCCAGGCAGAATTACTTTTTCATTAAATTAATTTCTAAACTGAGTACTTGACAAACAGCAACAAGCTTAACCTAACAAACATAGTCATAGTTAGGAAATTGAATCACAGAATACATGGGCAGTCAGATATGGCAGGTATAGTCAGCGACAAAAGTCAATGAACAAACTCAGATTTTCGAAGCACTGAAATTGTTCAAAATGCTGTATCATATTGGTATTCTAAAGATTCTAGTATAATTATGGCGATTAAGCTGCTTTGTGCCCCAGTTTCAATTCTAAGTCATTGTATCGAGTAGCTTTGTAAATCTGACACCAGACATTTCAGATATTTGTTGGTGACTGTACAACTGAAGTTTAAACTAGAGAATAAATTCATTGTACTGTTACATACTAGTACGTATATGTATGTGTATAGTGTAACCTCAGTCCCTAGGGCAACAGTTAATTTCTCAGGCAAAGCCACAGTCGCCGAGGCCTGCGGTCACTCTCCACTACACACATTCATTATTAATAAAACATTTTGTTTATGTGCGTTCAATCTGCTTTGCTAATAAGGTGGCTTCGGTAAATATGTATGGGTTTGTTTAATTCCGTAGGGATTTATTCATTTGTTTCATATATCTGAATATTACTAGATATATTGCGGGGAATGTGTGTAATATTCATATCTTGGCCTCTATAAAGGAAATTGGTCTGTTCAGACTAAAAAAATCCAGTGCCTTATATTTCTAGTTTTAATCCGTTACTTTGATGTGTTGCTATAAAAGTATGTCAGGCGTTTTTCAATTTGTATTTCTTGAAATCCAATGGTTTATTTTATAAAAGTTTGAGGACAAAGATTGTTAAACTAAAAATATTCCTTCCGAAATGTCATTGAATTTCTATTTTATTCAAAGTACAGGATGCTTTTAGAAATATTTCCAGTCCAACGTCACGTGAAACTTCTGTCCAAACACAAACGTAAAATAATAACACATCACGATAATATGGTGTAATATCGCGTTACACGTTTGTGAATTTTCAATTCACAACTGCATATTATTTTTACATAACCTAGGTTTTTCCAATGAGTATATTTTTCCGGAAAATTCTTAAATAGCGTCGCACGGCACTGCGTAGCAAATCAGTAAATATGTGCGAAATTATTTCTAGAATTGTTGCGGGCAGTATTCATAATCATAACGATAAAACTGTAAAGTTACATATTTTTATGTATTTCTGCGTGGATGCCAGGACCTATAGCAACAACAGCTATCACCAAGCCTTAAAAACTATGATGATAGTTGTGGGAGTGTAGCAGCACACTATAATATATGGCGAAGAGCGGCGTCACTCTTCCACACCACCATCATCTTCCTGCCCTCATCCCATTTTACTTGGGGTCGGCGCAACACGTTTTCCTCCTCCATTATCCCCTATCAGACGTCACACAATCATTTACTCCTTTTTCATTCATATCGTTCCTTAAACAATCCATCCATCTTAAAAATAATGGCGCTCTCCTTTAAAAGTTCATGAAACAGGTAAAATGTACACAAATATCACAATAATTCCAAACTAAACTGATATCGCTATGAACCGGTAGTCAGCCGGATTGGCATTTGATCAGTATCGAATCGGAATCAAATTACTCGAGTAAACGTTGACAGCAACGATCATCGGTTAACTACAACCAACCAACGAGTATTGACAGCTGTGTCTAGGATTCACAAGCAATTACTATAGAACTCATTATCAGGTCTGTTTCATCATTTTATGGGTAAATGTTATGTTGCAAGCCACACGCATTTATGTATGCAACAATGTAATATAACAATATAATAGCTTTTGGTGTCAACCTCATTCGTGTGTTATAAAATAATATTGTTGCTCACATAGCACTATTTAGGTACTAAGCACATTTTAAGTGGCGATATTGCATTATTTCCAATATTTATACAAACGATCTTTTGAAAATCTTTTAAAAGCTAGTATGTTTCATCTGTGGAACAGAGAGACCGCTCTACATTGTGTTAGTTTGACTATCTTCATCTACTTTTGTTTAAACATCCACAGTAATAAATTGTCATGGAAACAGCTTGAACTTTTATACTAGGTACTTAATACGTCTATTTATTTTAAAGTAGGTAACTACTCGTTATAAAAACAAAGCATTAGCTTGTTCACGACCACCGCAAATTGAATCACGACGTTTAACTTCTGAGAACAAATAATATATTCATATCTTAATTATTGGAGTTTCCACGTACCGTTCACGATTCTCGGCGTAGGTCATGTTTTACTTAATGCGCACGTTTTCATACGTAACTTGTCGTTCAGTGTTAGGAAATTATTGGACAAGCAAGGCGGAGAATTTTTATATCCCATATAATTAATTTTCACATCTTTTGAGTGTTGGGTGGAAAATGTTTGAATTCTGCTTATGAGTAGACTAGACGATACCAACGATGTCATCTGCGCAGTTGCCGCTTGTAGCTGCAAAACAATACCCCCTTCAAATGCTGACGGTTAAAAAGAAGCTTAGGTGTTAATCCAGGGTGTTAACTAACTCCAAACAAAATTTTATCAAATTCAGCGTGAAAGAGTAACAAACATCCATCCATACTTACAAACTTTCACGATTTTTACATTAGGATGATGGTTAAAATCACGATGATTCTGGTGATTAATCCAAAGCAAATAAATATGAAAAACTCCTCTAGACATAGAACTTACTTATCACCTAACGAACGTACTACTAAATCACTTCATTTTCCATCAGTCTGTCTCATCCTACACATTAAAGCCCTATAATTACATCAGCGGACATCAATTACAATGCATTGCCCATCAAACTTGGAGATTGTTCAGAAGTTTCTTATTACCAGCTTTGAAGCACAATCAGTTCGTTTACAGACGCCTGTGTGTGACAAACCAGACGAGTTTTTAATTGTCAATTAAACTTTACCGAGTTTCGTATTCAAAGGGAGAGTATTATTAATCAATGTTAGGTATGTTTGGTATCATGTGAATGCCTGAGGGCTGCCGAAGTAATTTACCCACATCATGTTTTGACTTTTTTTCGTACATTTTTGGGGATGGGAAATGACAAGGACGGTGGAACTTAGATTGCGTTAAATGATATACTGTCGAAGAAGCTAGTAAACGTAGGCTTGTTTGTACTACTACTGTAAGAAATGAAGTATGCTCTACTTTTTAGTGGGTTAAGCGTTACTTATTACTGAGAGTTGTAAACTTACTGCGGTTACGGTTACTGCTAAACAAGGTATTAAGAATATTAAAGAGCAAGTCTTGGACAATTTTTTGATTATCTTGATTTAACAAGCGACTACCAACTTACTGGAGTACTATTAAGGTTGATATTGACTTGTACTTTTCAAAATTGTATGAAGTAGGTTTGGTTGTATCAATTTCATGTCTTATTGCTTTTCACTGTTCATAACATTTGTGAAATAACTATCAATATCTTGGTAACAAAGTGTTGGATCTCGTCTTGCTTAGTTTCCTTTATTTAACAAACATATCGCGTATGTCAAATCATCAATTGAAATTGTCTAATTAAAGTCTCATAATATCACTTCAAGTAGCCATCCAACAACTATAAGTTTTTCCATTGTTAGAGGGAGACGGTGCCTTAGACTGTGTATAGCACCGACTCTTTTCTATAATCCAATACTAAGTTAAAGTTAGCGTTATACCTTCAGTAAAATAACAATTGTTTTGCGGGCCAACCACCATCTTAAAAACGTAGGTTCTTGGTTTGTATTTTCACCAGAATCACAATATGCTTATTACTTACTTTGCATTTTTCAAATATTTTTTCATAATTTATACTATTAAAACACGTCACACATAGAACCTATACTTGAGTTATTTTTACGCTTGAAATTGATTGTGCTAATGCTTAAGCACTGACTATGCAGTATACATATTGCATTAGCACTGTTATTTTCAGTTTCTAAATATAGAAATCTGATGACAAAGAATTAACTTTAGTTAGCCTTCATATAGTTTTGTGTATGATGATAATAATTCGTGTAAAATTACCCGAGTCAACAGTAACACTCGGGCGGGGCGTGCCGAGTTCAAGGCCTCTCGTGTTTTGATGAGAAAATGTTATGTTTTTGATATGTATAGTGTTAGGTTCAAAAGAAGAGTTATATTAAAGAAAAAAGCAACCGTTTGACTAAAAATTTTACTTGTCAACAAATTAGATTTACGTTTACACAAAATAACCATAAACAGCCAATAGTTGGCAGACACACCAGATTTAATTAACACAGACAATAATTAGCAAACATACCAAATTTATTTAAAAACAACAATGAAAAGCATACTACGTGCAAATAGCGCCGACAACCTTACCGTGCCGACGCAAAACCGACCGGAATGGACGATTCCTCGACAGACCATCATATTTTGGGAGGTTGACAGCTGACGTCATTTACTAAAGTTTTGTCCTAATAGGTTCTATTCTAATAAGCTTTCATGCGAATATATCTTTTTTTCCTAGCCTATAGTATTCCACTGCTGGGCAAAGGCCTCCCCCAAGTCCTTCCACGATTCTCTCTCTTGCGCGGCTTCGAACTAATCCTCGCGAATAGTATAAGTTACGAATAGACTTAAGTAATTATAATTATTATTTATTTAGAGGACTAGGAGTGGTGAACCCTATTTTGGTATTATTAGCAGTACTTAAAGTTAGACTGTTGTAGTCGTGGAAGAGTGACGCTGCTCTACGCCGTGGAAAATCATACCTTAAGACGTGATAACCGAAGTGTAGGAACATTTTCAAATGAGTCACCTATTTTAGACTAAATCTACACAAATCTACGATTGTTTCTGTATTATACACACAAAACCATTGTTAATTACAAATTAATGATGCCTAATGTAAAGGATAGGTATCAGTGTGAATAATTAGTAGTATTAAACAAAACCAAATTAAAGCGATATGCGGGTTTCTTTCGTATAATGTTTGGGTATAAATGACTGATTTGCCGTAAAACATGTAAACTGTTTTCCGTGAGGAAAAGTCAAGCATAATAAAAACATTTATCATGTCATACACATTCAGGAAAAGACTAAAAAGAATGGGTTTAGCCAAAAGAGCTAGTTAATGTTGTTTTTTTTTAGTAGAGTATTATTTTATGTGCAGCCAATATCCTCATTATAGGGAAATATTAAAGACTGTATGTATTAGATATATTGAGGCTTTTTAGGCTTACAGTGAGCCATACAATGTATGTAGGATGCAAATGCAGTAAAAGAATATGATTTTCATATCATATTTTGGAAAATGTCGTGGTAGCCTTGCGGTTTTATGTATGGATTTGTCTGCACGTGGTGCAAATTCGAGCCCCAGCGCATGCAAGTATCTACCTATGTAAATTTTTTAATTATTTAATTACATGTACTTTATTAATTATTTTAAGACTCTACTGACCAACGGATAAGGGAAACATCGTGAGGAAACTTGAATTCCCAAATATTGGAATCTGAAATTCCCAATCCGCAGTGAGCTAGCTCAATGCTCAAATCTTTCATATATGAGAAGAGCCCTGTGCCTAGCAGCGGGACGTGTATAGGCTGGTTTATTTTTATTTCCTGTAAAATAAATAGTCTCTGACGATCTTAGATATAGGTATGTCATAACAAAACCCACTTTTGACATGATTAATAGTACCTAATCACATTAGGCAGCGGGAAATGACACTGAATATTTAAAAACCAATTTCTATCGTACATCAAATCCTTGTACCCGCTGTACACAAGTTACACTCGAATCGCTCAAATTTGTTGAACTGAGATGTCAAAGTTAGGTCATTTGTCGAAAAGGAATGTCATGTCCATACATCTGAAGTTTTCTTATCGCATCTTCATCTACAAGGATCTTTTTGCACGTGTCCGAAATTGGAACTTAGGCCGTCATATACATCATCAATAATTAATAAGAAAAACTATCACTTTCGGCAGACAGTAGAGAGTATTCTTGCATACCAACACCCTCATATTATTATCTTTGTACCTCTATACGACAATGTAATGTAACATTATTTAAATCCTCAGGTAAGTTAGTTAGCCATAAAAAATGTAAAAAAAATTACCATGACTGCACTTATTCGATATCTTCCTAAGTTTATACAGTTAGGATGTCTGTTGAGCATCCGGCAACACTAAGCGAATTTAGATTAGTACAAATTTCCGGGCCGCAGTGCAGTTTCAGTTTTTGTAACGGAAAACTTTTTATGCGGCATAACCACTGTTTAATTGCATTAACTTGCTTAAGTACTCGCTTTACGATTTGTTTTGATTTATTGTATAAGCCATAATAATAACGATTTAGATTCTTACATGGACGATAAATGCATTGATATTGCAATTATGATAATGTTTTATAGTTTCGCATGTTAAGAATTGATAATACATTTTTTCATTTTCTACTACCTACTTATTCTATTGAACGCTTTGTTGATTGAACGAGATGGATGCTTGCTTAGACGCATGTTTTTGAAATTATGTCGAACATTTTGTAGTTTTGCAGTTTAAGATTTGATAGTACCTATACCTACTTATTAAATCACAATGTCTCTTTAGTCCCTATAGCTCTCTTTTGAGATAAACCCTGTGCACAGCATTTAGTGTTAGATGTAGAGTGACTCTTTTTTACTACTATTTTAAACTTCCAGTGTATGTACAGTATGTACACTCTTCTATAAAATTCTGTTTACTGATATAAATAAAATTATCAGCGTCGCTCGTTTAAACCAATTATGCCTACCGTAAAATAAATACAAAACATATATCGATAAAACAAATACTTGACATTTAAGACCAATCATGAGCGACCACGTATTGTTTACTTCACCGGAAAAATACTACTTTATTAGGTAGATATTAAGTTTTAGGTGCATAACCGTGACTAAAGCATGACTCACGCGCCGACTGCCTACTTACCTGTATTGAGTCACAATGCGTACAAAAATGAGTGTTTTCATGAAAGAAAATTCTCGTTACAAACGTTCGTCATTTTGCGAACAATAGAATACTCGAACGTTACGGCACATCCCAATTATTGGTGTTGTGTTGTTTTGATATCTACTCCAAATTAGTCATTTTCTTAGCACGATTGTTTTTTAGAGAATGATTAATATTTAGTTATTTGGGAACTCGTACGTTTACATGGTGGCATTTTGTTCCAAAATAAGATTAGTGCACATTTTTGTGATGATTTTCCATGGTTGCGTTTCACCAAGAATACATTTTATTTTTGTATTTATGTGTTTTTTAACAACCAGTAGTAGCTTCATATACTTAGCATGACTTATTTTTTTATTAATGAAGTGATGTTTTTGCTTTGTATAAAACACTCTTCTCGCCACGCATGCCTGGCATAAAACTTGTCTTGATTGATTTGGTAGAATCAAATATAACATAATGAAGATTATTAGGAACTTCTTCCTTTTGAAGCCAATTATTGAGGTTTCTCTTACAAAACGAAGTGTTCAGGTATAACTAATGGCTGGACGTGATCCTAAAATAGTACGCTTAAAAAGAAATTGCTTAGACGATTTTTCTTGACCAATTATCGTGAAAAGAAACCAGTGACATTACTGACAAAAAATAACAATTTAAACGATGAGCGTACATTACGTTCCAATGAGCATAGCTTCACACATAATTGCCCTATTATCCGTAACACTTGTATGTAAATACTCATGATGTTGACATCTCAGTACAAAATGCCTTTGTTTTTTACAATTATTTAATAGACATAAATATTTATGATGCATTCATCTTCGAGTTATATAACTTATTGTAATGGGACTGTGCAAGTAAGTATTAACTTACTCATAGCATAATAAATTAAGTTCAACTATACCTATGTATAATAAAATTGTAGGTAATAAATAGTTAATTGTAGGATGTTTATACTTCTGAGTCAAGGTATAGGCACAAGTTTATGTTGATACTGCAATTACTGACTCGTAAAGTTTTAACGTGTATTTTTTTCAGTAATAAATAAATTATTATTATTATATGTTTTTACTATATCCTTGCGATAAACCTTTGGTCGTTATATAAGTCTTAAAATACCTAAATATCAAACACATTTTTTCTTTTTTAACTTATACTTCAACTGGCTAAAGGTCCCGCCAAATCGTTCCATGGTTTCTTCTCCCGCGCCACTTTGAACTAGCTCTCGCGTGTACCCCCTGTACGTAAAATTTACAAAAAAAAAACAAAACGTTTTTATACAGCATCTAAATCCATTACTTACAGTAATAAACCTAACCTAACCTAACCTAACGTGACGTGAAAATTGGTTTAATATTTTTTTTAGTATTCGTGAAAAATGTGTATGTTGCAACACAAAATAATGAAAATGCATGCTATACTCGTTATCTACATATTTCAGTTGTCTACAACAGCGACTTTTAAAAACTTTCAGCATTAAATATAACGCTGATCCATGCAGCGTACAACTAGTTAAATAACGTCAAAAGCATGTCCAAACAAAAAATATTTATTTATATTTTGACACTGCTATCGGCGTTAAAAGAATAGCGAATAGCAAACCAGGACTTTAAGCTTTACTTGCATTCAAAGCCGTTACTTTAAAACGCTTATCAAAATTACGCATAAACTTTATCTTAGTACAAATAATGTGGCAGTACCACAAACAGAGAAGCAGTAACGGACTGGCCAATGCCTCTCATAACAGTTTTCAGATCGAATCAGAAAAATCAAAAAGCGATAAAACAATCAGTTCCCCATTTATTGCCCAGGCGACTGGATTACTAAAAATAGTCCTTCCAGCCAACACATACTCTTTTCTTTTAATATTTCTCCGATAATTAGGCTCGGAGTCTATAACGTGCAGAGTTATAGAGCTTCGTATATCAATAATGTTACTTACACGGGAAGCCGTACTCCGGCAACTTTCCGGACCGAGCCCCTTGTTCCGCAAATAACATGTTTTATAATACTCAAGACGTATTACGTAACGGAATAATAAGGCATACGTAAGGGAGGAGATAGGTTCGTTGAAGGATGATCTTATATACTTTGTACTTCTATTCCAAAGAATGATGAGTATTGGTGGAAGAAAAACAACGATGTCAATTGACTGCTAATAAGGCAGGATAAATTGTCTTATGAGGCTGGCTAGACGAACATCCAGGTGAAATATCTTTCATTCAGCTCGTTTTTTTTTAAATATCTGTTCGAACTGGGTTGGTTTAACCAACCTAGTACGAAGAGATACCAACAGATATTGAAAAAAAAAAAATTGAAATTCAAAACTGTAGGAGAAATAAGTAAGCTGTGAAGATACGTAACTTTGCATCTCAAGTTAATCGAACTGGACAACTTTACTAATTTAGATCCACGACTATGAATCCTCTAAACCTTTCCCATTACAATTAACTTAATTTTTAAACGAACATCTTAAGGTAATCATTGATAAACAACTACTAAAACTCTGTACAAAAACATAACATTAACGATGGTAATCACAAAATGATTTTACTTAAAGAACCACGCATGCACCTACAGACGTGATCCAGCATCATTATTGCAATCACTAAAACATTCAACGACGACATAATTCTTGTAAATTCAAAAACAAAAGAAAAGCACAGTCAGCGCAATAAGTGCTGACAGAAAAAGCGTTCAGACGTGATATCGGAAGTGATAATACATGCTTGATTCATTGCTACGTGTTTTGAAATGAGCTAATTTGTTGAGGATTAGTCTAGAAGTTGGCCTTACAAGGTCAGACGTCACCGGCAAAGAATTATCTGTTTCGGTAATGTAGATGCGACGTTGTTTAGATTTCTGCCTACGTGTTTGTTGGCTTCCTCTCTGAGGAATTTAAATTGTAGTACATTATTAACCTGACTGTTGTATGAACGAATAGTAAATTAAATTGTCAAGAGCGATGCAAATAACATGTTTTGTATGTTTTATTTTTCTTAAATTACTGCGCATTAAGATAAAATGCACCTAATTATAAATGATTATTCAAACAATACAGTATATTTGACGCATGGTCCATTCATATTTAAACGGGAATGTGAATCACTAACAAACAAATTAAACCTGAAAGAAGTTTATACCTAACGCCGTGTTTAACTCATTATTCCATCGTATCGCCAGCGATGCGCTTACGCACCCCCCTGCCCCCCTCTACCTCTATAAAGCCTTCGCGACCCGCGGCGGCCTCAGTTCTAGTTGCATCACCAACGAGTGCACACGCAAACATGTTTTCGCCGCGATTGCTAGCGGTATTCGCTGTCCTTGCAGCAGTAGCTGCCGTGCCGGTAACCGAGCGCCCGGTGCCGCAACCCATCACAACAATATACAATGAAGATTTCGAAAATCCGTGGTTAAGCTTCCCGATCTTTGGTAACTTGTTCGCTCCCCTGTGGAAATTGTTCCCGACTTTCGCCGACATCGGACCCAGAATCATCGCTGATGATGATAAATTCCAAGTTGTAGTGAATGTCAAGGACTACAAGAAGGATGACCTAAAGGTTAAGGTGAAAGGTGACTTCATCTTTATCCAGGGCTCACACGAAGCCAAACAGGACGACCGTGACGTATTCGCCAGCCAGTTCTTCCACACATACACACTGCCGGCGAACTCCAGCGCTGCCGACGTCTCTGCCGAGCTGAGCAGTGACGGAAACCTGATTGTGACCGCGCCAGTCAATGGCCCCGTCGACAGGACAAAGGAAGTCGACCGGGAAGTGCCCATTGTTGAGTCTGGAAAGCCCTTCAAAGACGAAAAGGTAGAGAAAACAACCCCCTTGCCCGCTGTGACGGCCGCTGACGAAGAGGACCGAAAGGAGCCAACGACCCCCGCCGAGAAGGAAGACATAACCGAAAAAGATAATATTATCCCTCATGGAAACGAAGTCGCGGTATAAAGTGATAAAACTAGATTAAGTATTTAATTATAAATCAGTATTTTAATAAATATTTTTTTTTATATAATCTGAGTGTTTTGCTTGCCGTGTTGGTATGCGCCTTGCGTCTCTTTTAATGGGCCCCGCGTGGAACGAATGCGATATGTGCTGGACGTGTAGAGTGCGACTTATAAAACAATGGAGGTTAGTCTTTGTTATTGTTGTTAAATGAATTGCAAACGTTCACGTCTCGAGTTTCCAATTCGTTTCGGTGTTATGTGTTAAATGGAATTCGACAATTTTGGGCTATGCGACAAATAGGGCTCGACAAACAACAGCATTTCAAAAAACTAATTTTATCAACGTCCTATGGTAAATATTGATCCTAGGAACATTCTTCGAAATTAGTCATATCCCGTCATAGTCTTCAGCGTGGGTTTTACAAACATTGTCAACTACGTGTGGGCTTTACAAATATTTGTCTCTTACTTTCATTTCGAAGTCTAAGTGACTTCAATTAGGTCATCAAACATTAGCCATTACGGCATTGTATGTTAGTTGTGTATTAAATATGAAACTGTTTTCTGTTGTCTCGGCGTGGGCGGCCATACGGCTTCATTTATGTCACGGTTAACTGACTAGGCTGATGTACTGGATTATACTGCTTTAACCATAAATACTCGTACAATATTATATTACGTTTCTACTAACTGAGTAACTTTATTTAATAGCTAAACAAAATATTACAAAATATCGAAACTAAAGTATCGTTCTAAATGGCGGTGGCTTCTGGGGATTATTTCGAAAAAATAATCAAGAGCACACGTTACTTAACAAGTCATCGCAGGTGTATTACGTGGACAAAAAAAAGTACAAATGCAAGCGTTCGATAAAACTCACGATTAACTACATCTACCAATCTTTTTGTAGTACATACTACGTATGTTTTTTTTCGTGAACAATACGTGACATGAACAATGAGTACGCTAGGGAGCAATTTTCGCCGGTGAAAATAACTAGCATACTGCGCCGCCAATGAACCGTCAAAACTGGACCTCACATCATGTGTGACATTCCGGACCACTGACCGACTTTACGTGGTTGACAAATATTCCAGAACAGACGTAATTTTACTATGGACCTTACAATCAAAACAAATGACTGCTTGCTGTTATGTAAGATAACATGACGTGAACACAATATTGGAATAGCCTGCGAATGTTGTTGCACTACCATGAAATTTGATTTATAGGTATATTACGCGATTATTAAAATGTTATGCATTTGTATTTTGGAATCAGTATCGACCATTGTATTTCGGTTGCTACCGAAAATAAACCTTTACAATTTCACTAGATTTTGACAGGCTTATTCGTAAATGTATTTTTATGTATTGTGCATGATAAACTTAAAAAGGAAACAAAGTAATATATAATCAAACATACGATCCCGATATTGATTGATACAAAATACTAACAATCAGTCACAGTGCTCTACAAAAGTTTCCACACGTGTCCAAGATATTTTTCTGTTGATAAGACCTTTTGGGGAGTTTGACATAGTAAAACTATAACAGTTTGGTGGTAGGCACATCGATGCCTCGTACTCGTTTCGTGATGAATTGTATCGGATTACGCACTACGCAAGTACGTACTGATTAAACGGGAGAGACATTACTGGCTCGGGCGGTTCAGGTTTAGTCAGTAAGAATTTGATACTACCCACTTCCTCCCCCGAAGAGGTCCGTGCCCGCCCCCCCCCCTGTGCCCGCCTTACCAAAAAAAATAAACCTCTTTTTAATTCGCTGAATCCGCTGCGGATCGGTTATTACACAGACTTGAATTATAAACTTTCTATTTAGGTCGGTGTCAGCTAAATTGTGACATTAACCATCAAATGTCGCACACGTCCCTAAGGCGGCACACGATACAATGAACAAATTCAGACTCTTGTACAGTTTGAGTCTTTACGTAAACTTGATTAGTCTCAGTACTTGCTGATTTACCGCCTTTCGGCAGTACATCTGATAGGTCGGTCGGTAGCTTAGTTTGTAAAGCGACAACACTGAAGGTGTTGTAAGCCAGGAGTCGCAGGTTCGAGTCCTATCTAAGATTTGTATTTTTTCATTGTATTTTTTATATTTAAAGACAAAGCTTTGCCTTTTAGTAAGAGGGAGTGTTTTACACACTGAGAACTTGTAAAGAATTCGTTCTTTCTCCCAATATAGCTAGACTGAGAGGAAATACGCATACCCAACAAATCCTCAGTGTGTAAAACGCTCCCTCTTACTGACTCAGTATTCCAAGAAGCCTTTCCTATTACCATAACAGTTACGAGCTGACAATACATCATAACGGAATGATGTATGTAAACTGGTAAGTTCACACGGTTAGGTATCGAATGGAAAATCGTTTGTATATCGATACTCTACTCGATTGTGATTCAACTCTCAATTTAATACGTGACGATGAAACACAACGCAATTACTGTTTCAATCAAATGCATATTTAGGTAGTACATGAAAACTAAAGGCGTATTGTGTACATAGCAACAGAATCTAGGGAAGTTTTATATTTCATCAAATTTCTAAAAATATTGTAACATAAAAAAATGTATGAACTAATTATAGTTTGTTTTAATTAAGGTCTTTAGTAATTAAACAAAATCTAAATGTAAACAATTTTGTTAGAGCCCTAAACAATTAGTACTATCAAAAATGTATTTTCGTATTTAATTATTGGCAACGAAGCAAATAAGAACCTTAAAATAAACCATAATTTTTGTTTATCCAGTTTATGTCTCTCAGGTATGTTAGTCAAGTTATCCTAATTAATTGGTGAGGAGTTGGCATTTAGCCAAAAATATAACTTTGCTTAATATACCTCTCCAATGTCCAATTGGTCAGGAGTACACTCCTGACACTAGGTACAGGTATACACTAGGTACCAATTGGACATTGGATTGTACAGCTCGCAATATGATAATTGCAATAAATATTAAAAAATAGTATAAATCTATATAAAAACTTAGACAATTTATTTTCAAACTTGTAATAAGCGTATAACATCAATTTTACTTCGATCACGGTCCTTTTGTCTCGGTATTTGGTCCTTATAGGCGCGGAGTCATACGCGTTGTAAGTCACATCACCGCGGCACCGACATCACACACGCACGTATTTAGTTATAGCTATGTCAGTATGCATTGTTCCTCGTCCGTGCCTCGTTTACAAAATACGCTCCTGTTGTAAACCTCAGCAACAGTTGCCGGGAACATGCTGAAATGTTATTTTAAACATTGAATTGATACCATTTCTGTTGAGACTTGCATGCAGTTTGGTATGAAATGGTTGTGTTAATTTATGTTGTTAGATTCTCGTGTATGTTGTTGTTGAATCCTCAAAATATTAGTATATTACATGTAAAGTATAGATACGTGTTATTTACTAATACCAAGTTCTTTTCAGGATAAAAAGTGGGCCTTACATAAAGTTACTGATTTTTTCTCAAGAAGCCATTTCAAAATCGACACAATTTTCGAACAAAAAGTGTGAGTCGAGTTGATAATGAGATATTTTTCAAAAGCATTTCCAATAGGTAACAATTAATTCATACCGGTACTGAAGTCCAATTTGTCATGGCAACAAATACATTGTACAGAATGTAATGAAAATTATCATACAAATATCATACACAATTCATAAAAAGGGGGTGAAAGTTGTGTTATGAGTATCATTGTATTGTAGTGCCGGACAATATGGGCGAGTGTAATCACACACGCAATTCATTTATAATAGCTTAAAAGGCGTAACTATCAGTGTGTATTGATACGGGCTGTATTACGTAACGGACAATCAACTGCCGCTACTCAACACTTCTGACGTTGCTGAAATGGCTAATGTTATCCTACAACGCAAGTCATAACATTGGTAGTACTATAAATGTTATGTGCTTGTGAGATTACACTATCGGGACTTTGATGTAAGCTAAACCAAAACTGGTTTTTTAATTAAATTTTGTAGTTACGGTGGCCAAGTTTGTCATGCTGCATAAATCATTGTTTTAGTTAGGTGTAGATAGTATATTTAAAATATTTTATTTAACGTACAGTCCTATTTCGTCGTGGTGGCCTTTTACTGACAAACGGTGCATGAAAACTTCGCAAAGAAACTTAGATTCTATATTTGAATCTGAAATCGCCGATCCGCAGTGAGGCTAGCGTGGTGATCAATGCTCTAACTTTCCCTATCAAAAAAGGCCTGTAACCTGTGCTGATTATTATTATGTTTTCAATATTGCAGTCCTATTTCCGCGTAAAGGCTATTCCAGAATTCCTGCTAGACAACTTCGTCAAACTCCTGCTTCTGCCTGCCACTCTATATAGCCTTCCCCCATTTCTTTGGTAGTCAGCTGCGGCCGCGTCCAGTTGTCATAATATGGTAATCATGGGCTGGAAATATAAACATTAAAAATGCATGGATAATACTGCCGAAAACGATAAGATTGTCATTGTACCCCTATTTTTAATCATCTACTGTATATTGTTTCAGTTCATTTGCATTGATGTTACAATAAAGACAGTCATTTTAAACTCTGATATATTATTATTATAACCATAAATATTTGTTATCAAAATTTGGTAACATTACAGCATCACAATATTCGTTATTGAGTATTTACAATACGAGCGCTTACTGTAAACATCGTTAGTTTCAGAAACATTCAATCGTTTACTATTATGCAGAATACCTCAACTGATCCACTTATCCAGCTTTCGATTAATATACATGACAAGGCAAATACTATCATTCATTCTGATGTAACACCCATTTAAATACTCACCAAACCTGCTTCTGATTAGCACACTTAATTAGGCTAAATCTTGTGATATATATCTCCATATTATAAAATAAAACAAAGTCCTCCGCCGTGTCTGTTTGTTCGCAATAAACTCAAAAACTACTGCACCAATTTTCATGCTGTTTTCACCAATGTATAGAGTGGTTCTCGAGGAAGGTTTTAGTATAATTATAGTATTGACTAAAATATAACGATAGTTGTTGAAAAGTGATAATAATTGCGTTGAATATAGAAGAATTGGGTAATGCTTTTACGGCTATAGCCGATATTCACGCGGGTGAAGTCGCGGGCTAGAGCTGGTAACATAATATATCTCAGTGTATAATTAACTTTTAGAACGTGTGGTATATGGGCT
Organism: Chrysodeixis includens; assembly: GCA_941860345.1. Taxonomy (NCBI): domain Eukaryota; kingdom Metazoa; phylum Arthropoda; class Insecta; order Lepidoptera; family Noctuidae; genus Chrysodeixis; species Chrysodeixis includens. The sequence goes on along the minus strand of OW796091.1, from coordinate 1,643,487 downwards.
GAAGGTCACACGATATATACAAAGTTCTACTTTGAATCGATTACGTTGACAGCAGATTAGTTACCCTCGATTTGACATTGACATTGCTATTGTATTGCATAACTGATTTAAGTTCTAATTTGAATTACTTAATTTTGTTCTGTTTTAAGATGTTCATCGGTTAAGAAAATTTGCTAGTAGTAGAGACATTAGTTCTCTTAAGGCTTAAGGTGCTAAGTAAAGTACTATATGGAGAAATTACACATTGAAATTTTTTTTTTTTTTTTTACAAAAAGAGATTATTAGTAAAGTATTAGTTAGGATTGTTTAGGATGTTAAATATTGTATATATTATACGGTACAACAATCACCCCGTTGGGTAAACAATAATTAAGTCCCAGTCGGGTCTCGGGTAGTAAAAAAATGATAAGAAAATAGCGTAAAATTATAAACATTTTATTGTCTGTAAAAGGTTTATTGATTCCCCTTTGAGGCACCGAATAACCGAAGTCAGACCATTGATTTCCTCAGATTACGTGACCAGTTTAGCTATGCATTTTAAATTAGCTATTATCCACTGATATATAGGTTTTATTTAAATTAGTTCCAGACCGCTGACATATTCGAAATCCGGTTACGGGCTGATTCAAAAAATAAATCATTCATCTACGTTTTTAGGGTATTTAAGCTCTTTTAATTAGGTGGCTTTAATTTATTTTCAAGGACAGGTAGAAGTAGTTTAGGCTTATATTTTTTGGTCACGGATTGTTTGCTTGCCATCGCTCTTTGTCAGTGACGCTTAATGCTCATAATTATTAAGATCGATAGTTTATGCTGAAGGTGGCTGTTTGATATTAGAAAACAGTCCTTGTTATAATTTTTATTACTAGCCTGACATATCCCACTGCTGGGCGAAAGCCTCCCTACTCTTCTTCCATTTATCTCTCTCAAGAGCCACGAGTGACCACTTCGGTAAAAATGAATCCAGGTCTTTTCGCCATCTCCGCTTCGATCCCTGTGAAAGAGAAAAATGAAGTTATTCTCCAGAACTGTGGAAATCCGCGAAAATTGTCGGGAGCAGAAAAGCAGATAGAAAAGCAGTTATTTTGAAGACAACTTGTACGGTTTTCCAGAGAGTTTCTATCTAATATGTTAGAGACGATGAAGTCAAAGTTCTGTAATAATAATACGTAAACTATTTATAAGACTTCATCCAATCTCCTAGGTACATAAATTGTATTGGATTTCGTACCTTCAGAGATGAGATTGAAAACCAAAATATCAACATTCTTGTGTAGTATACAAACGGATAATAATTTTGCATTTATAATATACGTACGTCAGCTGTCATCCGGCCGTCTGTCTGTCTGTCTAAAGGTCATTGTCATTAGGTGTCTAGCCTTATTGGAATGTGCCTTCATTTGAAGTACATGGGGTTAACTCATCATACACATTTGTTTACATTTTATTTATATGTAAAACTGACGAGAATTTTATGCTTCTTTTGTTTATTTAATGATAGAGATTTTATGACTGAGTCTATTGTAGTTATGATATTAAATTTGCAATTTGGAGATGTTATTCATAAAAGACATCTCATCTCTACCCTTCTGAACGAGAATTTTAGTATTGGAATGCGGTTAAGCCATTTTAAAGTTTCTTTTCCTAAAATGACTCCCGCACTAAGGAATTTAATCCTTGTGTCGTGGGGGGTTTCATACACATTTAATTCTCATACACCCAGACTCGGAACAAGCATTTGCAAGCTACAGCTACTTTGACTTGCGACCCCCCGCTTCGTCAGCTTATGATTAAGGACTCCGGTTGGGTCGGAAACTAGTCGGGCTATCCCGATAAATACGCGTGAGTAAACCGTTGTATCATTTAAGTATGCACGCTACAGGTTTATAGCAAACCATGTATGTACGCGTAGATCATTATAGACAAAATACAACGTTAAAAAGGTGAGATGACACTTAACGGGGAAGTCGCGAGAATAATCGATTGATTCAAATTATTCTACTTTACGCGTAACGTCGCAGGCGTGAAGGTAATCCACCAAGTACCGAATGAACGGCACAAAAAGTACCGCCTCGTTACAGTTCCGTTTGAATCCCTTCGAAGGTTAGTTAAAATTGAAATAACCGCGTGGTATGGTGTTAGGCAATGTTAATCGCAAAATCCATGTAAGGCAGATCGATATTAATATGAAATGTTTTATTGTGATTGCTTAATGGTTATAAAGTTATGTTTGAAGCAACTTTTAGCTTGCTAAAATGGATCATGAAACTTTCATATGGGTGACCTATACCCGGGTGGTATAGGTCACCAAGTCAATTACCACTGTGCGCTCGTGTCGCGGGTTCGATCCTCGAGTAGGACAAGTATTTGTGCGATCTGAGACTGGGTGTCTTTGTGCGTGTAAATTGAACGTCTGTGTAACCCCCGCGATACAAGGATTTAATTCCTTAATGCGGGAGTCGTTTTACAAAAGAGAAAAAAAATATCTGATTCTCTGCTCGCTAACTATAAGTAAAGCCTTAAATGTGGACTGTTACCGTGGTAGCAGCAAGGCGCTGTGGAGTGAGGCCGCTACGCACAGTCAGACGGCAAGTAGAACTTTACCTGCTTAACAAGCTCAGGATGGCAAGATCAGGAGGTGTGGATCACTTAACATCACCAAAATAGCCAGTATGTTGACCACCTTATTGAACTTTACAAAGGTAATTGCTGCTCAATTTCATGCATAACAACCTTAGAATAATTAACACGTTTACACGTCGCAGAACACAAATTATTACAGCGATATCGTTTATTATACAAATAATTGAATCAACCAGATTCCTTGGTTAATGTTAATTGCAAATGTATGTAAATGAGGGGCATCTAATCTGAGCCCGTAGCGTAACGTATGTAGGGAAGCTGCAATCAATTGGCCGGTTGTAACTAGATACATTGCCTAATCACACCGCCTGGCAGGTGGATTGATGATTGCAGTGCTATCTAGTCAGCGACCATTCCCAGTCTAATGCAATACCAAATACTTGATAATTACTGGGTACTTGACAATTTCAACTTCTTTTGTAACAATGCAAATTGACGTGTGGGTAAGGGTCAATCCATTTAGCAATTAACCTGAAGGAAAATAGTTTGGCTTTTTTGTGTCAAAGAAATGTGACCGTTACGTCGTTGAGTTAAGGATGACTTTGCTTTTTTCGGTAGCGGTTCAAAAGACTTCGATGCTGTGTATGAAAAGCGTTATTGCACATTCGATTGATCCGATGAACTACTACCACCTTTTAAAGGGTTTTATTGCAGTTGCGGAAAAGAGACGACAATTTACGCCTTATAGCATGCTGTCACTTTTCCAAAACTGTAATCAAATTATTTGGTTTCAGATAGTCCTACTCTAGAGTACATCTTTCAGGTGGATGGATTAAATTTTTCCACTTAATAATATTCGTTAGTAACGTAAATATACCACGCATATATTCATAATACGTTATTTAATGTTATTACAATCAAGAAATGTTTAACATAATATTATGAATTCTTATAAAAATATTACCTACGCACTTCTTACGTTAGTTCATTATTCTTAGTTATCTTTGATTATGAAAACGGTCTGTGTACAACAATGCTTACGTTAACTTTACAATAATAGCTTATTATCGTAAACATATATTAATACGAGATTGTATAAGTGATATTAGAAAACATAAATGTCGGGCATTTTTAAAATTCCGTGACTGAAAGGAATTCTATTATTTAGCTGTCTGGCTGTAGGAATTTAATTGTTAGTAATGTACAAACATTATTTAAAACAGGACTTCAGAATGCTCTCAATAGTTGAACAATGCGCTTGCTTTGCCCTCTATCTCGATTCTGGTTTAAGATGTATTCAAAACTTGTAGAGTATTTAAACCTCTACAATATTGATCAAGGTTGCAAAAGCATAAAAACCTGCAAAAAAATATTTTTTGATTTTTGATCTTGAAATATCTGTCGTGGATACACTACGATAGGTAGGTTTTGATAAAAGATTTAGGGTAACACAATTAATATTATCCAAGATTATAGATTACTATCTCTCATCCCGAGATTCTAATTTGATTTGCTTTAATTTAATTATTTTTCAGTTTAAATAACTAGTAATAAACAATATTTTGTACGTCAGGGTGGAACATTACATAGACAGATTTGCATCTGGCCAGTTTTATTATTATACTCTTCATCGATACGTGTGTTGTTTTTAGAACTTTAAAAACCGACTGGAATTAATTCATTTCTCCTCTATGTTGGTACACAAGCGCCTTATCAGGACATAAAAGTCACTGACGTTTGAAGAAAAATAATTTGATTCTCACATTAAATTTCTTCTACGATTTTACTAGCGCAAGCTATGAAAAACGTGCAGGTAGCAAGTTGTTGAAGGGTCACTGGATGTAAGATATGTGCTCTCAATAAGGCAAACAAATGTTTGTGACTTATCTAACTGCTTATGTTATGTATCGTCAGCTTGGGACAGAAATAATGAAGTGATGGCATCTAAATAATACATGATGGGAATGAAATAATAATAAAAAACATCTAAATAAAAGTCTTTGTCTTCAAATGTCCAAGCTAAAGTGCAATTTTACTTAAACACTTTTTCCTGGAATCAGAACTAACTTAGACGCAGCTAAGAGGTGAAGGTTTTGAGAGCATTTGTGGAGAATTTTCTTAGAACCACTAGAACTGGGAAATAATTCCTTTTTATACCTATAGTGTGTAGGTAGAGTCTTTGTAATTGGTCACCCATGTAACATGTGTTGACTGGACAATAACAATAAGCTGCTTCCGTGTGTCGTTCCATCTTTGGAGGAAGTACAAACTACAGGTTATGTAGCAAAATCAAAATCGAGAATGATATTTCTTTCCGAGAACAATTGTCGTTCACTTATACGTTCGTTTAATTTAGTTTTGGAAATTGTACCTACTCGATTATCATACTTATTAAATGGATAAACAGTCACATGCTGTCACTTTCAAAACGATGAGCGAAAAATAGAAAATACTTTTATAATATATGGACTTTCTTGTATGTTTCTTTCTTCAGCTTTTAGAAGAACACAATTAATACCCATAGACTTCGCATTCACGCTATGCTAGTGTAAACCGATTAAGGAATCTCGTGTATTGTGTAGGGTGCTTAAGTCCAAGTCTAGATTGCATAACTCCGGTCGGTAGGAACCGGTTATGCGCTAATTAGCAATCAAGCCACGTATCACCAAATACCACTACACCATGGTTAGGCATGTAGTAGCAGGCTGGATATGAAGGGCTGACATAGGCAAACACTGTATTAAGCATAGGCATTGAGAAATCTATAGTGCCTTTTCAAATTTGAATAGGTAATTTACTATATTTTAAAAACAATTACAAGGTAATGCTATTTCTGCTTAGAACATTTTCTGGCTATGGGACTGTTTAACCTTTTAAACAAATTAAAGTACATATATAGATACAAATGAAATGAAAAGAGACCAGATGAGACTGCTATTCTTCATAATACACATAAATTGAACAGTCAATAAAAATTAAATTTGATGTACACCGGCGAGCTTAATTCACTTAATACATAAAGAAGTCTGATACATTAGTATCAGATTTCTTCTTGCTCTAAGATAACTATTACTAAGCTAGAGAAGCTTAAAAACATTTATTAGATTTTTTTAGAAAAACGGAAACCGTTCATATTTAGCCATCTGAAAGAAAGTATTGAGTATTTCCGTTCATTACAATATTGTTCTAATCTAATCTCATGTCTAAAACCACGATCAACCTGTTTAATCTAGTTCGTAATGAAAGTTTTTACGGTAACGGACTTTGTTTATAACAATTGTGATTTTATTACGAATCACGTTTATACACACGACATGTGTATCAAGTAAAACATTGGATAAAAATATAATTTTGATGTACAAGTGAAACTCTAGGTCACACAATTTTGACACATTTCTTTTCTCTCTTTGTTCACCTATCTCTCTACCTCAAGTTCTTTCCATATGCCTTTGGCTAAAACTGAAAGCCTTCACAGTTTGAGCCACCGGTTAGAAGAAGAATTGTGATTACCTTTAGAACAAGTCTCCCTATTTGTCTTATAGTTGTTGGGTATTGTATTAAGCTTCATAATGTTTAGCAAGATGAACCAGACCTCATTTTCTTCCAAGTTTTGCGTATAGAAGGTGAAAGTGTTGCTATTTCTCTTCAGGTCGAGAATTGCAAAGATTCAATTAAGTATTCATCGTGATTCTTTCGGTATATAGTGGTACTTAAAATATTTCAGGGATAGGTCAACGAACTATGTATAACGCATAAGTTGGGTTGAACCTAAGTCACCTGATCTTTAAGAAAAATATCAGCTTACCTAAAAGCCGTACGTACGGACTAAGAAAATATCGCACAACAGCGTTAACCTAATCCTAAGTCTAGATTTATTACTATCGAGGTGCGTTCATAATCATAAATCAGGCGTGTGTAATGTCCTGAGAATGGTGGACACTGTTATCTATGACGTCATAAATTGCTGCTGGATCTTGCTATTGTATTGAAAGGTAATTTATTACTTTGATTGACGTTTCAAGTGTCAGATAGAGGGCGCGGCCGAGCTGGTTTTTGTGGGTGATGCGATAGTTTTTTGTTATATTTGGAGTATGATTGACACGCTAACGACTACTATAGGCAAAAAGGTCAGCAGCATTTATATGAATTGTGAGTATTTCCGATATACATATATCTAATCTTGTCGATTATGTATTTTTGAACAAGTTCGCTTCAAACTGTTCGCTAGTTCCACGTAGTTGACAGTTGAGTTCTACATACATGATCACGACAATTTACACGATAGTCATGTAATTTCCAATAGGTTTGAACATTTAAAATTATTGACATCTAATTTAGCTAGAGTCATCATCTTCCTGCCCTTATCCCATTTTACTTGGGGTCGGCGCAACATGTTTTTTTTTCTAAACATGTTGCTAATGGATTTGGCTATGGTTTTATAGTCGGCCGCCTGCCTGACACTAACCCTCTTTGGGAATGCGATTGTTGGTTGTTTACCCGCCACCATTCGGGTGACCCAAGGTGCTTGGTACAGTGCACTGGGTCTTAAGGTCCATTAGTCGCCTTTTACCACACCCAGTGGAGGATATGGGGTGGTGCTATTCTTTATATCCGGACACCACACGGACCCTAATTTAGCTAGAGTGCGTAATTAAATTGAAACGCCAATGAGGTATGAGATGATTTAGATACATCGTTATATGCTGAATTATTTCAATGTTTGGAGGATAGTTTAGCAGGAACTGTGGCCACAATTGCCGAGAATGGCGCAATAATTTACTGCTACAGTAAGGTAATAGGCAGTGATGTCATCCTTTGTACCGTCCTAACTATAGTGGGCTATTGTGCTTGATAGAGCATTCTGCATAATGCAAATCATCTCTAATTTGTTGTTTACGTATGTCTTTTGTATTTAAAATGATGTACATGAGAACGAAAATTTATTTTTAATTAAATATTAAATGCATTTTATCATTGCCATTTAACATGCTAGTTGATTCTTTGGTAAGTAATCCATTGAAATATGTAGCGTTAGAGCCTTTCTGGCTTTAAGGATTTGGACTGTGGAATTTTGAAAACTCTTAACGTGATGACTTATTTTTTTATGAGTGTGATGGTCAATTTTAAATCTCAGTCTTTTAGAAGAGGATTTCAATAAGGATGTTTTGGATCTATTAAGTACTTATATTTTGAAGACCAATTGGACTTTTTACGCCACAGGGGAAATTATATGGTAGCTAAGCGTGGGATAGGAAATTGCATTACATGCGAATGTTATGACTTCGAAACAATACGTTGCACTCTCAAAAATTTGGCCTTTGACTCTACAATGTACAATTACTTGTTGTGACTTTCTAAGTCTCTGAGCATAGACTTGATAAAGATTAGTGTGGAATGGAAGTGCCTATCCATCTGATTGATAAACATTATGAAATTTATCCTAACAAATTTAAATAAGTCCATGTGGACATAAGCCCAGCATTTCAATTATTTAGGTGGAAAAGGTTTGGTCTTTCAGGAAAAATCTATGTTTATAGATTATAATCGCTACGAGAAGTCGAAGGCAATTTTAATTAATTTCGTAATTACATTTCTATCGTTACTATTAACTAAGCGTGTTACTAATATAAAAATTGATGAAAGTCTATAACTATTATCCAAGTCCGCAGTATCAGTGTTGGTGCGCACACACCGTGTCGATGTTTTACCGCTCGCATAGTGTGCGCGCGCGTCGGCCGTCGCGCATATTGTGTGCAAACTTCTGCGTTTCTGTGGCCGGCCATGTGTGGCGTTGCTTTATATCATTGATTTACGACTACACCAGCTGAATGTTGATTGCTGATTTTATATTGATCTTCACACCTGTGTTTTGTAAAGAAGTAGACAGAGAACTCTAATATCTTGTCCTACTTAACTGATACTATATCTATATGCGATGTTAGAAAGTTTTTCAGTCTAGTGCAAAGTGGTTTTGTAGATATTATCGACGTTTACGAAACACTTGCTCTACTGAGATTTCTTAGACGAAAATATCTCTCACCTATGTGCTTTAAATTCCAACCAAGACTGAGTCATTCAATTTAAGAAGTTTTTTGGATTGATTGTCTTTTTTCTACCAAACCTCGTATTCTTCCAAAACAAAACAATCATAGTCATTAAATTAAATACATTAGGTAACCGCTTGTTAAAGTAGTTTTTAAGTGGTTATTGATTTCTGGTACCTTCTACCTAAAAATCGATATGGGAAAACCCAAAACTCAACGAATAAAAAATATAAGGATAAAAAACAACATTTTATTATATCATACACGCATGGTCACGAAAAAGAATTTAAATGGTCCATCAATATCTAAAATTACAGGTATGTAACGTGGATATATGGATAGAAAATAAATACCTGTAAAGGCGATTTATAAGTACCTTAAATTTTAGGGATATTTTAGTTAAAGCGTGTTTTCGATGTATGAAAATAGCTTTCTTAATAATTGGTAGAAAAGAAAAGTATTGGTATTTGAATAAGCTATGACTTGAAACGGAAAATTATATTACTGTAAAACCCCGAACTATGGCACATACGGACAATAAGTTTTGCCTAGTGAATGTTGGTAAAAGTTTGAAAGAATGATGATCTTGAAATAATTTGGCCTTTTACCATTATGGGTTGTTAAGTATTAGGTTTTACTGGAAAATCTTAGGATGCGCCATGGTTCGGGGTTTTACACGAGCATATACATACTGTTAGAAAAAAAAAATGCGTGCCAAAACAATTTAAGAAAATTATTTACATAAAACATTATGACTTTAGACTTCAGTATTCGAAGAATCCTTTGACCTATTGTCTGGTTAACTGTAATATTATCAATTATACTGTAAAGAACTATACAATTCAGTTTGCAATAGGCGGCTCCATTGATCGAAGTATAAAGAGTCGTGTCGCGTCACTATCGTGTGCATATCTCTTCGATCTAAGTCACGTATATGTTAAGATCAAGTCCAGACCTTTCTCTACGTTTCTATGACAGTAGATAAAACAATAACGAGAATTGTGTTAAGGCGATCAATGAAATTAGTTTAGTTTTTAATGCTACTGTAATAGTAAAAGAGCCTTCAATAATATTACGTCACACAATCAATTGAATGCTTGCAAGTTACCTTGCATCTTATGTCAAAGGCATAAGGTTGATTTTTGTATATCAAAATTATCTAAAACGTATGCTATACATAAAATTCAGCCAAGTTTTATGATGGCTATCAACGACCGGTTTCTGAATAGGCTGGTTTGAAATTCGCGCGATCGTTCTCTTATCGGTTGGTGATCTCTGTCGCGTACGCCGAAAACATACCTTTAGTCATGTTTGTTTACTATATTTTTGTTAAGGTATAAAAACTCGTGTCGTAAATTGTTTTTTTTTTTGGGTTAAGGAAAGTCATTGTGTTTTGTTTAAATTGTGCTAGATCCTGATGCCCAAAAACGTTCATTTGATTAACGAAATATGAACTTCTTATAAAGTGATCCGCTTGTTATAAGTACGTGTGGAAGATCCAAGTAGGTTGTACTCATAAGCGAATCACAATATTTGAAAATCCAGTGCTAACAGAGCGTGCCTTATGTTTATACAATGTCTGTTTAACTTAACCCATCTCTATTACGGAATCCTATTGTTTAGCAGTTCGGTGTGACGCTATCCTCCACCTGAACAATGGCCGCGGTCGAAGCCACAGGAGCTACAATGCATGTTTACTGTTAGAGACCCAGCCGACGGCCACAATTTATTATTAGAATAGTACACACTAGACTAGGCTTAGACGATGTTACGTTAGTTTAGTCACGAATAGAAATTCGTGTACTTCGACAAGAGATGTGAGTGTTTTTACTCACCTGTTCAAAACATTTAGATGATTTGAGAAATGTGTCTGTCTTTAAGCCAAAACATAGAATACAGAAGAATAAAAATGGTGGAATTAAGGCAAGCTATTTAAATTCGAAAATAACGATCGATGCCGTCTGTAAAGAGGCATTTACTTTTGTATTAGTTATTATCTGATATTTAACAAAAAAAAAATACAATTTGTGACATACTAAAAGTTGACGAAGCAGTTTCGTGTACACAGCCACTAACAAAGAAAATGTTCCAACATTCCGTAAATATGAATACAAATACGTTTACGCAGGGGAGTTCCAAAGAGCGGGAAACTAAACAGTTTGTGTCGAGTGATGACATCGCTTTACTAAAAGAATGAATGATCTACATTGTTTCACTAAAGGCGGAGGTACAATGGCTTAGTAAAAACGCCAGAGCGTAAACAGAACCAGAAATATTCAACCGGGAATTCAGTATCTAGTTTAAAAGGAAACAATTTGTGTTTATTTTTGAAAGAAAGCTTTAGTTAGTTATAAACAAAAAGCTACTGGTAATTTTTGAGACAAATTCTTGCAGTATTATGATATAATTTGTGGTCCCCCTTTGTTCTCATAATTATGTCTTAGAATGTATTTGATGCACACCCGAGGCGACACTGGCTCCCCTACGTCACATTTATCCTGGGAACAATATTATCCGGCGTCTTTCCCCCGACTGCGCTAACAACGCCCCGTGGCTACGTCTGGCGCTCATCCAATACCTCCTTTGTACATAAACCACTTCATTACAGGAGACAACAGCTGCCGGTGATAAACTGAGCACTTAAATTGATAATTCTAGACTTTGAATTCTGAACATCAATATTTCTAGTCTGCTGTTGAAAAATTACCCTCTACAAAATATGTTTACACAATCTGTGTCTGTCTTGATTTATAACTAAAGTTTAGCTCAAGACATGAAAAGTTCATCGTTTTCATTTTGATAAAAAAATTTAAAGATCATGATAATATTTGGTTGACCTTTTAAACCATCTAGGTAAATGCATAAAGGATCGACACGAGTTTCGTTCAAAAAATTGGCTATCCTCCTAAATGGTAGGACCATCCCCTATCCACAGCATACGGATATTCCATTTGCATACAAGATCTAAGAAAACCGAGGATCAACAAAACTTTTCTATTTACCAAAACCGTCGCCGCAAGCAATTTCTGCGTGATCCCCTATATCTTCATAAAATTCTAGATCTCAAGACGTGTGAACCTATATATTAATATACTATTTCTATTCCAACGGTTACAAAAAAAGTTGTTTCTCCAGGATATTCGTGAGCGCATATTTATTGGATTCGAACGATATTGCGTGGGAGAATACCCTGTATCTAAACAAATTATGCATTCCCCATTCAATTTTGGCCCTTATTATTTCGGTGTTAGGTTGGGAATGGCTCACAATGTTATGTGTTCGAAGTCTGATAGTTTTTCTAGGGGACAAATTCGGCAAGCTCTTTAGTTGTTTGAGGGCTCAAACTTGATGCTTCCAGTCGCCTTTTTCGGGATAAATAGATAACTTACGTGAGTCCAGATTAAAGTTTGCTTAGTTTTATAAAGATTTGAGTGTCACTGTAAATAAGATCAACTCAAGATGTTGGTGTAAAGCTACACGTGCCAGAACAAAAGCTAAAAGTTATTTATTAAAAAACCAATAAAACTGTACACATCCAGAATTCAATAACAAGATAGGTCCAAGCTGAAAACAGATAAGTTCGTTTCAATCGTTATCTCTTTCGACTAAAAATGTTGCAAAAATTTTATCCGAAATTTCGTTACCCGTCCGTATTTAGGTTACGTTTAATGTTACTAAAACAGAGTCCTCCTATCTGACTTTCGATAAAATCTGGACGCTTTTGGGCGAATTGTCACAGAAATTGATAGTGCTGTGCCAAATTACATTTGTGTTTAACGGAAACCAATTTCAGGTATCCTGAGAATGTACCCACTGAATATTTCCTTTCATATTTTTTTTCTAGTTCTATTTTGGGTAGTAATTAAACACGTGGTTTCGTTTTGGGATTAAATTAAACTTTTTTTGAATACGATTGTCCGGAAAACCTAGGATATAATTTCTCAGCAGCTCGTGTTTTCTAAACCTATTTTGAATATTCCATTTAGTATCCAGACTAAAATACCTGTTCAATTTTAAAAAACAGAATTTTCCCGAAAGCCATTAGACAATCGTTTTTCTGATAATTTATTATCTCACTATCAAAACCTGTTCAACAGCAATATTCAATAACGATATCCGGACAGATAAAGACAACAAGTATTTCATTAAGGCCTCGTTCACACAACCACTACAATACAATGTTATTGACAGTTGGTTTGTCTTCGGCATCAAAACAAACAACAGCTGACCTACATACGCGTAACGGATATGTTACCGATGATACGGTAGTCCGTGTGAACACCGGCCTAGCGGGAACTATTGCTGTTTGTGAATGAAATTAACGCGTTTGCGAGGAAAATGTCGACTTCGTTTTGAATGGTGATTTGGTTTTGAGGTTCCAAATGTGAGACCTGGAATAGATTTAGATATACGGTGAGGTATTCCGGTATAATCTGATAATAATAATATAATATGTTCCATGACTTTCACACATCGCCGTCTAGTCTCAAACTAAGCAGAGATTCTATTAAGAGTGCTAACTACTAGGCAACTGATTAACTAAATAGTACATACGTATTATAGATTAATTATTATTACACCTAGACACAGAACAAATGATCGTGCTCATCTCACAAACATTTGTTCTAGGTGGGAATCGAACTCACGACTTTTGATATAGCAGTCAGGGCCACTAACCACTAGACCAGCAGGCCAGTCTAAGAAGAAAAGATTTGAGTAATTTCTTAAAGACTGGGAATAAAGGTTTAAATCGGCCGTAGTCTAGTAGCAACGTCAATAAATTAATGTCTCAAATGGCTTTGTAAGTGTTGTTACATGTTTAAAGATAAAATAGCACGACAAACAGTATTTCATATTCATACAAATGATTATGGTAAATCACTATACGGATAAATAATTAGCAAACAATGATTTATATCTCCCTATTCATTGCGACTTAACTGATCATCAAGTCGTTGTAAAATTTTCCATAATATTGTGGCTGTTCTTTGGACTCTTATAACTGTTATAAGTTTTAGTCCAAAGTATACAAGTATTACTGTCTTTATGCTCTTGACTTTGAGACTGATCATGGTTTACCGAGACGGTCACAATTTTATAGATTTGTTGCCAATTTGCACGTGAAAAAGTAAGCAATATAGTCACGATGGTTATCCAAGAACGAATTTTCTTGAAGTTTATTGAGATATCATCATATTAACTTCCATATTTTTTGTATTGAAAAGATATTGTCATTAAAGGGTCTTCAGTTAGCTAAAACATGTTTGTGGCTATGCAATCTACATTTATATAAGTAATTCTTAGTCCTTCGAATTGTGTATATTAACACGAGCAAAACTTAGTGGAAGATTTTAAGATAATAATTAGGCACTAAAAACATACATTACTTGACCTAAGATATTCCTTTAGAAAAACATAGCAACAAAAACATGTAAATAAAGAATAACATACAGGAATATTGCAGTAAAACAATCGTATTTAGTGCTATTATTCAAATTAATGCCCCATCTCTATATTGTTCTATAATTGAAACTAACAAAACAACAAACGCTCATAAATTCTATTATTCAATTACGTATCGTCAGCAAAAAAATAATTAGCCGTCCTCTAAACAAGTTCTGGATATTTAACATCGAGCCCTCACGCTCAATTTACATCGGTTTCCGCCCGACCATGATGTTTTTGCTGACTATCCGCCGGCCATTGTATCGATAAAATCATCGAATCGGTCATTCGATTCGGAGATTACAATCGTAACAATCGTAATGTTATAAAACATGTTACGGATGACGACGTTTGTTGGAAACGTTTTGTAAATTATCGATTTTTGTTTACGATAATCGTGTACGATGAACCGTAATTAGCTGATTTATTAGCGGGACATTAATTTTCGATGGCATGGATTAAAATAATGTTGTTTGTAAATTGCCGAGTATTTAATGTTCAGCAATATATATTTTTTTATTTAACACTTCGGTCTAAGTTTGGCTGTGGTTAAATAATCAAGAAAATTCGAATGATGTATTTAAATTAACGACAAACTGGTTTCTATTTGATCTAATTTTAAGTCTTCTCAAATGTCGTTTAAAACATCAATAAGGAAACGGGTATTTAATTGGTAAGCAAATATCTTATTCATACAAAATATGAATTTATGTAAATTTTATTCTGTAATCTAGCTAAAATTCAAATAACAGGTTTCTGAATAAGAGATTACGAATTGAGTTTAAGTTGCAATTGCAGTAAGATGTCCTAAACCCCAAAATGTAATTAGATATTCAAATTAACAACAGTATCATATTCTAACATGAATATATGATTAACTAGTAGTTTAATATTCACTCATTACCGTGTTCAATTTCACATGTTAGCTATAATATCAAATTTTGATAATGAGCGCCGGTTTCCGATCGAATCCCGGGCGGAACGTGGAATAGTAATTTGTGGAGCAGAGATAAATCACAGCGGCATTGTTGCACCTGATTACATTGAAACTGATCATTATGGACCACTAAATGTACTAACAGAAATGTCATCTGCACCTGCATGTTTAAAATATGTGAGAATTTACATAATTATATACATACATAAACGTCACGGTCATGCTTCAATCCCTAGGGGGTAGACAGAGATCACATCTTTCCATTTGCTACGATCCTGGCATACCACTTTAGGTTCATCCACACTCATCAATCGCTTCATACACGCCCTTCGGTTTAGGGTACCCACTCCTGACCTGACCCTTTTTTAGGACTTTCCCTATTAGATCATGGAACAAACAAACTCCTAACAACTCCATTCAAACTACACTTGCATATCTGTTTCGTTAGTCTTCTTTCGTTCATCCTCTCAACATGCCCAAACCATTTAAGCATCCCTTTCTCAATCCTTGTGACTACATTTTCTTTCACGCCACATCTTTCCCTTATCACACTGTTTCTAATCCTATCGCTCAAATTCAGTAATTTCAGTGAATTTACATGATACTTTTTTTTAATTAGTAATACCTAATTATCATTTTGACGTTGAAAAAGTGCCACATACTTAGTAGTTTAAGTTGAATAAACGACTATTGATTTTGGTTTTGATAGAAGAACCTTTATCAGTTACATAACACAAGTACAGTACAGTATTCATAACATAAGTTAGTCTCGTATACTTAATTGACTAGATGGCGTTGCGAGAACATTGAGAGTATTTTTTATAGATAGTTACAAAGAAGCACAGAAGAAATCAGGTTTCACACTAACTTTGTGAAGTGTAATTAGTTAATGTAGTTACCAGTGCTGCTGAAAATATTATTTCCCATAAACCATTTAGTAGTATTTTTATACTACTTTAATATTTTACAACGCCGTAGTATTTTATCTCGGATAGCAACCCTTATTGATACATCAAGCGGAACTGCAATTTTATTACTAACCCTAAAATGCGATGACTGTAGGAAATATCGGAAGGGTAACCCTAAAATTATAATACCGATATTAAAGTAACCCTTAACTGCTGACGAAGCTAAAATACCCTGATAAAACCTTTGCAATTGTCTGTTTTTACTAAGGAAATATTACTAGCCGCTAAAAAATAAAAAAAAGAATAAGTACGGATTTTAATTTTCATCTAGTTCATTCATTCAGAGTTCCTTACCTAGAGTGTAAAATGGAACTATATTACTTAGCTCTGATGTTTGTCTGTCTGTCTATCCGTCTGTCACCAGGCTGTTTAGTATGAACCTGACGGTTTATACAAAATCATCTGTGAAAGTTTCAATATCTAACTATCACTAGTTACACATTGAAAATTTCAAAGATGGTGATTTTTGTTGCAGCTATAAACAATAAATACAAATTATTGTTTATATTTAAAGGGACTCTTATGCAATAAACATTATCGTTTTGCTGTTTTACAGCTTATATTTTAGAACCCTTCGTGCGTCAAGCAAAGCAAAGCAAAGTTCAAACAAGCAAAATACTAGTAAATAATTAGAAAAGTTTGCAGCCAGCATCGACTTATTTTTATTTAGTTTCGTCGAGTCTGATCGGAACTTCTTATAAACAGATTTTAATCAACAATTTTATATCAGTCGAGACAGCTATCGTAAAATCAAAGAAAAACTAATTTGTTTTGAATTTCTGTTATTGGGCTCCTTTACTTTAATGTATCGTTATGTAATTTAATGGACACATTTTGGAAAAAAATAAAATTCGATTGCAACCTTATACTAAAGCAATAAAGTTCATTTTTGTAATTAGTAATGACCACAAAATGTAGTTCATCGAACCGACTACCAACTGAAGAGTCGAAACTTGGCCATAAAATTCAAACGTCAAAATTTTATTTCTTTTTAAACAAAAGCTGAACTTATTTATTATGATTATGTTTCATAAATATGCATTTTAGCAGCATTAAGTTTAAAAGGCCAGAGTTACGCATCAATAATGAGAGGTTATTGACCCGAAACCATGAAGTGTCGTTGGCTGATGATTACGTCTTCATAACCTTGTCATGTTTGGTAAAGTCATTTGGAATGTTCTATTGTTTGTTATGTATTTGTACGTACTTTGTTGAGCAGAATAAACAATATGATTTGTGGTCAATTAGAAGGTTTCTACAAGTGAGGATTTATAGTTTTTGAATAACAATGATAATAATCTGATTTGCTGACTACACGGATAGCCGAGTGGTATAGGTCACTACATCAGTTACTGTGTGCAACGTGTCGTGGGTTCGATCTATAGGACAAGAATTTGTGCGTGTAAAACACAAATGCTTGTTTTGAGTCTGGGTGTGTTTGTGGTGTTAATTGAATACTTGGAAAAACCCCCCGCGATACACAGATTAAATTCCTTAGTGCGGGAGTCCTTTAAATAAATAAATAAGAGAGTTATCGAGCAAACGAATTATGTGTCATACTCATAGAAATCTAAATAAACAGGTATATTTAGATTTCTTGTGCTTGATACTTGAGCGAATATATTGAACAGAAATCGTTTTGATTTTCACTGCAATTTTCTTACGACTTCACCAAGAAGTTTTATCTCTTAGTTAGTAGTACCTAGTTTCATAGAAGCCTAGATTATAAGTACGCTTGGAACTTCTATTGTCAATAAGGTAGGTATTAAGGTATTTATCAGCTTCAGATGCCTTCTGCCGTATAATACTGCTGCTAAGAACGGCTTGACTTTAAAACCCTTCGATTTATCGGCTAAAACGGAATGTAGGTAGTTTGGAAACCAATATTGCAAGGAAAGGATTATGTTATGTCTGTATCCTTGCTGTATCTTTTGAAAATAAGTATAATGATCGGTCATATAGATAGTGCCTATTTATGTCAGTGTAAAACGTAATGAATTCGTATATTTTATTATTAAGATTACTTCTCGCACTTCTTTAGTCACACTATATTAAAGTTTTACTTCATGTACTTAGATCATCCAATAATTAAATTCCAAAGAGATTCTAAATCAATCTTAAGTAAACATTGTTATCAACACAACATCACGTGGATGAGTAAAAAATCTAAAACAATTGACTGCCAATTAAATACAGATTAAACTGCGCACTAGTACGTGCGCATGAAACCCTCTCTGTATTTTTATGACTCTGTGGCACGCTCGCGTTCTGCCTACTTTCTTGTACACGGCACTGGTTCCATTCAATTAGATCGAACATGTTTTCGCTGAACCAATAAGGTCTCATAACCTGGGAAGTAATGTTACGAAAATATTGAAAAAGTAGACGGCTTCATAAATATACTATATTCGATTTTTTGTTTTATAGAAGAGTTTATTTATGAGTTGTGTGGAAAGTGGATCCATGGACTGAAATATCAGAAATTAAATAATTGTAGTTATATGACTACAATTATTTAATTTCCAGGGGTCGAGAAAATCTAACGGGTTTTCCGTGATATAACTACATAATCACTTTTAGCAGTTTCGAAAAAAAGGTACGTAGGTAATTATATTTTTCGGGATTTTTTTTAACTTTGTTGTGACCACTGTTTCAAGACAATAATTACACATGGAAAGGAAGCTTTAGGTAGTATTAGAAGCATTTATGAACAAACCCAAAACCGATACATTTTGAATGTATGTGAACAGTTTATTATAATTGCTTGCAGCACATAATTGTTGTTGATTACATGTATAATTAATAGTAATTGCTGTTGAGGTAGTTATTTATAGGTATAAACTGGTGACTCTCGATAGATTCATTGAATGTCTACACTGAGCTATTATACACAAATCGAAAAGGATAAAATCGTTCTTTACAATAGTTTAGAGAATTTATTGAACGCTCGCTTATAGAAAAGTGTTTATTTCTATACATTAATGTGTTATTTAAAATACAAACGAAGTATCTCTAAATACGCTAAATAGATTTACAGTATTAAATAAAGTTAATGTTATTTAGGACTCTACATTCCACACTCACGTAAAATAAAGTCACTCTCCATTAAGGAAAATAAGTACCTTTTCCTTCCCATATGTATGTATGGGATATGTATATTTAAAAGGTTTTTTGTTGTGTTCAATATGGGCACTAACTATTATTACTAGGACATCACAATTTTATCATACAACTTTCCGCGAAGTCAAACGTCGTGATGAAACCTATTTTTATAATATCCTTCATCACGCATTGAGCAGGCATAGCGATCATGGCTTTTATTATTACTTATATAACGACGTGCGTCATTAAATAAATAAAATAATCATAAATTATTATAGTTGTTGGTCACGTAAGTATTCAATTACCTGGCTGTTTTAACACACATGTGAAGTAGTAAGTCTTGATTGAAATAACGTTATAATAATATACTAATCAATATTGTAGACTATTCTTATTTAAAATAGTTAATTATATTTCTCCACGTTCCCACAACGCTATCTAGTCTCAAATTAAGTATACGAGAGTAACTTGTGATATGATTAGACAACTGATAAACATAAGTCCTGGGTGGGAATCGAACCCATGACCTCTGGTATAGCAGTCAGGGTCACTTACCACTAGGCTAAACGACCCGTCAAAATATGGTGTAGTATAAGTCAAAATATTACGAGATATAGTATTTTTGTCACTTTTAAACGCGAATACGGATACATGTGTATCTTTATTAATTTTGCTACGTCACCATTATAAACGGTGCATTAAAATATTTATACATATTATACTTAATCCCACTCTATATAATTATAGGTTTTTAAACAGCTGTCAAAAAATCGTCGTATATAAGTGGATTCAAAACTTACTAAAATCTCTTTAGTAAACAGGGCTTACGTTTGAAGATGATAATTATGGCTGTACAGAGTGTGACTTGCGAGATGACGTCAGATAGGAACGTGTGGAAGAAGAAGACATGCTTCGCCGATCCCAAATAATAATTGGGATAAAGGCCGGGGCTTACGCTTAGCCCTATCTCTTAACACTCATTACCCAGATTACTATGTCACGTGTATTACTAAAACCTTACATGTTCACAAAGCCTGGAACGACACGACATTGTCTTAAGTGGCAATCCTAAGTAATACCACAGTATAATGAAATGTACAGTATGACGTCTTCATATAAGGGGGCGCAAAGCACGTTTAACCGTGGTATCGTGGTATCCACTTAGTATCCTACAGTCGGCAATGAGTTGCAGTGACAAACAAACGGTGTGTAGTTAATAGTATTAGAATGCTGGCCCTATCACTGTTTCGTTCCACGAAGCTGTAGGCATTCTTATATGCTGTAGGTGGGCAGAACTATCAATATCACAGTTACATTATGCGCGGCTTTATGCATTTTTAGACGGGTGAGACGACTACTGTATCCATAAATACTGTGGTAATACACGTATTAATAGTGATTGTGTAAACAAGTAGTCGTTACTGATACAACTGTGCTCATTGAGGACAGTCTTTTGTTTTCCAATGAATGCTTTATGGGGACAAATAAATATTAGCGATTAGGTGACAATGGTTGTGTTATAATTATGTTTATTACATAGATATACATGTGGTCCTGGAGTTTCGTTGGAATGAGTTTGTGGACATAATTATTGATACATCCTCTTCATCGTAGCCTTTTATTTTTTTTGTGTTAAAATCTTTATGAACATGCGGCTGTTATGACTATTTCTTGCCTAAAATCTCCCGTTGCGGGGAAACAGTCATTTGATACAATTCGACTTGTTTCCTTTATGAGGGCAAGTCACCAGTTGCATGTATTTATTTACTATTTGAACCATTATTCGCATCTACTCGATGAAAAAAAGGCATTTTTGATTACCTTTTTGTTTACCCACAATAATATGGAAGTTCTAAAAAAGCTTACGTCAGAATAATTGCCGACATTGACATTGGAACTCTTTAGAGTTAGTGCAAAGTTTAGAAAAGAGCTATTGGTTTGTGATTTTTAAAGAATCGCTGAAAATAGTCATCACCATATTTTATTAATATTATTGTGTTGACAAATTTACACAAAACGCTGTCATTTACCATGCCTTATTAGTGGTACAATGACCAGCATTTATATACCTCTAAAATGGTATTGATAAAGTTGAAGATACACTACTACTACAAACAGTAATATTAGCTAGTATAGAATAATAACATTGTAAAGAAAAGAAAAAAAAATAGTTAAACAAATTACTCAAAAAACTTTATCTACAATATTGTTTATTATTTATAACAAATATCTACTGTCAACTTTTCTAACACATACTTCGTCTAATTAAAGAAAAAAAGACACTTATTACAACTCAATATTAACCTAACTAGTCTAATGAAATAAAAATGTTTCATTCGCATTGCGTGCCAGCTCAAACCCAATAATTCAATTAATTATAACATAACTGGGTTAATTGGCTCATCACAAGTAAGTAGGTAGAATTTCACCAGACCACAGGAAATATACGTGATTTAACATTCGACAATCACATATAATGCACTATATGAGTATGTCGTCAGTATCGTATTGTCAACATAATTATTTAATAAGCCACTTAACGTTACTGCATCCGTTTTATTTTTAAAGCTAGGCTAACAAGCGTGTTGCGTAAGATTAGGGTTAATAACGTAAGCACGTGATAATGTAATTAGAATATTGGTTAACTATGGAAATGAGAGAAAAAAAGGATATTATAACAAAAATCTATCACGCCCACTACTAGGTGGTATTCTTCTATGCAACTCCCGGTTTTATTTTCGCCTGAGGCAGTCTGTTTGACCCACAATTTAATGCTTGTGCAAGTCTGATCTAATGTTGTGCATCAAGAAAAAGGAGGTTTTCGATCATCGTTGACGCTTATAGAAATGTCACTTATCTACGGGAACAGTACTTATTCCCTAGTCGAGCACGTTACAAAAACGACTTTATTATTACAGGTAAAGAAATGTTTTCTACGCTTTGTTGGTGAGTCAAAGTATGACACTAATTCTCGCAAGTACAAAATTATGAAAAATATTACTTTTATACAATGAAAAGGCTTAATAGCGGTCACTAAGTTCAAGAAAGTACTCAATCATTTATTCAAGCCTTTCCTGTTTTATTTCTAGTCGAAAAAATAATCAAGGTTAGTTATTATTTCCTTTGCTTTAAGTGATTTTTCGAGTTCCAAGATTACCGGATCAACGTTTAAAGTTGAGGTCATATATATTTAACAGGTTTTCTAATCCTTTTTTGGATTAATTTTTCGATTCTTTAAAGATTATGCGGGATTACTGGAGCTATAAACTGACCCTGCTGGGCTTATATTTGACAGTCTAGCTATATTGGTATATCCGACTGGCCTATTGGTCTAATGGTTGGTGGCCCTTACTGCTATACCAGAGGTCTTGGGTAAGATTACCCACCCGAGACAAAGATTTGTGTGATGAGCAAGATGATTTGTTCTGGGTCTGGGTGTAATTTATCTATGTACGTATTTGGAAGTATATAAGTATGTTTATCAGTTGTCTAGTACTCATAATGCAAGCTCTGCTTAGTTTGGGACTAGATATTTTATGTTTGGATCATGTTAAGTATGTTCAAGTAAAATAAATATTTTTGAAGTATACCTACTTGTCCTGTGTGTCTCAGGTTTTATGCCATCCATTTAGTACTTACCTCATAATTTAGAAGTCAACAAATTTCGTCAAACTCGTGACATGAAAGGCTAGTTCAATGTACTGCTCTTTCTAAACAACAAATGAAACGTCACGAGTAAGGTTAACGGTTAAGTTTTTATTAGTTTATCATATGAGAGTTCTTTATTCTCTTTTTGCTGCCCAGGCCAGACTATTGAGTAGTGGAATCTCTTGCGCATGCTCTGGCGATTTCGGCGGGATTCCCCTTCAAGCATATAGGTACTTAACGTAGTAAGTAGGTAGGTATAGTTTAAACACATTTCAAACTGAGATATTGTGAGATATGTACAAAAACTGTACTGAGATATACAACATAAATGCACATGTATGTTGTATATAGTAAAGGAACCGAGAGTGCACCTGTGTTTGCGTACACGCTTGAGCACTATAATAATTTCCTGCGTAGCTGGCTGGTGTCATAGTAACACTAGCCGCCGTGGCCGAAATCGGACAGGAGATATTACAAGCATATAATTATATAGTAATGTAAATGGTAGTATAGTAAATATCACCTAGGTATTGTGAAAACCCAGCACCGGTAAGTCTTTTAACTGTAAAGGCATTAGTATAGCCAAGCAAATATTTACGTATTCTATTAATACATCCAAAATGTCTGTTGTGTACATTTTAAGTTGTGTATTCAGTATTATGCGCATCACCTCACGTCCTTAATCATTGTTATAATAAATACATGCAAGGACAATATTAATGTGTCTGGCAACAAATGACATGTAGGTATACTGATATGCGTGATTGATAAATTTTAATATGGATGGCATTTTTGGCATATTACCAAATACTGCGAAAGGAGATAAAATAGGTAATGGAATTAGCGATAAATAGTTTAGTCGAAAGTTGACGCAATACCTAGCTGTATTAAAAAAAGTAGTTATTGGCTATTAAAGAAATCAATTTGATAACCTTCTTGGCATAAAAACGTCATCAACCGTCAATACATTTTATTCTATGGGTACCAATTATTTATTCAAGCTATCAAGACAGTGCGTTTTCTATCAAAATAATAATGTGACATTAGAAAAAATGACAGAAAATTAATCATTACTTACTCGTAATAGACGGTAGACTCGGTAGTAACGTTGTTATTGCACATAATGTTAACATTCAGGAGAACAGACAAACATTTCCCAACATCTCAAACATTTGTCAGACAGTTTCATAACACGCGCTCTTTGAAGATGACCTTTGACGCATGCGCACTGCAATTAATGAATAATGTTAGCAGTTACATAGCATTTGAATGGACAATATTTGATATTTAAAATTCAAATGATTTACAATAATAGGTATTGACTTTATTGCAGTTACAAGGCGAACCACCACCTTTTAAAGTAACTTATTGCAATTGTGGTAGAGAGATGCCACTCTGCTATAAAAAAATACTAAGATATAAGGCATCAAACGCATCAGACTGCTTTTGTTTCTATCAAATACCTGATTACTACAAATTTACTTGGAGAGGTGTCGTTTGACACCAAGTGGTAATAAATATCTAGTATAACTAGTAATTACAGTAAACCTTAATATCAACCAGGACTGAGTGAGTGAGTTAAGTCTACTATCAACTAAAAAAAAGAAGTCAGTATGACAATCTAGAATTTTCCAATTACAAAAAGCAAACCTAACTTAGCACGAATTATACAAAAACCGTACAAACGTGCACAGGTTTACAAAATAAAACATTTTTATTTACCATTTGTCTTCGAAATGGAACCATGTCATCCATTTTAATAACAAGGCTACGATTTGACACACAGCCTTTCTTGCCTGCGTTTACAATAGCTTTGTGCTGTTGTGCTGAAACAATGTCGATACAGCGAAGCAGACATGACCCACTCATGTTTGTATCAATCTGCATAACATTAGGGCTCACTAAATGATACACAGAAGCGAATTTGGTACGGATTTTTGGCAAAAGAGGGTAATGACTTTAGAGTGGATTGTTGCTCCCTGATTAGTATAATAACTGTAAAGAGGGATGTAGGCAAGAAAAAGTAAGAAAACCAATTAAATTTCAATTGAAAAATACAATTTTGATGGAACGTGTTGCTCAAATTTTCCAGTCTGTTGCAAATTACGTACTGTGAAATACTAGTAAGGAATTTAAATTAAACAAATAATGATTTTTGTAATTCCTCTTGAGAACTCTGGCATGTCTTGTTTGATAGTCATGGTCGAGTGAAAACCCTTCGCCGTGGTAAATACCAGTGGACAAACAAACAATGTAACACATTACTCAAAAGTTACCAAGTCATATTGATTCATAAGTAAAATTAGGACGGATAAGGCTATCCCCAAAACCAGCTAAAGTGTACAACAGTTTAATACTTTCAAATCGGCTAATAGAGGCCTATCACCAACAAACAAACATATAACTTCTCAAACATTGCGTGCCTCGATAAAAATAGTCCATGTAGCGTTACAGGGTTAAGTCGACCTTCATTAATTACTCAACCCTCGCCCACCGCAGGCCTTGGTCGCGAGTTAAAATTGTTTATTAAACACCATTATCAAAGTTCGCCGCAACTACTTTAAAATTGCGTAAGCTTATCATTTTGTCTTGTTAGAACCTTGTTTGTAAATACTATTTTTACGCTGAAGGCTGTTCGGATTAACGTTTTAGAGGTTTTCTTTGTTTTCGCGGTTTTTAGTGAGTTATGGATTGAATTCACAGGCTCGTGGGAGATATTTAGCTTATGTATTTCGGTTTTGTTTTAGTTTGGAAGAAGACTTTGGAACTAACTTTTTAGGCTGTCCAAACTCAAAAGCTAATTAAAATTTTGATGCCTTCATATTTCGTTACCTTCTTCAAAGCCAAGAATGTTTAAAACTAGATTTATATCTGTTACACGCAGCGTAGGCCGGTTTCGATTAAGATTTAACGATCTTGTCAAGATCGCAATAAAGTAATGAAATCTGATTGTGCTACACCATCAAAAATGTCTTCTTCAGGCCAAGGTGATGATGATGAAATACTAATTTATATTTAAAATCACTTGTTTGTCAATTTCTACCAGAAAACAAAGTATATGCCTTTTTTGGTGTCCCAGTGGAAATCCTTGTAGACTGTCCACCATTGGGGTATAGACGGGGGCGTGCCAAATTCTTACCGGCTAAAACCACTGCATCTGCATCTGCCTATGGCTGGGGGCATGAAGTTCGCTATCGCATTCACCGTAAATAAACAAAGCCATACCTACGGTGTCCACTAAACGTTCCAATAAATCCGTTCGCGAGTCATCCAGTGGGCTTGCAGTTTTATAGGCAGTAAACCCAGGGTGTTACACGCACATAAATTATTATTCTGTTTACATACTCCGGGGATTTTCCCTTCGAGTCCTCTGCAAATGTTGTGTTTGTCTTATGATATCTTTGGGCGTTAATCTAGAATTGTCTTGTTTATGTTATAGATAGTATTGAGAAATATTAATTTCTTGAGATTAACTTTGTAAAGGCAGGCTAAATAGACGGTGGTGGAAGTGACTTACTTAGTTGTTTTTTTTCAATTTTACATGACTTAAATCAATATTCTATTTTTCAAAAAAATTGTTACAGGAAAAAACATGATTCATAGGCTACCAAAAAGAGTGTAAGGAGACGATTAAAAATTGATGTTATTTATCTTCTTACCTATATCTTCCTTATCACAAACTGTTTTGCAATCTCAAGAAGTTCGTAACTTATGAAGATTGCTTGCCTATAAATTATAGATGGGAAACATAATAACATTAAAGTGTACAGAAAAAGGGTCGCTCGCATGCAGGCCATATTAATATTTCTTCTTGACACAGCGGACGAGAGAGAGGGGTTGCAAGATCTTGTTCAGATGCGCAACTAGCAAGAGGAAAGAAATACTGACAAGAAAAAGAAAATTGTTGAGATAATGAACATACAGGGTGTTATAATTTTGTAGAGTTGCACAAACAGTCTATGTTGTATCTTTTTAGCCTAGAGGCAAAGTAGAGCTCTATGTAGAGCACATTTCTGTGGCAGATAGTTTAAGCAGACTGTTTCTCAGAAGCAATAATTATGTTTGAAAGTACAAACATATTATTCTATAGCTCATTTTTTAAATAATGAATACAAACAAAACAAAATAGTATCATACAGAAGGCCAAATTTTCCTTTTCAGCCATTTTAGGTACAAAAAATAAATGAAGTTAAAAAAATCATTTGCCAATGGAAATTAAGAATACGCTGACGCGGACTAACCGCGCGCTACTTAATTAAAACCAGGGTATTAAAGCGACGCACGATTAACCGTTACCCACTCGTTTTATTACAGGAAGAAGGAATTTCTAAAACGCTACGTAATTGGAAAAGGAGTTATTGTCCTTGGAAAATTTCAGAAGCTTCCCTGTGATGATATTTGACAGAGACCAAAATATCTGGCAGAAAAAGTTAAGTAGAAAGTATTTTCAGGTGATCATAACCAGTTCATTGTCCAAAAGTCCTAAACTTCTTGAAATATCAATCCAAAATTGATCCCTTAATGAAATGTTCCACGGTTTAATGTAGACTTCAAATGACAGAAGTCAAGTACGTGAAATATGTTCACAGCTTCGAACAAGGTAAGCCGTAAATGAGAGATCTCTACTGTCTTTCCTCATTGGCCCATTTCTACTTTTACGGCAGCTGTTCTTGCATCTTGGTATGAGATTTATGAGCCAAGCATTTGGGTCGCATATAAACGATCTATTGACATTACACTTCGAATCTGACCGCTTAATATAGAGTTCATATGACTGCAGTTCTTTTGACTCTAGTAAAAAATATTGCACAGAAACTGCTTACTTTTAAAATTACCTTTAAATAAATCTCTCTTTTAGTAGTTTTTCTTTAAAACAAATACTTGTTGATAGCAGACTTTTGTTTCACGTCGCCCTAAAGCACATACTTTTAAATAGAGGACGGAGCGCTAATAGCCGTAATTAACGGAAAAAGTTGGTTTCAACTCTAGTTTACAGACGTGCTAGTTAGTCTAGCTTTCACTGAGTTTTATGTGGTATTTTAGTGGCTGTTATGAATTAAATAGGCGGTCAAGGCCGTTGACTGAATGTTGAGGTTTCATAAATAGGTAAATCTATTAAAAAGCTTTTACGTGGCAACTTTTCAAAGGTCACCATCTCACTATATCAGTCATAATTTTTCTTTCATCTATTGGTTCTGATAGGCTGCTAAAGAGAGGTGAAAAGCGCGCAAACAATTCCAATTAAGTTTGCCTAATTCGTTTATTTTTGACAAGATATTATGTTTTACACTTTTTCGTTTTAGAGAAGTTTGTCGAAATACTAGAAGTTTCGCTAACGAAGGCACTATCTCCAAAGGTCAAGCAATGAATGTAAATGAGGAACAATCAATGAGCAGCCTCACTAAGCCACTCATTCTTCATTGCTTACTTAACATACTGATATGGCGGTGATAGCCTCTTGTCCCTAATAAGATTCGTTTGACGTAGCTATAGCCCTTTGTGGTGGTTTGAGAGCCTCTTACGGCTGTTTGAGGTCTCGACAACAAAGCCGGTGGCCGTTACTCGTATCGATTCGATTCGATTATCGACACATTAACACAGGATGTGTTGTAGGTATTACGTTGGGAGTTGGGGTGTTGAAGGTTGAATCTTCGCTCTAGGCTTGGGTTTGAGATGAGATTTGGTAGCTTAATTATTTGTAACAGTTTCTTATGAATGGACTTGGATATACGGATTAGTTTTGTACTTACTATAAGTAGAACATTTCTTCGTTTTATAATATTTAAGGGCAGGTAGACTTAGGCGTCCAGAACTCAAGGTATTGTAGCTAGACCGAAGTTGATTAGAACAATCTGACAATTAGTATAAATTCAATATTCTCCTTATCTTCAAAATCGTGCATCTGAGCCCGGCATTACAACACCTATAAATCGACATTTCTAAGGCGCTGAATATTTGAACGGTGAAAAGGGACAATGTGTGTCATCTCTGCTTATTCCCCTCGAGACTTGCCGTGAGTATGCCGACAGTGCCGGCGTCAACAATAGCAAATTTATTAGACTTTATTATGCACACTAAAACATGTTTTTCTGATGCTAAATGTAATATTTTTATGACTGATGTAATAATCTGTGTTAGTAGGTTTATGTGATAGTAGCGGAAGGAATATTCGATCACATCAAGGATGGAGGAAGTTACATGTAAGGAATATCTTATGTATTACCTGTACTAATTAGGTCGAGCGTAATTTTTATATAAGCTTGACCATTACCGCTGTACCGCGCCTTAGGAAGGCGCGGGGCGAGACGAGGGAAGCATCGGCCAATGCGATTTGTCTGTTCGCTAGTGTCAAATTCGAATTCAAATTCAAATTCAGATCGAACTGTCTATGTCAGAAACACATGAGATTCATATTCAAAAATGGTTCTTGCGATATTTCGTAATGTTAAGACAAATTGAATAAATTGTTTACGGCATTCAATATTTTTTTTTTTTTTTTGTAAGCCAAGTCCTAATTTGAGATAAACTCAGTTAAATCTAACTATATGTCATTAATATTTCACTAAATAAGTAAAATACATAATATACAGTTAAACGAAGTGAAATATTTAGGTATTCTAATTTAATTGATTTCAAATTAAATAATTAACCTCAATTAAATAATTTAATATTGTCGTGCTTGTAGAACAGTAAACTGATATCGTAAGATCTATCCGACAAAATGAATCTCATGTGAACTCGTGCACTTTTTTTCCCGGCCCCCACCTCACCGCGCATACCTAAGGCGCGGTACAGCTGTTGTGGCCAAACTATAATAAAAATATTTATTTTCCAGTAAGCTCAATTACGCTTACAGAACATCAAATTAATTAAGCCAACTTCTTGATTGATTGTTATTGTTATTAGATAGCCCCACCAAAAACTTTTTTATAACTAGCCTTGTTACAGTCTAAAATTATATCAAGTTAAGAAGACTTTCAGTCATTTACTAAAAAAACATGCATTGAACAAACTCTTCCTACATATTTCGTGCAAAACTAATAGTGTAACAGATGAAGCGGTAAGCAAATCATCAGAAGTAATTTGCGGACTCGACACACGATTTCTGGTAGACCGAGTTACCGGGAAGCAACTTTAAAACAATTACAGCAACCAAATAACTGGTGAGCCGCCCTGGAAAACGCCGGAACGTTTTATAAACTTCTGCCCAGGTAATTGTACCATACAAAATAGGTATAGGTATCGTATGGTAAGTAAATTTAGCACTATATGTTATCTTTATAAAGATTAACTAAATTAACAAACATGCGATGTTGCCCGCTTAATAGATCATCTTTGATTGAAAACTAAATTATTGGAAGGTGATTAATAATTATAATTATGATGTCAACTATTAAAATTTTAAACACCTGAGGTAATATAATTAAAATTAAACTCCTCATTTGGTCTCTTGACGTTTCAAAACAAAATCAGTTTTTCATGAGCCGAAACGAAAATCAACACAAATAATCAATTATATAATTATTTTCATATCAATTTGTCATTCATGTAATATTCCATTTCATTTATTTACTTATTAAGCTCGTGTACACCAGATACGTGCTATAATTACCGTTAATTACGGAGTTAATCAAGGTTGATAGTATTCTCAATTAATTAGCCGTAATTAAATATACTACGGCCTCACAACAATTAGCGCAGGTTATGGTAATTGTTCTTACCTTTGGGAATGCGAGGCATGTAACAGGAATTTGTGGAATCTGTAATATTGGATTGATACATACATACAATAGATGGAGTAGAGCAGTAACTGACTGCATGAATAGCCAAGTGGTATAGGTCACCAAGCCAATTACCACTATACGTGTCGCGGGTTCGATCTCCGTGCAGGACAAGAATTTGTGCGATCCACAAAGGCCTGTTCTCATCCTGGGTGTCTTTGTGGATGTAAATTGAATGTCTGTGAAACCCCCCGCGATACAAGGATTAAACTCCTTAGTGTGGGAGTCGTTTTTGAAACAACAACAAACTGAATGGTTGCCAGGTCTTGGACGGCGAAATCCCGGTGGACCGAGGATGAGATGGGCGAACGACATAAATAGATAATGCATTGGATGGGTGCGATGGGCAAGCGACGGGCAATGACATAAACAAAAGGAGGCCTATGCCTAGTAGTAGGTTATCCAGGGCTGATGATACGTACAAATCTATGTATTGTATTTTAACATTTTAGATCAGCTAAAACATAGTCAAAGAGCTAGCCTTAGATAAAAGAAAATGGAAGTTCCTATTCTGAGTACAAGTAACGACCCATCCTGGAAATGTATTTATTCTCGATCAATGACATTCATCAAACGTTTCTATACTAATCAAAATTTTAATTTTAACTTTAGTAAGTAGGTAATCAATTTGTTTAGGGATTCATCGTTTGATATCTGATGTTTGTGTTTATTTAAATCCCTTGGAGGTTTAATAAAGGCTTTCATTAATAATAACCAATAAAATATAATTTTAATGAACTTATTTTGGTACGAATGATTTAACTTTTATCGGGATCGGCTAGTATTTAGGCTACATTATTATATTTTGTAAAAGACAATATTTAATAAACTGTAATCTGATTAATTCTCCCCTCACTGCAGAGGTAAAACATAGCAGATTGCAGTCAACAAACATCTTAGTAGAATAGTTATGGATAAGACTTTGTATTGTCCCCAATTTCGAAGAGAAAGCTACACACAACCCTCCTGAAAATCGAAAGATACAGCCCAATAAACATCACCTTACAAAAAACAATTTCATTCAACAAAAATGTATTAGGAAAGTTCCAGAAACAAAAGAAATAGAAACATTCGTAAGTATACGAGGATTAGCGCGGTGATATAGGCAGCAGGCATGTCGCTTGTAAATATGATGGGTACGAGCAAACAAATAATATCGTAAATTGAGCTAAACGTTACTGCTTCATGCCTATTTATTGGAGGGGACTTCTTGTGTAGGCTTTTAGAGTTCCGTTGTCAAGTTTTGTTTTAAACAAAAGGGTTATTTTTTGCATTTATATATTTATACACCGTGACTTTTAGGTCGTTTTAGAAAAGCAGCCCAGTTCATGTATCCAATGACTAGTAAACGATTATAATAAAAAAAATATGTTTTTTTTAAGATTTGAATGAATAAAAATATTATTCATTATTATGACACAAGGCAGTCTTACGAACACTCTGTAGTGAGCGCGGTCCGAGCCTTGTGCCAAAGGGGCCGCGCGGGCGGCGCGGCGGCGTCTTATCATAGGTCATTCACCTTAGCGTAAAACAGCTGTCTTACTATTGCAATCATAATGTTCGCAGTAAGTATGTAGCATGTATCTTCAACAGTTTGATACGTAAACATTTTTAACAGGATGTTTCATTTTTCCAATGTATTATTTATTTTTTTCATGCATATTATTTTAATTAATGATAAAAAAATTATATTCGCGCCTAGAGGTATTTTATGACGGATACACTGTGTGGACGACTTTTTTAAAACGACCTAAAAATCACGGTGTATATATTTATTCTCTTTACATCTATCTTTTCAGGTTTTAACCTAATGCGATAGTGTAATCTTATGCGATATTTGTTACTGTATTTTGTAGACATGTTTGGATCTCTACTTCCTAAATATTCAGGGTAAACTAATATAATATTTTATGAACTTATTATAGTTATTAGTCCAAAAAACTTAGTGAGTTAATGCATAGCGGCACCTACCCTAGTACAAATTTCAAAAACATTTGTCCAGGAACTTTTACATTTAGAAGTAATAAACGTCCAAACACACAAAAGAATTATTTTTTACCTACGCAAGGAACCCAGAATATGGAAAATTGAATCACCTTTTACGGATTTCATAATTGGCTGGTTTTTATTAGTACCTGGTTACCTGTCTCAGAAAGAGAAAATAAACAAAAGTAAGGCCTTGGGATTAGATCTAAATTGTGAAGGTTTTCAGACGGCTCGAGATGTCTAAAAGTTAAGCTAGAAATATAAATATTTTGCGTCTGTAGCAACCACATTTTTATTCATACTTTTGATGACACATTTTCGCAATGAAAAGGCAACAGTAATTTCACTTCAATAAACCTACTTTGCACTTATTTATTTTTATTGTCTTCTATCAAATTGAAAAACCCATTTTATTGTAAATATCGAAAATAAAGGACTGATAAGGGATTTAACGAATTACCAGAGGCTGATCATAAAGTGTGTCGATCCCCGTGAGGATATACTGTGTCTGTCGAATATTTTCAGTGTCAATACAGATAATAACAGATGACTGTATTCAAGCACGATACTTGACGATACAGACAAAATTTCTCCGGTGACGTAAGATCAAAATGTCGTTTTTTTGCATACAGTGACAGCATTACCCTTTTGTTATTTTTCTTTTTTTTTCCGTGGTGAAACGCTAATGACTTCAACCCAAGCCGAGGGCACGGTGTGGGGATATGTCGGACTCCCACCGACTAAAAACACCCCGGGCCCTTTCTACTACCTAAGCCAGGTCAGCATGACCCATACTGTCATTTCATTGACATTTTAGAATGAAACTTAGTTTAGTGTTGTTCTTGAATACGGCCGTTTGTGTATCATAAAAGTACAAAACATCCAATAATGACTAAACTTTAGCATTATTTATTACTTTAAGAATTATATTATGTGAAATTTGATTGAGCATAATAGTCTACCAATTAATTTAGTTTCGAACTAACTAATTAATAAGAACTTTTGTGTTTTTAATGGAATGTCAATCAAAAACTTAGTTTATTGAGCTTTAAATAGGGTGTAAAATTTACGGACTTGGGGTTAATGCTCTCAGCTAATAAGTTCTATGATGTATAGAAGTTATTGTAGAGTGTAAATAATGCACTGCTATTTTGTAGCATCTCAAGTCATCGAAAAATGCACAATGTAGGATACCCATGGTAGCGGTAACAATAATTAAAATTTAATGTTTGTTTGTAAAGAAGAATTTACTCGCATTGACAAAAAATACAGTATTGACTATTGACAGCTCTAGTGATAACATTTTCTTGTTTATTGCGTTGCGGTTTTTCAGTTTTTGCGATAATTAATAAAGTTATCGTAAGTTTAAATTAGGACGCGTTCCCATGAAGTCGTGACTTTTCAATAATTGCCCTTTGTCAATTTTTGTCTCTGCTGTTCCCATTATATCGACTGTTTATGTTTAACTTGTCAATCGACAATCTGTCATCGCTGTAAAAAAAATTGCGGACGACAATTATTAATCATGACGTATAATATTGATACAAACGTGAACTACACTATCTTTACACCCAAGCCATGGCACTGGCGACGTTTTCTTAATAACGACATGTGGCGTAGTGAGAATACGCTCTTACTCAACATGTCCAAACAACAATGTAACAACCTTCTCAATACCCGAATGTCGGATATACATTTTAATTTCTTCTCAGAATATAATAAATATCGGATAACCTTAAGCTCTCCGACGGTATGGACAGATATTATCCGTACAAGTCCCGTGACATCGCGTGATTAACACACAGATTTCATACATTCAGGCTTAACACGAAATTGTGCTTAAAATATTAATTACTTCCAGGTTTAATATATTTTTGCTGGCAGGTTTATTGCTGAAAATTAAGTTTTTTATTTAAGTTCTATCCATGTATTATGTTCTGATGTGTCAATTAAAACAGTTCATTGTAGTCATCGTGTTGGTCGATTTTAAGTCAATTTAAATCACGCAATCAATACCTAATTTTCGCAAACATGTCGGGATCATTATTTTAGTAAAAACTTACAGTAAGGAATGTCTTATTTTTAGAATGGAACTGATTCTTTACTCCTTGAAATAAAAGTTAATTAAGATTGGAAGGCAGCAGTATGAAGAAAATACGACCTTATTTTATCACAATCGTTGTTTTGTAATTTTTTTTTAAAGCAGTTTTCTCTTCGTTAGTTTCATTCAATATTACTGAGGGTTAACAAGAATACCTGAACTTTATAAAAAATATCGAGGTTTGATCCAAATAACCTTGTAGCGTCCGAATATCCAATCTTTACTGTACGTTACTTCTTCTTAAATAAAAGTGAAATTAGATCCGTTTATCAATATTATGATAACAAGGCTTAAAGTATCTTTCTCGATCAAATTTAAGTCGAGGTGCAAACAGTTCTGGCTAACTTACTCTGCGGCCCCAAATAAGAAAAGTTTGGATTTCAAAAGAGATTATAACTTATTACTTATCTATACATATAATATACATATAATAAAATTATAAAAACCTCATGTCTGTACATTAAAGATATTAAAGAAAAAATTAGATGGGGGATCTTCATACAACCCATAGAAGCCAAAAATATGAAAAAAAAAATTTTTGTCTGTCTGTTTGTTGTCCGCGATTCACGCAAAAACTACTGGACGGATTTTGATGAAACTTTTTTTATTATGTAGCTTTTAGTCCTCGCTAACATTTAAGCTATCTTTTTTTTTGGAATTTTGCTCTTTAAGGGGGTAAAAAGGGGCGGGTAAGTTTGTATAAAACTCCGTCAGTTTTGAAGCTAATTCGATTAAAATTAATATTTGGCTATTTAGATAGAAGTTAAGAATGACGCAATAAGAATTTTTGGTAATTCTGCCTTAACGGGGGTGAAAAGGGGGAGGTACGTTTCTATGAAACTCCCGACTGTTTTGAAGCTAAGTCGATGAAAATTAAAGCTGTTTACGTGAATACTAAGCTTTTCTGCCCATCGTTTTGTGACGGTTACCTGTTGAAAGAACTATTGTCATAAAATTGTTAAACTATTCGTAAATATATGTCCGGGATAATCCCAAAAAAATTATGTACAGATTTCATTTTCATTTCATTTAATTTCAAATTTTCAGAATATATTGACTAGAGGTCGTGACAACATAAATTCTACATATTATTGCGCTATTTGATATGGAGGGTGAGCAATCACGAATTTTATGACAATTACCGGCTAATCGAAAAAACTACTTAATATACATAAGTATTCAAATTTTGCATGAAGATTAAGGACAGGTCTAGACAACATATAGGATATTTATTATCAGGTTATTAACCATGGGGTCTTAGCAATAAACCTTTATTTTTAAAGAACACGTATCTGGTGTAACTGAAAATGTCACCATAGCGACCAAAATACTGTTGCTATGGTTTTATGTTTTGACATTAATATTAACATGCTATTCGGCTTACAATATAGAAATTAAAATAGCGGGCTCAGGGAAGTACGAGCTTCGTATTTTTTTACTCTAAGTTCAAATTTCATTTCGACACACATTTTTTTTATTTTTTTTTTAATAATTTTTGAGTACGAATCGAATCTCAGTCAAGTACAACATTTTTTTCTTCTATCGTTTTTGGTAGTGCAAAAGTATTGTAAGAAGCGCTTGAATTTTTTTAGCATACCTAAAATTGATCTTTAAAATACTTTTATATGGTATCTGGTATATGATACTTACTGTTTAAGCTAGGACAGTCTCATCCTATTTAGGAGGAGCTGTGGATATGAAATGAAAGAAAACCAACTACACCAAAACAAAAAATTGTGTGGACGGTAAATGATTTACTATACTTAATTAACTACTTAGTTGTTGACTGCAATTTTGTTGTGTGTGACACGTGGTTTTGAAGATTTGATAGTACCTATACACTACAAAATTGTGCACCAATTGCGATGGTATAGGGTAGTTGCATAAGTGAAAGTATGTTGATATTCGAGCATTCATGTCTATTAAATTTCGAGAACGAGTATGCCCCGCATGCGTACTCCTGCGATTGTTTTGTATGTACGTAACATTAACAAGCTCAGTCGGGTCAGCTCAAACTACTAGAATTAGAAACTTGGAACTTTGATAACCATGTAAGTAAGCACTAAGACATGTTTAAAAAAAAACAGCTCAAACTACTAGAATTAGAAACTTGGAACTTTGATAACCATGTAAGTAAGCACTAAGACATGTTTAAAAAAAAAACATCTGTCAAAGGTATAAAGAAAACGAAATAGAAGATGAATGAGGAGCAGCGCCTGCTGTTCTCCGCACCACAGCGCACAGTGCAAACGTGTCGAATAATATCTGACTGTTAAGGACCAACCCCGCACAATAAGTTCTCCTCCTGGTTGGCATTGCTCTTCGTGACATTAGAAGAGACTTAAAACGGGTAGACTTAAGAGCCAAAAGAGCTTTTTCCGATTTACACTGACTACTATTGCAACTCGAGCCCGGTGCAAGATCTGGGCAGATCGACAACTACCACCTACTACTTATGTCCTACCTCAGGAACATTTGCCGCCCGGTTTACCGGCCCACCTTGCAGTGGCCTGTTCGGAAAGCATTCAACCGTCTCAGAACCCAAAAGGGTAGGCAAACAAAATTTGGCAAATTTGGGTATACAGACCCCTCTCACATCCAGTGAGAAAGCGACATCTTCGTAACGACGATGTCACACATCCTAGAGTGGCCAAAGTGTCCGCGGGTAGTTAGTGCGCCGTCACCAAGTTCTGCGAAGAAGTGATGACGCTCAAGGAAAAGTGGAAAAAGCACGGCAGGCTTCATCTGACCACCTGATCCATGTTTGACGAGCAAGGGATAGAACTGTACTGGATAAAGGCAAAGACGAAATGCGTGGTGCTTCCGCGCGTCTCTTAATAAGGGCTGGCAAAAGATGGCTCCACGTTAACGAAGAAGCTCCCGTTAAAAAGAGCTCTCCTGTCGGGGCTTGCGGTAGATTGCGAAAGCGTTCCCGTGGCCCCCGACAATAGAATACGGTGAAGCAATCCGGCGGTTTAGCCAATAAGAGACCAGCACACTTCTTTGCCATCGCCCGTTCTCAAGTCCTTCAATCCAAATTGTCAAATCAGTGCAAGGTAGTGGCCACAGCAAAAAACTAGCAGTGTTAACTAACAGTCAAATATGTTTGTAAGACTAGAGGTTAGGATAAGGAAGTTAAGAAATTAGGTAGTTTGGAACGGAACAGGATTAGGGAGCTGGCATTAAACATTATTCAGCTTTACTTT
Organism: Chrysodeixis includens; assembly: GCA_941860345.1. Classification (NCBI taxonomy): domain Eukaryota; kingdom Metazoa; phylum Arthropoda; class Insecta; order Lepidoptera; family Noctuidae; genus Chrysodeixis; species Chrysodeixis includens. Next base: position 1,605,686 of record OW796091.1, on the reverse strand, counting down.
TTGTACTGCACTACACATCTTGAACACCACGCAGACGAAGTCGCGGGCAGCAGCTAGTTATCCAATAAATCTTTTATGTTTTATCAGTGTGTGAATATTTTAGCTTTAAAAAAATGGTGAGATTCTGTTCTTTGTTTTACTATCATTTGTAGTTAAGGCTCGTTAGTTAATACTTCATAATGTGGTCCTATATGTGATAATCATCTAACTAATTATTTATTTCATCGTTATTTTTAAGGTTTATTTATATTCAAATGATTTATTTTTGTTCCTTCGCAAGCTCAGGTTGATTTCATTATTATTTCTTTATTGGGTTTATTATCAGTTACAGCTTTTACAACAAGTCAAATAAAATGACTAAAATATAACACTCACTAAAATTCAAAGGTTTCTTTAATATTTGTCAGTAATCCAAGAAACGTGTAATCCCGCCAGATTTTTACCTTATTCTAAAAATAGTAGAGTCTGACCTCACATGTAATAACACAGAACAGAAAACCAACTTTGGACGGATTATCAAATATACAGATATTAGCTTTTTAATATCAAAAAGATTACTACACACATATGACTGTTTGAGGTATTTAGTAGTGCCACAATAAAATATTAATTTAATTTTCTTATTTGCTGACTTTTTCCGCTACCATTACCTTCATTTGATGTTATGTATTTATGAGTCTTCAATTACGTAATTAAATGTGTTTTATTTCTTTCATTCTTTCTATAGTAATATAGTTATAAATACTTATCGATCAAAAGGCTTTTTCTCTCGAACTGGTAAACTTTACTACATGTAATGATCTGTAGTTAGTTTTGTGGAACTTCTACATAAAACTTACCTCTGACATATGGAAACAAAATTTTGCATAAAGATGAGACCTCCTGTTGAAAGTAATAATAAATTTAATAAGGCTTGCTGTAAATTCGTTTATGTTGAAGCTTTTGTCTTTTTGGTGGGGCTGTGACCTTTGTTACCCCTTCGTGTAAGCGGGATTTATTGAGTTGGAGTTATGGTGCGCCACTTGGCCGCTCGCTCTTTATATTCTTTGACTTTGTAATTATGTGGAGTTGTCAAAGGGAAGGTTTGGTGAATCTTATTGTTGAAATTTGTTTTTCCATAGGTATTGTTATTAATTGATTACTTTTCATATAGTTTTAATTTGATTTATAAGAACAGACTACGTGGAAGCGAGTCGACGGTCTACGCCGTTTTGTATAATAATATAATCACTACAGATATATGTATAACATTAAAATCTCTGAATACGGCAGATTATTAAAAAAGCTAATTGAATGAAACGATATTTAAATCATAGTAGTGTATTTTTTTATAAAGCAACGTAAGTCATCCCACAATATAATGAAAACAAAATAATGAAGTAATCAATAAAAAAAAACATACAAAAAAGACTTACTTCAAGCTTCATTTAAGACAAGTGAATGGACATGATACTGCAGCAGCCTTAAAACGAAGGCGTGAAAGTATGTCAATAAATGTAGAGCCTTTATACCGTGAGAGCAGGCGGCGGGTAATTTTTCATGTTCCGCACATGCCTGTCGTGTCGCTAGGTGTCTGCCAACTAAATTGATGGTTTGTGTTACAATGGCGTATATTGATCATGATTTTACGTTTTTGTACAAGGAACCTTGATTAATATTTACGTAAGGTTATTTGGGATATCCTTATTTGTAAAGCTTCACACCAAAATCTTGAAGCAATCGGTATTCTCTGCCACATTATAAAGTAGAGTGTTTTTTTTGACATTTACATGAATGCATGGTAATTGTGTGATTTAAAAAATCGTGAGAAAATCTTTAATTTTACCAAATATTGCTATCGTATTCGACATTCGTGACTGCTTGTTCACCGCTCTCATGCTTTTACGCTACCGCCCGCGCTCTTCATTCCAATGATTGCTTTTTTTTTCGTCGAACAGTTAAAAGCACCTGTTCCAGTAGTGTGCACTGTTTTTTGAAAAAAGGCGAGAATCAAAAGTGGAAAGGCAAGTTCAAAACAGAATGCTTTAAATATTAGAATACTGTTACATAAAATAAATACAGTTTTTCAAAGCTTCCTGGTTAGGTTATTGAGAAATGAAATTGTAATTTATTTTATTTAAAAGTGATATCATTCGGGACCACTGAACTCAATACACGAACCAGTTTTGCCAAATCCAGAGAATAACGGGACTAAGTAGGCCTATTGAACCGATGAAGTCATATTTAAACCGTTTCAAATAAATAATTTCAAATATCTTTGTCATGGTACGGTCATCATCAAAAGTCATACAAACACATTTAGATTTTCAAAAAACTGTACACAATCGAATTCAATGAATCACTATTGTGCTATTATTTAGGCTTGACACCTGGTATAGTTAAAACATACTAAGCACCAATGTTCACATGACGTAGAAAAATAATGACACTTTGTAAATCGGTTTCTGTTAACAGACTTCTGATGCTGACTGTACTTTTTATAGCAACGTTTTAGAGAATTTTCTCCGGTTCTTTATGTTCTACACACAAACAGCAGATCAGGGAAAATTGATAGACCTACTTAGGCCTATCTAGTTATGTTCCACCCATTTACTTTACAAATGATTCACACGCTCATTTGATCATATAAATCTAGACCACAAATAACTGGCCATAAACGTAGCTCAAATTGACCTACAGAAAAAGTTATGAATGAGTAAAGATTTTATTAAAAATATGTTTCTTTTATTTTATAACAGTAGCAACTTGGCGAGACATTAATACCGCGAGCTACTGTTTAAAAATATATCCCTAATGACACAAAAAACAATTGGATTCCATTCTAAATTATCATTGAATCGAATATAATTTCGTAATGGATTAGAGGATAAAAAATTTCATATCTTTTTTACGATTTTAACAACATTTTGAGCTTCAGTGCGCCCGCTATAACTGTACTGCGGACTATGTAGGATTAAAAAGGGACGATGGCCATAAAGGTTTTATTGATAAAAGTATCGGAAGAAATCGATTTCATCGTAAATATGGATCGAGTTGTATTCTGGAATTTGTTTATGAGACTTCCTTGTATGGGTCATCCAAAATGTGTCGAACTGATCGGCTTAAGTTCATCAAGTTCATTGCACTCCGAATGGTAAGTTTAGGTTCAATGCCCATTTTCGATAAGTCATTATGTTGACACTTTTCGTTGACAAGGTTTGGTAACTGCTTCTTATACTCACCTACTTTATTAATGTCATAATATATTGTGGAGATCGGGGAAACAATATTTTTTATGTTATACATAGTTTCAGTTACACTGCAGCGATTGCGGAAGCAAGTCGCTATACTTGCAGAGAATTGTAGTATCTCGCTACCAAAATGGCAACATTCCCACTATAAAAAAATCATCGTACAGGCTCTAGGGGAAACAACAATAAAAAATAATTCTTCTAAAATCACATTTACAGTAACTAAAAGTCACAACAAACCACTGGAATAAACATTATTACTCGGATTTCATTTAAAAAATAAAGTGTAATTATGATCTCATTTAAGCCACTGGAGACCTTTTGCGAGTTTATTGCGATACTGTATCCACATAATTTTGCGGCGTAAATTCCGTAGTAAAATATTACGTGAAACATTGCCCGCTAATCGTTGTTACATGAGTGTAATTTCAGGCGATAAATCTCACTGTTCTTTCACTGAAATTGGGTGTTTGCATAAAATTACTTATAAATTGTTACAGTGATTGTGAATACTACGTAAACTGGATCAAAGATAAGTTTTGGTAGAAGCAGACCTTATGGACGGGATTACATACCCTATGTTTAGATTGCTGTAGTGAATAATACAATATCAATACGCTTCTATGCCTAAATTGCTAGCTTCTATTGTAGTATTTTAATACTACAATAGAAGCTACAATAGACACTCTCATAAAAACTTAAAAAAAATAAACAAGCCTTTTAACATAGTATTTAAATGATATGCACTTTTTATCGCTTACAAAAACTATCAGTTATATCTAAACCATTGTATTTAATTCAACGAATAAAAAACCACCACTTCACTAATGACGTTCATAAATTAAAATTGTCTATTTGTCACTCATTCACAAAGTCCATATAATGAAGTGTTTTCATATTTTGGTAGATATGAAAACACTTTATTATATGGACTTTAAAAGAGGAAATGACCCATGACTTTCTTTCGACGTTTCTTCTCAGGGAATGTTAGGAAATGTCGATTTCAGCGAGCTTATATTTTTATAGCAATTATTTGCAGAATAAACCATTTCTTTCAAAACAACAAAAAGGGTGACAAAAAGGCTTAATGACGTCAAAAAACTGACTGACGTTTCAGTATCCAGCCATAAGTATCATAAGAAAAAAAAACACACTCACCAAAATTCACTTTGCATCGAAATTCAATTTTAAAACTCTGTAGGAACCTTTCCGTCGTTGTAACACCTGCATGCAAAGTACTTCGCAATTTCTCTGTGACATTAGGGTCGGAATACATTGATGGAGAATTGCTACTGACGTGTGAAAAGCACGGAGTTTGCATTAGGATAAAGCTTGGTATACATTTATGGAAAAAGGGAATTAAGGTAAATTTAATTCATGTTATTATGTAGGTGTGTTAAAGATACGAGCTTTGTTACTTTCCTTTGTATTTCATTACTACTACTCTTTGTGTTTGATTTTTAATAAAACAAATCGGAGCACAGCGTTCCACGTAAATTAATTTTTTTAAGATTCTTTAACATATTTCTGACTTTTTTCATACTTAATTTTATTTTAATTTATTAAAACGCACGTATGTACCTATCTCAATACTAAAGAAGTTCAATGACCTTGAGACGGTGGTATTATGAGTCACGAGCGAAAATTTTTAAATGACGTGTGAATGTGTGACTAAGACCACCGCGATCTTCATTTGTTGATTTCTTTTTGATTTTTGCGGTTGACCGCAGTGCAGTATACAATGTATTACAATAATCGACTTTGCTGCTTTTAAAATAAAACTCTAAATAATTTTAAAGCGTAAGCTCTAATAGATGGTAAGGTATACATACGCCTGTGCTGTTTCCGTTGTATTACAGAAAATAATAGGCACTGTGCAAAGCGTTTACAGCACAGATAGACTGTTCTCTAAGATATTGTATTGCATCAATATAATTGAGTAAACCGAGAGCAAAATTATTTGCTATCTGGCAGTATAATTTCATTCCTATCCATCATCAATCACATGTATAGTAAAAAAATAATCTTGATCATAATTAACGTTAACGTTTTTTCGATACAAAAAATGTTTGTCACTATTCAACCGTGCACCCCAGCCTTAACATTTATAGTTCACTTAAAATCGAAATGATTTTGTATCGAGAAAATTCTCAGTGAATTTTCACATCGAGTTCTATGTACCATTTTTCTCTATTATTGGGTATTGAAGTTTTATTAAATTCTGTTCATATAATGCTGATAGCCCGTTGTTTCCCAACATCTGTTTGTTTGAGATTGGATTGAAAGAGGGTTGATTAGTTTTGCGATATTGTTTCATAATGTAATGGATTCGTTTGATAATTTCTCAGAAAGCTTTGTTTTGTTATTGTGTGATTGACATGTGTCGAATAAATAATTAGATTTTTGGTGTGTGTTTTAAAACTAGGAACATTGAAGTTATCGATTTGGTTTAAATCAACGCACTTTCAGTACAAAATTAATGGTAACTTGTAATAAAATAGGATAAACCTAGATATAAGTTTAGTCTAGTCGCTTATTTACTTTCTTGCCTTACTTTTCTGGATACTCTGCTGTCCTTCTCGCTAAAAATCTCCGAGACAAGGTACCTATCTGTAATCCCCGATAAATGACAACTGTATTGTCTTCGACTCCAATACATGATTCTCTAAAAGATCTGTGTTTTCTATGAGATCTTAGTAACTTGTTATTGTTAGGTACCGAAGATTTTCGCAAGCTTGTCCGTACAAAAGCTCAAGAGTCATAAGTTTCGTGGTCTTATTAATGGTTCTTTACCTTCCCGTTTCTGTTACTTCATCTTTGACTTTAGTTTTCTACTCAATTAATAAGATTACGGAGTTAGTTGATTAATTCTTTTCGTGCTGTATTAGGTATTGATGTAGTAACTCGTTTGATTAAGAGTTTTGGTAACTTTGGAAGTGTATCTGGATAGGACAGGGGAATTGATGGCTAGTTGTTATTGCAGGCGGGCGGTATTAGAACAAAGGTTCACCTGGTTAGAACTAAGTTAATGTGTTTTGGTTGACTCTAAGATGAGGTTCGAATATAAGGAAGGCGCGCTGCGCTGTAGTCACTGTAAAACTTTTAAATCGTAAATTCAGAGACTTGACAATAGTATTATTTGAGTCTTCGTGTTTTTTTTTAATTCTTTGTTCATTTTCAATATTTGCTTTACACTTGAAGTCATACATTTTTTGTTTGCGTATCTTTTAAATACTTCTCATATACTCATTTTAAAACATGACACACGATTACTTACAACATAAGTTCTTTACAATATGTGTTCAATACAAAAATATTAAAACCGAGTAACTCTGTATAAAGTTCATTATTATGAAAATTACGTTTTAAATGATTCATTAAGTTTTACAAAATAAACAAAAGTACGTCGGGTAAACCTGAGTGACACTTCATTTCGAATACACTTGAGGACAAATTAAGTGGTTGCTTTGTACAATTATAAACTTTGATCTTAATGGTGATTTTGTTAATTTTTTGTATCTTATTAAATGAGTAGATTTCCTTCCGTATGTGTTAATACAGTTAGGTAAAAAAGTCAAAGAATGTCTGGTTCAAAAAACCGTATACATGTTATACAACGTTGATAAAAGCGAGAGGCATTAAATGAAACCACATATTCTGTATATCATTATAAGGCTACACCACAAAAATCAAATCAATGTAAGCAATAGTTTAGTCACAGGATATTTTTTTAGTTTTTTTTTAGTTTGAACATGCTGTATCTTCCTGATTAGGTGACTAAGTTTTATAGGCATAGTTATCTAGTTGGCTCCGGTTGGGTCCGAAACTAGTCGGGCTATCCCGATAAATACGCGTGAGTAAACCGTTATAACGTTTTAAGTATGAATCATCCTCACGAAAGTTATTATAAAAATATTGCTTACATTGATTTGATTTTTGTTGTGCAGCCTTATAATGATATACAGAATATGTGGTTTCATTTAATGCCTCTCGCTTTTATCAACGTTGTATACAAGCAAGAGAATATACATGTTTTTCAGTTGCTTAATCAAATACCATATCGAATTTTCTCTGCACAAAAATGTCCCCTACCAATCGCTTTGAAGCCTAAACTAAAGCATTCTACGTCAAAGCGTCACGTTAACCAAAACACCAATAAAAACCTCACACTTCCAAACTTCATTTAATAGTGCAACAGTATAAAAAGAAAATAGTTCTCATAAAAGTGAAGGCCTAACACAAAGAGACGAACAGTAGAACGACAGAACGACATTTTGATGGAAACATTTCCCGGTTGTAAAGTGAATTTTTACAGAGTTAGAGCAGCGGGAGCATCTTGAAAGCGCCGCCATTATACGTGGCTGTAAACCCGATATCCGTGACGGATATATGCGAATAATTCGGCTCAGTTTATCGCAAATACAATTGTTGGATTCTATCGGTGGTTGTAGTATCAAGAATAGGGTATGTTGCATCAAAACGTTTAAAGTTTTGTTTAGACAGAGAAAATATATATACTAGGATTTTAAGTAAAATAACTTTAAATGTAAAATGACGCATTTTCAAAAAAAACTTATAATTATCACTACTCTGCATAAAGCAATTAAAATCTAGCAAAATATTTAAGTTTAACTATTTTTGCTGTCGCAGTTTATCTAAGAAGGACAAAATCCTTTTAAAATTTGCAGTAGACATAATTTATTGACAAAATAGGTATTTACCAAAAACGATTTTTCTGGCCTCCAGTGCAAATGGTAATAACTCGGTCCATATCTGTAACGCTATCAGCGTTGACTAACAAATGACTCAAACTCATTATAAACTAAATTACTGGGAAACGCCGGCTAATCTCTGTCCATATTTGTATGCTTACTGTTTTTATTTGTACTTTTAACTCAATGAAACAGTAAATGTTGTCTTTCAGTAAGCATATTTGTCTGATCAGTGAATGTTACATTATATAGAAGTAATTATATAAAAGAAAATACTGAGTCAGCAAAAAAAAACACAATCCTTAGATGCACACTGAAATCATGTAGCTGACAGCAAATCTCAAAAATTAGTTACCGGTATAAAAATGAAATGCACTGATCATCATAATTATTAAAGCTAAGGTTTTAAATAGATTATGCAAGTACACAAATATAAAAAAAATCTGTAGATACTCCAGACAAACAGCATTTATATTTTACAGGTAAACTTCCAACACTCTTAAAATACAGCTTAAAATCTTGAGAAGTACAATTATCTCGTCTATAAATAATACAAGTTCATTGCTAGCTCCGGCGCTGAACAAAGCACGCATTTCCTTCCAACCTTCTTAGTTTAGTAGGTCACACCAATTTACAGGACACAGACGAGCTGACGCCGAGCCACACCACACTCAGTTGATACAAAATAGATATTATTGTAACACGTTTTCAAATAAACCTTGAAAGAGTTTCTGTTTTCTTAACTTTTTATTTTAGATCGAACTCTCTAGGGTGCTCTACAATATTAATAAAAAAAGGTATGAAATCTTTTTGTGAAGTTGAATATTCTACAACTTATAGTTTTCCACATTTTGTGTATTGCTAAGGACATCACAATAGGCCCAGGCAAAGACGACGTGCGTTTAGCTTGACTTGAGCGAGATGGAAGGAGAGTAAAGTGGCCAGTGGGCAGTGTGAAAGGAATAACTAGAATATTGTATTTAAGCTTGTACCTTTCAGTAATGTTCATCAAGATTAACAAAGACTTTTTAGCCACTTTCAAATATTCCTATTTTTACTGTGAACTTAGACATTCTTTTCATTTATTTTATTATTAATCCTCTAACATACTAAATTTGAAGCGCTTTTAAATTGTTAACCACTCTATTAATTTTAATCAACAGTTATAATGAGCTAAATTTGAATTCCAAATGTGCAAAGCGTTGCAATTTAATGCTTGTTTATTGATTAACTAATGTGGTTTGTCACTTAAATTTTAATTATTATTTCAATTAATATTCCCTGGATTAATAATTTACCAAATATTAGCAGTTGTGATTCTGTATCTGCAACTGAACATGGTATTTAAAAATGTCATCTTCCAAACAAGCAAGCGTATTGCTTGATCTTGCTTTATGCGGGAAAAGAGCTCAGCAGTAGGAGAGTAACATACCTGTTTTAAAAAATAAGTTAAACTACAGCTACTCTCAATAGTCAATCCTATCATTACAAATGGAAATTGAAATCTCGCTATTTAATGAAAAAAAGGACACAAGAAAACCGATCGATCTTTACCGTTAAGATAGCCACGAGCCGGTCTATCAATTTTACAATTTCACGCCCATTCAATGTCTCTACAAATAGCTCACAATACTTCAAAAGCATCTTTAAGACAAACAAATTAAGGTTCAATTTCGTACCTTCATATCTGCCTATAAAATCCATTCATAATTACAATAATAGCATTATCATCTGTCTATCTCGTGCTAAGCCGTAGAGAATACACCGCAGTATTTACTTATCCCTTATCAAGTGAAGTGAATATTAAATCAGTAGGTCCAAGAACCGCAGTTTAAGATAACTTAATCAGTAGCTGGCACAGCGCCTGAGTAAACCCGGTAACTGGGACCACTCAATCGATACGCTTGACTAATTTTAAACTGTTCATTTGTTTTAAATCTGACACCGTCTTTTAAACTAATGTTTATAGTAGTTGTGGAAGCAATACAGCGCACTACAAGGCATAAACTGGCGTCTCTCTTTCACAACTGCAATAATATTTCTTTAAGAGGTTGTGATAGGCCCCTTTTAGTAATAGTAAAAAGCTGAATAGTTTATCTAGTGACAAACGTTAGTCATAAGCTCCTGCTGTTTTAAGTAAATATTTTTGTGTTGTAATTATACCTATTTGTCAAGTAGAGCTTAGGCTGGTTAAGATTACAGTAACGACTAAAATAACCTGAAAGAAAGCGTGTGAAACTTTACCTTCAGTTATTTATGAAAGATAAATAAAATTTTCATTTGACCCGAAGTTGTGATAGCTGAAAGTTTTACGAGACCTTCCTTTATAACGAGCTAACACGGGATGATTTTTGCCACACTTCTATATCCACTATAGAGGAGGAACGGTCATTGATCACTAATTGCTCATTTGCGGGTTGGCGTTTCTAGATACTTTTATTTAGATTTTGCTTGCATTAAGTTTGTATCTGCAACGTAAATTGGAATACCTACTTTATAAAACAAACCTTCGGTGTTTTGCTCGATGACTTAATGTACTAGATACTGTAGAACTTATTTACTTATAAGTATTAGCTAAGTTTATTTTTAGACACAAATCAAGTATTTACCGGCAGCTCTTAGGATTAGTAGTAGTTAGCTGATTGAAGTTGCGTCAGTTATCGTTAGTGAACTGAGAAGGTTCTAAGAAATTCGGGCTTCTATTAACACAGAGAAAGTTTCGTATTATTGTTCATGAAATACTTGCTGATATTTTACCAAAATTGTGTAGGTAAATAATTTATCCAGTCCAGGTGATCCAGTCATATTTTTTTTTGTATGTACGGATGTTCATGGTCAAGTTAGATTTGACTAGGCCAGAAGCTAGCTAGAAGGCCTATCAGTAATATTGTTGCGGGCATAAAAGAGAGACGTCGCTCTTCGTGGTGATTTGCGCTATCTCGCTTCCAAATCCGTTATGATATCACTTAAAGAAGTGGTGGTAGGTAACCTCGTCGATTAATCTTTCATTGGCTATATTCTAATCTTGAGATGTGACACCGACTGGACATCTGGAACAGACTAGTAGACGGTCAATTGTTTGGGGGGTTCCAAAATCCAAGCCCAAAGCCCCAGTTACAAATAAAACGATGATAGTATGTCAGGTTTTTAATGTAAAATAAGATTTTTGCTGAATACTGGTATGTGACTAATTGACCACAATATAACTTGAGAAAAGGATAGGGAAAATGAAAAAATGTACGTACAAAGAAATTGTTTGTAGTTTTCCAGATTCGAACAATCAACAACTCATTTCGAGTCATAAAATTTCCATTCAATTATAATTATCTACAAACCAAGAAAATAACAAATTCAGGCCAGCAACTGCATAAAAACCGAATCAAATAAAAATAAAACGCGTCTCGGGCACAATTTCCGTGTAATTCCGATTTGATTACAGATCGGGCGGTTACGAACAGATGTGCATTCTGAATGCACTCGCGACATATCCCAACGAACATTGAAAATAACGCTTACTGTAACAACGGGGGATAAAAGATGGAAATAGAATATACTCACGATAGATAAGGATTGGTTTCAATGATACTTTAATCTCACGATTTAAATCAGCTAGGATCAGAGGTTTAGCAAAAAGAACATTGATGTTGTCTCGTTCTGAAACTCTTATTATTTAGCTTCATAATATAATCAGACCGACACTAAAATAGCATTGGTATGTCACCAAATTTGGGTAATAATGCTAAATTTTATCTTGATTCGAATTCTATCAGTAGTTCTCATTCATCATAGTTGGTCCTAGCCTAATAAAAGTTTGCAAAAAATTAAAGCATTACGAGGTACATGCTCAGAGAGCCACATCGGGTAGTTCAAAGGCCACCTATATAATTCCAAAAAAAATGGTCTTGACCAGGACATCGAAGTATTTTATGGAATAGGAATATTGGTTCCTTCACATGCTAATGGCGTCTTGAGGCATTACTTAGTAAATCCTGCCATAATCCCTTGGATTATCTCCAAACCATAAGCTAACCTTGAGAATAATCTTTAAAAAAGATGAGGTTGTGAGGGGTATGAGTACGATAGACCCTTATTCACCATATCTTGCTAAAGTCTCAATTTGTTGACTGGAACATAACAAAGACTGCATATCCCTAAAAAGTTTCAATACCAAATCAGAAGCTTAATAGGTAACAACAACAGGAACAAAAACTATTCATAACGTTGCTAACGAGCAGCCTCATACCGAACGTCAAATACAGTGATAAAAATCCAACAAAAACACTGGATCCTACAAATAATGTGCCCTGCGGCGAGCTATAAAAATCTATTGAATTCCTACAGAATTCTCTCCACATTTTCCAAAGCTCTTATACAGAGAACCGATCCAGATTAGCTTTTAATTCAAATATTCAATGGATTTTAAAACGTCGCATTGTCAGGCGTTATTTTCGATTATTCTTTGCGAGTGAATATGTGGGACAATCGCGGAGCGATTCCCTCTGGGTTTCCTCGTGCTTTTTTATTCGCAACGCTTTTGTAAAGATATATTTAAACGAATAAAAGTTGTACGGTTTTAACAGGATTTTATGAAAAATGCTTGTTCTTTGACTTAAAAGCTTAACTTTGAATTTCACCTATTTAGATTTCATTTTTTGAATGCTATTCTCAGATAACGTTCAATAAAGATTGTAAATACGGCTGCATAAAACGAAACTCAACTATGAATGTTAGAGTGTGCGATATCACACTTCTGTCTAACTTATACGATAATAGTATACTCTATTATCACGTGTCTCATAAAACATAATTTATCTTTTTGCGAAATGTCTTTTCAATTAACTTTGTCTCTTTGTTTTCCTAGTGATGTTTGTGGCTACAAGAACTAGTTTAACAATAATGCCAGAAAAGGTCAAGCTTTTGAGAGCTGTTTGTATGTTTGTGTGTTTGAATAACTCCGCCTTTGTGGCGGTCGTGATGCGCTTCCAGTTGTTTGACCACTGTGTTTGTTAAGAGATGCACTCACTATAAAGGAGATATTAATGTTATATGAGAAGAAAAATAAATATTTAGGATTTTCCATTTTAAAAGCCATACGTTTTAATGAAAAGCACTTGAGAACGAATATAACATTTACACACAATGGTGTTGTGAACTAGTTTTTGATTCAATTAAAATACTAAAATTCAATTTAAATACATTTTAAATTTTACGTATGAAGAAAGTTCTTTGAAATGCGTAGGCTGGAAAATTGAAAAAATTGGAAAGTTGCAAAAAGGATGAGTTAAGAAAAGTAAAGATGTTGCTATTTAGAACTGTTTGATATTGGTAATTTTGATGATATAATATGCTTCAATTATTTTCAATTTAAATTTAATTAAATAATTATTTTAATTGTATAGATTAAAATATTTTCACATTCTAGTCTAACATGAACTAAATCACAATTCAACTAATATTAAGTTGGGGTGTCAAGTTACACTGGTTTCTATAATATTCTATTATTTATCTGTGAAGTAGTACTGTGGACGAGTGGTCGGTGTGGCTCAGCGCGGGCGGCCATTTTGAAGCTGCGGTCTGTACCCACAGGGTCCCAGTCCAACACCGCGATACATTAGTTAGTCAACTGTTTAGTTTATTGTTTTTTATTTTACTATTAATTTATAGTATTGTTTTAATAATAATGTTTTTATGTTTTAAACTTGGGCAGATTCTTAGTATTGATAATTCAGGTTGAATTTGGTCTCTGGTTGAACTCTTTGATTTTTTGTGCTGTGTAGTTATACCCTTCAATTGATATAATAATTGTAGTCGATACGATTGCTATCTATTAAATTAAATTTATCCTATTAGTGTAGCTTCAAAACCTGGATCTGGGGTAAAGAAAACTATTTCAAGAGATCGTTAAACTAAATCTCCTAAAACCCGAATAGTAAACAAAAAACACGTAGGAAAAAATCAAACCATCCCTATGTGTTCCAGCATATATAGCCGAGATTTCAGGTCCTGGACGAATATCTAACTCTAGGACATAACAGCTCCCTTGTTAAGTAGGGACATAAACGAACATAATATTCAAGTGTTTACGTAACAAGAGTCCAATAGTTTCACAGACTGCGGTTAGTGGTTCGCTATGCAGATGCACCAAAACTATGAACTTTAGAATTGTGTTGCAAGTTTACGACCGCCTCGCAAATACTATATTAATGCAATACCGTGTAGTTCTACTTATCTGATGTAAGAGATGTATTGTAGTTAGCTGATTAGGGTCTGACGTAGTTTAGAAGGTAAAACTTATGTGAATGTAAAAAATAAAATTTTGGGAGAATTTAGGGATTTATTCGCTCCAGATTGTAGAGCGTTGGAATATGGAGAGACCTATTTCATACAGTAGTTTTCCAATGATTGGATTACAGTGGACATGCGTGACCGATGAAGTCCACATCTCCACAATCCAAGTAACTAAGAGTAAGTGAAAGATACGAAAAGTATCCGAAATAAATGCTATGAAAACTGTTGTTTGAGTGAGTAGGAAAGCGTTTTCTGAATGAACTGTGGCTCTTAAATTATCCAAGAATTATTTTGACGGAAGAGGAAAACAGATATTTGATTATCTCATATTTTATTCATTTAAAATAGGTACTGTGTATAAAAACAAACAATCAATCTCTGAAATTCAAATATTTATTATAATGATCATTTAGTTGAAAACAAACGACGACTATTATGAATTGGCCCCGGTCTCCCCGTAAACAATGAACCGGTGAGGAATTTAATTTCCTGGAGACGGATGAACCATCTAACATTGCGGACATAAATCATTTATCAATTTTAAATGCAAATCTCTGAATTAGTTCGCTGAAGGAAGATCGGGGAACGTGCCAAAAGGCTGCATTGAAAGTCAGACGCTAATTGGCTGCCATCCATAAATTTTATCTAGTTTGAATTTTTTGAATTTCGGAACATTTTTACCGCTGCATAATTTGATCGTTTTGAAATAGCGTCATCATTATAAATGTTATTTATTTTTCTTAAATTCAGTTTTTGAGGAGTAAGACTTTTCCTATAATAGTAATTAAAAAAAGTGATATTCAGAAAAGTAGGAAGATAATTCTCTAGATTCGCACCGGTCAGATTCATTTAATTAACAGAAATTCCTTTCTTCCTTACAATAATGAGACTTTGAGATGAAGGATTTATTATATTCTTGGTTTATTTACATAAAACTTGAATATGAAGTTTTAATTGAAATAACTTTGTGAAGTCTTGAATTAAATTCGGAGAATTGTTAATTATTGTATTATGCCCGAAAATAGAACGAGAAAATAAACAGATTCTTATATTTTTTGTCTCTCTTAAGATTAGATTTCCTCGACTCGAAGTCGGTTTTCTACCTGGTAACACTACCCAAACGTTTTGGGTCTGTTTGTTCTCATCTAATGCCTGACAGTCTGATTTCAGATAAGAATGCTTCGTAGTGGGAACAATCTATTAGACTACTACTAGACTCATGGTGAGGGAAATTCTTCAATATTTCCGCTATCAATAACCATTTCGTAATTTTTAGAGGAGCTCTAACATCCTCGCTATTCGAACGAAGATTATGAGTAGAAGCATTTTGCCTGAACTTAGGAACAAATAAAAATATATTCATAATATACTACTAACATACTTCCATCTGAATACTTTAGTATCAGATACTAAGAGTACATAATCCTATTACAAAGAAGATAACATCAATATACTCGATATCCAATACAATGTTACATCCCTCGATTATCAGTGGCAGATTACTTCATGCCATGTTCCAGCTTTCGTTATTAAAGGACGTGACTTCTGCTATAAACCTATCTGTATCGATTCGAGGCCTACCCGATGTAAAAGCAAAACCATGTCATATAAATTACTGTATACCGCCCTGAATATAAATAGAAGTCTTGTAGGAAACAAGTAATATTGGGGAACTGGATTGCTGTAACTAAGTACGGAATTGGACGGATTGGAGATTTTTCCGAGAATGCTTATTATGTGTATTCGAAGACATGTTCGAGTGTAGTACTAGGAATTTTGTACAAGAGCGGGTTTCAACCGCATTTCTTGGTAAATTAAATGATAGGCAGTATTTTTGGTCGCCCATTTACGATGGTTTTTATATCGTGTGGCTAAAATTTATAGATCAGGTGTTTTTGACATACGCAGAAAAAAATTGGCGACAATCACTTGGCGTTGAGTTGAGTAAAGGTCTATAGTATGCTTGTAAATGAAAATAGTAGGTTTATTCGTATTTAAAATTCCTAGTTCGAGACCCGACACACTGTAGCATAGTTATATTTCTATGCGGTCGATAGCACAAACGGTTTGATGGATTTTGTCGTTGTTAGGTTTACGTCAGTGACAGTGACACAAGCAAAAGGATCCACATTGACTCAGATGCAACCATTTGTCCGGTAATAAAAAAATATAGTTTAAGTTGTTTATTACTATAAATAAATGCCTTTACATTAAATCAGTTGGGTTGCGCCGACCCCAAGTAAAATGGGATGAGGGCAGGAAGATGATGATAACTGTTGGGTATATTTCCAGTAAATTTCGGAATCGACTTGTAACATTATATTTCGGCATCTAACTTGATAGTCTGTTATAAGATTTGTTAGAGATTAATGATCAGATTGCCTCTCCATTGTAATAAGGTCTTTGTCCGTGAAATATTTGCTAAGCATCGTTTAGTATTACTTAAGATACCATTATTATAGTCAGACTGCCATTGTTGTGTATAAAGTCTGGAATCTTGGAATTTCATTATGGTCTATAAATTATCCTTGTTGTCTTTGTGATTTATTTTTGGCTATTGGGATTTTTACAGAGGTTAAGGATGATGAAAATTGCTTTAATGTACGGAAATGACATTTCATGTCCATAAGCCACGTGATTGAAACCTATTATTTCAATGAATTTGGACATCAGTTCTTCTGTCGTCATTAAGGAAGTCGTCCTTGTCATTAACTTTCTTTTTGGGCGTCAAGCAAAAAGTAGCGTATGTGTTAAATACAGGGTGTTGGTTAACTCTATTCCGTATTGGTTTAGCCGTTCAAGGGTAAACGTGTAACAAAAATCCATCCACCTATACATCTAATCTAATCGTTTTGAGAACGTATCAGATTAGACAAACGTGCTCATATTTTGGTTAACATATACGTTTCCATGGCGGATACAGAATAGAGGACCTGAACTTACAAACTTTCGCGCTTAAAATATTAGTAGGATATCCAAATTCATAGCCTTACAAACTCTAAAAGCTACACAACTACACACTACACTTCCCACATGCAACAGAAATCAACCCACACCGACCACAGTTAAAACGCCGACCGATGTACGATGTACGAATTTCCATTAATAGTGGTATTTAAAATCCCCGTCACTGTTATACGTCAGCGTGGGAGTATGAGTAATGGTTTACAATATTACCCCGCCTGGCCGCCCGCCAATAAATTCGCACATTCTCTGCTGTCACCATTGCACAAAGGATGAGGATATCAATTATGCGATACCTACTCGTACGTTTTATTTGCGCTCCCGATATTGCATGCCGTGTGTGTTTTTTTTTTACTTTTGTGGTAGGTTTTGAGTCTGAATTTTTTATGGTATTTTGGTCTACGACTTTTGTTCTGTGGTTGTAATATCTATTTGTTGTACAAATCGTTGTTTAACGGTTACAGGCAAAAGTATGGAATTGAACAGTATTTTATAGCCTGTCAGAATAATGTGTGATTGCGAGTAGTAAAGATATTGCTATTTATTCTTATCAGGCGCTCTTTCATCTGATGCTTTGAGCTGATTCATATTTTTTTTAATTATTGCGTTTACCTATTGTTTATTTTTGGTATGTACCTGACTTTTGTTAATTTACATTTATAGCTCTACAAATGTTGGTATTTAAACAATATTAAATTCGAACTACTATTCGGTAATTTGGGTACATCAAACGAACTTTAAACACGCAGTTAATCCTATTTAGCACAAGTTTGCGCGCCACCAAATAATTAACCGCATTCGCCAACATTAACTCATTACCGTCTCATGGTTAATGTACGGTAATTACTATGTATTGCCATGCTATGCACGGTTTTATTAGGTGGAATAATATATTACTAGAAACTTCAATCGTTAAGCATTTCTATAGCACCCTTGCCGACTTAATCAGCGAGTGTTAAATGAAAAATTAAGAAAATTTACTGAATATTATTACTACAGTATAACAATATGTACAGTATAATATTAATGTGCGTAACGCGAGTTATACCAACGCCATGGTATCGTAGCATACGCTCAGCATCCTACAATCTCGAGCGTGTCGTAGTGTCGAACGGACAGTGTGCTGTTGATGTAATGAAAATGCTGTAAAATGCCAGTGCTATCCCTGTTAATATACGCGACTGTAGGTATTAATATTTTGAACAGCCGATGGATGGATGTTTGTTTCTCCTTCACGCTCAAACGACTGGAGCAATATTGATACAGGTATGAAATAACGCATTGATTACTGTTTCACCGACTGTGTCACAGGGTAGTAATATTTTTGCGGGGGCCACAGCAAGTAATTAACAATTATACTAAGCTCGACTATAACATACTCACAAACTTTTTTATTACTACTATTTCACCGATGTTAAAATATTGTCATAATTTGTGACATGAAGAATTGTTTTGTACTGTTGGCATCCGATCAAAGCCGCTTAGTTCAGATAATCCTAATGAATACAATTTGCCTTCATTATCCAGATTATAAATTATTATAATTTGTTGTAGCTTTCATATAATCCTATTTAATGTAGGCGTTTTAAAATAATAGATAAACATTCCACAACTTTCACATAACGTCATCTAGTCTCTAAATGCTTGTTTATAAATTAAAGGGCCCGAAAAATAAAGTAAAACTTTAGATACAAATGTAATGACACCAGTTTTGCCAGCATTATGGAAGGAATCAAAACTACCTCTTCCTTTGAAACTATGCGAAGGCTGAAAGTAATTGCAGTAGACCGCTATATTGCGTCTTGTAGAATAAAATAATATTGTCTTAATGTGCGATTTGATGCAAAAAAGTAGTTTTGTTATTTAAAACAGTTACACAGACCTCCAGAAATAGATAACACTTATCAGCACTATAAAATTCTTACTAAAAAGCTTTTCTATTATGACAGGAGTGATGAAAAACGTTGATGTTTGAGTTACGCTTGAATAACAAAAGTATTTAATTAAAATAATTCGCTACAAAAACATTTTAAACGAAAAATTCTGTACAATTTTTCAGCAACGATATCCCGCGCAAATTACCGTCTTAAACCAAAAATTTCTTCCGTACATTAACAGTCTAGGACATTCCATTAATCTTGAAAACTGGAGTTTTAAAGCATTCATTGCTGCCCTAAAGCCGTTATTCCCGAGCCCATCATTCACAAAACAAGCAAGGTAATGATGATCATTCCCTTTTCGCTTGAGAGGAAAGAATAAAATGTTTGGCGTTTAAACGTTTCTATAAAGCTCTGTACAAAGTTGTTTGTTGTAAGTTAACGTTGTAATATTTCAGTAATGTTGTACGTATATTACCATTCTGTAAAAAAATTAAAAACCATTTAATGAGTATAGAACTTCCTATTTCTATAAAAGAATTTCTAGCAATCAACTCGAGACTTAGTAGTTGTTAATTTTTTTCGAGTTTTTATCGTATTTCTGAATCTTGTTACTGAAAAAAGCCTAGCTCTCATTTCTTCCAATAAATGGTGACCAGTTTTGAAATACGCACTCAAAATCCACTGCTGTCTATCACTAATGTAATCTACCCTTTATAGTTTATTAATATGTAATTATAATATCATGTTTACTGTACCTCGTTAGCAACTATAATTATGTAATAAAAACTATGGTATTTCGGTCAACAGGGACGGCTAATTGGGTGATATTCGATACATTAATTTGCCTATCGACAACAAAACATAACACTACATGTTTGATACTAAACTGTATTGTTAACTGTTCTGAAATCTACCTATTTGATAATGACGGGCCTGTTGGTCTAGTCGTTAGTGGCCCTGACTGCTATATCAGAGATCGTGGGTTCGATTCCTACCCAGGACAAAGTTTGTGTGATGAACACGATCGTTTTTTCTGTATCTGGGTATTATTTACAGATATATAATACGTATGTAATTAGAAATATGTAAGGTACGTTCATCAGTTGTCTAGGACTCATAACACAAGTTACTCTCGTATACTTAATTTGAGACTAGATGGCGTTGTATCGATGTTGTTCGAGGAATATACATATTTAAGCACGAAACTTAAATAAATACCGTTCCTGAATATAACCCTTGCGACTAAAAAAACATTAACCAACTTAAAATAAACCCCATTCAGTACATTCGAGGGCAAAGTTAAAACAAGCTTCAGCCTTGGTACCACTGATTATATTAGGAAATCTAAATGTATTTATACCTACACTCATTTACCTTTCCTGTTATTTCATTTATTATGGAGTTAAGCTTTATAGAATTTGCGGTGTGTCTGTACTGGGTTTATTTTGAGGTAGCGACGCAAAGGGTCAGGTTAAGGTCATAGTTGGCAATTGGATCGTGTTTGTCAAATGACCTTTTGTAAATTGTATTTTTACTGGGGTTGAAGTTTTGATGTTTGATTTTCTTTTAGTAATGTTTTGATATGTTTTTACATATTATTTTTGTTATAAGTAGTGCACTACTTCTGAGTATATTGGAACATACATTACTTATTGTTATGAGGCTAAGTGACTTGTAGAAATAAATATTATTGACATGGAAATTAAAATTATTGCTCATGCTCATGCCTGCAAAAATGTCACTGTTGCGTTTTAATAATAATATGGAATGAGATGATATTATTACTGCAAAGCAGGCATTAACAAATTAATTTAAACGTTACTTAAAGTAAAAGTAAGCCTATTTCTATAAAGCGGGAAAATAAGGGAAACAATTTTTAGATAGACCTATTTTTAAATTACGAAAGAGTTAGTTATTTTAAGTTTAAGTAAGGTGTGATAAGTACGTTAATATTAGATAAGTTCCGCAGCTTTGCGGGGTAGCACCTGAGTATAATGTTAGGCTTATAGCTTTAATGTTTCTATACTTTTAGACTTTTTTATTATACTGTTAGAAAAGTTTAATAGAACTGAAAATTTCTCCGAAAATACACCTATGTCATACATACAATAGCAAAGAATACTTTATACAGAACAACTAGATTTTAAAAGGTTATAATCTGTATGATAAGTACATTTATTTCCGTACCTATAAGCGGCACTTAGTATCGAGACACTGATAAGAGAAGTCACAGTAAAATTACAAGTAGAGACAGATAAATAATTGACAAAAGACGAAAAAAAGTACTCTATGGCTAAACACGACATTTCACAAGTAGGTGCCAAAACATGTAAAAAAAACATTGTACAGGCAATTTTACTAAATTCAAAGCATAGCTTTTAGGTGCACGAAATAGCGAGTTTTCATGTAAAATCCTTCGCAGTTTACACCGAATTAGCACTAGCTACGGACCGCTCGCTGCACTCAAGCGACTTTTAAATGCTCTTCACAGCATGCATTCCTTTTTTGTAGGGGTCCACACGAGGATGGCGAAGCCTCTGAATCACTCTCGATTCGATTGATTAATCCGAATTGTTGCTGTTAATTGTCAGGACAAATGAAAACCTCATTTGTCCTGACAATTAACAGCGACATAAAGAGGTTTTGTAATTTTAAGGGACAATAATTCTAGCTTTTTTGAACAAGAATATGTGTTAAAAATTATCTAAGTTTCGTCACTTAGCCGATAACTGCTGTTAATAATACAACTCCTGCTGTTAGTAATATTAGTCACTTGAAAAATAGTAAAGTATTATCTGGTCGAAATTTATTCCTAATTCTGTTTTCGTATGGGGTACGTTGCATCGCGGTATATTGTCCATTTTTGTACACAACAAACTCTATCCTGGCTCTATATTAATTAAACTACCATGAAACGCAAGGACACATTTACTTAAATTATACATTTCTAAAACACAAAATATATTCTGCAAATCCCCTCAACCTCTCATAACTTCGCAAATATTACACTCGCGTCTTACTACAGAAAATCTTATTTCTAGATAGGATTAATTAAATCACATATGTACGCAAATGTGCACTTTAATTAACAATGTTGTCACGTCTGATTCAGACTGCATAGCCTTATATTTCTTAAGACAAACATTGTATTTTAATATTCATAACGCAAACGAACCTAGAAATTGTACTAAGTTTATTTAATGAAAGGTAGAGCTTGGTATTTAAGGCTTGTTTGAAATAGTATTATAGTTAAAGATATTTATCTGTAAGTCGTGAAAAAGAGCTAGATTTATATTTTATTGTATAAATACTCGATACAATGATGATCATTTATTTTACTTCTAAATCGGTATAGTGATTAAAAACTGCATAGCTTTCTTTGAGTAACTTCCTGTAATAATTTTGTAGTAAAAAATAAACTTATCAAGTATGGTATATCAAAGGCTAGTCTATTGTGTGTATTTAAAAAAAAGATGAAAGAACACTGTGAAATAGAAACAGCACTACGTTCAATCTGGAAAACGATATGTACGGTAAATGAAACAAAATTGTAACTGAAAGATGTGTTTGTGTGTATTACTATGACAGTAAGTTTCATGGTTAATTTTCATTATTATTTTCTTAAAATCTTTTGGCGCACCTCACTCTTTTATATAGACAACTTTTATAAATATAAATAGACTTAATTCCAGCTGTGTTTGCAGAATTATACACAAATTTAATACACGCAGCTGAGCATCTGCAAGCAAAATTAAGAGTATTGAGCATCTGGCGACAGACCTTCAATTGTTTAATTGTGTTTGCTCTTTCGTTAATTAGTTAGTTTGTAATTAGTGGTGTTGTTCACTGTTGCAGTTTTCGCTGTCTTGTAAACATTATTAAAGCTGTAAGATGGATCTGTGTTGCTTATTAAGAACAAACAGCTGTAGAATCTTGAAAGATTTATATTTTTATTTGTATTTTACGTTAAATGTAGAAGTGATTACAAACATTTACGTTAATCAGTATTTTTAAGTTTTTGTAAGGTGTACGTAATTGACTGAACTTATGCAGAACACATTATTTTATATTACCCTTAAACTTTTCTTATATGTGGGTATATATTTTACTATATTTTAATGCCAGTACGGTAGGTACTGAAATTGAATTAGGTAGTACCTTACCTAAACTAAAAATATCCAGATTTCTACAAACACAATTACATTTCAATCAGTTTATTCCAAAAAAATCAAAATAACAAACAAACTCTCATATAATTTCAATAGTTTCGTATACATTTCTCAGAGCCCGTATAATTTACTCTCAGAAACAATCGTTCCGCTTTCCAAATAACATGAAACAAATATAATAATAGAGAGTCTTTGACATTTTCCAAATAATTTGGCATGAAACCTTTGTCGTATACAACGTAACCCAAACTAGCCACGACGCAAACGTCTTTTGTAGTCACTCAAGCGTAAAACGCGAAAAGTGTTCCTAATATGTACAGTCAGCTACAAGAAATAAATTTACTCATAATTTATGAAACACATCAAGTCTACCGTATCGGTCGTCCGTGACTGATGAACAATTTTGGTAATTGATTTTTGGAAGTCAAAGTGTCACTTTGTTTAAGTAATCAAATGAAGTAATATTTTACGTGAATTGCTTGTGATCGGGCTATTTGGGGTCCTAATCGTTACAAACACCTATTACAGTTTATTGTGTTCTAGTGTTTGTGAATGAAAATTTTTGTTGCTGACTGTACAAAAAATACTCCAAAATACATAAAATTGTAGACATCGTAGAATTTGATTTGGAAATATGCAACATATATTATAATCTTACTTCTGCAAACCCCAATTGAAATTTGGACAAAGCATTTTTGGTAAAAAAATTCGTCCATTACCATTCACATAAAATTCAATGTCTTTTTCGGACATTACACATCAAGGCCGGTCAAGGGCAAAAAAGTTAAAAAATACTCCTAAGTAAGCATAAACTAGAATGTTTTACGGAAACATAAATCTACTTTTAAGGCTTAACCCTTCAGCACTTGCTAAAGTAGATTACAGATCAGCATAATACCAAAATTCCGCTCAAGTACAAAAATGCAAGTCAACTAAGAAAATTTCCATTGTTACGATCTGCGAGAGAAGGGTGAAGTGACGTACAAGCCATAAGATTAGGCGAGTTATTCGTAGTATAATACTGCTGTTACCATGAGTTTTGATAGCAGAACTTGCAATCTAAAAGAAAGACGTCGTTGCGTGCAGTAAAGTGCTCTGTCTCGTTCTAACAATGGCTATAAATCATTTTTAGGAGCGCATGTTTCAAGTATGTCTAAAATGGATTCGCAATCGTTTTTATATTAGAACTTTACCTTAAGAACAATATTTAAATATCAGAAAAATAGAAGATACTGGGTAAACAATGTCGTTTTTCATATTTGTTCTAACCTCATGAGATTTGTTTTCATTGATGACAGGCATTGTAAAAAAGTACAAAACGCAACTTAAGTATTCAACCATGCCACATTTCCGTAAAGAAATTCTTTCCCAATTTTCCATCCCTAAACCGCTTTTCTCTTGTTACTCAACCCACCTTATAATGAAGACCCTTCGGCGTTGGTGATTCAGGGATTTGCTGGCGATAATGGCAGATAGCCTTAATCACGGCCGGGATACTGGCGCTCCGGCTAATTGTGCCCTTTGCTTTTTCGCGTTTTCCAAATCCAAAACTGCAAAGTAAAAGGCGTGTAATTAGCGAAATCTAGTTCGGGGCTAGATGTTTGGACATTCGTAAATGGTATTTGTAAATGTACGTAAGCGTAGGGGTGATTTTGTTAGAATTTTCGGTGTATAACATTCCCAAGATTGTGAATTTAAATACCCAATGGATACACAGTAACGTCCGCATTCAAGGATGAAACAGATGAAAATCATATTACTAACTGGTAGGTAAATAGTAGTAGGAGAGGTAAACCCATTTCCCGTGAACTTGAGTTCATTAGTAAATGCATATATTGAATTCATTTAAGGGTAGTGTAGACCGAGAGTAGTGCACTAAAAAGGTTTCTTAATGAAGTATAACCATATTGGTAAACTAATTGAGAATCTGCATTCTACAAGGCAACTAACTTTACTTTATCAAACTAGCATAAACTCAGTTTATTGATTGAAGAGAATACTCTCCTACTTAGATTATCAAAACCGTTTTTACCTTATAAACCGCAGTGTCGGTATTCAATCTTCTGTAACAAGCTGGTTATTTAATTCAAAACACGATTCGTACGTAAATCTGTCTAAAGTTCAAACGTTCTCCACATTTACGATTGTTTCGGTCAGTTTATGTTTAAGACACGTCTGTTGCGTACATTCAGCTCATTGGAGTGAACACAGAGAGTTTCCTGGGGGCTGTAGCCTGGAGGCTGGTGTTTCTAAGGCCTACGGAATGACTAAGAGCTTATCAATACCTCTTAAAACAAGATGGCGTTGTGTGAGCGAGACGCAGCTATACGCAGTGTAGTGCGGCCTCTCGCTTGCACAACAGCTATAATCTTACTCTGGAAATATTATGGTAGGTATTTCAATATCCAATATGTCTTTCTACTGTATTGTTGTTAATTCAATAGCTTTGGATTGCATGGCTGCCTGATATTGTTATGGAGTTCAATGTGAAGATTTTCCTTATCCAATAAACCTATTCCAGATAAATTCCTTATTTTAATTTACTTATTCCACATTCTAACAGAAAATAATAAACTACTGACATGAATTGATCACAAATAATTCACAACTATTATTGTTATTTTTTTGACCCATGGACCAAAAACCGAACAAAAATAAATTAATCACAGTTTGTTTCCCTCCATAACCGTTCTACTAACTAAACTAGTCACGACTGAGCCCTCACTGAACCAACAGATTAAACTCGCATACCACACTTAGTTATAAAACATTTTAACGGAACTGCTGTTCCTGAGCGAAACAAAAAATACGCGAATGTAACGGCAAGAATGAGACAAAAAATTGCTAGACTCGATCCAAAGGCACCATAAATCATCACGGACAGAGTGCGAAAAGGTCGACAGGAATTGAAGATTTATTTTGTATTACATATTGCTCCGAGTTTGCTTATGTTTTTTGACTACTGAATCCTTTTAAGTAAATTTACTAACTACTAGTTAGTAAATTTACTTAGTTAGTAAACTAGTTAGTAACTAGTTAGTTCAATTTTCAGGCGTTAGTAAGTTACCTATATTCTTTAGAAGTTTGTTTTAGACATATTTGCTGAAATAATGCTTAAATAACCCAAATATTGTATTCTGTGTTTCAAGATATCGGGTACCTAGGACATTCAACTGGCACTGTCAATTTCGTGTCGAAACGTTCATAAGCGATTCTAATTTTCCTTTTTCTTTGTGACAAAACCAAAAACATTAACGAATAATCTATGTACTTGTAAGATTCACAGACAACTACATTTTCTGTTCAGTATTTTCGTGTCTACTGAACCTTAAAAAAGATTTTGGCAGTGGAGCTGACCGGCCGACGTAATTTGCTCGGCGTTATGCTCTTCCCTATACAAATGTATATACATATGTATTCTCCACGAGTTTCCTCCAAAAAGCTAGTCAAGTGGCAATAAATCAAAGAAAGAAATCTTGGAGCTACATAGAATACTAATAGAAAAAAATGTTGACAATTCTTGGATCTTAGACTAGAATAGATTTTTTTTACAATTGAAAGTTCTTTGACACAGAAAAGCAAATTAGAAGTATTAAACCTTAAGACCGAGTTTTATTCTTAATAGTTTCCTCATTGACCCATTGTTTCTTGATATTGACTTAAAACTAGTTGTGATTGAAGGTAAAATGTTTCAATGATAGCACGGCTCATCAAAGATCAAAATGGAGGAATTGGCCTTCACCGGGACCATTGGGGGTCAAATTATATCGGTTAATGAAATTACATATCCTTATTCCCCTACATTGGAAAAAAACCAACGAGTACAATTTAACCTCGCATTACATAAATAAAACACAAACAGATAAAAGACAGGTAAAGAATTGCTTGATACCTCAGAGGTTTGCTGGCAATACCGTAAGTATACTGATCATACGTCATAAAACCACTTTGAAAGACTTGCAACGTCCTGGGGGTCTACCACCAACTTTTAAAGTGATTCCGTTTTAGTTGTAAAAGAGAGACACGGCTATAGAGCGTGTAGTGCGCCATTTCACATCCACGACTGCAATACTCTTACTGTTAGACGTCGTAGTACTGGGTCTTATATTTTCCTTGAAATATAAAGTACATGTATGAATTGATAAGTGTAGAGTATTGAGTTCATGTAATCCTCTGAGGTAGCAGACGTTATTCAGTTCAGTCTTTTCAAAGTGTCGATCTTTGAAAGCAAATTGATTTCAGCGTGTGAAGTCGAAGATCACGTGTTTCTAAAGGCTTTTGCTGGTATCATATTAAATAATTTTCTTTTAATTCAGTTCTAGACTCTTTTCTCCAGATATTAATTATTTGACGAGCTTGTTGGTCTAGTGGTTAGTGGCAATGACTGCTATACCGGAGGTCGTGTGTTCGATCCCCACCCATGATAATTGTTTGTGTGATGAGCACGATTATATCTTTTGTGTCCAGGTGTAATTTATATTACGTATGTATTTAGAAGTATATAAGAATACAATTAATTTGAGCCTAGATGGCGTTTGTGTCAAAGTTGAGGACACATTTTCATTATTAAGCTCATAAAACACTTTGAACAGTCTTTTTACAAAACTTTATCTTCCTTTAAAAATATTTTACGAACGGAATTAATTGAACGGAATCAATTAGAGCAATGGTGCTGCTCGTCATTCGAGTTTTTAATAAAACATGGACTCATTTATCAAAATATAAAGTTAGCCGTAACACGACGCATCGGGAGTGTTCAATTGGCGAGTACTAATTGGGCAGCAGCCTGTATTACGAGCTTTTATGTACGGCTGTTGAGAAAGCAACTGAACTGCCTGTAGTGGCATCTCCCTTCCACACCCAAATAGTCGCAACAGGCGAGTAACGAATAAATAAATAAATATTTCTCAACATTCACACAACGTGTTATGAGTACTAGAAAACCGATAAACATACTTAAATATTTCTTAATACATGCATACTATATATAAATTACACCCAGACACAGAACAAATGATCGTGCTCATCACACAAACATTTGTCCTGGGTGGGAATCGAACCCACGACCTCCGGCATAGCAGTCAGGGTCACTAACCGCTAGACTAACAGGCCAGTCAAAATATTTTACAAGACTTATGTTGAAGACGTCCCTGACTGCCTGATTGTCCCTTCTTCTTCGAACCTGCTATGAAATTTAAAATTGGGGTTTGTCATCTATACTGCAGAAAGAAATACCTGTACTATGAACCTTCAGTATCCACTATGTTTACTTGTGTCTTGTCATGCATCCATCGGTATTAATTGCTACATCAAGCATGCTTCCTAATGATAAACCAGTGCAGTCATTTGTATAGTGTATGTTAGTTACTAATATACCTACTTATTGAACCCGTGTTTGATGAAGAAGTGTAATATCAACAAGCATTAGTAGAAAATAATGTTTTAGGCAACTCTGGCTTCTTCTTCATTTTGAATTCATCAATTAATCTCAAGAAAATACTAATATCTATGAGCCTTTTCTTTTGTAAAGTATTTTCCTAAAAACGTGTCCATAGTGTGGGTTGTAGTAATATTTACCTCCCAAACATAAAAGGTCATTCAATAACAGATACCAGTTTAAAGGAAATCACAAACAATATCTTATCCTACTTTTATTATCAGTTACCGCGAAGGAGGAAATGAAATAGCAATATATCAAAGTGGCAGCTGCTTCATCAAGCCATGCTTATAACGGAATATTATCACTTATTACAATGCAAATTTCTTTAGCGGTCGGAGTTTGTCTGCATTGTTTGAAGAAAGCGGTTTAGACGTTGCTCTACTTTATTTTGTGATGCTCTACATTAGGTGTTTTTAATAAATTATAATTTGTTGTGGCTGACGATATATTTTTGTTGTGTATTTTATTAATAAGCTGGAGATTTAAAAAGTTGATCTTTAGACACATTTTGACTAAGGATATTTTATTTCGTAGTTGTTAAGATAAAAAAAAAACTGCTCTGTCTTATTTCTATTCTCATAAGTAAGAACACGTAATTGTTTGTCTTTTTTATCTATTATTAACGCCTTAAGAGGCTTCTTACGCGTTGTTTAATTAGCACCCTATATTTAAAGCAAAGGTTACCCCTCAAAAACCTTGCGCGGTATAAAATACAAATATGCTGAGAAACGGTAAGGGCTCTCGTATTTTTCTTTAATGCCCCAAATTATGAATTACCTGAGTTCGCATTGTTCTTACAAGTAAACTTATACAATTTCAGCGAACATTAAGTTTTAATTGTTACCTTAATAAATACGGTTGTAATGAACTCTGAGCTTACTGCCAAGAGGCTGCAAATTTTTGGTTTATTTTGCGCCTTCATGGTCAAGTAAATAATTTTTGTTTGGAGCTTCTGAAGATTACGTGGATTTTGTGTATGATATCACCATGGTAAGAAGTGGTCTATCTGATTTTAATGATAATATTTTTTTTTAACAATTTGAAAGATTATAGTGGTCTATCTGATTTAATAAATTTAAATTTTAAACATCAAAATATACTTTGACTTGATTCTAGATCTTAAAGTTTAAAGTAAGCTAAGTAAAGTTAGTTGAAAATAAACGCGGATAAACGCGCGTTGAAAATTGTAAATCACTTTACATTTAGAAAAGAATGTACCTTACAATTTTTTGGGGTTAGGTCAGAGTTTCACCACAAATTTTATTTAACTAGAGCAGCACGAAAATAATACTTCTAACCCCAAAAGAGTGAGTCTTTTAGGAAAAATATTATGAACACTTATTAAAAACTAAACAAGTAGAGAGGCACATCTTATTTTACCCGGTTTTTTATATATTGAGTATATTGCTGTTTTCAGATCTTTACATAGCAAAAATTCATAATTATTATGCTTTGGTATAATATTATGGTATATTGTATACTCCTCAAAGCATTATATTAATTTTATACTTTACGGTTAAAGGATCGTTTGATCTCGTTAATTATCCGGTCAAGCAGATGGTTTCAGCCGGTGACTCCAGGCGATATTGAAAACAGCTTATTAGATGGTGTATAAAAATATATTTATAAATTATTTTGTATTAACAATCCATTTGCCCTTGCAAATATTTAGGTAGTAAATGTTGAAGCATGAAGTGCCAAAAAAAATGTTAATCTTCAGGTAGGCATAGAACTTTCAGATAATCCAAAATCGGGTTGTTATTTTAGGTATTTTAATTCTATCTGTAAAATCAATGTTTGGTAAAGTAAAAACAGACATATTTTTTTCCTAATCTGTCAAAAAGAATGAAATATCCCGTTATTGTACATTTATAAATGCAATTGAGACCAAAAAAATAACATCTCAAAACCTCATTACCCCCTCAATGTTCTTTTAGTCCTCTAAATAGGCCATAATTAACTTCGAAAAACTATCTTCAGTTCTTTACTACAATAGATTTTCTGGTCGCGTTTAAAAGAAAAACTTTGCAAAAAACTTTTGGATGGAGAATTCATAAAACTCTCTGTGAATACCAAATCGCATTCCTTTGTTTTGAATGGATAAACTTCTGAAATACTTTCAGATAGGCTAAGTTAAGCTTTGGGCCTTTGATCTTTGGGAAATGTAAAGGTGGGTTGCGTTTACGGAATGTATCTGTTACAGGTTTGTGGGTATCAAAGAAGGTTTCATAATAGTTGTTTTTCATTCTCCTTTATGTAATCAGTCCGTAAATCATACCCGCTAAATAATATTTGATGAACTCTGCCATCCATAATTTACCAATATTCTTTAAAATGATTCAAAGTCATATTTTGATACATCTATGTTGAACCTTTGATTTACGAAATAAATGACATACGACTTACTAACGAAATGATGAATAACATAAAATACACAAATACATTGCAAACCTAACCTTGTGATGTTTGATAAATACGTGATTGATGTGTCTGGCGGCTACATCAATGAGCTTCACATGAATTATCTCACCTCGTGACGGATGAAAAATTGACAACCTGTGAATGTACGGTGAACTTTTAAAAATGGGACTAATGCCGTTGTGAGAGCGAGAGGTTGCTACTTGCAGTGTAGCGTGCCGTCTCGTTTTTACAAAGCTAATAGTTTTGATGTGACTACTCATAGTAAAAGCAATGTTTTTATTGATAAATGTTACATGTTTTGTGTAAGAAATAGTCGATCATCTTTCGTATACAAAAGATGATTTTTTTAGCTTGACATTTTAAACCTAATTTAGTCATCTACCAATCAAACCATAAAAATCTTAAACCGAATTAAATAACAGACCAATACAGTGAAACCCAAGCGTCTTTAATCACGAGCTATAAATAACGAAAGCTTAAAACTTAAAGACTTTTCAATTGCCTCAGCAAGAGAATTATACTTTCACAATGAAAATATATTAAACGCTAAATTAGTCTAAACACTTCCAAAAGTTCGTTACTTTAAGTTAATCTTAGAATCTTTAGCTCGGCTCTAAGACTTTGATAAGATTGCAAAGGCTTGAATAAGTACTGCGGACTGCCTTTAGGCTCTTTTAGACTTGTTACGATCGGCAATTTGTTACTAAGATAGGTTTTCCATTTATGTTCATAAGGTCCAAGTTGAAAGCACAAAAATATTAAATTCACGTGTCCTTTTTCTATTGGTTTCATAATGTATGATAGTGATTGGATATAAAATCGGGATAGTGGACTCACTCCGGTAGTCTGATGGTTCAGAATTTTAAATGCATACAGTACCCACAGCCAGGCACTCTCGTTGAGCCAACTGAACGATAATGTTTTGCTTGAGTTTCGGAAAGCTAGGACATTTTTTTTTTTTAATGAAAGCTGTTATTTGGTACATTGGCTGTTCTACTACTCTTTAAATCTCAAAAGTAATCTGATCAAGCAGATATTGGCGATTAGGCTTCAAGAAACTTTTTTCTACCATAAACTTTTATTTTTCTTCCCTTTGATGCCTAACCAAACAAACCGATCGTCCGTTACCCAATAAATACTAAATGCATTAACAAAGTAAATAATAAATTGTATTTAAGGAAGACGCAGATATCGTTACGGTTAAGTGCTTTCCCTTGTCGCCTATCAATGCTTTATTTATTCACTTCAAGCTTTTCAGATACACATTGATTTTTCCTACCCTATGTATTTTACTTCTGTTATTTTGAACAATATTTCCGGTAGTGATAGCAATGATGTTTTGTTATAGAAATGTGTTGTAAAGGAAAATGAAAATTAGGTCATCAAAAAAACTATTTCATTTCATGAGTAAAGATGATGTTAGAAGCAAATAATTGAGTATGTTAATAAACAGATCATAAGAACGTTACTTTAAAATGACTAAAACTTTGTAAAAGAAAATTTATGAAACCAAAGAAAATTGAGATAAAGAGTATTAACTAAACTTTCTAGACTTAGTCTATTGTTAGCTCAGGCTCGTTAAAAAGTCTGAATATTTTTGTCTAGATCAACCTTGCAATTTTTCCATGGTATTAAGTTTAAAAAATTGCCTCTGTGGCTGAAATGGGCATAGACTAAGTCTTCTCACTTATTCATAGATAAATTCTTTCTTATTCATAAAAAGTCCAGAATTCAGTGTTAAAATATTTTTGGTACAATCCGAAATGGTTCTTAAAGGTTTCTTTAAATTCATATCTGTTGCAAAATGAACCGATAACAGTGCAAGAGTTACAAGCTACAAACGTGTCCCATACACATGTATACGTACTATGGTCGGTATAAAGCCACATTTTGTACAGCAGTTTGTCCTTATATAATCCTAGTCGCTGGCCTCTGTAGCCACAAAGCCATTAATCGGGCCAAAACTAGGCCGAGCCCACTAATTCCGCCTGATATGGAATATTTGTCCACGTAATCTCCAAAGCGGAGCATTAACTAAGATTCACACCTGGAAACATGATTCCGGAATACGTTTTAGAGAAAAGGAAGTGTCGTAAATAAATTTAAAGTGAAAAAGAGAGGCTTAAAAGGTAACTACCTCAAAAGTGGTGTAAAGAAAGAATCAGAAAAGAAATAACTACTGTAACAATTTAATTCAAATGTAAAAAAGTATCGCAATAAACCAAAAGACCTTTCGCTGTCAATAGAAAATAAACTTACAATAAAAACGAGATTCCACGACCAACGAACCCAATACAGAACGAATCGACACTAATATCTTACTCATATCTCTGCAAGCAACACCAACCCTTCTTAGACTCATAGATGATAAATAGCCCATAATTCTACTTTACACGACCCGCGGACTCCAACATCAGCAGAAAAAATACTCTAACAAGCTAATATGTTTCTCTTACGAAATATCTTGGATTTTTATGGAGCGTTAGAAAGCTGAATCGGATTTGAAAGCCGAGGGTACGTAAAGGCGTATAATAAAAAGATTTTACGGTCAATGAATGCTGCAACAGATAGGACCGAGAATATGATTTACTACTCGCTAGTATGGACTGAGTGTAAGCGATCGCGATTCGATTCAGGTGTTAGTGTTTCTTATAGTTTATAGTTATTGATGTTTATTTTATTTGAAATCACTGAGAATTTAGAACCAATGCATCTTATTGTGAATTATATGTTTCTGATTCTTCTCGGCTCACCTGAATTAATTTAGTGTCGGGCTTCGTTCTTTAGATCTTGATTTCTTATTCTACTGCAACTTCATGTTTCTGCAGTATTTTCCTTCTTTTGTTGTACATTATTAGACAATATAATGTTAAAATCAATTTTATATTGCTAAACTTTTCATTTATTATTTTCAAAATCACGTCCAATGCTTGCAACAATCTGTTATTTATTAAACTGGATCTCATTTACAAAAACAGATAACTGAAATATAAGACAAGCTCATTTACATACAACCAGAACATAGGTAAATAATACATTTTCTTACAACTTACACCACTGCACCCATGGCGTGCCCAGCGGGGCTCCTTTTAATACCCTTGGTTAGGACAGAATCAAGAGACAGTTCGCATCGGACTTGTTATTCCGTCCGTCCCTAAGGTACGGGGCACTGTCTTATACCCGCTTACTTTTTAATTAACTTACTGTGTACTAGAAATATAATGTAATGGAAGAAGATAGAGTCGTACTACGCGACGTTTTTTATTATTTATGGACAGTCTTTTGAGCCGCTTCGTGTAAATATTGCGTAGATTTAAGACGGACTTGAGACAGGTAAGATTAATTTGTATGTAAGAATTTATAAGCCCATATAAACACAACATCATATTATAATGATGATGTGTTTCTATGTTAGGCTTAGACAATGTAGTAAAAAAAAAACATTTGGAACTCAGGCACGTGTATGAACTTTACAATGAAGCAGGTACCTATTATTATAGTAAATGCATTATAAATTTATATTACCGATGATAACTTTTCAGGGTTTCCAATATGTAGAATTGTAAACCATAAAACCTATTCCGATCGCGGTCCTGACAAATCTGATCCGCAGTCTATAGCCCAATTACATGTCCACAAAACCAACAGATTCTTTTTTCGTCATGTAGAGAATAAATTGGCCTACCAATATATAACTGAGTTTCCATGTCAGTAAAACGTAAAAACAAAATAGAACATGAAAATCATTTTCAAGAGGCTCAATATTGTAGTTAGTGCTAACATTTTTTGGACAGAAAGATCCATTTTCAAAAAGGTTTTTCTTTCAAAGCCCAGCTTAGTTTTATCACAAAATTTGGTTTAAACTTTTCAGAAACATGAATCTAAATCGGATAGGGCCTAAATGGGTAGTATATTTATTTAACAGAAACAATACTAAAACAAGAAATATCTACATTTATGACTAAACTTATGTAACTAAAAAAATTACATATTCACAAAGCGTCGAAAAAAATATCCTCATCTCCGTCAATGGCGGGAAACGTGCCCAGGAGACCGGCCGCATTACCACGCTGAATGGCAATACCAATTCTTTGCGCGAAATACAGTCCAGCCCTCTGATCACGGGTGGAGTCGACCAAGCGCTTAGCGAGTTCCTTATACAGAGCTCGTGCACCCGGTCCCCATGGCCCAAGCGTTTCAACCCCAAAGGGCTCAAAAATATAATTGCCCGTAAGGTTATTATATTTTCGTCGCTTTAGGGTTTCCGCAGCTCCAGCAGCAGCGCCGGGCGCGACCGCCGAACTTAGAACATGGGACGGCGCAAGGGTGTCGACGCACGTTGCGTCCCACACCAAAGGCCGGCCCAATTTCCAGGGAAGTAAAGACATCCCGTCAGGTCTCTTACCATCGCTGCGTACCAAACCGTTCGGTTCTAGAACAGTAGGTACACCAGCAGTGACAAGGCCTAAATTCCATAATTCAGAGATAAAGTTGTTTAAGTTCATGCCTCAAAATATACCTACTTTAGAAGAATAATAGAAATTTCATAAATAAAATAATAGTTTTGTTGGTGACAAGAATAAAAAGTAAAAAAAAGACATTGAGAAAAGTGTTTTTGGGTGTGTTTTTTGTTTACAGGGAAACAAAATAAAAGCAATACATTTCCGCACTATCCTTTAATCCTAATTGCGGCTTTATTTCCAAAGCTACATCGTTACCAAAGGCGATTAACGTCACGCGAAAATTCAATTTTTTGTGTCTCTGCATTTAATTTCGCAAAGGACTTAGAGGTAGATCTTTACAGATTTTTGGTCTTTTTATACGAAGTCATCAATCTTGGTCCTAATGGTATGATTTTTTTCGCATTAAAGTTTTTTTAGCTAACAGTATAATATTTACCCAGAATATTAGGTATCAAGTGATTTTGCATTTACCTTTTGATGGTCATTAAAAACAAAATTATCAACTCACAGCTGGGTTTCCAAGTTAAACGTATAACGTTACAGAGACGAATTTCCAAATATTTTTTGAATACTCATCTCGGCCTTATTAACAAGTCGTAAAGCTCAGAATTACAAGTCGTTTTTTCTTTTTATCACCATTGAATACACAAAATGAGCAACCACAAAGGCTCACTCAAACTCAAACGGCCCATAATACATTTTGTGGTATAAAAGGCTAAAATTTTTGAATAAAATTTTAATAAGATGCGAAAGTAGCCGCTTTTAGACAGCTCATGTATGGCTGGCTGACTCCTAGACTTTAAACCACTTTAACTAACGAGGCAAACACAAAAACGTTCATCTTTGAAGCGATGTCATTTCTCGCTTCGCTTTGAACGCACCGGCTTTTATTTGGTGATTAAAGCGTAATTAGATGTTGATGGGATAATACTCATTATGTACTATGTCATTATGTGCTCAGTATTAGTACTTTTATTTTAATTTTGAATCAGTTTTACAATGCATTTTTTCTTGACGCTATTAAGGTAATCGTTATTAATGTAAGACAGGTAATCAAATGTAAAATTAAGCTATAGCCTATTTACTTTACTTCTATAACAAATAATTAATCAATCCTTGTACCTACTTATTTCTATCGATTCAGGCAATTTGTTTTTACTTTAGTTAAAGTTGATACTAATATTTCACCGCTTTCTCTAGTTTGCGAAACTATAAATCGTAAACAAGACAATCTGCAATTCAGTGTCTCGGTCCCAACGTGCGGCATTACTCATGGACCAATCACGAGCGCAGGCGATGATGCGATACACACCTCTGATTGGTCACTTTGTATGGGCATAAGTCAAGAGCCACTTATCAAACTAAATTTACATGAGACTCTAATGTGTTACGAATTTACATAACATTGTTACGTTCATTTCCATTAAGGCAAGTTTTACGAAAATTATGAATTTTAAGGAATTACCATTATTGTAATTTGTTAAACTAATTGTCGCTTTTTCAAGCTTATCGCTATTAAGGAAATGCTAAGAGATTTCGTGTATTAATTTTGTTAAATATGGCTACAAAAAATTATAACAATGTACGGACTAAAGTTTTCTAAGAAATTATTTGTTTGTGATTTGTTTTGAAGGTGCATGTGTTTTGTTATCAGATTTCAAACTGCTTTTGATAATTCAGACCTTCGAGTACCAAATAACACACAGTAACCTTCGAATGAAACGAAATGTTTGCACATAAATTGTAATTACTGGACTTGAGTTTTAAACAATTCATAGTTTAAATGTTCACAGACAAAATTCTGAAGAAATTGAGAACTAAACAATGAATCCTAGAATAATTCTTGCCCGGCAAACATTGGTTACAAATATTTGTCCTAAATTGGTTCGTAGAAGGCCTAAGCTAAGACTGCCAGCCGATTTTAGAACTAAATTAAAGGGTTGGAAATTGGGACAACTAGGTCTTAGGTTCAGGGTTACGAGTAAATTATCATGTATCGAATGGATTGTTTGCAAGGAGGTTGATTAATTGTTATGATAGAGTACTATAAGATTTAGGTTTACACTAAAGTTCGTATATAGTGTCTTAATAACGGACTGGACTGGAAACAGGAGAAGCAATTTTGTCCAAATTCGATATTTTAGACGTCGAGTACACATTTGGTCGTTAAAATGTCTGTACGTAGTAAAGGAGTGAAATCGCTCTTGAAAGATCCTGACTTTTTTTTGCTGAGTCGCATAATTTAAACATTTTCAATGTCCAAGCTAAAAAATCGTATATTCACTTTTTTATAACATCTAGCATGGTTACATGACCGGAGGACGGAGAGATTATATCACTATAAAAGTACCTGCACGCCTTTAACATTTATAAGTTTTACTGTAAAAATAGAATTTAAAAATGTACAAACAACTTTTCAGCATCCTCAGGTAAAATTCACACCAGATCAGCATTAAAATTCTTCAGAATTTTATAGCACATTTAAAAAGTTCCAAAAAGTCTCTACTCCAATGTTTATTCACCATACATTGAATAACAAGAGATTTCTAAAGCTTATCGTATTTATGATCCGAATATAGCATCATTGAAAGCCGTCCATTTGATTTTAATCTTATAAGAACCAGATTAAAATGTGTAGATACTTTTGTAATATTTGTGGATTTCAAACTAAATGAATCACAAAGAGTTTGTTGACATTCAGTCGACCGTGTCAATGTAAAATTTAACAGAAGGTAAAGTTTACTATAAGGTTACGAGATTGGTCAAATGTTACTAGATTAAAATACGTTATACGATTAAATAAATTATTAGAAATACGTCTTAACATTGTTTGAGGTCAATTTTGTGGATTTTTTGAGTACAATTTGAAGTTCGGAATATTTGAAGATTGAAATGGACAATTTAACACAATAGTATTTTAAAATAATTCTATGTCATGAACGTCTACACCATTCAAGTCAGTTCTTCGTTGTAACACCGTGTAAATGTGGTCCTTCTGCACAAATTTCTGTTGTAACTCCAATCTGATAACCTTACTTTGGCAGATTTTGAAAAAATATTTTTCTTCAAAGTCGGCTTAGTAATGGAGTACAATGGATCTTACTTATTGGTATTGCAGTACAGTGAGAAGTTTCTTTCTCGCATCTGTCTTCATACGGCATTATCTTAGAATAATAGAAATATACGTGAGTTATGATCCTATCTTTTTAGCCTGAAAGACGTGACTGAAGTTTGAAACTTTTCTTTTAGATCTTTACGAATGATATAAGTATTTTTTGGAGTGTTTTAAAATTTTGTACAAAAATGTATCGTATTTTATTTTTGTGATGGAAAGGAATTACTTCGTGCTTGGTACTTTTATTTGCGCAAAAAAAAGGTGCCATAAATATATTTAGCTCTTAAAGTGAATGTTTTCTCTCGAGGTTCAAAGTGACTTAAAAATCACATCCTAGTTCAGAAAATACATGAGATAGATTCACAATTCTAAGGTCAAATTTTATTAAAACTTGTGTAATTTATTTGAAATTTTATCGTTCACTTGAAAGTTTCTCGGATTCCGAGCGGGAAAAGCCAAACTGAGTTCCATTTTTCATAGTCGAGGAGATTGCTAGCAGTGCATTGCAGGCGGCCTACAATTCTAGGCATAAATCCAGACCGCCTCGCAACGCTCGCATTTACATAGCAAAGAGACGCCAACGACACGATATTTGGATGCACTTTCACCATTTACTCAAGCATTTAGACATTTAGCTAGTTGTACCGGTATGTGTTTTTGCTCTACAATCTCTATACGGCCCCCAAAATTCAACATGTTTCAGTGAAAATTAAAACTACGTAATACAATACTACAATGTACTTAAATCAAGAGAGACAAGTGAAAGAAGAGTAGAGAGGCCCTCGCCCAGCTGTGGGACAGCTCAGGCTAGTAATAATAATACTTAAATCAAATCAGTGTGATCATCTCGGGTCTATCAAATGTCCCGCTAAAGTCCTTTAAAACTAATACTTTAGTTTTGACACTTTGGCCGACATCTAAATAACTGAAGCTAAACCAAAATGCTTAGAAAACTCCTTCTACAACGTAAAACTTTACTTAAGATTTTAGTATTAAGTAAATACGTAAAATTTCATGAAACAACACAACCTTTAACTTGAACTAGCGGTTACATTAGATAGTGCAGCTAAGGCTCACAAAGATATCTCCTTGCAGCTTAAGTGTTATGACTAGACTTACCAACAAACTTGCAAACTCTCTTAAACAAGGACAGGCTATGCAATAATCAAGCGTTTGAACTTAACTTACGAGTATCTGGTATTCAAGAGCTGTTAAGTGCTTTCTGGTTACTGTGAGCGTCTTGAATCAGGAATGTTGTGGCCACTATACGGCGTTTTTGCTTTGAATTTCTACTGTCTTGCTTTCACGATTGCAAAGGTATTATCGTTTTTTTTTTGTAGTTCTTAGTGCAAACTTTTTTATCGTTGTTATTTAAATATAAAAAGTAGTAGTTTACAAGGTGTATTAGAACGTAATCAAGTAATACAGCTATCTCAG
Source organism: Chrysodeixis includens (assembly GCA_941860345.1). Lineage (NCBI taxonomy): Eukaryota > Metazoa > Arthropoda > Insecta > Lepidoptera > Noctuidae > Chrysodeixis > Chrysodeixis includens. The sequence continues at coordinate 1,565,567 of OW796091.1, read as the reverse complement.
TAGGTACTTCAATAAACGGGTCTGGTTTTTCCGACGCATCAACCATGTTTTTAATGTTAATGTTACTTTACCTCATTTTCTTCATAAAATAAGCATTCCTAATTAATCACCTCGTTCCTTTACCGTCCTCGTTCCGCAGGGTATAATAGTCAGTAAATCTATGCACAGGTATGCAGGGCTCAGCACGTTGATATATTACGATGTAGCAATGTTATTACTGTCTCAGAGCGCGTACGGCAATTGTACTTGATTGCGTTCTAGCACTGGTTGCGGTCCTGTGCTGGGGTCCTTTGCTGACTCAAGGTTACTGCAAACTGTGCTATGTATACTGAGTATATAATGATGAGATGAACATGAGTAGCATACTGGTATGTGTGCATACATTCTGCTAAAAGTGTTGAATCACTTGATACGTTGTTCTATAAATTTTGATTCTGAAATAAGTTTTTGTAAGCGTGCCTGTTAAATCAAATCATAAATCAAGATATTGTATTTTAAGAAATTAAAACATAACTTAAATTCCCTTATCAGGCATTTAGGCTCGGTGTTGGTACTGGTTCACGTGACTGTCGAATCTTCCTTTTTCATTTTACTTCTTCGACACAAAACTCTGTTCAAAAGTATAAACAAAACGAAAAACAAAACCTGAATAAAACAAAAACGTTTCTCTTTTGTCATCACATTGAAAACGCTAAAACGAAATATGTTTGTGACAAACGTCCAACTTCAGAAATTAGATTCAGTCGTACTATTCCATAAAGCTGTGATTATTTCCTCATACATTTTAGACCAGTACAATGGTTGGGAAATGACTAATTTTATGCGGAGCGAGCTTGTATGCACAATTATTATTATTGTAATAACATGGTAATGGCGTGTCGTCAAATAGTTTCGGCGATTTATGTAGCTTAGATGTGGCACGTTCGTGGGATTCCAATGTTATGTCGCGGACTGTTGTGCACGGATTTGTTTTAAATTAGTTTACTTGTCTGTAAATAATGCTGGCATTTAACTAACGTAATACATTGAATATACACAATATTATGATATTAAAATACAATTGAATTGAGAATACTACATTATGTCCCACAGTCGCAGTCCACTTTATATATATTAATTCTGCATTTGCTGCACTTGCAGGTTTTTTTCTATTTAAAAAAAAAATCTTTAGTATATCAGAAATATAATATCTACTCACTTACGATTCGTTAACCCACAACATGAATAAACAAGTGTGCGATATACTAAAAAGGAACCAAGTTTATCCCGTATAAACTGTTTAAGTACTTAGTAAGTAAGCGGTAGTTTGCGTTGCTATAACTTATTACTAAACTTAATTCTTGGTGTCAACTTTCTGTGCTTACTCGAACGCATATTATTGCTTGTACTATGAAGTCTAAAAGGAAGAATGATGGCATTGTGAAAGTGAGAGATGAGATGTTGCGCTATACTGCGGGTCTTGCTCACACAACGGCAACAGCCTTTTGTTAAGAGCTCATAATAAAAGCATTCAAACCAAATAAAACTCACTCTATCAGAAAGTTATAGCTAAGTAAATCAAACCAAATAAGTTTGGAGTTCACAACGCTACACATAAATATTAAAGGCATGCTCGAACAACGCCGCTCTATCTACTTACGTACGATTATTTTCATGGAAATAAAGTGTCTCATTATCAAAAGCCAATATCTAAAGTGCCCAAACATTCGACATACGTAGTCAGTAAGGCCGTAACGTTATAGGCAAACACGAAATGATATTTTATTAATTTAGTGACTTTCTTGCCTGTTTCAGCATTGCACTTAGTATACTAAATAATCCATATTTTTCGTCATTGTTTCGTCGTTTTTCATGTGTATTAACTTACATTTCGATTGCCAGTTTTGATTTACACTAAAACTTTCGTATGATTTGACGATATTAAATGCATTTCAACGTTGTTTATGCAGCAGATTTTAGTTTCCGATGTTTTGATGTTCGATGGATGTCACCGTCACACGATGATAACAATATAATGATAAAATATCCATTAAATCAAGTAATTTGCCAAAGTAACGCCATACTGATAAACTAAAAAGTAATTAAGTTAATCTAAACTTAATAGCACATGTGCTATGCTACTTATGGCCAGCGTTGTAACTTCCTTAATTAACTTGGGTAGTGCAGATTGCTCAGTGAGGGTAGTTTTTGCAAAATCATTATGGCGATTGCCAATAGGCTCCATTTCCTCGTGTTGCCATGGACCATTGGAAGGTAGAGCACAATACCCACCGTTACACAATAGGAATTTATTCACGTTCCTTTAGGTATACAGTATTTATTACACTAAACGAGTTTTCTTTGTAAATGAGTTTTCATTAAGGGGACTAAATATTTTTGTGAAAATAGGTTTGAAAATTATTTCGGCTGTCGAGAAATGGTTTTCGAATTAAAGTCGTGACTGCGTATACGAGTATTATATAAAACAGTTACGTATTCAATTCAAATCAATATGTGTTGGAGACTAACGCATATATTCGTATACAAATCAAGTGGTTTTATAACCTCGTGGGCCCCTAAAACCTACATGAACACACTTAAAACAAGAACTTTATTTATATCCGAAAATAAAGTTTCATTTTACGTACTGTACCGTAATTTAACACAAATTCAGAAACACATTCGTAAGAAATACAAAATTCAATTTCGTTGCGGACGAAAAGTTTCGGATTTTTTGCCGTAACTCTGGAAAGTTGGCCAACTAAAATTAGGGGTCCAAGTTAACGAGCTCGTAGATTGACTACACTTGACTCTAAAGGACCCTCAGCCTCCCAAAATTCAGGTTATCAGTACCAAAAAATCTCGTTTCGTACTTGTTTTCTAGTAGTACTTAATTATCACTTTTGACCCAATTTTAGCGTTATTTTAATATGAGAGAGACTCTAGTAAATTATAGTGCTAGAAATGTTAAATGTAATTAGGAACAGCGTAGTTCCCCAAAAAATGCTTCCAAATATAGTACCTTTTACAGCTTTAAAAATATTTTGCCTCTTGTGTAATATTAGTAATGTTGCTACGGCGTAGCACTACTGAATGATACACGAACAGTAATCATTTACAACGGTATTACAAACGACTTGAAACGTAATAAAATCACAATATCAATTCACCCTTAGCGCAGTAAGTTTTCAGTTTTAATATATAGTAAGAGGCTTTCGAGGAGAAAATTCGATGCAGCTCACGAAAAGCCTAAGCGTAACATAGCGTGCACTAACCCCATAGAACTGAGCAATTTGTTGCCAATTTTAATATCGCTGCCAGCCTTTAATATTGAGGTGAACTGGAGGTTTTTGAACCAGATTTACATGCGCTAAGTTTGCGGATTTATACTATAAATAAGAATTGTATTTTTGCCAACTTTTGTTATTATACTACCTTTAGTTTGTTCTATAATCTAATAAGACAAGAAATAAGGTATATTGAGATCTACAAAGCGCATAGATATATGTATCAGTCATTACTTTTGATATTGTTTTACAATAATAAAACATTTTTTTTTGTTGACAAAAAAAATATTCTGAATAAAAAAAACATAGCTACTACGTAATTAGCAGCTAAAGTATGGACCAAACCAGTTTAAGCACTGTTTCACTCTCAGCTCTTTGAAAATAAACACTTGATGAAGCACGGCTCTACAAAACAGGCTGCAGTATTAATTCTGATTAACCTGCTCTCCAAACCGCAGGCCAGTTGCAAAGCAATTCTCTACTACCCGCATCTGCCGCTATTATGCTAATGAAGGAAGTTTGCGAGCGAAGCCGGGTAAAAAAGGGTGTTGAGTTGTGGCTGCAAGTTTGTAACTCGAAAGCAATTTTACTTCATAATGTTCATATTATATGTATGTGATGACGTATTTTTAGTTTTTGTTAATTTCTTTATGCTAATGTGTAACTAACTCTGTCTGTCTGTGGAGTTTATACAAATATGTTATATAGGTAGTTATATCTTTTCTCTTGTTATATGTTAGTATGGGATTAGTTTTAAATTACAAGAAAAAATGTTGTTTTAAAACTTACAATGTTGCCACTACTATGTGTTCTAATAATAAATTATTATGAAACAAATAAAGATTACTCTATTCTAATATTAGATACGCCCAACAACGAACTGTGTACGCTGTTTCTAAATAATTGAATTATACTTTATCTATCAACATTCAAATATGAACGAACATCAATTAACTAACTGGATAAACGGCAAAAATATCAGCGAGGTTATTCTAAATATAATCAAATAGACCCTGGATTGACCTTTCTCGTAAATTTCCACCCTCGAGTCTATTTATCTAGGTTTGCACACGCCTAGGTTACGTTCGCAGCTGACATTTACACACAATGTTATTGCGAAAGCAAAGTGATTCTAAGTATTAAGGGTATTCAAAAATAATATCAGCGTCCCCTGTAAACTTGCAGCGATTCACGAATATGACATTTGGAACTTATTTAACTAACTGAGATATAAATATATAAAAATGAGAAATATATATTTCAAGTTTCAGAATCTCAAAATTCTGTCGCTTGCTAAAGTATCCAAACTCCAAAGCTGTAGACAAAGGCTGGACGCATAAAATTTAAATAGTACTATCAGCACGAAAACAAAAAAAAAAACGAATTCAATATTAGTAGTAACCTAAATTGAAACTTGCAACTGCTATAATTTGTTAATAAACTGTACGACCATAACGACCAGTATTAAAAAGACAAACAATAATTTTAACAGCTTTGTGTATTAAACTTACAGTACAATAAATACAAAACATAAACAGGTACAGCTCGAAGCATCAATAAGAGAGTCACGGTTTTATCGCTCGTAAAAGTTAAAGAAAAACTCCACAAATTGCACATTTACGATATTTCATTCCTCCATCAAATTGTATATTTATAACCGAAAGAGGTTGTAACAAGATTAAGTAAGTACCTTTAAAATTCGGGAGTTGGTGCTCTACCACAGTTTTATAAAATAGGACTGTTGCAGTTGTGAAAGTGGGACAGCGCTCTATGCGATATAGAGCAACATCTCTCTTCCACAAAAAAACACCCATTTTAAGAGGTGACGGTAAGCTTACAGATGAGTTATTTGTTTTTTTTTTATTAGCGATGCCCATAAATTTGTATTTGTTGATTTTGTTCGTTATTTTGGGACAGTAATGAGATTTGGAATACGATTCTAATTTATACTCGTGTTGGAGATTCGTACGTTTTCTGATAGGTATTACATACAAACTTTTATTTTATTAGATTAGAACTTTTCATTGAGAAGAATGAGGTTAAAATAGAATATCACTATTGTGCTTAGCTTCATTGCCTTCTATGTCTATTATAATTGTTAAATTTTGACGTGTTTTTGAATTTAATTATACCTAGCTGTTAATATCGGTTATAGTTGCGAAAAAGTAGCCTAAGTATTAATTCAGGATATCAGATACCTACTCCATACAAAATTTAATAAAAAAATATCTAACCGTTTGAGCGTAAAAGAGTAACAAACATTCATTCATCCAGACTCACAAACTTTCGCGATTATATTAATAGTAGGATATATAGACTTCACAAATAACATCAGTACCATTAATTTTCTAAACTAACATAACATATCGCAGGCTGTATCAGTAATAAATAACACTAGACACAAAATATAGCGTGAAAGACGTCGCATGTGTCTGTATGTAACACGTTTTTCATACGAAAGCTAACTAATAGTTATGTGTTAAAACATATTCAAATGAACATGCGTGTTAACTACTGTCTAGCTAATCAAAATGAATGAATTTAAACTGTATTGTGTAGATGTTAGTGTTTAATTTTGTTTGAAGAAATTTCGGAATAAAAAGGTCTTATCGTTCAAAATTGAATATGATTTGCACAGAGGAGTGTTGAAGTGCTAATCGCGTGTTTATTATAAATCGTTGCTTAAAAAAGATACAAATGATACAACGCCTTGTCAAAGTTCAAATTAGGTTAATTTTATTAACAAAAAAGAGTGTTACTCGAAATATTAGAGTGCAACCGTTTCAATTTCAGCCTCGCCAATATTCATCCTTTGAAAAATGGGAAATTATTTATAATATTTAAACAGTCGATTTGATCTATTTTACATAGCCGCAGTGCCTTTACAAATTGAAAAGACGAGCATTACTAAGTTTTGGTGTTATAATATTAAGGTATAATTCATTATAATCCAACCAAAGTCATTTCATTAATTATAATATTAATTCTTGTGGCGATAAACACATTTTAGGCGTATCTTATCTTCAAAGAGCTAAACATTTACCGCACTTTAGTGAAATAACGGTTTCTCTTGGAATAATATAATTATAAACATTGAATACTGAATGAGAAAGGTTTTAGATGATTTTAAGCGGTCTGCGGTTACAAATGTTTCGAGTAAATATATCGTAGGTAGAATAAATTGTGTTAGAAATAATATCAAAGTTTGTGTACCAAAATATACGGACCTATTTTTAATGGCTTGTGTTTAAATTATTTAGGTATTTTTTTGGAACCGTAATCCGTACTTTTATATCGTATAAAAACATATTTTTATATTTATTGTTCAAGTATAGAAATGATTGATAAAGTAGTAATAAAATTTCGGGTTAGGTTGTCTCAAGAAAAATCTCTGATCGACTTAATTATTCATTTCCACATCCATAATTTACCAACATTTATAAAAACAGTCAACTTTTACTAGCTCTTTTAAACCCAATATAAATTAAATCAATATTGAAGCGTAAAATTTTATACTCTTCAATTCTAAAATCGTAAAAAACTCCTTCAAAATATATCTGAATGTAGATTTCGCAAATCACAAATTAATGAAGTCGTAATACTGATATAACTAGAAGAAATTTAAATAATATTTGATGCATTTCAAACGATTTTGTTGAATATCAAAACGGTTTGATAACTTTGCGTGACTGGGTCGCGTGACGTATTACGTATTTACATATTGGAATTGTTGAAAAATATCAATTTTACTGTTCTAGATTGATATTTAATAGTGAATTAGGGTCTAGTTATTTAGACTAAAATAAAGAACTAAATAAATAATACTGGATATAAATGGATGGATATAGGGGAAGAGGACGACTAAAGAAACGATGAATGGATTGTGTGAAAGATGAAATTGCAATAGTGTTACTTGCGAGATGACGTCAGACAGGAACGTGTGGAAGAAGAAAACATGCTGCGCCGACCCCAAATAATAATTGGGATAAGGGCAGAGGAATTATGAAAATGAAGAAATAAACTCATTTCTTGTTTTAAAAAGTTTGAAAATTTTATGTCTTTGCTATATTTTCTAGTCGTTAATTAGTCCAATTATTACTTACTACATGATTGTAAAAGAGATGCCTTTATTTGTTCAAAATTTTCTTTCATCACAGAGATGGTATGTTAATATCTTTTATAATCTATACGTATGATTTATTAGTTAAACGTCAAAGCCATTCACAACCACAACTGAGAGTTGACTGGCGATTGAGAGGTCTTGAAATCTAATCCCACGGCATTGTGGTGAGCTGACACTGGTGCATATAATCAATTGGAGAATACGCATTGCATTTTATATTAATACTAACTATTACCCACAACTTTATCCACGTGAATATCGGTTATAGCTGCAATACCCTTTTCTGATGCAGTCGGGTAAAAAGTAGCCATTGTGATAATCCAGGCTATCAGCTAATTCCATCAAAACTGATCCAGCCATTTGAGCGTGAAACAAACATCCACCCATCCATCTACCCATACTTTAATTTTGTTTTCCATGTCAGTGAAATAAATATCATTATCCTGGGCATTCTTTTTATATACTCCTAGTTCTGAATTTTTAAAGCCCTTGTGACATGAGGATAACATTTCGAAACTTTAGCATAAAATACGTGCAAAGGCGTGAAAACGTCCGATAGTAAAAAAAAATAACATTAAAATCCGTATCACAATCTTGCATTCCACAAAATATAGAACAATTGCCATAAAAGACATTGTTTCTATAACGCTAACCAATACAGAACTACAAGCGAGTCAATTTGTAGGGGATACCTCTGCTGTGGACGATTCTGCGTCAGCTCTCCAGGATTGCACTGTAACACCTGTACTATGCACCCTGAAACCAGAAATATCGCCATTGTACAAGCAAGACGGCGCAATACACTACGTATAATGCTCTCTCTCTTCTAAAATACCAGCAGTCCTCTTTTATGAGATCATGGTACATAGGCCAAGAGCAGCCTCGACAATACTTGACTACTTATATCAGAGTATAAAAGTTTCTTTATTAAACTGAAATTGCGATATTTTTCGTGTATAGTTAGCGTTTTGTGCAATGTTAGAATTTCTATTAGTCTAGATTCAGTTATGACTTTTAGTTATTGAAGTTTGTAGTCGATTGAACGTTAGTTTTTAGTTGCATTGTAACGATAGTGTGTTGAACAATGTCTGTGCTACAATGTGAAATTTTATAGCAGCTGGTAGATTAATATTATAACATATTTTTATTTACCCTAAATGTTTTTTTTTAAACTTACCAACAGTTTTACATAAAGTTACAATAATTAATATTATTTTATGTCTTGTCTTAACCAAAATTTACTGATATTTTTTAATTAACTAACTGAAGCTAACCTTCAACTAAAAAAATGCATCGATTTGCCAACATACTATCAGCCCTGGATAAACCACTTTTAGGCATAGGCTGTTGTTAATGCGATTTTCCTCTGTCTCTTGCTCTTTGCAACCATCTAATTCCTGCTATGTTTTTTATAACGCTTGCCCATCTCATCTTCGGCCTACCGGAATCTATCGTATCTCAACTTATCACCAATAACCTCTAAACTAAAACTAAATAGTGCTTAAATATCAATAAAAAATAAAATATTCTTGCGTCTAGCACTCGAGTGTAGTGGCCGGTGGTTCGTGCTCAAGCACCATCGCGGGCGCCATCGTCCGAAGGTCGCTCTCTCGAGATCCACTGAGGTCAGGAAACCGATATTAAGATTATATCTATTTTAGCGGTAATTTTAAACGCTGATTATACAGATTGGAAAGTATTTACTGAGTTAGGTACTAAGTTTAAGATGGTGAGTCAAGACAAGGCAATTAAGGTGTCACAGATGTTAGGTGTATCTCAGGGTATATTTTTTTAGTCCTTTCTTGATAATAAGCTGTGATAAAATGTAGCAAGCAGGCTCGGAATGCATTCGGAGAGCAGAGGACCGATTGTTGTGGCGTGTAGGAGAGGCATATGTCCAGCTATGGACTGCAATAGACTAAATTCATTGAATCTGTGATAAACGGCAAAGTAAAGATCAGTTTGAACAGTGCGGCTATATCATTCGAGTTGCAGTATATTGCAGGGCTGTGCGGCATCGGTATCATAAGTGATCGATTATCGACGGCAACGAACCGCATGCATGATATATCGTACTAAATAAACCATTCATGATTTTTCTTCTTCTCTCCGTGTCATTAGAGAGGGTAGCTTATTAAAATAATTATGCCACTTAAATAAATATCGATTACTCTACCACTCAGCAACAAAGTTTAACAAAAACACCCCCAACCGGTGACTCTTTGATCAAATCACTTTTACTTAAATATACTTCATAAAGCGATTGAGTTTCGAAATGAAAATTATTCAAATCGCCTTCATCAAACTCGTAACTTTATCAAACGTCTGTATTAGCGGTTTGTTTGTTACACATAAATTGTTTTGGAATTATTTGGAGTGACGACTGCTACCATTGATAAGGCGTCTTGCATTGTACTTGTGATATCTAAGGAGATATTTAAGTCACTGGTAAGACTTTAAAACAAAAAATTAAAATAATAATTGTTTAATATGGTCTATTGTAAATACTTTACTGTGACCTAGTCGAGTATCGATTAAGAACTTTATGGTGACCAGTTTGATATATTTTTTTATTAGAATATTTTTAGGTATAGTGCAACAGGCAAGGATTAGTAACTTCAACTTAAAAAAAAAGGTAACGTAATTGATTATACTTTCTTGAAGAAAATTGTTTAATTCTATACAAACGCAGTTATCAAAATAAGATCGGGCTTTGATGAAATATGATGTGTAAATCGTGAGCTTGATAGAATTACAATTGAAATATTTTTAAAATCTCAATTTTTTCCACAGTGACAATCGAAAATGAAGATCCCAAAGATTCATAAGTCTTTCGCATAATATAAAAATATTTTGTGACAGATCCATGAATAATAAATTCTGTGAGAATATCATATTCAAATAGATGTCGAACGAGCTTGCGTTGTAAGTACCTTTATGTATAAACCTAATATTTCTCACGGTTCGACAAATATTTATGTTGTATGCGTATTGAAAGGGTGGCATGAAATTTTTATAAGCTGAAAAGAAAAAAAACGTTGCACAATTTATGTAAAAAAAATATTTTTGTTTATTATTATGGAGAGTGAAAAACGTGTTTCTGTTTTGCCGCCTCGTAATTTTTATTTATTGTTTTTATAGAAAACGACTCTCGATATTACGTAATTTATTTTTTATATAGCGGTACAAATATTGAAATCACATTTATAAATAACACTCCACTTAAAACAAGCACATACTGTAGGTTAGTTGAAAAGAGGTTGTATATAACCATTATTTAAATAACCTTCTTGAAAATATAACAGCAAGAATAAAAATAAATTGACATTACCTATTCAGTTTTCTTTTTTTGTTTTGTAGACATTTATAACAACTTATGAAAAGTGTAGCCTATTCCAATTTGATTACAACATCGCGTTGCTCACATGGTTTACTGTTTCTCATCCTTTTCAATATAAAATTCAATGAATAAAAATATGCTTAATAATGCCTCGGTGTTCGCAAGACAGTAGCCTTTTCCAATGCAAGATTCCAAGAATTCTACTCGATGCAAGACTGAAATTCAAGTCGGCGAAATTGGAATACATTTGAAGTATTTACAATTTTAGAAACCTGAAACCGTCTTGTAACTTTGGTCTGTTAATATATACAGGAAAATTTGAATATGAATTAATTTAAGATTTTCTTTGATATCGTTAATTATTTAATCAAAATATAAATATTGATATAAAAATTTAATTTATTCATAAAATCATTTATTACAGGGCAAATATTTATTGTTCGGGGTTACTATAATATTAATTAAATACTGTGCGGCTATGTAATGTACAAACCTATTTTTTTCAAAAGTGTGTAAGTTTACTTGCCAGAGGAATAACATCCACCTATTTTTTTTCCTTAAAATTCAAGTTAAAAGTTATTAAAAGATGTCCAATGAAGTGCATCGAAAAATTTCTCGACCGTTAAAAAAACAAAAAATGCACGAAACCCTTTCTATCTGCAGCTCTCACCGGCTATTGTGCGAATTTACTTCCGTTTGACTCATCGTACTTAAAACACACGAACATTTACAATCATCAAACTAACAGTCAAACAATACTCAACTCTAACTCTAGGCAATAGGATTGGAGGTGAGATTTGATGCCCGCAGTACTTAAATGTGTAATATTGACGTACCTACTTCGAAAATTGGAGTTTTCATCTGAAATTCATTTCTTTGTAGAGGTTGCGTTGTGGATAAAAATGGTTTATTTCCTCTTTCAAGACTGATTGGAACAGTAACGAGTGCTTGATGACCATCATAATTCTTTTCTTTATGGTCATTAAAGTCAGTTACCATTTACGTACGACTGAAGAAGTATAACTGAAAGTCATTTTGCACAAGTCATCAGTGAATAATATAAACTACTACATAAATTTATTTTAGTGCCAAAATATTTGTTTTAACATTCAAAAGTGGTCTATAAATAGGCAAAGCTCGACACCCACGTTGTTATTTAAGTTGTTTAACTTAATTCTTACATACAATGCACGTGGTAGCTGTGCCACGTGCAAACAAGTTTTAAAATAACTTATTTGAAGAATTATTCATAAAATTTGAAAATAACAATCTCTTACATACTTAAGAGATTGCTGGCTTCTTTATAGACTGAGAATGGAATGAAAAAAGGCTTGAAATGGAAAATTTCATAGCAAATTACTTCAAGGAGGTTTTAAGCAAATCTTTGTAAGACATCTTTATTAATTTATTACAATCCGGAATATCCTTGTGCAATTCGTAGTGAAGACAATGAATGCACATAAATTGCTATCTATCCAAGAGGCGGGTAAGAGAAGGAACCGGTATTTTATACTGTCGGCTATATCTCCTGCAATTTATAGCTGGGAAGTATGGAATTATAGACTGATGGACGCCAAAATTGGGAAATCATATTCACTTTTTCTGAGGTATAAGATATTAAATCTTTATACACTATATCTATACATATAATAAAATTATAAAAACCTCATGTCTGTACATTAAAGATATTAAAGAAAAACTTAGATGGGGGATCTTCATAGAACCAATAGAAGCCGAAAGCACAGTGTGGACATATGCTACATACCCTGGGGTTCCCAGCCGCGGCCTTAGCATCTAGCAGCAGCTGCGCGGCCACCTCCAGCACAGTGCGCGCGTGTTCTAACAGTGCGGACTGAGTGCTGGACTCTGTGATGTTGGAGGCTGCGCCCACTGTGCCCGATACTAGCGACTCTGAGTATAACACCTGTAGTATGGACATATGCCACCGGCCGGCCGTGTGGTTGTCGGCAGAGTAGAATAACACCACCCCATATCTTCCCGTGGGTATCGTAAAAGGCGATTAAAGGAGTGTGTGAAAAAGTGTTGACCCCCTGTACCTTTTCTTGCACCGAAATACTATTTCATCTGTCTTAGTCTTCCTCCGGTCGTAACGGTCTCCGTTCCACTGGACACAGAAAGACAAAGACGAGTAAGTGCACCTGTGTTTTGCGCGTACTCTTGTGCACGTTAATATATCCTGCGCAACTGACCGCTTCCGTATAAGGACTCCGCAATTCAGTTTAGTCCTACGGCGATAGGGGGAGGTAGAGAGGCTTGACGTGATGCTCGTTGAGCTTTGTCTGACTCCTGCACGTAGGCGGCCTTGGGGGTGTAGTATTACATCGTGGTCGCTTCTGCTCTGCATCGGGGTGACAGGGCGGATTCGGCAACACCCGAGGTGACAAAGCAGCCCTATTTAGGGTGGCACTGCTTTCCCCGCTCAGCCGGGGAGGGGGCTAGAAAAGGTGCCCTAAACAAATGCTCATCCCAACCTACAAAGAGGGTAGCAACCGCGGCTGCCTCTGCATCCCAAATTCGCGGTCGACGTTACAAAAATATAAAGAATATAAAATCAACACCAGCATTAATGACCTTTGGCGCGTGGAATGTGCGTACACTTCTAGATCGCGAAGCAAACATTTGTCCGGAACGAAAGACTGCCATCGTAGCAAGAGAACTTCATCGCTATAATATTGATGTGGCTGCGCTCAGCGAAACACATCTCCCCGATGAAGGAGAGCTGACAGAACACGTGGGTGGATACACTTTTTATTGGAAGGGACTTGCTGCCAACGAACCGCGAAGGTCAGGGGTAGCTTTTGCAGTCAAGAATAAGCTTGTCAAACACCTAGAAGAATACCCTGTACACATTTCCGACCGTATTACTACACTACGCCTTCACATGGAACATAACAATTACCTTAATATCATCAGTGTCTATGCCCCAACGCTAGACAAGTCTGATGAGATTAAAGACAAATTTTATGAGGAGCTAACGCAGTGCTTAGATCGTATTCAGACAAGAGAGCAGATCCTACTCTTGGGTGACTTTAATGCTCGGGTGGGTCGGGATTATGAAGCCTGGCCTAAAGTTCTAGGCAGACATGGTCTTGGAAATATGAACAGCAACGGACAGCTGTTGCTTAGTCTCTGCGCTCAATTCGATCTTGCGATTACAAACACCATGTTTAGATTACGAGCTAAATATAAGACCACGTGGATGCACCCTAGATCAAAGCACTGGCATCTTATTGACTACGCTATAGTGCGTCAGAAAGATGTGTCACAGGTTCAGGTTACCCGTGCCATGCGCGGCGCTCACTGTTGGACTGATCATCGGCTTCTGGTTCTTAAGATACGTTTTCGACATCAACATCCCCGTAGATCAGACAGACCGAAACAAAAGCATCTGAATCTTGAACGACTTCAAGATAAAGACACGAGAAAGGAATATGCCGAAAACTTGAGTTCTGTTTTGCAGCCTCTTGATCTAGAATCCGGTGAAGTCGGCAAAATGTGGGAGTCCCTGTCTTCTCAAATTCTCGGAACTGCTACATCAACTTTAGGTCCGAGGGTCCGAAAACACGAGGACTGGTTTGATGAAAATAATGGGGTACTAACGGACGCTATTGATAGACACCGTCGACTTTTGAGGCGGCACAGCAGAACACATAGAGGTGAAACTGTTACGGAAGTACGTCATAGTGAAATGGAGCTTCGTAAGCTCACACGAAAGGCGAAAGAGAATTGGTGGTTGGAGAAGGCTCATCACATACAATGGCTTGCTGATACCAACCAGCTAGGCAATTTTTACAATGAGGTAAGAAGCCTGCTTGGTATATCCTCTACAGCAAAAGTCCCACTCAGGCCGACCAATGGCAAAGGGCTTCTTAAAGATAGGAAAGAAATACTCGAGCGATGGGCGGAGCATTTTCAGAAGCTACTTAACGTGGATCATTCTGTCAACATAGACCACGTTCGCTCGTTACCTCAACAGTCTCATGCCTTCGAGCTTGACGAGCCAGTGTCCCTAGAGGAGGTTACTCTGGCCATTAAACAGCAGAAAAATAATCGTGCAGTTGGAGTGGACTCTATACCGGGAGAGTTATTGAAGTACGGTGGGGAGGACCTGCACTTTGCGATTTGGAAACTTTTTGCCGTTATATGGGAACAAGAACAAGTCCCATACACTTTTAAAGTGTCTCTCATTCGGGCTCTATATAAAGGCAAAGGTGATCGAGCCGATTGCGGTTCTTACCGCGGTATTTCCTTACTCTCAGTTCCGGGAAAAGTCTTCGCTAGAGTTCTAATGAATCGACTTAGAAATTTATCGGAAAAGATCCTGCCGGAATCCCAGTTTGGTTTCCGACCCGACCGTGGTACCTGTGAGGCCATTTTCTCATTGCGTCAACTACAAGAAAAAAGCAGAGAACAGGGTCGCAATATGTATCTCTGTTTTGTTGACCTTGAGAAGGCTTTTGATAGTATACCGCGAGAAGCCCTTTGGTTAGTTCTGCAGAAACTAGGATGCACAGAGAAATTTGTTAGACTTTTAAGACTGCTTCATGACGATATGCAGAGCTGTGTCGCTGTAAACGCAGATCAGTCAGAGTTTTTCCCCGTTACCTGTGGGGTAAAACAAGGTTGTGTCCTTGCGCCCACACTGTTCGCGTTATATTTTGCAGTTATGGTTCAGGAAGTTTTACAGACAACTCCTGAAGGAATTCGCATACGTTTCCGTAATGATGGCAATCTTTTTAACTTAGCCAGGCTCAAGGCTCGTACCAAAGTTTCTTACGCACTGATCACTGAGATTGTCTATGCAGATGATCTGTGTTTTGTAACTGATTCCCCAGAAGGCCTGCAACGACTTATGGCCAATCTACACAAATCCTGTCGAAATTTCGGTCTGAAGATTAATGTCAAAAAGACGGAAGTGATGTCTTTAGATGTCCGTGGTCAAGAGACACTGACCATTAAACTCGGTGAGGACGTACTAAAGCAGGTGAATACATTTCGCTACCTGGGGAGCACTATAACATCAAAGTGCGACCTTGATGCTGAAATCAACAGTCGGATCGGTGCCGCAGCCGCGGTATTCGGCAAACTGGATCGCAAGGTTTTCAGCTCACATGACCTGAAGCTGGCTACTAAAATAGACATATATAGGGCTGTAGTATTGCCGAGCCTGCTGTACTCATCGGAGTCATGGACGGTTTACTGCCGCCATATTCGAGCTCTGGATCGTTTCCATATGAAATGTCTGCGCAAAATATTGAACATCCGTTGGTCTGACCGCATCCGAAATACGGAAGTGTTGCGAAGAGCTAACATTATGGGGATCGAGGCCTACCTCATGCGCAGACAGCTCCGCTGGTGTGGACATCTATCACGAATGGCGAATAAGCGTACAGCAAAGTGCATCTTTTTTTCTGAACTTGAGGAGGGCAAGCGTAAGCATGGCGGGCAACTCCTCAGGTATAAAGATGTGCTGAAGCGCCATATGAAAAAGTGCGATATTGAGCCTTCAGAATGGGAACAAATGGCTATTCAACGACCAGAATGGAGGACGTTGGTAAAGACCAGAGTCAAAGACTTTGAGGACAAACGCTGTTCCGAACTGGATGCTAGACGCGATGAATTAAAAGTACGCCCACCTTGTGCCATACCATACAATTTTTGCAATGGTGTACTGACCTGCCCACATTGTGCGCGAACATTTAGTAATAAGATCGGCTATGTGAGCCATGCACGAGCACATCAACGACAAATGGAACTGTAAAACGGAGAGTGAAGAGGTCGCCGTGGCCGAAATCGGTCGAGGAACATATATATATATATAGAAGCCGAAAATATGAAAAAAAAAATTTTTCTCTGTCTGTTTGTTGTCCGCTTTTCACGCAAAAACTGCTGGACGGATTTTGATAAAACCTTTTTTATTATGTAGCTATTAGTCCTCGCTAACATCTAAGCTATCTTTTTTTTGGAATTTTGCTCTTTAAGGGGGTAAAAAGGGGCGGGTAAGTTTGTATGAAACTCCGTCAGTTTTGAAGCTGATTCGATTAAAATTAATATTTGGCTATTTAGTTAGAAGTTAAGAATGACACAATAAAGATTTTTGGAAATTCTGCCTTAACGGGGGTAAAAAAGGGGGAGGTACGTTTCTATGAATCTCCGACTGTTATGAAGCTAAGTCGATGAAAATTAAAGCTGTTTACGTCAATACTAAGCTTTTCTGCTCATCGTTTTGTGACGGTTACCTGTTTAAAGAACTCATATCATTCCCCTGCCCTTATCCCAATTATTATTATTTGGGGTCGGCGCAACACGTCTTCTAGACGTGTTGCTTAAAGTTTTGGCTATGGTTTTATAGTCGGCTGCCTGCCTGACACTAACCCTCTTTGGGAATGCGATTGTTGGTTGTTTACCCGCCACCATTCGGGTGACCCAAGGTGCTTGGTACAGTGCACTGGGTCTTAAGGTCCATTAGTCGCCTTTTACGACACCCAGTGGAGGATATGGGGTGGTGTTATTCTTTATATCCAGACACCACACGGATTATTGACACTATCCGTAAATATATGTCCGGGATAATCCCAAAAGAATAATGTACAGATTTCATTTTCATTTCATTTCAGATTTTCAGAATATATTGACTAGAGGTCGTGACAGCATAAATGCTACATATTATTGCGCTATTTGATATGGAGGGTGAGCAATCACGAATTTTATGACAATTACCGGCTAATCAAAAAACTACTTAATATACATAAGTATAGTGTTCAAATTTTGTATGAAGATTAAGGACAGGCCTAGACAACATATATTTATTATCAGGTTATTAACCATGGGGTCTTAGTAATAAACCTTTATTTTTAAAGAACACGTAACTGGTGTAACTGACAATGTCACCATAGCGACCGAAATACTGTTGCTATGGTTTTATGTTTTGACATTAATATTAACATGCTATTTGGCTTGCAATATAGAAATTAAAATAGCGGGGTCAGGGAAGTACGAGCTTCGTATTTTTTCACTCTAAGTTCAAATTTCATTTCGACACACGTTTTTTTAATTTATTTTTTAATAATTTTTGAATACGAATCGAATCTCAGTCAAGCATAACATTTTTTTTCTTCTATCGTTTTTGGTAGTACAAAAGTATTGTAAGAAGCGCTTGAATTTATAACATACCTAAAATTGTTCTTTAAAACACTTTTATATGGTATCTGGTATATGATGCTTACTGTTAATGCTAGGACAGTCTCATCCAATTTAGGAGGAGCTGTGGATATGAAGTGAAAGAAAACCAACTACACTAAAGCAAAAAATAGTGTGGACGGTAAATGATTTACTATACTTTATTAACTACTTAGCTGTTGACTGCTCAGTTGGGTCAGCTCAATCTACTAGGATAAGAAACTTGAAACTTTGATAACCATTTAAGTAAACACTAAGACATGATTTAAAAAAAAATCATCTGTCAAGGGTAGAAAGAAAACGAAATAGAAGATGAATGGGGAGCAGCGCCTGCTGTTCTCCGCACCACAGCGCACAGTGCAAACGTATCGAATAATATCTGGCTGTTTAAGACCAACCCCGCTCAATAAGTTCTCCTCCTGGTTGGCATTGCACTACCTGACGTTAGAAGAGACTTAAATCGGGTAGACTTAAGAGCCAAAAGAGCTTCTTCCGATATACACTGACTACTATTGCAACTCCAACTCGAGCTCGGTGCAAGATCTGGGCAGATCGACAACTACCACCTACTACAGCTTATGTCCTACCTCAGGAACATTTGCCGCCCAGCCTACCGGCCCACCTTGCATTGGCCTGTTCGGAAAGCATTCAACCGTCTCAGAACCCAAATAGGTAGGCAAACAAAATTTGACAAATTTGGGTCCCGACCCCTCTCACATCCAGTGAGAATGCGACATCTTCGTAACGACGATGTCACACCGCCTAGAGTGGCCAAAGTGTCCGCGGTTAGTTAGTGCGCCGTCACCAAGTTCTGCGAAGAAGTGATGACGCTCAAGGAATAGTGGAAAGAGCACGGCAGCCTTTATTTGACCACCTGATCCATGTTCGACGAGCAAGGGATAGAAGAAGGGCCTTATTTGCCCTCCTTCAACCACCACAAATAACCTACGCCAGTAGTCTCAGGGCAGTCTACTGTACTGGATAAAGGCAAAGACGAAATGCGTGGTGCTTCCGCGCGCCTCTTAATAAGGGCTGGCAAAAGCTGGCTCCACGTTTACGAAGAAGCTCCCGTTAAAAAAAAACTCTTCTGTCGGGGTTCGTGGTAGATTGCGAAAGCGTTCCCGTGGCCCCCGACAGTAGGATACGGTGAAACACTCCGGCGGTTTAGCCAGTAAGAGTCCAGCAAACTTCTTTGCCATCGCCCGTTTTCAAGTCCTTCAATCCAAATTGTCAAATCAGTGCAAGATAGTGGCCACAGCAAAAAACTAGCAGTGTTAACTAACAGCCAAATATGTTTGTAAGAGGTTATGATTAGAAAGTTAAGAAATTAGGTAGTTTGGAACGGAACAGGATTAGGGAGCTGGCATTAAACATTATTTAGCTTTACTTTTTGTACAGCACTACACATCTTGAATACCACGCAGACGAAGTCGCGGGCAGCAGCTAGTTATCAATAAAGGCTTCTTATTATCATCAAAAGTACAAAGTTTATAGAAATCATCAATACTAAGTTAATACGTATATATTAAATGAAACGTTTCTTCTCTTAATTATCATCCTAAACATTCCAGACTCCCTTTTATTTGCCTCCATTACCCATCAAAACAACAAAAGGTAAAAATCTTAAAAAAAAATCAGCGCAAACCAAACCACTAGCCACTGCAAAGCAATTCCACCGTCATAAATATTCAAAGGCCTTTATTTCTTCACTTCCTTTCAATAACCGCACGAATTAATATTTAACGCATTTTTGAAACAAAAACTTTTCGTCCGTTAAACCTTTTCACGTGAAAAAATAATTTTCCCAGCCACTCTGGCGTGCCTCATTGAAACGTAAAACTGAGACTGGGATAAATTTAAACGACACCATTTAATAACACTGAAAGCTAGTTTTTTTAACGTTGGGAAAATTGAATTAATTAAAAAGCCTTTAATTAAGATGCTGCGTCCTATGTAACTGTTACCGAGTGCGTATTCAATTTTGTAAGGACTTTTCATTTGAGGTAGCTTTTGTTTTTTTATCTGATGATTTGAAAATATATTTTACATTCTGTGTTTATTTTTTCTAAATGATTTTAATAAAATCTCGTACTGAATTAAAATCAAGCTCTATTAGCTGATAATATTAATTTATATACCTACATATATTATTTTTAATAGTGAGATACAATTTGTCATAAAAAAAAAAATCTTTGTCGCTTAAACAGTAAAGCAAGTACACAAACGAACATCAAAATGAAATACAAAAAGGTTGTAAGAATAAAGTTTCTTAGGAGCGGGTTCTGTAACTTTCTGGACATAACCACTGCGAACCGAGCTCCCTTGGAACTTGAAACAAACTCGAGTTATTGGATCGCCATGATCTGAATATTTAAATGTGCAGTAAATATTACAGATGTATAAGGATTAAGGAATTGCGTTAATTTTTCTTTGTCAAAATGCAAATATTATGAAACGATTTGTCCATTTTTACTCTAAGTATTGTCTATTTGTTTCGATCATTGAAACATACTTTTGGTCACCTACTAATGCACAAGTTTAAAAATATTTGTATCCCCTTTTTTGTCTTTATTTTTTTTACGTGATGTTTATTTATTGATTTAGAACCTTTAAACTAAGTAACTAAGAAAAACTAAAATAATATTATTTATAATTTATCAATTATATACAACGTTGATAAAAGCGAGAGGCATTAAATGAAACCACATATTCTGTATATCATTATAAGGCTACACAACAAAAATCAAATCAATGTAAGCAATATTTTTATAATAACTTTCGTGAGGATGATTCATACTTAAAACGTTATAACGGTTTACTCACGCGTATTTATCGGGATAGCCCGACTAGTTTCGGACCCAACCGGAGCCAACTAGATAACTATGCCTATAAAACTTAGTCACCTAATCAGGAAGATACAGCATGTTCAAACTAAAAAAAAAACTAAAAAAATATCCTGTGACTAAACTATTGCTTACATTGATTTGATTTTTGTTGTGTAGCCTTATAATGATATACAGAATATGTGGTTTCATTTAATGCCTCTCGCTTTTATCAACGTTGTATAACGGAGCAGGAACCTCCCAAGCGCCTTTAAAATGTGTGATGTCGTATATATTATAACTTGTCGCCGGCCAAATCACTTTCGATTACTAATGTACTAGGTATATGAAATTGATATTCATAGACCCTTAAATTTCACATTTTAATAGAACTGTCGTTTTGCCTCCGGTTCGGAAAACCTGTGGAACTAGGCGTGTGTCAGTTTCAGTTAGTGACGAGAAAATAGGCTGGCTAACATTTTGTAGGTGAGTGATAATTTCCTATTCACTCATAGACAACGTCAGTGTTTGATTTCAGGCTAGTTACAGTACAACAACATATACAGTATGATGTCTTCACATAAACTAGCGTAACGGGTTTTCGAATCATGGTATCAAACTACGATCGCGAGCGTGTCGCAGTGACAAATGGACGGTGTGTTGTTGGTGTTATTCAAATGCTATTAATAGATGGGCAGTCTTATCGTGGTTCAAACAAAAAACCACTACGACCTTTCAGTGTTCAATACTATTCAAATAAAAATCATTTTCAAATCGTATCAAAGATCAGTCTGGAACAATTTGATTTCAATTTACGCCCCAATGCGATTCTGAGATATTCTCATCGATTTTACAATGCATTTCTTATGTAATATACTGAAGGAGACGAGAATAAATGGTCCTTGAATAAATATGCCTTGCCGAACTAAAATATACTCTATTGCAATGTAGGTAAGGATTATTATTTAGGTTATGATTGTTGTCGACCGCTTACAGTTTCCTTTTCTGATAGTAGAAGTAATATTTGAATTTGTTCGATCAAAATAAGTAATGAGTTAGCAGATTTTTGAAAATAAAAGGTATGTTATTATTTCAAATTTATTACTCTTAGTGAGTTGACAAATCAAATAGCAAATCTATTATTTTATGAAAAAAAATTACGAACATTTTACTTTTCCCTATAAGAATAAAAAGGCTTTTGCAGCAGCAGTAATTTTTCAAAGACAGGTAAACGCGTCACTTAAAATCGGGCAAAACTGTTGCTAAAGATGAACCTCCGATTCCGCAATCACATAAAATAATCAAATTAGGTTAATTACAATACCTACATATATTATCTCACTGGACTTTGTTGATATCCCAATCATGAGCTCATCACATTTCAAAGTATTCTCGCGAACTTTTTCTGATATCATCACTCCGTTTTTTCGAACAATTTGGCGTGTGTGTATGTGTGGAAAGAGTTTTTTCAACACTGACTAAAGCACTTCACTAATTGTTACTATCAAGTAGTATGCCAACCAACGCTACAAATAAATACAGCATTAATTAAATGCAATGGTCCAGATACAACCACTGCCAAACAATTTGCAGAACGCACGAAACCGTTTCATTTTTTACACTTTTTTCACCTGAAAGTTATTCGAAACGTATTATAAATTGATAAAAGGTGCGAATGTGAACCTTAGTCCAACGAGATACGGTTTAAGATAAAACTGTAGTGCAGGATCGACGTCTGACTGGCGAACCGTGAAACACCTTTGATATGTAGCATTTGACATTCCATTTAAAGTTGAAATGGTTTTTTTAGTTGCACAGCTGTTAACCGGCTTAGGATTTGTAAATGGAAGCGATGCCGGCGTTAGTGACCAACATTTTTAATTGATGTAGAAAGTGCGCATAATAATAACGAGCATTAGATATTTTATTATTCACGTGCATGGTACGGTAAATATTGATACTGCCATTCTAAATTAAATTATTATTGACGGGTATTTCTCAATTTCATGTGTTTAAATTCATATTTATTCATATAAACATGAATTTAAATTCAAGTAATTCATATTATAATGTTTTGGGAAAAATGGCTCAACAATCAGTATTAATTAATAACCAAATTTGACATCAGCAAAAAAAAAAACAGCCTCAACAAAAACGTAACAACAAACGATTATCATAATACCATAATAAATTCCAACAAAAACATCGAACAAAGAAAAAAACATACGGCGAACGACTCAAGCACTCATTAATTTATATCATTGAGCGACCACGAAAACAAAAATATAAATTTTCCTATTGAATACGCCAATCTTGATTATGTCTTTGAAATATAATGGGATCATGGTCCCCGGGACAATGGGAACTTGCTGAAAGTTCTTAAGTTCGTTCTCAATGTTATCGTCGGCTGCGGTATTTAGTCGATAATAATGTTGTTGTTTCGATAAGATAGAATTGTCGACAATTTGTTTCGTAGTTTTGGGGCAGTTGACGTTTTTGGAAGGTCAAGGGGAATTGTTAAAGAATTTGATGCACAATAATTATTGTAGAGAGAATTTCGGAATGCGTTTTAGAGGCTTTATCGATAACATCAAATTTAAAGATGCCTGTAAATGCCTTACTGTATTATACCTACTATATATATGGTCCAGCAAAGCAGTCAAAGCTTGTGCTCAAACTAACTACCTACAGATGTGTAAAAATTACCTCTTCTCATATATTTCATGTGTTTTAGCGAGTTTAGATACATTTTGGAAAAGATACTTACTTTTCCCACAAATTATTGAAATTTCACCTAGCTAAAATATGTTCACACAATAATAACATAAATGTGGCTTCGTAATATAACACAGATCTAAAAATAGACTAACAGGCAGATAAAAAAATATCTTCTATTAACAGAATTCAAAGAAACTTTTCGCATGTCAGTCAAATCAATAAAATTCGAGAAATATATACGTGGCATCGAAAACGCTTGAACACGACGCCAGTACCAACTACAGACACTTTCGGTCTTATCTACATCCCTGTCCTTTGACTTGCCGCCGCTGAAATATTATATGAGTGTATTTTATTTCTCCCACGGCAGTAAAGTACGCCGCTATTTCTGATACGCCTATAAAAAATCTATTAATGTTGTAAATGTTTGGCTGTCTGTTACGTAAACGTATTAAACGTTTTATGCGTCTGAATGATAAAGGTTTTAAAGTTAATATATTTTGTAATTTTATTCCCTTTTTAGTTTTAGGATCAAATACATAAAGAGCGATGGTAAAAACACGTTTTGGAACGGTGTGAAAACGAGACGTCGCTTTACACAGGCTATACAGAGAACAGTATTCATCGCGCTCACACAATGGCACAGAGTTATAGAATATAGTTCAAATTAATAGCGTATACATTTATACCCCTACAATAAGCACTCCTGTTCAATTAAATTTCATTTTATCCCTCTCATTTGACGTTACGAATAGTAACTCGGTTGTTACGTGAAAACCTTTTATAGCGCATATTTATTTCAAAACTAATAAGAAAACTTTTTATAGGCTATAGAAAAAAACCGTTATGGTTATAACGTTTTATGTAATGGATAAACCTTATCAAAGGACATTGGGAATACATCTTTATGATCAATTTCCTTGAAGCCTACCACCAGTTCTTAAAGTAGGACTATAGCAGTTGTGGAAAAGAGATGCAGCTCTACAATTTATAATGCGCTCTCTCTCTCCCACAACTACTACCGTCTTACTTTATTAGATGGTAGTTTTTCATCGGAGAGTTTTCTACGACTTTATGCACGCGAGAAAGTCATTTAGGAGACGATAAAGTATAAATAATTTATTTAAAGTTTAATTGATGACGTTTATCAAATGTTGTAATTAGATGCCATAAAGATTTATATTCGTTAATCTTATAATAGAGACGTCATGTTTCAGTCGATTTAAGACTGGGTAATTTACTTTGTTTTTCTTTAATGTGTTCGAAGCGACTTTTTACGTTAAGGCGACTACTTTTTACGATGCGGTTTAATCTATACTATTTAAATTCATTTTGAAAATTATTTATAGTGCACCAAATATAGTTATGTTGGAATTTTAGCATAATGAAGCTTACTTAAACCACCTAATTAATTTAAAACTAAAAAAATATAATGATTTACACTTCCACATGAGGTCTTTTAGACACTATCTTTTTCGCTTAACCATTTTTCTAACCTATGGTTGGTTCGGCATATCACGACACATAATAAAATCTGACAGCTTTTTTTATCTTTAAACAACTTAATGATTATTAAAGATCAACATAGAACAATCGGGACCAACAATCTAATATTTCACCGCTCAACAATCAACATAAAACGCTATCGCAAGAAAGCCTTAAACACAAATACATAATAAGAAGCCTAATAAAATACAGTTACTACACAAGAAACTCTTTACTCTCATGTAGTACAAAGGGCTAGTAATAGCAATATTCAAGAGCCTCCCCCATAGAATTTCCTTAAGGGGTTAATACGGTATTCAGAGATAACCATAAGGCTTTCGCGGCGGGTTATTGTACGTCTATTGTGCCTTCAGATGGAGATAAGAACTAATAATGTTAGCCAGATTCTGTATTGTTTGTTATACGTAAGATGTTTTCTTAAGAGTTTATTGAATACGTAAAATTGTTGAAGATTTTTGCTGAGATTGAAGTGGTTTTCCGTTGTTCGAGTTCGGGATTGTCATAATTAATTTTGGCTTACGGGCTGTTTTAAAACTCGGTCACCAGGTTGTAAATCAACTATACGATGAGAAGAGGAAGGGATACTTCCTAAAAAACGGTTGCATGTTAAATCAAATAGGCTGTTGAGAATAAAGAATTTTATTACAACCGTCTCACCAAATTAATTTTAAGTTGCGTAAGTCATTTTGTTTTTAAACGTTATTATAACGTACTCGTATCTGAAAATGATAAGATTCTGCAGAATATCCTCTACGTAAACCTACAGGCATTATGTAAAAACATAACCAGTCAATCATGACCACAAGAACCCAAAATTCTTGAAACCGCCAAGTGCCAATAGAAATCCGCATAATCTATGATAGCGCTACGCAGCTACGCCGTAACGGTAGCTCGTAGCTACGTAGAACTGCCTACGGAAGCGATAATGATATTACTACGGCGGCCTGGAATTCAGTCTTATACGATGTAATTTGTGACACATTGTAGGAATATGTAAAAGGTGAACTTTTCGAAATACATAAGACTTAAAAAAACAATACTTGCTAAGCCATGATTTCCTATTATCGATTTGTCATTAGACTATACATGTTTCTTTGCTTTTTCAAAAGAGAGGCTATTTTATAAATATAAATTAGGTCCAATTACACTTTTAATTAATTCGAAAACTTTAAACTTTTTTTCTGTGCTACGCTTTTAAATACAAAAGGAAGTTTCATAAGTGTGTATGTTATATAAATTTGGGAGGGCATAAAAAAACAATAATTTGGGGCCATAGTTACCTGGCACGACGGCAGAGGCTTATAAACTTTTTCAACTAAACCTTATTTATTTATTTATTTATGTACACACAATATACAGTGGATGGGAAAAAATATATATAAAATAGAAGAGGTACAAAGGTACTGCTTATTTCTTTAAGAAATTTCTGCCAGCAGACCTGCGACAGGAGAAAACAAAAAGAAACATAGACACAGTGTGTATATAAAGAATATAAATACTATACAAACAATAAAACAATAAATACTAAATATTTAGATACTATAACTATATAAACATGGATATTAATTCAATGTAGAAAGGAAGTGTTCTTTTACACGTCGTTTAAAAAGAGTAACAGATTCAGAGTCACGTATGTTAGGCGGCAACGCGTTCCACAGTCGAGCGGCATGAACAGAGAAGGAGAAGGAGTAGAAGTCAGTGGAATGGGGTAGGATTTTAAGATGGGATTTAAGATGGGATCTGCAAAGGACATCAGGAGGGCGGATATAAGAAAAGCGCTCTCGTAAATAGGTAGGATAGAGTGGGTTATGGAGAGTATTATAAAGGAGACAAAGGATGCGAGTGTTCCTGCGAAGGCGAATGGGGAGCCACTTGAGGTCGTTGCGAAATTGAGAGACGTGATCGTATTTTCTGAGCCCAAAAACAAAACGGATACACAAATTTTGCAATCTCTCAAGCTTATTTAGTAGCTCCTCGGTGGCATCCAAGTAGCAGGCATCTGCATAGTCAATAATCGGCTGGCTAAGGGTCTGCGCTAACAGTATTTTGGTTTTGAAGGGTAAGAAAGTCTGGAGGCATCTCAAAGAGTGACAGGAGAAGTGAACCTTGCGACTTACCTCATTGACCTGGTCGCGCCATGAAAGGTGAGAATCCATGATCACCCCCAGGTTTTTGGCAGTGTCGGTGTACGAAATCACCTCACCATCGAGACACAGCGGCGTTAGAGAGGACAGATCAAGTGCACCACGATAATGCCTACTACCAATAATCATTGCCTGAGACTTTGCAGGGTTAACTCGTAAACCGTAGGATCTAGCCCACTTGCTAATGCTAGCTAGGTCATGGTTCATAGCAGCAATCGCTGAACTAGCTTCAGTTAGGGAAAAATGACGGTAAACCTGCAAGTCATCAGCATATAGGTGAAAGTTAGAGGAAATGACTTTGGTAATGGAGTTGATGAAAACAGAGAAAAGGAGAGGGGAAAGGACGCCGCCCTGAGGTACGCCCGCAACAAGATCACACCAGTCTGAGTAAGACTCACCAAGACGAACCCGTTGCAAGCGACCTCGTAGGTAGGAACTAAACCAGGATAAGGAAAGGGGAGAGAAATTAAGGGATTGAAGGGTACCTAAGAGAATATCGAAATCCACGGAATTGAACGCAGAGCTAAAGTCAAGAAGAACAAGGACAGAAAAAATTGCAGAACCTTCTGCAATTTACCTTTAATATGTAAGCCGAGACACGTGCAGGTATTAGTCGGTGGACGGGTATTATCATATTTATTAGGATGTATCACTTATACATGTGCCAGCGAAGAAATATTGAAATGTTTGTTTTGGCGGAATACATTTGAAGATCTCATTGTGTTTTCCAACAGATTGTTTGTTTTTCTTCATTACTCACTGACACCTACATTTTACTCTACTTAAAGAGTCGACGTGACATAAAATTTTCAACCTTTCATAAGCATTAAATTAATGTTAACAAGTTTTACTTACATCTCCTAAATAAGTAGCATATTTGGCTTCAGTTTTTATTTCACAAAACCACGTTACCACCTTTTTAATGTCTTTATTTTTAGTGACATTAAATTAATATAAACATGTTGTCTTTCGTTTTTTCATCTCTTATCTAAATTAGTAACAATTTTGGCTATAAGTTTCATTTTACAAAATCATGTTTTCTTAAGATTAAAAAAAAAGTATTTTATAAAAAATATACGACGCTCTTCAACAGTTTTCTAGTGAAACAAAATTAAATGTTGTTTTCCTGACTTTTCCTTACTAAGTTAACTTAATTGGAAGTCGATGCGAGGAAAAACTATCTAAAGAGGTTTAAAGAGGTTTTCTTAGTTGTGAGCGGAATAAAAGGAGAGCCAGGGAGGAGGAGTAAAAAGCTAACGTTTATTAGTGAGCTTACGGCAATATGCAGTAATTTACCTTCAATGAAAGAACCAGTTTTAAGTTATCACTCGAAGAGAGATGATTTTTCATTGCTAATTCTTTAAGGTTTTCTTGGAATAAGAATGCCATGTTACGAATGTGGAAAAATAACAAGATAACATAGATAACAAGATGATTTTTTGAGTGTATAACTAGCGCTACAATGATCTTTTGGCACGGCACCGAAATCAGAATTGATTGATTGTAATTCATTTTTTTCATGTATGAAAAATTATCGCTCTGGACAGATAGTTGAGATGATTCTTGTTGCAAATATGCACTCTGCCGCCCTGATATAAATGTTATCCAATTGCCAAAAGATCTTTGTAGCAATATACACACAAAATTTAATTTATCTTTTTTTTACACTTTTAACATGGTTTCCATGTGTCGTATGTCAGGTGTTTATTTATGAACACAAACAGCACAGAGAAATATAATGTAATAACGTATTATTTCTTCTTATTAAAAGACTACAAACGATTTTAAACTATAAACAAGAAGCACCAAAAAGAGCTCACCAAAAGTCTCTACAGAAACGATAGAAATTCTAACAGATACATAGCTACTATGAAGCATATTGTTCTTCATCGAGATTTCGCTAACTATTGTATCAAATCCTACGTTAAGAGAGGCGAGCCGTAATTTATTGGGCTCGATAAATCTCGGTCAAACTACAACAGTCATCTCGACCTTGGCAGGGAGGACGGGCTACCGACTAATCAGATATGCTCGCTATATAAGCCGCATTCTCTATTGAGAATCACTCACATGATTTTAGGAAGATTGCCTAGTAACAGAGTATTGTGTCGATGTTTAATTGTTTCATTTGTATGTTCGATTTGTATTACGAGACTCTAGTGTGAATACGAACTTGGCAATCTCGGTACACTTGCTACATTCTATAATAACTACCTAAACAATTAGCCTATATACGTACCACTGCTGGGCACAGGCCTCTTCACCACTTCATTGATCACCACGCTAGCTCAAAGCACTTTGGCGATTTCAGAATCCAATATTTGGAACACGCTACATTCGTATTTTCAAAATTGCTTTTAGCCTTAATAATAAATAGGGAATAATAAAAAAATGTAATACAACAAAAGTTATTTTATAATTAACATTCCTGTGAAAAAATAACAGTTTCCATAAACAAGTGCATTCTTATATAAAATTGTTCCAGTACAAATATTGATAATATGTCCATTTTGTAGGCTTATTCATTGATTATTGTAGTTTATTTTTATTCACAGAACCAGTATTTATTTCCCACAGTCGTTCCACCTTCTCGACCCAGCACAAAAGGCAAAAAAACACCTACAAAAAGTAATCTATAACACTAGAAAGACAATACTATGAAGTATCTTAACGTCAAAACACTACAGCTTAACAAGTGATGAATGAGTAAAAAGAACACCCAATATTGTGAAACACAACCCTAATAGAAAGAGATAAGACTCGGATTACGATGACACGTGATTAATCATCGCGTAAGACAGCCGCTAAACTGATGTGTAGGGTTAGTTGTACGCTATGTGTGAGTAGCGAGATTTTAACAAATGGTTGTGGAGTTATAAGTGAAAATCTGTTCAAATTGGAACGCTATAAAAAATTGAAAATCTAGATACAAAGTTTTAATTATCATAAATTTACTAGATGAAAGTAACAGTATCATATTATTCTATGTATTTAAAATCACCCTTTACTACCAGAAACCAATTCCGTTAAAAGCTTGTCGACTGTTGTAAGGTCTTTTTATGTTTGAAGTAAGCATTTTGAAAAATATAAATGAAAATCATTATCTTACTTATAACGTCTTTAGGCTTCTTAATGCTCTACGTATTTTTATATGAAATTTGTTAATCATGTATTATTCTTATACAAGCTCAGTGAAGTAAGTGTAGTTTATCGACAAAAACATAATTCAAATTCAAGTATTTTTTTTATTTGGCTCAAACATAATATTATATTTAACAAAGTAAAACAATGTAAAGTTAAATAATCGACACAAAGACATTGCCTAAAGAGTTCAAGATCCAGAAAACTGTATTACATTTGGTTTTTAATCTTTTAATTAAAAGTATAATCTCGATAAAACATTGTTAATTAAACAAAATGTTTTGAGAACATCTGCTACGGCAATAAAAACAAAGTGATAATTAACATTAGTTTCTCGTTCGCGACTCTAAGCTTATTAATACTTTTATTCAAAGTAAAACTAATTTGCAATTAAAGATACTATGTGATAAAAGCCAAATAGAATTGAGAAACAGCAACTAACCTCTTTTGAACTTCACAAGACCAGCGCCTGACAACACCGAAAAAGAAAAGACATTAAAAAATCCGCAGCGAATTAAAAAAAACTGTTTGATGCTTTTCTTAATCTAAAAAATAAAAAACACTTTCGAAATTTAAAATCTCACACGAACTTATTAAAAAAAAAGTGCCAGTATCCAAACTCAAAGCTCAGTAGTAGACGCGCGGTCGTCGAGAGCGCACGCCGCGATGCTCCAATAATGCGGACGCTAATATTAATATACATCGCGACGCTAGTGCAGTGCTATAGAAGTGAAGTGAGGGGTGTGCGACATGGTGGCAGGAGTCTCATAAGACATGGAAGGTCCAGGGTTCACTTCACACGGATGCATGGCCGGGCCAGAGACCTGGTCGCCCAAATTGAAGCCGAGAGGAGTAGTGAGTTAGGTAGTGATACTTTTTGGAGCTTTTCCTTATAGCCTAAGAAAATTAAACCGTGTAACCTTTCAGAGGAGTGTTCTAATTAAGTCCTGAAAAAGTCGAAATTTTAATGCTGAGTAGTTTTAAGTTAGAAAAGCTTTCGGGTTCTAAAAATAGGTTTTAGGTGAAAATTTTAGGACGTCTGTTACTGGTTATGAAAATGAAATTGGCAGCTCAAAAATTTTGATTAATTTTATATATTTTTTAAACTGAATACTAATAACTATGATTATTTTTTCTTACCAAGACAGTAAGTTTGATACTCACTTCACATAATTTATTCATAAGTTTAGTAAATATTTACTGCTTTATAGATTCCTCTTTTTAAGCACGTTTTAATTAATAATTAATTAGCCCGAATATTTTATGTACCTTTTATGAATATTAGAAATTTATCCTAATGCAGTGACATCTATTTTGACGAAGGTAATTCTTTAGCAATTCTTCATGAAGAAACATTAATCATTTGTCAGTTATAATCTCTCTCCCTACATTACCAAATACCACTAATTTGAAATCGCGAATTTCATTTTAAATTATGAACCGTTTTAAAATTAATGGAAAGAGTGGAAAACTTTGTATGAATGAGTTTTTTTGTCGATTAAATTATTTTTTATTTTATAATCTTCCCAAACAAAACTTTGCCCTCAGAAGAATTATTATCAGCCTGTAATATTCTCTTGTAAAATATATTAGATGTATTTTTTTCTTATTACCTCTGGTGTATGTCATTCGCACAGTAATAAATTATTCCACTAATCAATACCTCACATTATCAGTTATGCTTTTAATCCGTTCAACAACAACTATACACGACAGTACGCGAGCAAATACTTCAACAAAGCTTACCATCAGTTGGGATTAATTTGCTCTCTGTATAAAAACAAAGCTGACACAGTTGGCAGGCGAAGTGGCTCTCAATGTGCAGTTCATTCACTTAATGTTTCATTCTTATGGGACATCAAACTGTAACTTCTGGACCGACGATATTTAACCAGAATGCAGTCGTATATCAAAACTTTAAGAGTCTTACGAGTCGTGTGAACTGTTTACTTGAATTCAGAAAATTGTACAATGAAAATTTTAGAAGGATTTATTCAACGGGCTTACTGGTCACAAAATTGTATCAGTAGATTTGAGGATTTAAAAAAAAAAAATGTCTTTATAAGGCATATTTCCTTTTTCTCTTTTTTTTTTGTTATATTTTACTCGATATCTAAGACTTGATATAATAGAGTAGAAATACTATTTTTTATGTCTGTTTGACTTCTAAAGTTATTTGTGTGTCAATACTTATAATAACGCTGTAATAATAATAATTTATTGTTCTAGTGGTCAACTTATAAGTCTTGATTGATTGATTAAAACATTTAAAAAAGGGTTAGATTGATTAACCTCGGGTAAAAAAGTAATTTACCTAAACCATGTCGAACTTTATTTTTCTTTATAAATTCTATACTGATTGCTCAAATTCCTGAAGTGATTATGTCAATGAAAAATGAAAAACTTTTCCATCGTATTGCACAGCTTTTCGATATACTTGCGCTAGAGGAATAGCTTAAATTTTTGCGACTTTATACCGATGTCCATTGTATAGTTTTTGCCCGAAGCAAGATAGGCAGCAAATAAAAAGTCTTTACAACGAATGTAGTTCTAATTAGTGAGACCTAGTTATTTTTAATTCCACGTTAAGAAATAGGAGTTTTTAGACTCTTTAAAACATTATTTTGACTTTCTACTCTTTATTATCTTATTTTGTGTGTATTAGAATCCTTAATTGTTATTGTAAAGCATTTTTTTTTTTTTGGGAAATGTAAACTTAGTTCACGTGTAGGTACTATTTGAGCACTATACATTTAGGACACTTTGGTAATATGCATACATAACATTAGATTTTTTTAGAGTCCTTGTTGTAAAAAAATTGGTTAGAAGATCAACTTAAGCGCTCATGGTTTTTTCGAAATGTATTTGTAGTCAAATCTGAATTACAATAATCAACTTTGTTCTTGACCATTCATCCTTCTTTACACGAACTATCTCGAACACAATACTCTACCTATCTACCTCTCCTTTTCCATAAACAGTCGGTTCTTACGCTATTGTTTTTCTATACATTACACCTTACGCAAATAGCTAACGGCGACCTGACAGAGCAAATACATTGTATTTTGCTCTTACAACGCAGCACTGGGAAAGAAAAATAAGGGTTTATTTAAACTAGAAAATAATTTGTGATATTTTGACAAAAAATATTTTTTTTGTCAAAATACCACAAACGTCATTTGTCAAATGTTTCGTTCAGATTTTTCTTTTTATTGAAACTATTCACACAAGCAGAAGTTTATTGTTGTCAAAAAGTACTGTATTAACCTTGCTTTTATTCACAGTAGAAATTACAGTTGGCGTATGAACAGGTACTTACTTATAGTACTATTTATTTTAGTTGCTATTTTTTTGATAGCCAAACTCGTTGTCATTTGCGAAGAAGTTCATAGTAATAGATATAATATGATAGAATAATAAATTAACACATTACAATAAATCGATCCTTTTAATATTGTTATAAAGTTGTATACGTACAATATACACTTATTAAGCTAAGAAGCAAAAAAACTACGTAATATGTTACATATAAGTTAATTACGCAACTATCTTATATTAGAATATTTATTATATGGCTGTCACGTGCGAGTAACACATCCCACCCTACTTATGCATAAATCTTTTGTTAGAAGTAGGTCAACATCCCTTTCGCCACTTAGATACAATCTGGTTTAGGCCGTAAATTTATAGTTCACTGTAAATCGTGCCTTAAAAACACCTTAAATTATAATTAACTAGCTGCTGCCCGTGACGACGTCCGCGGGGGCGTCGTAAAAAGCGAAGAATTAAATGATACATTTTTGATGTGATTACTATTTTATGTTAAAGGGGTTTTAAAGAGAGGTCGATTGTATTTTTTTTATTGCGGTATTTTCGGCAACTGGGCACATAAATGTCACACTATCTGACACTGTTTTAAATAGGGATCACATGATAATATAATTTTAATCTGTCATTATATTAGATGTCTTAAGTTTAATATAGTTCTACAAGGATTTTTGGCACGTATCCGAAATTTGAACCAACGCCTTAATATATAGAAAATACATCATTTTTGGTTGCGTATATGCATACCAACGCAATCAAATTAGTTATCATCCACGTTAAAAAAAAATGTAGCTCTATCGTCACTTTTAGCAAAATAAAATAAATGAAAATCTTATTTAAAAGTTTACACCAAATTAAAACAAATATTCAAACAATGTAACCAAGTGAAATTATTACAAAGAAAATAATTTAAAGTACGAAAAACTATCAAAGGCTTTATAATAATCGGGTTTAATGCCTCTCAAACCTCTTTGGTGTGTGTTTCTTCAGATCATTAAAAGTAATTAAAGGCTTTTGTTCAATACAGTAAAACTTTATTAACAAGATGTTTATATTAATTACTAAAGAACTATCAAACTGTTGTAATTCTTTGTCAATAATTTATTTTCGTGATATAGCTTTCATCTCATTTTAAAGACGTTTAAGATGTTTCCATTTGTCTCTCTTTACGGTAACAGATAGTGTGACACTAAAGGTGAGATTTAACTCAGTCTTTTGTGAAATTCAAATTGTTAAGTAGTTTTTTTTTATAATTTATAAAATTACATCAATAGATACATTAACAAATTACACCCGTTTTTTTTTGTCTATGAACCGACGAAGTTTTCTTTGTTGCGAAGAATAAAAAAATAAAGCAGTCATTTGTTTCTAAATGTAGGTACTCGCTAAGTATCCACCAGTTTAACAGCAACCTCCTAACAAATAGATAAATATGAACCAATAATAAATCTTTCAATATAGCAATTTACAACGAAACCTATTACAAAACATAATAAAATGACAACTCATTCTAAAAATAGAAAATGTTTAAGATGAACAGGAAATGACACAGCAATATTTTAACTAAATCTACTCGAATTTATGTTGTAATACAAACGCTATAATAAATCACCGCTTTTGAAGTGTAAACGGTACATTTAGATAATATTCGACGCTATTCAGAAAAAGAAATGAAGTGATATTGCTCTTCATTGGCAGGTTAATCGTCAGCAAACGTTAGAAGTAACATCTTTTTTGACTAAATTTATTTCTTGCTGTATTTTTAGAAGTTAGTCAATGAATTTGCTTCCATCTTTAATCCTCCATTGCACTATTTATTGTTACTTGAGCGTAGCCTTTTCCCTAGTTCTACTGGATTCATAAATTATGGTATATGGACTGCTAAACTAATATAAAAAACAACATAGTGATTATTTTGATATTTTGTTAATGTTTGTACACATCATGGCGTGTTTTTTGATATCTCTTTTTGGTATGTTCTTTTGACTGCCATATCTAAAATAATTGTTGATGACTAATATCAAAGAATCACCACAAGAAAAAAAAAGCGCTTTTAATGAAAAACTTAACAGAAGATCAACTAGATGTAACACTGACTATCTGCACTGTAGTAGCCCACTTACATCTAAAATTTAGTATTCAATCACGTTCTACAACGAAAGTTAATAAAACTTGGACAATATTAATGACGTCACGAACGCGCCAGCTACTTATTATACCGGATTTCAACCGTAATGTACTGAGTGCGGCAGATTCGAAACTTTTCGTTAACTTTAAATTTATTCCAAAGTTGCCTCGAGTATATTCTCGTGTGCATTTTCCATTTAAATGCAGAGTGTGTTTGAACTGTGATATCTTAAATTAAATAGGTTGTTTTCCCTTGAGAGTCTTAAGAGCATGCTTTGCGAATAATGTAGTGTGTTCAGTGAGATTTGCAGTTTATTCGATTTTCTTTTTAGGATGTGTGTCAGTGTACGTTCTGAGCCAAGATTTTGTAAGAAACTTAGTATTTTATTTTTAACCAGTTAAGTGTTGGGAACTGTTTTTGGAATATTCGTCATTTATCGATGCGTTTTGTTGTTTAATTGATGTGGCTGTACACAGTTCCAAACATACATCCTCCAAACTACACCATACTTTGGATAATTATCCAGAATAATTGATTTGAGATTGAAGAAATTTGGAAATTCGTTCTTTTTGGATTTGATGCCTAGTTTAGTTAAGTAAATGTCGATTATATAACTAAGAAAAAGTTCCTTACTAAAAACATAACAAATACCTCCTTAATGCCCATTGATCTTTATAGAAACAAAAACCAAACTATTTCTGTTTTACGCAATTTTACATCCCATTGGACATTCCTCTATGATAGAACGATAACATCAATTAAAATGTTCAATTAAATTGACTAATCAATTGAAAATTCAATGAGACTCACACTTCAAAGACGGTCGCGTAACACTTTAGTTTCGAGTGCAAATTAATATTTTCTTTAATAATATTCAGTTAGTCTTAGTAAGAGAATTAGGTTGTTAGAGTTTTACTTCAATCAAGTTACGAGAAAATATTGACGTAATTTATTTTTAGTTTAACTATTTTTAATTAAGGTGGTGCGATGAACGTCTCTTAAGTTTATAATTATTTGGATTAATTTTGTCATTAAATGAGCGTGATCTGTTATGGTGTTAATGAACTTTGCAAATGTAAAGCACCTACTTGTAATTGTCATTTTAGGCATATAGTGCCAAACGAATTAAGCTGATGTTAATTCGTTTGGCACTATGATGTTAGCTATTAATAAAAAATACCTGAATAGACCTGAGGGAAAAGTAGAAC
The DNA here is from genome assembly GCA_941860345.1 of Chrysodeixis includens. Lineage (NCBI taxonomy): Eukaryota > Metazoa > Arthropoda > Insecta > Lepidoptera > Noctuidae > Chrysodeixis > Chrysodeixis includens. The sequence goes on along the minus strand of OW796091.1, from coordinate 1,528,644 downwards.
TGAGACTTAAACACTATTAAATTGTAGCAAACTAAAAGATTCAGTTGACTGCGGCAGTAACACTGAATTCCTTACAGAATAATTAAATATTAACTAACGGGCCATTCACTTCGACAAGGTACGATCTCTTCAATTGTTAATGTGAGGACTTATTTATGCATTGACGGGTTAAACCCACCTTTGTTTTGAGACGACCGAGTTTTACTTTATTGTAGTAGAAGAAGTTTTAGTAAAACGAACTTTTACAAGCTTAACCAAACAAAAAAAAATATTTTTGTTATCGAAGAACCTTTTTTTTTGTTTGATGGCGCAGCGAACACAAAGCCCAACTTATGCAGCCTACGGGTTCCATTTTCTAAAACTTTTGTATTTTTAGTCGATAAATAATACAAAAGTTAAGAAACAAAACCAGTTTCTAATATCATATTTCTTTAGTGTCTCTATATATAGAGAAATTAGATTGTGTTAAAAATATACGTCTCATCATTATTTTGTCTGCTTTTTGATAGGTATAAGCCATAATTAAACAAAAACATTACTTTTTTATGGGTCATTTCAAAATCTGAACACCATCTATCAAAACTGTAACTACAAACTATAAGTAAAAATTACAACTTCCGAAAGCAAGCTTACCCCATTATGTTGTGGTAGTAAAAATAACCAACCATAATCATATTAAGTTTAGTGAAACTCACCGTCTAACGATAATGGGTAATATGCATGAACTTACGCTTAGGTAACCACTATACTCTTACTGAGCTACTTTAACCTGATCTAATAATAAACAGCATTATTCTACGTTGTAAAGATGCAAGGAAATTACTTTTAATAAGGTAGAGATTTTAATAATTGATGGTAATTTTTAATGGTATTTTTAAATTGATTGATCCTAAGTTTAATAGGGCCTACGGTGTCGCGTGCGAGATCGTCTATACCTCGATCACTTAACATGCTAGATGTAGAAGTAGGGTTCTCAATAATAACCTAAAAATTTTTTGTTCATCCAAATCAAACAATGTTTTATTAAAATTTAGCTAAAATTTAAAATGAAAAGATAGAGCTATTAAAATAAATAGCACGTTTCTGTAAGGCTACATTATTAAACTGAATTTATTTCTTGAACAATACTGAGAGTACCTTTGAACCTTAAAAACGGATAACCATAATCTGCTTACTACGGGGAGTATTAAACTGATATAATAAAAATTTGCATTAAACTCCATCACAAGAATGCAAGGAAGTTTCCAGTCATAAAAGAGATTATATCCTTTTAAAAATAGTTGAAAACTAGCGTAGTAAAATCTTGACTAGGAACATCCATTATAATAATAACAAAAGCATGGAAATTCACTAAAATATAATCTTTAGGTAAACCTGGATAAGAATAAAACCTTTACTCGAACTACAAAAATATTCTAGACATTATAGTCAAATTAATGGAATTAAATCAATACCATTTTGGTACTCTGCTTTTGTAGAGACAACAGACATAAATATTCATATCAAAATGAATGGAAAATATTGACAAAACACAATAATTTCAAGTGAAACAAGTCCTAATTTCAGTCATAAAGCTTTATTAATACCCCTAAAACCTTGACTACAATCCAATGCAATTTGGGCCTTATAGACATTACGATAAAGCTCTTTATAAGAAACACAACCCCTCAATGATACTCTATTATCAACAGCTGTTTCACTTCATTGTTAGACAATGTCTTGTAAGTTCTTTGATATTCGAGCTTAATAGATAAAAGATAAGCATCGAGAGCCTGTTAGACGAAATTCCCAGTAAAGTATAATTTAGTTCATACTTAATTGACGTTGATATTTGTGCTAACCGTTACATTTTTACCATAGTTAAAACATACAACAAAAACACATTAAATTTACTTACCCGTTACTGCTAGTTACTTAGCTGACGACTAATAACCCCGAAATAAGAAGTTTAGTAACTGAACAGTTGAAAAGTCAAAGTAAAATAAGTTACTAAACTAATTATCCTGAAACTACCACCAATACGTGCTCAATGTTTAGAGTGACTCGGCGCGTAACTGATTGGTTATCGGCTACGAACGCGTAGCGAGCGTAGCGGTTACGTAAGCTACGCCGTAGCAATCACGCTACACTTCGAGAGGAAAAACTCGGGCGACATTACGCCGAAACTGGAATAAAGTTGTGATTGGGTACAAATTGAAATACTGTGTAGCTAATAAACGTAACGCTTAAATATTTTATATTCTTGATTTACGTGTTTATTTTATCAGGTTTTGATATCTAAATACCTCATTAGTAGCGTGGTAACAAAACGTTACTTTGTAGCTAGCTATCTGGTTGGATCTGGTCACAATAAAACTCAAGCAAATTCAAGAAAAAAATACTTTTCTTTTGTCGTTAAGAGTGACTTCAAATAATACAATGCTAAAATGAGAACTCTAAAAAATACTACATTGTCAACCCAAGGACTTTTACTGCCTCTGAAACCGTAAAATTGCAGAATTTTGAAGGAAGCTCAGTGTCACGCGATGACAAACAAACAGTATAACTTAAAATTACATCTCCAAAATAATAAATTGTATTCAACAACTTTACTTAAGTGCTTTATAAATTTCGCCACAAATCCGTCACGCGTAAACAAGGAAAAAACAAGAAGAAACTTTATATTGAGATGCGATCTGAGGGACTATGTGAATATGAGCTTGTTTTGGTTGTTAACCCTTAGCCAAGTAGAGTAACACGAGTATAGTACGAGGGTTGCAGTAATGGGCACTTTACCCTGTGAGACATAAACACGTAGGAAAGACGACGAATTATGATAAAGGGAGGCTTATTTTTTGGCATTTGTTGCTAAAAAATACTGCACCTTGATTTTGTTTTGCAAAAAAAAAAACTAGAGTAACTGAATTAGTAAGAGTGACTTACAGATACAAACTAATTCCTCGATATAACTTATATAACATATTATGTTATGTGGGCTCTCTGGACTTTATATGAAAGCTTAAAGACACTTGCTGTATGTTACTTGTGTGGGCTCAGTTCATTTCTATCTTCAAAATGAGCCTGTTCCACTGATGAATACTTTTTTAATTACCAAGATATAAAAATAGGTCTTAACTGTTCTTACGCCATCAACTATCTAGATCGTCTGAACACTCTAAACCAACAATATAAATTCATCAAAGATAGATATTTACAAAACCATCCTTCAAACTAAGAAACTTAAAGCAAAGTCGATAAAAACTTAAGGCGAGGCAATGTTTGAGTTCTTTTAAATTGCAAAACTTGGCCTATATCAATAAGTTTTGTAACAACTGAAGTTTACTTTGAGATCGATTAGACAAGATTTGAGGATAAAAAAAACTATCTCACTTTATTTCTAACTAGGTTTTAATGGCGACCCTCTCTATTTTGACCGTCTAAAAGTACAAAGTGTGAAATAATATTGATCACCGTGCCAACAACTACTGCACGACGAGATTTTATTGTGCTTCAAGTGTTAGTTTTAGTTTTAAAGCTCCTTTTAAGATTCACGGAAGTCTATATTGTACAATAAAATTAGGGTATATCCCAGAATTTTTGTCCCTTGTCAATCTGGCAAAAAAGTGAAAAATTAAATAAACGACTTTTGCAACAGTACTCCAATTGGATTCAGATACCAAGAACTGGTTCCTAAGCCAGTCATTAATATTGAACTGAAATTCCGAGATCTTTATCAATGAAGAGCTTAACACGAAGTGAAGTGCGACGCATACGATACGCGGAAAGGAAGATAGATGGATGTATTATCATGTAGTGATAAGGGCATGACAGATTACCGAGAAGCGTTCCAAGAATATACGGGAAGATTGGATGAAGCCAGTTTATGAAAAGTTAAGTTTTATTAGAAGTTTTTCGGCTTAAGGAAGTAGAAAATATTTTAATCGAGATTTGGTAATCGACTTGAAAAGTTTTGGTTACTTTGGAATTTTGCCTTTTTCCAGATCCTAAATCAAAGACAAAATTAGTCGGTTATTAATAGTATGTTAAGTAGTCGACTCATGATCATTTTGCTATATCTTATTCAAGGTTTTGTTCAGAATATAATATATATTCAACTTTTACATTGATTAAGATAACTGACAGCTCTCACATCAACCATATTTTTAACCAAGCTTGTAAGTGATACCTATCAAAGTAACAGCGGTATAACGTCAAAATAACCATACTACCATAACTCATTTGCGACAAATCGCAAATCCTTACTCCCACAAAACTCTTAGACCCTAACTTTAGCATTACAAAGCTTAAGTTACGATGTTGTATCTTCGTAATCGCTCGTGTAATACCGGCCTTAGGATCACATGGATCTTTTTCGAGGTCATTTACTTTAATAGCTGTTAGGTCGAACTAACGATTTGTTGACTTTCTCGTCTGAGATTTTGGTACACTTTACTGTTCTTTAAGACTTTTTCAGATACTTTAGAAAAGATTTAGATAGTGGGGGATTTGTTCTTGGGTGAGTAAAGACGGTTTCAATCGAGTTTTTTGACGTATAAAAAGAATCATGGCCCTTTTTACTGACACATTTACTTGTTCTGTATGATTTCGATTACATAAACGTAATACAAAATATGTTTCCGTGGCAACTAAACTAAAATAATTGAATATTATTCCTGAAAAAAAAAGAGAGTAAATCTCTTAAACACCGATTAAATTTACGGTGTCTAATAACAAAATACCTGAAATACATTTCCCATTAATTTTCAATATTGTGAATGCCAAAGTCATGTCATTTCGTATCTTAGCGCCTTTAGTATGGCGTGCCTGTCAAACTATGACATTTATGACAGTAAGATTAGATCTAAATAAGATTCTGAACATTGTTTGAATAAAGGTATTTAAGGTTTTGGTAATAATTGTAAACTGTTTATAGACAGAATCAATTAAGAAATAAATATTAAACGATGAGTTTTAAAATGACCGGCGTAGGAATTGTATAAAACTAAACTTGTATTAATAGCTTCCTCTGTTTGTAAAAGTTGCGTGATAGATAGATTTCAAATAAACTTGAATCATTTTAGGCTTTAACAAAGTAAAGGAAATAAAATTTTCTTTAGAAAAAAAAAATTATTTATTAATATTGTTATAGAAATGCCCAGAGTATCCGATAAGTTTAAAAAAATACTAAACAGCTAACAAATATCGTCTTTGTCGTTAACTGTACTACCTAATTAAAAGAGTGCTAAAATAAACATTACCTTATTTGCTATCAAAATACCATCTGCCGCGCCTTTTATGAAAGGGCAACAAAAAGCCCCGAATTGAAATGTTCATAACTGTTTCGTTCTGATTCGGAAATTAAAAGACAACAATGTGTAACTTATTAAAGAATTTAACCTTTCTAATGTAGTTAGTGTCATAGCTTATGTTTGATTGTTTATTAAAAGCATTGTGTATTAGTTCCGTTACGAGCTGCACGGAGCGACAAAATTAGGGTAAAGCCCACACAAATAAAATTAAACTGCTGATTACACACCTAATTATACCGTTCAACCATTATCACCATACAATATTATCAATAAATTTCCCAATGTTGCAAACATCAGCTCAACTCCACTGAAAACGGGTAACTAGATTGAAGATAAACTTTAAAAAAATCTGTTCCCACTTTTATTGGAGTAACGGCACTCAGGCGGTCGCAGTATTCCAACTTTTATTGGAGAGTCGACAGAAGGAGTTTTACAAACTCAGCAATTCTAAAACTTTCATTTACATGCTGATTTTTAAAGGAATGATAAATCTCTGAGGGAGTAAGATATTTAAATCTGATAAAAGAAAAATATGGAAAAAGACTAGTACACTTTTACTTAAAAAAAAAACTTGTTGGTGTTAGGTTTAGAAATTGCTTATTTTCGATTCAGTGCATTTCTAAAGAGCCGGTCTTTAAGTCCAACCTTTTCAGTATTTAACTCCAATAATATAGTTTAATTAACGAAGTATTTTTTTACTTTTATTATTGTAATATAAAAATGTCAAAGTATAAAATCAAAATGTTTCTGTTTATTTGTACTCATTACTTATTGTACGAAAATCCATTTATAATACAATAAGCAGCAAATCACTTATTTGATAAACGTAATAAGCACAGAAATAATCCAAAACTGTCTGTCAAAGTGTCAAATATTCAGGTTGTTACAGTACATTTGATTTATTACATTAGCTAGACAGGATCACTTTCGGGTTCTAAATATATTTGATACAATAAACGCCTGTCCATTATAATCGTACTTATCAAGGACTCTACATAACATAAATTCTTAGAAATGTCTTAACTCATATCTTCCCAACACTTGAAAAGCATTAATTTTGACAAGTTTATTAAAAAACATTACCGTTCCAAAAATTAAACACTGGAAAGATACCGGAGCAGTAAGATTATATTGTTATGTCTATTTATCGCAACTTAAATAAGTAGCTTTATAAAGACATGTTATTTTAAATAAAAAAGATAAATGATTTGTTAGTTTGGCTTGTACACTATAAACCTAATTTTCTTACCAATACCACAGTGATTTTATTCCCCGTAATAGCAACTTATAAAGTTGATACTTCTCTCACGCTAACTTTTAATCGAAGTTCTGCAACCGCACACGTAGCAAGTGTTAAGAAAACTCCAGAAACGTGTTTAGATTGCAGCACAGCTGTGCAGACACTGGGGACCGGTATTCCTTTATAAAGGTTTATTTTACACTTTCTGTACCTCCTTAGCCTCCTTACAAAGCAATTTCGTGAGTTTGATTGTGGTCAACTTGAAGAGAAATGAATACGTAATTCGGTTAACAAATATGCCTATGTTTATTTGCAATTTAATTGTCAATTTTTCAATTACCACAGTTATTTAACACAAAATATTAGGTTGATAGACTATTGTTTCCTCTTTTACCATATAAAGGGAAATGAGCACTGTGGTTACTAATCTCATTAAGTAAAAAGTTTTTTTTTCATTAACCTAAATTACTTAGAGGCAAACCGCAAATTATATATCGTTTTACACTATAGACTAAAAATAAATTATTTTGACTAACGTAAAGTGCTTGATATAAATCAAACTGTCTTAGAGTAGTGTAGAGTTCAACTTTAAATCCAACATTTAAGTACCCTACTCTAAACACGAACTCCATTCTATCCTCGTTTCAATCCAATTCAAGTAAACCACTTCAATATACTTTGCGTCAGTCAACACAATCACAACATAACTGAACCTTCACACGAAGTGGAACAGAGATAACTAAGTGCATTGCCACTTAATACCTTGACACGAAGACGAACTACTCTGTTTCAATTGCACGAAACCTCTTGAGAACAGGGAGTGACGTCATACGAATTTCACACAGATTAAGACGAGAAAATTACTGAATAAATCTCTGAGATGCAACTTCATTTTAAGTCTCTGTTTACGTTGTTGTTGATACCTCTTTCATCAGAATGTTGACAGGCAACACACGTCCGACGAGATATGTATTGTTCAAAGCCGGTGTCAACAGTATTGGTTGCTTTATAACATGCCTGTGAAACTACAAACTTCAATTTTTACTATACAGGATGTCCGAGAGTGTCTACTATGTCCAGTGATAGATACTTATAGTGGACAGGACAGTATATTCTGAAACATCTTATTTACTACTCCAAGTATATGTATATACATAGAGTTCAATTGCTTTCTATAGTTCCATACATATTCTCAGGTGTACATTACACTTAACGACTTTGAGCGATCAAGAAAACAAAAGATCGGGCAGGAAACGCAGTTGACTGCTCAAGCAACGTATATTGTAATTTTACGTTATATACGTATATGTATGTATAACGTGTAGAGATGAACGGATTTAAGAAAACATTAGGGTAAAGTTGCATTTTAGTAGAGGACGGTAAGACTTGTAATGTTTCACTTGGGAGCTCCGAAATTTACTGTCCAACTTACCGGGACGTCGAGGTGTCATGGCGGACTGTAGGCTCTTAGGCTAATTTGTGTCCGTATTTTTGTACAAGGAAAAGTGGTTAGAAAATACTTAGGAACGGGTTACCTGTTTTCTCTTGGGTCCTATAAAGAAAAATAATGGCTTGTACTTAGTAATTCTTAAAATCATTGCTTAAAACTTTTAGCAGAGTCCCTTTGAATTGGAAAAAATACCCGTTTATAAAAAAGTACAAATGTATTTGGGACATTTTGCAAATAAATCCGATTAGTTTTGAATTGCAAATTTTTCACGAACTGAACTGACCACGGCTAAAAGGCTGGTCGTAAAGAAAGAATTTTATATTGCCACCGGAAAACTGATGAAAAGTTTTGGAAAAAATGTACCAGTTCAAAAGTAAAAGTTTAAGTTTTTACAGTCTGAGAAAATTGCAGTTGCTGCAGAAATAAAATATATTTTGTCTGTATTGAGGAAGAAAAATATTTTTCTTAACTTTAATTTTACGGCGTTTTTTGAACTCATTTCATAAATGTAAGAAGTGTTTACTTCAAATCGATCATGATGTGAAATATTTATAGTAGATATTGAAATTCTAATATCTTGAACCCCGTTATAGACCCATGAATTTTTTATAGGGAAGAAATCGTGAAGTGAAGTTTCGTTAAACAAAACACAACGTCATTATACGTTGTGTTTTATCAATTGTCATAGTTGTAGTACCACATAGGACCACAAATATTTTTGTGAATAAACAAAAATATTTGTGGTCCCATACGGCTTGTAATCCCTTACTCAAAGTCGAAAGATTTTTATTTCAAGTACGCTTTTTAGGCACGTTTTAATTTAACTGATTAAAATAATTATGTAACTGAAATTAATTCAAAATTAAAATAAAATCTATTCCACACACAGAAAAATGTGATTTACTGTATGAAAATCACAAACAATTAAATTAGTTTAAATCATTTTAGAATTAATATCAGTTGATTTAGAAGGATTCCATCCAAATTTCCAAACTGTAAGATACACTCCTTCGTGAGGAAAAGCCGAAGACTTGGGCTATTTCCCGCTTGCTTTAGTAGAAACACTAGCAACAAACGAAGTTGCAAAACAAGTTAACTGATCGGCTATTGAGTCCTTAAAAACTCGATCGTCGCAGAGTAAACACTTTCCTGGGAAAACCGAGACAATTGTTGGAGCGCAAGTTCTAAGACTTAATACTTCTTTATAAAAATAACTTTAAGGCATAAATATAGCCGTGAAAATACCGGTTTAGAAAAAAATATGTTATTAATACTTGTCTGTTTACTATGGGCGTGGAAAAAAGACTATGCTAAGCCCACTAGCAATTAAAATATACAAAAACTGCTTTTTAACGCAATAGACAAGGAATTCGCCAAAATGTTTATACCTCACTCCCATAATCTCATTCTACTGTACAGGCAGTCAAGTAGTTATAATAATTACCCCTTTAATCACCCATTACGCCCCTCCCTAATAAATTAAGGGGCAACATTAATAACCATCTGTTTCCCCAATATTTGCCCTTTCTCCGCAAATATATAGAAACTGGTAAACTGCTGAGATAATCGAACTAATAAATAAAATAAATAGGTAATTTACTTAACTCTACCTAAAGAAATTAGAGCAATTATGGTCTGTAGTGTATTGTAACTGTGTGGAAGTAATTATAGTTGTATACGAGAAGTAAATTTAGACTACATAAATATTGTATTTAGCAAATATGCTGTCTACATTTAAGTTTTGTCCTTCAAGGGACTCCAAAAAAAAATTGTCCACGAGCAAAACTACTAACGTACGGAATATAATTTTAAGTAAGGAAATTAAGTTTTTCAATATAAAGCTTCTAGGTTAAGGTCAGAAAACTTTGACAAATATATATTTTCATGAATTGAATTGGAACGGAAGAAGAATTGCGAACCATATAAAAGTAATAACTGATTAAAATCACTTTATTGTTGTCGTTTTATATTGTCCTATGTAGAGCCAAAAGTATTTAAAGCTTTTTGATTAAAAAATCATAGAAATACAGTAGGAGTACGATCAAGAGCTATGCAAATACGAAACGAATAAATACCTAATAAATAAATAATGGTCATATATAATTTTGCATGTCTACTTATAGGCAAGATATGACACACTTAACTATTGAAAGAATTTGTAAACAATATATTTTAGTGAATAATTGAATAAATTTAATAGTTTTGATTTGATTTTCGACTTTTTGGGTAATAGATTGCGTTTGAAACGTTTTTAAAACCTAAACATCAGTCTATTTACTAATTCAAGTATCGTATCAATGTACCATCAGCAACAAAAGTTGCCTAACACGCTATCATTGACAAAATACTGGTATTTTCCAATAACATATTGAAATAAGTGTTTTGTAGATTTCAACAATGCTAGATGCAACGCTAATTTTATAAACTTAATATCATAAAAAAGTTGATTTATTATTGTGGTATTGCACATTTCATTTGTTTCGAAAATCTGATCATGTTGCTGACTGTACACTAGTTTACAAATCTAGATTACACTAATCACCGCTTAATAAACAACAGTTACTGATGACGCTGTAATTAAACTCAGGTTAACTAACTAGCTGGTTAATGGCTTAATCTAGATTCTGAATAACGGAATAACTAATTGGTTCAAATAATACAAATGAGGTAACAATAATTGTTCATGGTTTTCACTTCTCGTCATCTTACGAGTATATATAACAATTTTGTGTCACAATATTAGTAAACCAACTCCTCCAAAACGTCCTAATCGATTTTTGTGGTATTTTGTGTGCATATTTAGTTCGTCAGAGAATCGGCCAACATTTATTTTTTATCCCCAAATTCTTCTTTTTCTGGTTCAGGCAACAGTTAATTTTATATGATCATTCAAAAGATGAGTACAATGTGTTTCGATTAAGTTACACTGAATCAAAAACCTTTCTGCACAAAAACAACGGTATTTTTCTTTTTTACATTTTGCATTGCTGGAGAATATTTCTTCTAAGTCTTTAACCTACGTTATATCCAACGATAAACGCAAGTTAACGGTGCAGTAGTCCATACCAAAAAAAAATGGTTTTCTTAAGTCAAGTGGTACATAAGAAGCTTAGCAACGGTTTTAAAAATATGAACGTAATCTATAGACACACGTTGTACAAATAAAATCGTCAGTTCACAATTCCTAACTCTACCATAAAAAATCCCTACAAAATATATTGAAAAACGCTACGCCACAAATACCTAAAAAGTAGAGCTTGATAAACTTAGCTCCGATGTGATCGACGAGTACAAATTGTTTTTCGAGATAGCAAGACGTCTAGACTTCGACACAATGTCTATTGTAAAGTTCGACGAAGTGAGTTGAGTTTTGGAGTTTACGGCTGACTGACAAGTGCTTGTAGGATGAGAGACACTGAAGTTAGATGGGTGACAACCCTAGTGGCTATACAAATATTTAGCCACTAGGATATTTGTTTATGCTATGTATGTAAGTAATAAAAGTTTTAGTGATATGAAAACTGTACAATTATTGAAACAAACATAAGCAAAATGTAGAATTTAGAAAAGTACTAGTTTTTATGACTGGCCTTTGTGTGCGAGCTAAGATATTTTAGTTTACTGTACTAAACATAATTGAATTTTTAATAATTTAACCGTATGATAATACATTTGTATACAATACAATATTAGAAATGTAATGAATTTCATTTCTATTTACAAATAACAACTTCGGCACTTCACAAAATATTTCGAGAGCACATTAAAAAAACACAACCTGAATTCCTTTCCTCGCGACGTCTGCATACCATAAATAAACCATCACACATTTAGAGACGTGAAATATTAACACATAAAAGTAAATATTACTCTTTCAGTATTCTTTGACAACGCGAACGCGATATTAAGACGCGTTCCACGTAAAGACGTAAACAGGGATAGTATTAAATGTATTATCATACGGTTAAATGTCATAAAAAATGTTTGTTTTTACGAGTGATATTTTATGTTGACGTACTGCGTTGAAAAATAAAAGGTTATCGCTTTTGTTCATAGTTTTTACCTGGAGAATGGATTGTGCGATCGAGTGTACGTAATTTATCACCAGTTTTATGGAGTAAGGATGTATGTAATATCTCTTATCATTTCGCTCGAATTCTCTAGAAGTACATATATCTCTGTCATATTTAACTAAGCATAGAAATCAATATAGTGTTACGGAGTTATAATTATACAAATAAAATAATGTACTTCTTTTGATAATGATGATGAATAGAAAGATCATTGTCAAAAAAACATTTATATTAATAACAGAAAAATGTCCGGACCGATTTCGGCCACGGCGGTTAGTGTTACTATGACACCAGCCAGCTACGTGTGACATATCATAGTGCACAAGCATGTGTGCAAACCCAGGTGCACTCTATATTCCTTTTCTCTCTTAGCTCAGTGGGGCGGCAATCAGACACAACCGGAGAGAAATCAGGCGCAGGACTCTCAGTTTTACGTGCCACACGTCTTACCACTAGGCTATCAGAGCTCCAATATAAGCTATTTAAAATACAAATACTAGTAAATTTAAAAATACTTTTGTTTTAAGACGTCACTCTACTTCATTCTAAAAAAAACCCGTACCATAATTTTCCTTACGATAAGTTGTGATGTTATGACAAACACTGCAAAATATATTAAAGCATATTTTATTACACCTCATTTAATTTGGAGCTACCAACTACTTATTACACGTACAGAGGAACGAAGGTGTATTACGCATCAAACTTCTGACCTTTAGGTAGAGCCAGGGTCTTAGTGGGGCCTAATCATTCTCTCTAAATTATATTAGGCTAAGACAGGCCCTAAGGCCCCCTACGTCTGCTCAAACATATTTTTAGGCAAATTGAATCACTTGTTTTCGTGAGAGAACTAAGTTTATTAAATTAGCTCCTTGAAAGTTTAGAATTTTGTGAACAGGATTATTTCGTTTTAAATTTATTTAAGTAAGACCTTTGTTTTTTATCTTTTGAAATTAATTCATGTAAATGTTCAAGATAAATTACGTTTTTTTTTTCGATACCAAGGGGTTTAACACAAAATTTTGTCAATATAGAAACCAAAAATGAAGCTTATATTTAATATCATTCAAAATCATACAAGAGCATATTCCCAGTTAAATACAAACTAATATCTAGTTTAGCAACCTTAACACGTATGTGAGTAATTCATGATTTCTGAATATTCGTAATAATATGTCACGGGTGAATTATTAATACCGTGGACTTTAGTGGGCATACTGGGCAAATTGATATTGGAATATGAATGATATACTCCATTAGAATAATTGATGTTAGATGTAATTGATATTATGATCTGCTTTCACGTTACTCGTGTGCGGGTATTTAATTAGGTAGAGTGGAGATTTGTTCTTTGATATTATTCTCGATATTCCTACATATCTTTTTTTTAGACAGCAAACGGGTCTTATTCGCGATATAATTCGATATTTCTTTTCTCGCGTCTGTTGTCTAAAATATGTGTACAAGTCACTAAAATTAAAGAACATTAATTGTATACCTACATAATATGTATAATGTTAGCCTTATGGTGATTTTACTCTAGCGGATTTAGAAAAAAGTAAAAATTTGTCCAAATATTTTGGAGGGATTCATCAAGATGACTTTCTTTTGTTTTTTTGCCGCTTTAAGGTGAACGCACACTTTTTTGGGCCGAACGGGTTGAATAATCGAACGAAACGAATTATAGAGCCTCGCATACTTCGATTTCGGCCCGGGGAAGGGTGCGAAGTTTCATGAGATTTGATGTACAGAATCCTAAAATTCATTTTGTTCGACGCGTTCGGCTCGCATAAGTTTTTTAACCTTTGGTGTGTCACCTTTACTTCTTCTTCAGAATAGAGTTGCGCTGTCACGACGTCTGCGCCGTGAAAAAATACTTACTAGTTTAAAAGCGCACTTGTATCGAGGGCACAAGCCCTGGGTAAGGAAGCTGACAGTAAAATAGAGACAATGATGACAATACAGCTGTCAAAAATGACATTTCAATAGGATTTTTATACAACACTTCAACTGAATTTTTTGTTTGTCAAAACGTCAAGCAACAGTCAAGTTAAAAAAAATATTTTTTTCCTCATAGGTAAGAAAAGATGATTGAATTATCCTTTGTGTTAAGGAAACAGGCCCCTGTATACAAAATACATTAAACCTTAACTTGATTTCCCCAAGGGCCGAGCTGGACCAATCTGGGCTCTCAATTTGATTTTTAAGATATTCATCAATTTCAAATTTTGTTTTGTTTCCGTGTAAGATATTTTGTAATGTGAACCGTTTTAAAGCACGTAGTAGTAAGGAACCTTACCTTATAAAGTAGTACACTTATAAAGGTAGACAAGTTAAAAAAAAATAAGTTAGTAAGTATGTTATTCAATATTAAACATCTATTACTTCGAAAGTAAAAACAAACAAAAAAAAACTTTTCAGAAAGTACTTTTCAGTCAAGGTTTTTATGTCATCACATAAAATATTTACTAAACGCAATTGATCTACTTTTGCTAAACGTAATAAAGAGTAACCCTCTTTATTATGTTTAGCAAAAGTCATTTATACCATCCTGAAAGGAAAATTATTTCCAATGAATACACTGGCTTGATTGAAATTAATAAATTATTATAAAAAATAAATTTATAAAAACAAATAATTACCAATATTAATTACTTCCCTTACGCTCAAATAGCTCTCAACAAACAATAAGTATGAACCAATCTGTTTTACAAATATATTTATTACATGAGAAAACATAAAAATCCCGGAGGGATTGTATATCAATATTATAATGAACCAATTACTTGTTTGGTGGAAGGCAAATATTATTTACTTCCCTTCAGTTTAATACTTTTAAGAATGTTTATTTTATAAGAAAATGTTTGATTTAAAAATCGGTTTCAACGTCATTAGTATTAAATAACAGGTTGGTTTAGTAGAGTTTGAAAAGAGTTACATCGGTGTGCTCTAGGTACTCTAGGTAGGGGGAAAAATAAAATAAAAAAACTGGTAGTCTTTACTAAATTTTAATTTGAAAACCTATATCTAGTTGTATCGAATCAAATTACGTTTATAAGAATGAGTGAATACCTTGATCATTTTTATGACCGGGCCTGCACCTACTTATTTTCTGTGTAAACTAGATCAAAGATTGACTGTTAAAAATGTCGGCACGTAAGTATAAATCTATTTGATTACATTCTAAAATATGCACACTAATTCGTGCTACTAACCTAAACGGTTCAACGAAAATCGTACAAAAAAATATTCCATTCTATTTAATTGCATTTCCGAATGAAAAACATTGGTATCGGAGTCATCAGTCGCAAATTCCACAAATCGGTTGTAAAAACACTGTTTATTTTGTTCGAGTATCAAAGAGAGAAATAAAATGTTCGTCAAACCATGGTTTACTCTATATACGCATGCGGGCGATGTTTATTCTAGTCATATCCGCACACACCCCTATTCCGTATTTGTTTTAGACAGTAGAATAAAACCCCGTTGGGCCTGTAACTTGATAAATCGTGACTATCTTTTGCCTGCAGCTTCGCACGAGTTCATGGTGGATATTGCGGCATAAAAAAATATGTTCTACACACATTGTTTAGATTATTGTATACCTGTTCGATTTTGTCGCGACTACTAGTTAGCATTGAGAAAGTTGTTTCTTATAATTATTAATTGTGTTCAGAATAAATAAGTGTATCATAACTATTTTACCAAACTATGTTGTCTTTGATGCACACAAATGTCTTTAAAAGTTACGCAGGAAAAGAACCATTTAAGTAATATTTCATACATTTTACAATTTTATTAAAAGCGTTAGTCTGAATTTTAATAGCAATATTGAGTAAAATAAGTTAATGTTCCCGGGAAATTTATTAGCGCGAATAAATTAATTTAGCGCGAGTTCGCAGAAAAATGTCAAAGATTTGAATTCATATACTTAGCAAAGACAGGAGCATCATTAAAACTTGCAAAAAAGTGCATGCACTAAAACCAAAACAATAATCAAAGCAACCTATACTACAAAACAAAAGTCAGAAATGAAAAGTAACATAACGATCGCGTGCCGAATACAAATAAAATTGACGACATACACCCACCGTTATACATGCACACATACATACATACTTCGCTACCTTTGTACGATACAAACGGAGCAATGTACGACGTACAATAGAAAACTTGCCGTTACAAGTTTCATTTCATCAGGCTGCCCTACGACGCGTGTAATATCGGAGTATAGGTAGTCGGTGATATTAGTTACTTGGAATCAAACTTCATATGGAAAAGTTTTACGTTTGCACTCAATAACACATGCTTTGGCAGATATGAGGTATTCAAGCAAATAAAGATACGATGGCAGGATTCCAGTAATAAAATAGTTTCTTTATGGTGATGACTGATGTTAATGATTTTGTTTGGGAGTGTTACAATTTGTGAAAGTTAGGTAGGTTAGACTTTTGGCTTAAGATAATGAGATTAAGATGAAATGAGGTTAATTATGTAATCAAGTTTTTGTTTTGAGGGAGATGTTGATGTTGATATTGGCGGAATATTGCTATTGGTTTTATTAATATTCTAAGTACCTATCAGGTCCACCCATTAAATGGTAAAAATATTTAGGTACAAAATTTATGACACATGATATGACTTATGAAAAAATATATGATTAACTAAGCATTCTGAGTAATTATCAACTAAGTATTCTGAGCAATATACTTAAATACTTCAAGACCTACATTTGTACCTACAACACTTACGGAAAATAAATGAATTGTATTCGAATCTCAATGCCACTAAGCTTTTCATTTCTTCATCCATATTTTTCACATTATCAAAAAAAAAAAAACTATTTTTAGTCCTCAATTCATGCAAAAAATCACATACCACAAAACATGACATACAATATACATTTAACTAAACTCGCATAAATCACCCTCATTACCATTTCCAAACACATAACTCAATTTGACGAACGCCTAAACAAGGAGCAAAGCCGCAGCTCGGCCATTAGCTGAAAACTATAGTCGTTAATCATAGTGTCAATACCCTGTTATCGGGAACTAACTTCAGCCGTCACTAGCTAATGATTCGTATAACCATAAACTTTACAATGCATAGTGCTGAACGCTTGCTCAATGCTTCGTTGAAAATTATTGAAATTGCAGTTGTGGATGCGAGATAGTGATATAATGTAGAGCGGCGTCCCTCTCACACAATTTCAATAATTTTGCTTTAAAAGGTTTGTGGTCGCCTCTTTAGATTGGAAATCTACGTGACTGCTATGAGCTTTTATATTATTGTCTACATGGTCATCATGTAAGTGGGATGGAGCTATCCGCGGTGTAATGTACTTTCTCGCTCTTGCAACGGCAAGTGTAAGTTAGAAGTGAATGGTAGAGGTACTGTCCGCAAATATGGAAGTTAAGGCTTAATGATGTGTCTAATGTTCAAACTTATAACGAGGCAGAAACTGTTCGACGAAGTTTCATTAAAAAGGAGTTATTTGGATATGTCTGATCTCATTTCATAATAATGATTCTCGTAGGTATTAAGGAGATCTTATTTAACGGAATTATAAAATGTGCTACGATTTTGGTTAGATATCAATCAGAGAGTAAAAAAATAATGAAATAAAGTGACTTAAATAGTAAATATTTCTTTACATTCCCACAACGCCATCTAGTCTCAAATTAAGCATACGAGAGTGACATGTGTTATGAGCACCAGACACCTGATGAACATACGTAAATATTTCTAAATACATACATATTATAGCACACTTACATAATATGTGCTGAGTGGGAAACGAGCCCACGACCGCCGGTATACCAGTCACAGAGCCACTAATTACCAGACCAACAGACCCGTCAAATAATAAACTAAAACACTATTTAAAAAATAAAAGTATGGATCATTATTAGTTATAACCTAACAGCCTTGAACTATGTGTCAATGTCAATTATTCCTAATTTATATTTTTTATCGCTGAGTTTTATTTCCCAATTACGTATAATTGGTTGACATTTAAAAAATTACTACTGTTATATGTAGCATTTTATGAATTATTAAATGAATAATAAATGAAACTTTGTGACGGGTAATATAAAGTTTATTTGCTTTTATTACGGTGGAATAATAACTTAATGAATCAAAAAGTGTATTCGTTGACCTCATTTAATTTATTAAATCATCATCATCATTCTGCCCTTATCCCATTTACTTGGGGTCGGCGCAACACGTTTTTTTCTTCCATTCTACCTTATCAGACGTCACAGTATCATTAACTCCTTTTTCATTCTTATTATTCCTTATACGATCCATCTATCTTTTCTTTGGCCTTCCCCTTCCTCTCCATCCACCAAAATTCATACTTCAGTTAATTTATAAAATAAGGCCTTTGAAAACCGTCACTTCTCCTTCCCCACACACATTTAATTTTCCACTTCTAACCAATCATAGAAAACTTTCATTCAACACAAATCAAAGACCATTTCCAAGTAAGTACCACTAATAAATTAGATCTTACGAGCGTTCTCATAGTTTCATATTATATCTCCCCGTTTCTAATTAATATTGCTTGAAATGTTTACAATTCTTGATGACACAGCGTTAGAAACGTTCAGACTCGACATTAATATCTCATGAATTCGGTACTTAAGTATTTATGATACAGATTTATGCTTGTATTATGTGTGGTACTTGAAGTATGATAGTAACTGTGGCAGGTTCGTTTAGTGAGGACTGTTTATGATGGATTTAGTTACTGACAGTACCTAATAGATTTAAAGCTGCTTATGGTTATTACAAAGTGAATGTAATATACTGTATTTTCGTTTACTTTTTAACAATGACTATTTGAAATCATGCATGCCAAACCAAAAGTTATAGTTTTGAATTCCGTCAAGCATCTAATTTCGAACTCATTTGCGTATTATAACAGGTTCTTCATTAACTATACGATAAGAAAAAGAACTGTTTCGATTCGATCACTACGCTAATAGTATGAGCATCCAGATCTCTCTCCGGTCGTGTCGGATTGGACGGCAATTATCGGGCTATGAGAGTAAAGGAACAGAGAGTGCACCTGTGTTTGCGCACACGCTTGTACACTGTATTATGTCCCGTATAGCTGGCTGGTGTCATAGTAACACTAGCCGCCGTGGCCGAAATAGGTCCGGACATAATCATTATAGTATGCGCAAGAGAATACTCTTTTCTGCATTTAAATTATAACAAACCAGTAACAGTCTAATTTTCTCTAGCAAAACCGAAAACAACATTTTACGTTCATTTAACTTCGATCCCCAACTCCAGCGTTATTATGCCAAAAGTGATTCCGACATTAATTATTGTGCATTAAACGGTATTGGCTTCCCTTGTGGCGTCAATAGTGATCCGCTCAAATCCCCCAATTAGGCACAATCTGTTTGTGTCTAAACGAAAATGCTAATGTTTAGGCTGACATCGGCAGAAACTACACAAGTCATGGAGGCAATTTCTGTAGAATGTCGCCTTGTAAACACTATTTACATGAAGAAATGTATACAGTTTTTGCTTATGTATTTCTTTTTGGTTAAGGAAGATTCTTTTGTTAACTTTTTCTAAAAAATAGTTTTACATTTACCTTTACAATGTTCGGGCGTATTTACATTACAGAACATAGCTTATTACAGAACAGAATCAAATGTGAAATTTGCCAACTAATAAATATAAATATTTTTATTACGTAAATTTTAAGCCTACCTAAGTGACCTAATTTCCCAATAAAGTCATAAAAAGTTAAAATTACCTTTTTAATAAAAAAATACCGCCTACTCTCTCGTATGTTCAGCAATGTCACGTACCGTAAAATAATTATATGTTTTAAAGTAGGCGAGTTGATTTCACAAGTACTGTTGGAGTATGTTTTCCCGCGAAAAGTACCTACTGCGAGCTTACCGTGAACTCTCAAAGTAGGACTGTTGCAGTTGTGAAAGCGAGACGGCACTACACCGCGAACTGTTTGCCTCTCGCTCCCACAGTCACGAGTCTTTTGTTGAAGTACTTTAAGCGCTCATGGTACATGGCACTAAAGGTATATAATGTAGGGTTATTCGAATTTATAATTTGTTTTCACAAAAACCCAATTAACGAACTGTGTTAACTGTTATTAGTTCGTGTTGTCAGTCTGAATTGAATATCATCGCGGTTTGATCCCTGAGGGGTCGGTTAAGGCGCGTTTTACATATTGTTAGCGGCTAGATAATTGATATTAACTGCGAACCAAAAACTTCATTTGAAAAAAAAAAAAAAAATACATTTGTATGAATGCTTATTTTAAACTACTTATAAATACCAAATTCATGAACTTGAAACTAAGCTTGCAACTAGCAAATTTCCATACTTAACCAAATACTTTAGCATCTGAAATAATAAATAAATCTTAAACACCTGGCATTACTGTTCAACCTGCAAAATATTTATACCACTAAGGAGTATTAAACGCAAGTACTTTATCGAACACCATTGAGACATATAACTCCCATACATAAACCAAGTATCCCGAAGTCATTCATGAAAACAAAAGCAATTCAAGCGTTACACAAAACGGGGCCTTAAAGTATTATGTGCAAACATTAAACCTCATCATGTTTCAGAATTATTACTGAGAGTATTAACGATATAAATGTCTGTAGTAAACTTTACACACTTCGGTCACAGAGTATGTCATTTACAGAGGTGGAGATACACTCAAGTTAAGATGTTGCTTGAAAATGATAGGTATACAGTTTACACAGATCTTTGGTTGCTGTCGTGTGATGCATTTTTGTATTGTCTGTTTTATTTGGGTGGTCTCTCTCTGATCAGTTTACTTACACATCTTCTTTTGTCAGCGACTAGACAGAGACATATTCAGGTAAATGCATAAGGTAATGACCAATTTGTTTTACGTATGCATTTATTAGTTTTTTTTTGTTTAGTTTCAAAATAATTAATTCAGGTGTCATAATATTATATTACATACGCTACTTAAAGGAATCAGGTTGTTTAAACATTTACACTCTGAGTTGTATATCTATTTTTTTTTTTCAATATTTCACAACTTTCACACAACACCAACTAGTTTCAAACTAAAAAAAATAAATACTTGTAATGCATAGGTATTACAGATACACTACACCAATCTATTTTCTCACTGTCGCAGTTTTATGAGGCTTTTCTTCTGTAAGATCCTTAGTCTTTAGCCGCCTACCAGTAATAGCCCTAAGCGATGTTCGTTTCAAGCAATTATTACAGTTTATGTACCTGAGATATATAAACAACTGAGTGCCTAGTATGTGTGTTTAACTCTCAGATCGTAGGAACAACTTGTTTCTATGATTAAACGGTTTATACTCCAGAAAACTCTATCAAGACTTTGATATTTGAGTTTTATACGACTTTAAGTCTTAGCTGCTTGTAATAAGGTTGATTTTGTTATGTGGTTGAGAATGTTTTAATACGAGTTATACAAATAATGCCCCATGTGGTAATGGTGCAAACTTTGACGCCGTAATCCGACCGCTAAGTCGCGGGTCGTGACGTCGAGTTCAATACTCAGGAATTGTTACTTACGACTCTTGTTCATAACAATATTATTTGGTATGTTCTTCTTGTAGCTGCAATGGTATGTAAAAAGTTAAAATTCATTAAAACCAGACTTAAAATTGTGTAAGTTTTTTTAGTAATTTATTTATTGAAATATTCAAAATCACGTGTTACGAAGTAGTTACGAATAGCATATTATATAAGTAAATAGATATAAAAGCAACACACATGGACAGAAATTCAGCTAAATTCATTTCGAAATCAAACACAGTATACATTTGGAAATAAATATACCAAATTTCCATTGAAACCATTCGCATCATCAAATATTAACACGACACACATACTTGATTCAACAAATAAAAAATCAATCCGCATGACATCTAACAAACATTCTAAAATAAAAATTCAAAAGTCGCTTCAATAAAACGCACTAACCAACAAAAACTAAAGCCGACCATTGAAACGCGATATCAGTTTAAAAAAAAACTCGGCCGGCGAACAAAACGGCCAGATTGAAAACTCTTTAGGCAGTGACCATTGGGTTAGTCGGGCGGAAGCAAATTATTCTATTGAACTCAATACTAAATTCTTTGCATCCGCCGGCCAGTGCGTTGAGAATGTGATTTGATCATCTTGAAACAATGGACCGAATGATTTAGACGATATTTGTTTCCTGTGACTGTCGGACGGTCTGGATATATCCGGACTTTGGTACTGCTGGGTTTGCTTGTAAAAATTCAGTTGAGTGTTAAACTGTTTGTTATGTGTTTAATTTATTTTGTTTTGTCAATTTGTTCAGGCAGTTGTACTACAAGAGGATCTTGATATGAAATATTTAGTACTTTTTTGTGCTAGTTTAATTACTCAATTGTCTGACCTTATAAGCCCGCTTCTGTTAATGTTTTGTTTTAATTATAGTTTATAGCATACAATATTCTCTTCAAATGTTTGTACGCTGTAAACAGCAGAAAATCATCGAACTAAATTTTCTGTAACAACTTTCCTGTACCATATTTCTACAAATAAAGATTATTCCTTTCTAATTGATCGATAAAATACACCATCGATTTCCACCCATAATTAGTTACTTGTGATATAAATGTAAAAAAGAGAACTACATGAAAAATATATTCTCACGTTATATTAAATACTCTGGCTCTACGGCACAACTAAAGCCCTATGAAGAATGAGGCAAAAAATACCCAAACAACAGAGAAAAATGTACCAACGTTGGTGTAATAAAAAGTTCAGTGACGGAGTGCCGCGTGGCGTAACGAAATTATAAGGGGCTGGCGACTTTATTAACTCCAAATAGTGGCGAGAAACTACTGGGTCTTAACTCTTAGTAACAAATATAGGAACTTACGTTCAAATCAAATACAGAGACCGTATAGTACGTGCATTATATTTAAGTTGAGGTTTTTTTCATCCGGTTTTTAATTACATGCTAATCTAGGGTGTCAGCTAACTCCATATCAAATCTCATCAATTCTTTTTTTTCATTTTAGCGTTAAAGAGAAATAAACCTCCAACCATCCATCTATACTAACAAACTTTCGCGTTAGTAGGAATTTGGGGTCTATGGTCACCTTATTGACAAACGACAATAAAGTGTATTTCTCAACAGCCAGAAAACAAAAAGAGAATGGAGAAAATCAGACTTAAAATTAGTTTAATCATTTACATTATCAACTCAATCTGATGTCAATTCAGTTATAATAAGTAAAGTTAGTAACTGTATTCCAGTCCTATCTGACAGTGATGAGGATCAAATAGGCGAAGTCAGTATCAAGAGGCCATTAATGGGAGTAGAGGATCCATACGTTTTACTTTGGCCACTTCCTAATATTAAACTTGAAACAGAATGCTTTGATCATAATATATCAATCACTTTTAAGCGATTAAGAGCCAAAGCAATCGAAATATTTGTCACCTGATGGTTTTAATCTCAAATAACACTAGCCTAATACCTATTAGATATAGCGAAACTCTTTCAACTCATTAAGTCACCTAGAAGATAGCTCATAAAGGTAATTTAATAGTAGCTAAGAAAATAATATAATATACACAAACGGACATTTCAAAATCCCGTCACAATATAGAATTCCGATGCATTAAACAAAAAACAGTCGTCCTTTGTTTAAATATTCAATCAAATATCCAGGTGAAGTAGAAGCAAGACAAAAGAAGGATTAACGGATAATGGAACGATTTTACATATAAATAGCCTGAATTAGATTTACAGTGGAGATATATTTGCAATTTGCTGGCCAAAGAATGGATACCGATAAGAATCGTGCGTTTGTTTAAAATGAATTTATTACGGTTGCTTTTTCGTGTTCGTTGAAAGTCTAGATGTGTTTTTTTCTTCTTTTTGTTGGTAGGCTTTTGTTTTTATAGTATTTGTTTGTGTAATGAGTGTATATATGTAGAGCTACAAGGATCTTTTAGCCCATCATGGATGACATTAACATGAGCTGGTATGGATATCCGCAACAAGAATCTACTGTCAATTATTAATGTCTGTCAAAAGTGATAGTTTCTCATATATGACGGAAGTTAGTGTGATAGTCTATTGACATGTCAAACAGTTTGGATGGGTGGATGGATGTAAATTCTCCTTTCACCATTTGGGAGTTAAGTAGTGAAATATACACTTGTGACAATACGGTTTATTATTCGAGGATTAGCGTTACCGAGAACACAATTCGGATTATACCACTTTGTTATAAATTTTAACGTGTTCAGTTTGTGTTTTGGTGTGTGGTTATTCTAAGTGTTTCAAGTATATATTGACAGAAATATAACCTACAAAATTTAAGATTGGCAGTTTTTATGAGGGACTACATTACTTGGAAAATCGTGGACAATGAAAATAGACTACAGCTAAAACGAAGACTTGATTTAAGGATAAAAAATAAACATTATTTATATGAATAAAGACATTGAAATAAGTATGAAATGTGATCTCTAGACAACCTTTGATTTGTCATGAAAAAGGAAAGTCGAGCTGCAAAAGAAATCTTAAAAAGAGCAATTTAGTCCTCACGAAACTCATCACTCTATAGAGATATAAAAAATAACTATAAAATACTAACCTCATTAGTGAAATGTCATTTTCCAGACATATTTCTAAGAAAGGTTTGAAATGAAAACTGTTTTGCCTTCAATAAATAAATCAGCACATACTAAAAAAAAAAACATTTCTTTTTTGCAAAATATCACAATTTACCTGCAAAAACGAAAAATTTACGTAAACAAAGCCTATTGTCAATGCCTAGTGTTGAATGCCATAACATATACTCATAAATATGTGAATGTCTACTATGCTGTTTCGTAATAGCAACCCTGATTTAATGATCCCACATAAATTCAAGCGACGAAGGTGCGTTCAAACGGGCAAGTTCGTTAGCGTTAAGTACTGGAGCAAATTACTCTCGTTTCAATAACTAGTTTGGGGAACGACACTTTGGAATGACGCGCCCCAAGGGCTCTACAATGGGTTAGGATAATTGTTTTAGAATGTTGTTATGGTGAGGAGTTATATTAATGGCGGTTTGGTGTTGATGGTTTTATTATTTGGAACAAACTATAAATGGCAGCAAATATTCACTAGTTTATGATGTTTAATATTAGTAAGGCTTATAGCAGATAGACTGAAGTTTCTTTCTCAATATATTTGTCGGTTTCCAAATGCTTAATAGCGTGAGAAAAACTTAATTTTATCTACAAAAACATTTGTCGGTATTTATTCGCAATTGATTTACTCTCATTCAAACAAAAACGAGCTGAATATGCTTAAACTCACTCGGCTGTAAACATTATTACAAAAAAAAACGCAATACAATTCGGCCCAAACATTTTATCCGCCATGGGAATTTATAAAGACCCCGTGAGACCAAATCCAGAAGCAAATTAATAACAGGATTGGAAGTCCTTACCCATAGCTTATTTTGATTGATGAGCCTCGTGTATTAAAAATAGCTCAATTAATATTGCGATGAATTTCATTTAATTGCGTGTCTACCTACGTCACACAGAAAAGAATGGTAACGTTTATTTTTCGTTTGTAATAATGTAGTGGTGATATTAAGTTCGATTTAGAGATTTGTATCAGAAGCCACACATTTTTTTCTCCGTCTATTTCTTGTCATTGGTTCAGTGAATAACTCAATCAATGACAAGAAATATAATAGAGTAAAATAAATTACTTATCATCAAGCACTAGTAGGGTAACCTTGCCATTTCTTACCTATTACTGCTGTTTTTATGAGCATTATCAAAAACAAAATTTTTGAACTGTCAATGTCCACGCACTAGCTCGTTCAAACGCAGCACAGTACAGAATGACGCTCGACGCGAATTTATGTAATTGTCGCGACGAAAGCGCGGTATTAATGACTAAGAGCAAACGTAATGCTCTGTTTACCGCCGCTGCCTGATTGTACTCTTAATGAAAACCAGTTTTGATGTCTTCAAATTCGGAATGTTTTTATAACCCTTATACCAGAAAAGAGCGAGATGGAACGAGGAAGCCTTTGCCCCGCAGTGAGAAAGATATGGCCGGTAATTATAATAAATGTATGGCGGGAATTTGTATTTTGCTGTCACATTTAATTTCCTTTTTTGTCGTGGAAATCTAATGAGTTCTACCCACAGCGACATGAAAATTTATCAGACTTATACGTAATACTCACGTTCTTTTAAAACAGGAGCTGTGTACAAATAAACATATCTTTACACAATAATTCAAATCCGTATAGCGAGAAAAACAAACCACTTCAAGAATGTGATGCGAAGGAAAATGCTTCACCAAACATTCATTTATGCAAATATAAACATTTTTTTTTCACTCAGACGCTACGTAAAGGGATGGAGAACCAATTTTCGGGATATTGCAAAAGCCAATTTAAAATACCGATACACAAATTTGAATTTCTGGTTGTGAAAAACATTGTAATCTGGTACGCGTAGCTATCGCTTTTTAGAGGCAGATATTTTAATTTGATTATCATAATTACTTTTACATTATTTTACCAGAATAAACCCTCTTCGGCTGATGAAAGTAGCGTTTCTGGTAATCGCCCCCAGCTGTATACTTACAAGAATTGCCGTTTTATAAAACAATACTAAATACTGGGTTTTATACAGCTTTATCGAAGAAACATGTATGTTTTTGATAACATATTTTTTTTTTATAATGAGTATAGGTATAAGAGAAAGTTTGAAGGTGGAACAGGTAGCAAAATAATTTCGTGGTAACCGATTGTCGTGGTATGGACATGTCATACGGAGAAATGAGAATCACGTGGTAAGGAAGGTGCGGGACATGAATGTGAATGGATATAGGGGAAGAGGACGGCCAAGGAAACGATGGATGGATTGTGAGAATTATGATATGGCTGCAAAGAGTGTCACTTGCGAGATGACGTCAGATAGGAACGTGCTGAAGAAGAAGGTATGCTGCACCGGCCCCAAATAATAATTGAGATAAAGGCAGGGGAATGAAGATATATGTTTTTGATAAAAGGTGAAACGCTTTTCCAAATATATTTTCTTTTTTGTTTTACAGAGGTAGTCTTCATATCTCTCCAAATTCAGAAATAATAAAAACCGATTAAAAACGAAACAGATTATTTTATATCAATGCAAAGGGAAAATTAATACACTCATTTCAATCATCTTAATCAAGCTTAACGTCGGCTCCACGCATCCAATTACTGACAAATCTGTAGCTGCCCATCAATATAATACTCCTTGTATATTTTCTCTGAGTTTATTCGCGAAATTGATAGCTTCCGAAACCCAAGTAATATATTATAATAGGACGCCTGACAGTGAGTGAGTTGCTTGTCGATCTACCTCTTTATTACTTAGATGCTTTTGAAATAATTTATTAAGACTTAATAATTGGGGCTAGTACTAATATTATTGTATACAGTAGTACTTTTGCGGCAAAGTATGGCTGTCTATTCATCACATCATGACTGTAGGTACTACCACTAAACGAATCATAAATTAGACGTATTTTATTTTTTGTCGCTTCACTATGAGTGGTCTCTCGATTATCGTATTAAATAACAGTCATTTTCTTCTTTTCTTTAGGAATTATATGGCTTTAAACAATATAATTATGTGGTTATTTTTAACAAGCTATCAACGCAATACTTTAGAACATTTTTGTATATAATATTGTGAAGTTGTAATAGGAAAATAAACGATGACTGATTTTCAACTATTATATTTTCTAAGATGAACAGTAACATACAATAATAACTAAGTAACAGACGCACTGTGTCTGTAGAATGTAAACAACTGGTCCCCAGAGCTGTCGAACCAGTAAGGCCAAAGCAGACTGAGAGCGCAGTGAACATACTCTGAGATGAATGCGCGCGCGAGTCGCCTTATATACCGGAGTGCCGCGTGCGCGCTGTGTGTCGATGTTTAGATGTTACAAAGTAATTTTACTTCTATTTCAAAATAACCATCTACATTATTTTGTAAACGGAGCAGCAATAATATTATGTTCACCAACAATAGCTTTGAAATAGCATCAGCTAAACGAACGGAGATTCAATTTGGAGACAATAATAACTCACTCGATATAACAGCTGGTATCGTGATACCAACAAAGGAACAACTAGATATAGTAGATATACTATCTGGTATTACTCGTACTACATAGTTTGTTCTTAATAAAATCATTACTGTGTAGGTATTGTAATTTTATAAATAACAGTGTAATAGAGTATGTATTACATATTTTAGTAATATTACGTAGACAGTAAGGTATACCCAAAGGGTTCGATTTTTATTTTACTTCCAAAAAATAAAACTTTCTCTACTACCAAATATTCAGGGTTTAATCAATCATAAAATAATATAATCGTCAACGTACAGCCCTAACAGATCAATTTAATAAAAATCGGAGCGCGGAATTCCCAATAGATTGTTCATTAGCGTCAAATATTCTCAGTTGGAAAACAATGTTCCGAATCCGAAGCCAGATAAAAAACAAGAGCTAATTTGATGGAAATATTACATTGAAATTATTCAGTCAAATAAAAAAGCAGTAAAAGTACTGCTGAAGTAGATCCACAGCCATTTACAGATGGTAGAAAACTGTTCGAACTTTATACAATTTGAATAAACTCTTCTTTACATAATTTCTGAGCTGGGCTAATTTTAGAACGATGTAAAATGGAATACCCGGTTTGCATTCCATGTCTTTTTACTTTTTGAGGAAAACTTGACGAAAAGTTTTTATTTCCCTGAGATCATTTACTTTTCGGGGCTTTTAGGAAGGTGAATTACACAATAAAGTAATCTCCTATTATCCCAATTTGTCCGACTAATTTTAAATTAGGATATTTAATTCCTGCGAAAGACCATTTAAGGTAGAAAAATTTACCATCTTTCATACATGTTTTTGATAAACCAGTTATCAAAATTTATTGAATTAAAGACACCTTTGGCCACGTCTAGTGGCTTAACATGCCTTTTAAGGGAAACGAAGTTGTTCACGAAAGCCAATAGGAAACAAAATTATGATGTCCAAATATTCTTTAATATTTATCGGAACACCATAATCGTAAGTAAAAATCCTGGTTAAGTAAATCCATTGGCATTCGTAGCAAGGCATAAAGCGCAAAGCGACCGAATATTTAAGGCATCCCACCCCCTTAGTACAATAAAAGATGATGTATGAATGAAGTATGTGTGTATTAATGTATGAAAGTATGATAGAGTAAGATGAATGCTAGAATACGGAAGGGTAA
Organism: Chrysodeixis includens; assembly: GCA_941860345.1. NCBI lineage: Eukaryota > Metazoa > Arthropoda > Insecta > Lepidoptera > Noctuidae > Chrysodeixis > Chrysodeixis includens. Next base: position 1,499,251 of record OW796091.1, on the reverse strand, counting down.
GAGTGAAAGAACATGAAAGAATAGGTATGAAAAATTAAGAGTAGAATGAATGTAGGAATATAAAGTAGTAAGCAGGAAAACCTGTAGATAGTAGGTATAAAATATATATAGCAAATGTAAAAGTATATATAAAATAGTATAATATGCAAGAGTAAAACAAGATAAAATAATACTTAAGAATATGATAAGATCGTATAATACAAAAGAGCAAATAAAATAGTATAATATAAAATAAGAATGAGTACAATATATCAGTGAAATCGGAATAATATAATAGACTAAAATGATCGCAAACACAGGCTCCGATCATGTTGGAGGTGCTGGAAACAGGAGTGTGGTTTTAGCCGGTAAGAGTCCGGCACTACCCACACGGCCTCCTCGGGGGTCGTGTGGGTGTCCATGAGGATTTCCACAGTCCTGCACAAAAAAGAAAAAAAAAAAAAAAAAAAAAAAAAAAAAAAAACATGCCTTTTAGGACACTAATGCGTCTCAGACATAAGACTTCGGCCCATTTATGACCAAATCACAGCTTAACCTTTAACTCCAATCCTCACTTTTACTTAGACAAGATCCCCTTATATAGTGTACTAAAAATAAAAGTATAAACCTTATTAAAGCCATCTCAATATTTCCGCAAAGCTGCTTATACTCGACGGCGGCAGATTGAGGGCAGTGTATTGCACAATCTTATTTAGGTAGCAGTGTAGATTGGATACAGCCACGATCTAACGCTGCTGGAAAATAGAAGTTATTACGTTAATGTACTTTCTCCAGCTTATTGCTGATGATACTGTGTATATGTGAGTTTTAACGAGGAAATAAATTACAAATATTTTACATTAATAGATATTTTATATTCGGGATATAAAAGATCGTTTTAAAGTAGAAACAAAATAACAGCATCACTACCGACTACGTTTCGGGGTCACTTAATAAAATTTTTGTCTTACAATCAGACATCAATCAATCATTTACCAGCAAACCGGTAAGGATGGATTAAAGTCATTTGGAATGGTAAATTTGGCTTGGAAAATATTTGAGCTTAATAAGGAAAATATCAACTATTATTACAATCAGTCAAACTTTACAACAACAGTAAGTTGTCTATAAAGATTTTCACTTCTAAACTTACAACTCACTGATTTTCTTCTACTATTCACAATAGAGCAAACATTTACAGTGTCCAAGGTCTCCAATGAATCGCACCGCTGCCTTAAACTAAAACATACGATATAAACGCTTAGTAACAACCAGATAACCTTGCCGCTCGTAAAACGCGTGAAAATATACCTCAGTGCGTCCTGAAAGTGGCCTCTTCAAGTTGACTGGGTTATACCCAAAGGATATTTTACAGTACAATGCTTCAATTGATTATATTGGGTTTCAAAATGGGTCAAAATGTTGTACATATTTTAAGGAGACATAAAATGAAGAAGTTTAGACTGCACGGATAGCCGACTGGTCACCATGCTAATTACCATTGAGCGCGACATGTCGCGGGGTCGCTCCCTACGTATGACAAGAATTTGTGCGTTCCACAAATACTTGTTCTGAGTCTGGGTGTTACTGTGCATGTGAATTGCATGTCTGTGAAACCCCCCGCGATTCAAGGATTAAATTCCTTAGTGCGGGAGTAAAAAAAAGGTTGATTTATTGCTTCATCAAAATATTGATTAAAGACTAGACCGTGGCTTCGCCTGCTTTTATATCCGAATATTTATGGGGGAGGCCCTTGACTAGCAATGATATCTTGATGACTAGCACAGGCTTTATAAGAAATATATTTCATTAAGAATGGACTCAATTCATTATAATTTTCTATCACCTAACAACTTTACTCTCAATTTATTTATTCATGTTAATAATAAAGTGTTTTTATCCTTAACGTTTAAACCTAAACGAAACCCAAGCTAAAGTTTAGACGTTTGGGGTTGTAATCAATCATGAGATCGTTTACCGAGTTTGAAGCGAAAATAACCTTTAAATACATATAGTAGATCTAATGGAAATATAATGTATAAAATTAAAACCAGTAAAGCTTAGATTGCTTATTACAAACTCATATTGGTAATGGCATCGGACCGAGAGAAAAAGTTAACACTTTTTATGAGAATATCCGTGGAGTTGTTTGTTAGTCCATCAAAAGCTTATACGGTTAAAATTCCTATTGTTTTTAAACCGACAGTCAATTAATCGATCCATCGTTTTGTAACAAAAGCTTCTAGAATTACTTTTTTAAAACAGTGCAGATAGTCGCATCAGAGGAGAGTCAGATTTATCCGAGTAAGATATTTATAATTTCACTACAATTAAATTGAGATACTTCAAGAAAAATTGTCACTACCGTATATCTTAAAGTTGAATATTATTTTCAATATGTGTGTGAGCGCGACGCCGATACGCACAGTGTAGTGCCCCATCTCAGTTCTACACGTCATAGTAGGCCCTATAAACTTGAACGCTATCTGGTTTAAGCGTAATAAAAGCCTTGTTTTCCTATCCCATCTCATAATAAAGTAATAGTGACATAGTTATTCTGTAATTGCCCCACTAAATAGGTTTTATATCGGCTTCTCCGTGAATAATTGAATGTTTGTCTTGTTCTGTATAATAAAAACGCCATAATGATAGTATCGCAACAACAAGGATATCTGTCATCTGAGGAGACTTATAAACTGGTGCTCCGGAAGTATAACGAACTAAATTGAATGAAATTAAGTGTTGGATAGTAAATTAAGTAGAGTCAAGAATAAATGATTTTTTTGTTTGTAGTAAATTCGTTATTGTATACTTTTGTACCAAGTTTGGGCAAGCTTTGTAGTGTATTGCGTCAATAAATTAATGCGAGTTCTAAAACGAAATGATAAGTGATACATTCTTAGTAGAGTGGACTTTAATTCATGAATTCATAAATATTACTTTTGCGCTTTGACGAGAATTTATACTAAAGTAAAGATATATTTTGTGCATTTTTAATTTAAATCATTATGACATAAATCACGGGTAGAAACTACAAATTTTCAAATTCCAGAGACACATTAACAAAACATCTAAATTAAAACAGCACCAAACACAAAAAAGTTTGACAAAACAAAATAAAATCACGGTTTGTATCTGTAATAATGACGATAGTTCGTAGAAGGCAATACGACGAAGTAAATTGCTCGGTCGTATCTGACTGCGATCGCGTGGCGCGGACAGCTCACTCCAATGCTCGATGGAGATCACTTACACGATTGTGTTTTGTTTCTGACGAATTTGAAGAAATTGAGCTCGGAGAATTGGTGGCTGTTTGTGTAGTGAGTTTTTAAGGTTGATGTGGCTTAAGTGTTTGATGTAAACTTTAAACTAACAGCAGTAGTCTTCGATTAAATTTCAAGTATGTGTGAGACAAAAAATAGTTCTCGAATTATATTTATATACTTTAATGAGTAATTTTTTGGGTTTTTAGGTACATTAGGTGATATAAATTATGTTTTTTTTTTTCAGTCAACATTTCCATTGTGAAAAGTCAGGAAAATGATTGAAAACGCGTTTATGTTTATAAACTTTAGTGAATGGATTTTTTTTTCTATTCAAGCTCCTGCCTTAATTTTGTTTTTAGGTAGGAAAACTAATATGATGACATATAGGTATTGTCCTTTACAAACTAACTTAATCGCAACATAACGTATTTAGGATGTAACCTCCCAGTATGATCACGAATACCAACAGCGTCTAAATGGCTAGAGCGAGAGAAGTTAGCAACATTTAGCCGACAGACTCTGATGGGAAACTTGTCTACCATAATGGAGTTACGGTAACGAATCAATATGTCAATACTTGCTAAATCTGTTAGTTATTAAAGCTTTGATAGTTAACCGTGGGAATTATATTTGTTAGACATAAATGTGGATGGATATAGGGGAGGAGGACAACCAAAGCAACGATGGGTGGATTGTGTGAAAGATGATATGGTTGTAAAAAGTGTTAATTGCGAGATGACGTCAGGTAAGAACGTGTGGAAGAAGAAAGATAAGTGCAGGGGAATATTGATGGTAATTATATTTTTGTCGACATGACATGGTAGAAATCTAGAAGGATTGGCACTCAGGTTATGCGCTTGCCACGATTGGATATTTGACTAAAAAGTCTCATTAGTCCATCGGAAATTACAATGTATGATTACATTTGAAACTTATATATGTTATGGACCAAGTGATAAATTGAGCAGTATACATAATGCCCGGGCACTATGAAAAATGCCCAATATGAGAGTGCACTTTGATAATAATTACTCAAATAATCAAATTGACCGGGCACTATACATATGGCCTATCACCTTTTGGGCAAAGTAATACAAATGTTACAGCCAAAGTGATCAATCTGGATATTATAGATACTGTTTAGCTTATTATATATAATATCTTCGAAGAATTAGATAAAGTAATAAAACAAGTAGATATTCGTTTCAGAATTAATTTGTATTTTAATTTGCCTTAAGCGTACATATCATTAAGATTATTTTAACAATTAAAATAACATAAGATGATATTTTCACCTCAATAAATATTGATTTTGACAAATAAAAAAAAAACCTAACCTCACCTAATTTAGGTTAGGTTAGGTTAGGTTTTTTTTTTATTTCTTCCAACATTACGACCGCAATCAACATCGGAACTCGAACTCTTACGGTGTCCCCAATTGCAGCCATGGTTTATTTAGCGCTTGATACAACTTAAATATAGCATTAGTATCAAATTGCCCAACTATCATTTAGCAATATAATAATGACCTAGCGATATGATAATAATGAAGTTAAGATAGTAATTAATCACTTAGCCCGATAATGCTAGGCATTATTCATAATGCTCAAGCATTATAAATAATGCCCGCATTAATCACTTGGTCCATAACATATATATTTCCAAAACGTCAAAAATATTGTCGTCTTCTGTCGCCAGGATACTGGCAGCGTTACAACGTTGAACTAGTTTTATAAATACCCTAGACAGTCAAGTAACCAAAGGAAGATCAATCAAATCGAACATTTGGTCTTAAAAAGATGCTCTAGAAATATTTTCACAAATTCTGTCTCCAGGTGCGTTGTTCCAAAAACTAGTTTCTATGGACGTATTTGATTGATTTGAAACGAGTTTCTCATGTAATTTAGGTTAGCCTAACGTTATAGTGCTACAAGGATATTTTGCCTCGTGCCAAAAAATAGAACTAAGACCGTCATAATGGTCAAGCATCACTTTTGATGGATAGTTTGGTTGATTTATGTTGTAAATATGCACACTCGTCCTCATATTAATTTCACCTACGTGCCAAAAGATTCTTGTACCCCTATAGTTATTAAAAGTATATTTCAGCCACCGTCGCATGTCAAATCCGAACAGCATATTTTTTAATCTTTAGTATGATAGACGATAAGGAGTTTTAACAATCAGACACCAAAGTCAGTAAGTTTGGCAAAATGAGAGGGGATTTCTATAGGCTTACCGCTACGTCTAAAAGTAATATTTTTACAGTTGTAGTAGCGTGATACGGCGTAGAGCAACGTCTCTCATCTGGAAGTGCAATAATATTACTTTAGGAGATGGTAATAAGCCTTCGCTAATGCGGCAGTTTAAAGGCACTTCCATTTACCTGTACATATTCCATGCGCGTTAATATCAGATGTTAACGTGCGTGTAAAAGCGAAATAAACAGAACGTAATGTTGTAATAAGTGGTAAAAATTACGCTATTGCATGTCTCGCACAGAACATTAGCATTCAGCATGTTAATTTGATTCCTTGATGTCTGTTTTAATTTAAATATTATTTGATTAAATCTTTAGTTGCAGTCTAGCTTACGTGTAAACATTAAGTGTAATTCAATGATTCTGCAACCTCTTTTCAAAAAACTACTTGAAGAAATGTCACAAACCTACGTAAACCTACTTAAGTTCATTGCTGGACATAGACCTTTCCTTATGAGCCTTTTGGGCCAATCCTTCTCCATCCACATCCAGTTTGTTCTAGTAGTTTAAACATCCAGCCAAATGTCTTTATAAGAAAACACTCTGTAAGTACACAAATTCAGAACAACGCAACATAAACTGAACATATTTACTATTATACCCAAACCAACATCTGGAAACTAAATAAAAAATTGAATTTAGATGACACAATGAACTTGACCAAACATATCATTTTACGAGCAAAAACACGCGACCTTGGCTGTCGCACAGTTCAGTTTAGAACTGTTTTTTATCGCAAATTTACTGCTCACATTCTATCTCATTTTATAGGCATTCGGTTCTACGCCAGTAAAATTACTAAGACGACAGTTTATAGGGTCACTTATCAAATATTGCGGGAGATAGCACTAAAATACTTTTCAAATATTTTGATAAAAGTTACGACGATTTTGTTGTAGCCGCAAGTTAAAATTTGCATGCTAAACGGTGAAGGTTTTACGGTATAAAGCTAGGTCTTTTTATGTCCTTATAATTTTGTATAACGACAAGTAATATAGAGCACTATAAAATACTTAAGCTTACCATAATCTTAGTATCTCCTGGACTTATTTACAGTGGGAAAGTGGTTATAGACGCACTGCCTTGATTTTTCCGGGACCCATTTCACCTACTGTGACGTCATGTCACATAATGTTTGGCTGTAATAACTGTAATGGGTATAGGCTTTCTTGGTGAAGTGTGTTATAGCGGTGACCAAAACATAAGTGTATAAGGGCCTGTGGAGTTTCTTCGCTTAATCTTACCTAATCATACTCTTTTTCAGTTGGGCTAGTATTTTGGCACATAAAATATGTACATAGCAATATAAAAGCCGGAAAGTCCCTTTGAACATTTGTACTTTTAACTAAATTAAAACCACTTATAGTATTAGACTTCAATCAAAATTTTCCTGGAAATGTTAAGAAGACAAGAATAAAAAGATATACCTATATAATGAATTTTAGTGGTGCCAGTATTCAATTTCAAACTTATCGGATTTACCTTACTGCAAACTAAAATGCTTTATTACAATCAGTAATTTAAACCAAAGAATTTTATTTCCTTACCTTATTTTACTGTGACATAAATCCATCCATGAAATGCAACCAATATCGTCAAAAAAAAAACCACATTCCAAGTTATGAGCAACTGTAAATTGTTTATACCCCTGACCTCAGTGTCAGGGATCGCAAACAATGTAGTTGGCCTTAACCGGCATTGTTTCATTTGTTTACTTTGAACATGTTGAAAACTAAACTATGGCACTAAGTACTTTGTTAAAACTGAATGGAGTTGCTCCTCTGGAGAGGAAATAGTTTAAATTATGTTACCGAGGGCTAAAGAAAATATTACACGTGGCTACGCTTTGTAAAAGAATTGCTTTAAAATTGTAAAACGTTTTTTGTTTTTGCAACTCTTGGAGTGAAACTTTATAGGGACTCTCGGGAACGTGTAAATCATCGAGTTTTTATAATTAAGTCACTAACCTTTAGTTTGAGAATAACATTTTAATTAAATAGTAAGTTTGAAGAATTTAGTACAGGAATTACAAACATTTGTTAAAACTATTCCTTTTTAACGTAACATACAAAATTAAGGTGGATAGGAGAACTAACTTTCATAAATAAGACCGCTCTGTAGAAGTTCCACTAGGCGAGTTCCTCCATTCTAATAGTAGTAAGTAAGAACTTAGTCTAATAGAAGTAACGAACACAGATCTTATAAATACTAATTCCGATGTGAACATTACCGTCTCTGACGTGTTGCACTCAAATCGATATCTTGCCACCTTAAGGCGTCACCAGATTTTCGCAAAGCACGTCATTTTATAAGTATCAAACGATGGACATTAATCATTACTGCTCCCCTCCTACCATTTAAAGGATCTTCCTAAACCCGGATTATTAGGTATTATCGGTAATACATCACAGAGCGAGGGGTGACCAACATTTTAAGTATTTTGTCTTAAGGAAAACCTTTTTGCTGCTCTTGGTGTCTGAATATTGTGATTGGATTTACAAAGCTTTTAGAACCACTGCCTGGTTTTAAATCGGTGTGAAGTAGATTCGTAACTTTTTGTAGTAGGTAAGCTGGAATTAGAATAGCATGGTGTCATTATCATGGGGCACACTAAGATGCGCTAAGGACTTTAATCCTTATTTCGCGGAAGTTTCACAAACATTCAATTCATACGCACAAAGACTCAGAACAAGCATTTGTGGAACATACAAATTCTTGTCCTACGCGGGGATCGAAACCGCAATACGTGACGCACAGTGGTAATTGGCGTGGTGACCTATACTACTCGGCTACCCGTGCAGTCGAACAAAATTATGATAACAACACTATAAGCCCCTGAAAGTACCCTCACTTTCATTTTCTTCCAGAAACACTAAAAATAGCTCTTAACTAACTTAAAAGCATATTATTATTAATGTAGTTTTCATAGAAAAATATATTCCTTGCTTGACTTTGTTAGGACGCCATCTTCTTTTTAATGTCACCGTAACATTTCTGCAGAAATCACAGTTTCAATTTTATCGCAAGTTGTTTTTCAGCAAAATTGATATTCTATTGATCAATTCTAGGTACCAAACTATTTGAGAGTTTTTGTGATGAAATAATAATAATATATTGGATACTAGAAGAAGTTTTCCTAAAAATAGGCCTATATTACTTTTCGTCTCATTTAATTTTACGATATAAATATGAGTAACTGGAATCGGTGTATTTTATTTTTGATACTTCAAATGATGAAATTGTTTGAAAATATAAAATGATTTAATCCGTTAGTTGAACAAGAGTTCATAAAATACGTCAGAAGCTTTAATGCGATTGAAAAAAAAAATGTTTAAAATCATTTAACACATATTTTTCTATATTTCTCCTCTCCAGATTTTCATCCTGTTTTAACAGGCAGTTTCGTAAACATTCTAAATAACGCAGCAAAAAAGTAAAGAAAACACTACTGTCCGAAAAAATCTAGACAACTGTGCCTAAAGAAAAAGCAGCGAATTTACTTATTTAATCAAAGCTTACCTTTTATTATTCATCTTGTTACTCCAGCCATTATTACTAGCAGTTAGATAACTCGCTTAATGAATTAGGTTTATGTTTGACTCGTAATTTACTAGCCCTAACTTTTTGCGAGTCTAGGAATGTCTAGATAAAGTCTGGCTGAATTAGGATAGGCTTATTATTTTGATGTTCGCTCGACGGGAAAGTGAAATATATTTTTAGATATTTTTGAAGGTATTTCTGTAATTGCATATGATTTTATATAACGTTTCTTATTCATTTAGATTACGTTTTACGTAAATTTGCTGCTCGAATATTTTGTTTTGAAAAAGTGTAAACTTCGGTTGAAGATCGATCAAAAAAAATTTAATTAGTTGATGATAATAAAATTTTATTTTGGAAACTCCATGATTTACTGTTTTGTGACACTTTATCTTTTGAAAAAGATTCTTTACTTTTGCAAACTGCATAGCGTTTAAAATATGGCAGGGGTCGGTCTTAACACGTGATATTATTATACCGGAAATTTTACTCAACCACATATACAAACATTCGTGGGGAATTAATACCATGCAGAATACTACCATATTGTTGTACGTAGGCTCCTTACTGTTACGACAGCTAGCAACCACCAATTACAGGGCTAACCGCAAGGAGTTGGCAACGGGGAAATGAAACGCCAATCCTAAGCTGAACATGGATAATAGGGTGCAGGAATACAACCTCTTTGATTGTACGGAACTGCTAGATAGAATTACTGAGTATGTACTTAAGAATATTTGGAGAAAATAGCCAAATTAGTAATTTTAACAAGGAGTTTTTATTTAAAAGTAAAAAGTTTCAACAAACATCAAATTTTAATGAAATATAGAGCTACCTTTTTTTCTGGCGTGTCCATGAAGGGAGAATAGATTCTTCTCGATCTGTACTCAGCAGTAAGACAAACTGACTTCTCAGCGTAACTATAATTGAAATTACTTGTTCCCTTGACCAGTGTTCATTAAAATACTTACTGTTCCTAAATACTATTACAAAGTTCAACAACCTTTCCAACACCAAACCTTCATAACTCTTTATCTTAAACAAAACCAAAACCCGTCAATCAAAAGTTGACGAACTTTAAACGACTTGAGAATCAGTCATAAAGTCAAAAAGACTAATTGTCCATTCAATTTTCATTTCGAGATCACTTAAACCAAAAATACGATCGAAAAATTACTGAATGGTAAATCAGGCGCCAAAAAGTGCCTAAAGGATGAATGGGGGTATAATTAAATTTAAAACAGTACAGAGGATGCTTTCGCGAAATTAAACGCTTCATCCAATAGTGGGGCCAGGAAAGTGGTGCCAAGTCTGGGATCAATATAATCCAGGCATAAATTATCGTCATTTAAATTAATAAGAATTTAAAACAGTTTATCGGGATATCGATAAATATGTGGTAGGCTTTTTTAAGATCTGCGTTAAGCTTATTGTTTTTTAATAGCTTGAGATTTTCTGCTGGATTTGTGATAGTAATGTCGAGTGTTTTGATTAGATTTAAGGACCTTTATAATCTTATTTGTTAGGTTGTGTGCTCTCCTACTAAAAACTTCTAATAAGCGATCGGTATTAATTAGAAATTAAGCAAAAATCGGTGTCAATCGTTTGAAATAACGAAATGTTTGTTTACTCCTTGTTGTTTTTGTTTAGATATTTATCATGTTAGATCTGTCAAAAACTAATCGATAATTCTTTGATTATAATCTTGAAGTCTTTTGGTAACCCCTTATTATAATTTGAATAACTTTGAGTTTTCATCAACCATTACAGAAACTCTTATAAACCGAAAATTGTATTAAAGTTACCACTAAAGAAAGCGAAATATCCGAAAATCCTCGCTTTTAGAAGCCACAAACATTCTTTGAATTAATTATAAAATTCTTTGTAATATTCCTCATTCAATATGAGGCTTCAACCGTTTGAACTTTGATTCCATTGTTGTGTAATTATGTTCCGATTAATATCATAAGGCGACTTTGAAAATTATAATTTAATTTCTTAAATGATTTATGGCTTAAACGTTTTTTCACTTTTTCGAGCTCAATACGGAACTATTTACCGTATAAGACTTCGTATTGTGCACATTCAATTTCTTTCAGCCCGTGGACGTTTAAGTATTCAGAACGTTTTGAACTATTTGAATCGAAGAAAAGAGAGAACTTTAGAACTATTTACTTTCTTCTATATAAGTAATCTCGTAAATTGAAAAAAGTCTTCCTCCTGTTGTGTAAGGTGTAGTTGGCGATTCGTAGCTTATGAGGAAGACAAGTGTACGAAAAGAAGGGAAGCCTTTGCAGTGAAACATTTTAAATCATAAATTAATGGAAATATTTCTACTTATTTACTTTTTTCAGTAAATTATTTTTATTTAATTTCTCCATAAAACTTAAATACCTACTTCAAGTCTCCTCAAAAAACTAAAAAGAAAACACTAAATCTCCAACTGCCATTCCTCACTCATCAAACATTTACTCTCAAGTTGATAAGCTTTTTATCTTACACACACAGGTGCACACGTACTCACCTGTGCCTATATGTACAGCACACAGACACGTCAGAACGGTATTACGTTATGAATTATTACTGTATCTCACATTTGTCACAACAGCTTTGTATATTATGGAGTTGTCTGAAGAGTCTCAGACTGTGTATACATATGTGTATAGGTATGTAGTTGTGTCTTTCCACGAATATTCAAGTTAGTTTCGAAGCTCTTTTGTTTTTTGTAAAGAGGTATGGGGTATCGAGGTAAGGAACTGATCGATGGAATAGTTGACCGATAACATACTATTATGAAATGCTGTCTATGTATTTGTTTTCTGAATCGGAGTTTGGAGTTATTTTTTTTTAAGTTCGAATTCCGAACATAATATCAATCACTCAGAAGTCTGGTTGAATGTCAATAAAAAGTTTACATGTAAAAAGGTTTTATTTGCCAACATTTGTGTAGGAGGACTTTTTAACGTATCTTTCTATTTTCTTGGAAAAAAAATATTTATTCGTACCTGTGTGACCAAAAGCGCTTATTGCGCGCGAAACACGTTGTTATTCAAATATCCTCAAAACAGTACAAATACAACGGAATATTATATTGATTTCATGTGACTTAACTGACAAAGAATTCAAAATTAAAAATGTGACAAAAAACCTACAACCATCAGTAGAACTTTAAAACGTCCACAATAGTAAAAGCGATAAAAGTGACTCTATATTAATTTGCAAACAAAATTGTTTAATTTTCGGTGGAGTGTTTTATTCGTTAAAATATTTGTGATTCAATATCAACGCTTTTAGGGAAATTTTCGAAGTGGTTTTATGTAAACGTTATATCAGATTGCTCAATAAATCATAAACATAATAACAGTGAAACATGAGACAAAAATGACATGACATGAAATGTAACTATGATTGTGATACACAATGATTTTTTTAACGAATATCTCGATTAATTGATGCATAGCCTTTGAATTAAGTGACTTTTTTTAAATAGTTTTTGGAACCGTTCATAGTGATGATTATTTGAATGCATAAAAACACATTTTTTTAATTTTAGGGTAATTGAAACCAGGACACCCTTATTCGATGTCATTCGATGTCATAGGACTAATATTCCACTATAACTAATTGCAATTTTAATTGTGTAAGGATTTTATAAAAGCTAGAATTCTGGCTAGTAGTACATGATTTTGATGCTATTTCCCACAACCAATGTTAACAGTTAATTTATAACAGAGGTAGTATTGAACTACTCATACTATATGCAATGTTAACTCACTATTGTTGTCATAAATCCAAGTGAAATCCTTGTCGTCACAAAAGGGATTATACGGCTAACACCCATTGTGTGTAATGCCTCTATCATTTTAGTAACATCTGTTTTAAATATTCTACTTTAGCATTCAATACTTCCCGAGGCATTTCCAGGTATCATTAACATAAACAAAACTGTACAATCCCTCTTTATTTAATTGTATATTTCACGAACAACATTACGGAAACCCATAATCGATTCGCTGTAAATAACATACTGGTTGATTAAGCTCTCGCAGTAATTCATGAAATTCAATCAATGCTACAATCATAAATCTGTTGAGAATACAATTCAAAACATTAGCGTACACCATTAATCCGGTACGTTACTCGTATTTGCTTGATAACAAAACACGGCGATATATCCCGAGCCGTACAAAAACAAAAGGCTCGCATTAGGGAGCGCCACGGTTCGATAAGTCGCATGTATTTTACGAGCCATCACTGCGTCGCATAAAATGTAATTATGTTATTCCAATACACAGATATTTTCCTCCGAGAGACGGCGAAATTTGACATGACTGCGATTGGCAGTTTAGGCTGGTTACACGCTTGTTGGTGTTACTTTATTGAATGTTGTGAATCGAGTCTTTTGGTACATGTAGTCAATGATTACTATTTTATTAAGTTAAATTGAATTGAGCTACTATTTTTCTGAACACGGAGCAATGTCATGATAAAAAAAATAAACTGTTCCCCATAGAAAGAAACAACATTGTTGAAGACAACAATTCGGCTAAAACAGGTTCAATCTTTTTTTTTAGTTTGGCTTTGGTTTTCAAATAGGTACTTTAGATATGGTCAGGCCTTTTACGGTGTATAGATATAGATTATTTATATCAATAATATCGATGGTAAAGCCAGGGTAAGTCGCGGTGTTGTGTGGGTTTACATTAAACAAATATTGAAACAACGCTGGATATTTGTTTGGTTTGAATGTTTGCTCGAAGCTTGATATGAAACGTATCCATGGTTAAAATGGATTTGTACAGTGTTTTTTTAGTTCGATTTTAAAAAGATTTTTCTTTACATAATGGGTTGCAAATAGATTTTGTTAAATAATTTATTTAAGTTTACACTAACCTGGAGAACTGGAGAAGGTTAAACAAAATACCAAAAATTTAACACCAAACTCGTCAAGCAAAAACTGACATTCTATCTCTACCTATATGATGACAAAAAGTTCAAAGTATGTATTTTTGTTCCAGAAACCTAGTCAATAATTTAAGCAAGAATAAAAAACAAAAATACATATTTTCAAATAAGGTACAGAATATCCATGTATATAAATTGATTATGTTTTTATCCTAAGCCATTTTCACAACATCAAAACCACAGCTGCATTTTTTACCTAGCCTCCACCGAAGCACACAACTCACTAGAAGTGTCAAGGCGGACAGCTTGAGGCTGTGAAGTCGGTTCCTGTGTGAGACACGGCCATATTTCTGCGACCGCCGAGCGACAGCTGTGGCTGATATCTGGTTAGCGCACACAAGCTCATAACTTGTCTTAGTTTACACTATTAGTTAAATAAACCAGGATTGGGTATAGGAATTTATTATGTTTTTGCTACAAGATATATGAAAGGAGTAAATGATAGGGTGACGTCTGATAGGGGAGAATGGAAGAAAAAAACGTGTTGCACCGACCCCAAGTAAAATGGGATAAGGGCAGGAAGGTGATGAGATGATGGTGATATGAAAAATGTTTCTATAAAACATTTGTTGCGTTAAAAATGATAAATAGTATATGACTAATGAAATGGTTGAACATAAAAAACTTTATTTATGACTAACATACAAGAGACAAAGACAAAAGCCCTTCTTTAAGAATACAATAGAATGACGTCAAAATCATGGTAAGCTTTAAATTAGTGTCAAATTAACATTTAAAGTTTCCAACATCTGTAGCGAGCCTAGCCTATATTTCGTGTTAATCATTTGCAGTGACAAATCATCAGTGGCTTGAAACTCAATAAATCTAGATCCAGCTTGTGGTGGCACACAATTTGTTATATTAGCATAACGTAATGTTGGCCCAATGTTTGTCGTCGACTTCGCCAAATTTACTTTAAGCGTAATAATGTTTGCACCAAACCAAGTGTGGGATTTTGAAGTCATTTTCTTGTGGACTTACACTCTAGCATGATCAAGTATACTTGAATGTCTTCTTCTGAGTTAGCATTAAACCTCTTTCAACAGGTTTACAATTTAATCCTGGCCTGTTATAAAGCAGGTTGGTAAAGATCTTCTTCCTCTTCTCGTATGGTTGAAAAAAAAACTTTTGACAGGGCTTAACATGCCAGATATTCTTTATAGATTGTTCCTTATACGAGGTAGGTAGTAGAAACCCTCACTTTTTACAAATGATGACCAACGAGGTGGTTTTAGGGTGGTAAAAATCTCATACTCCCCGTTCTTATTAATCCCTAAGTATAAGCAGGGGCGCCTTTTGAAAGTTTTTTCCCGGAAAGGCCTCTTACGTGACTTTATATGCCTTCGATAAATAACTGGCAAAGATAAATAAATAATATAACAGACTCAATCTGGAAAAGCAAACAATGAACCCCCTACAATATAACGGCACTCTCGTGTTTAAAAACAAAACAATATATTTTCCTAAAATTCTCTTAGCCCAACTACATTATCCAGCAACATAAACATGACGTAAACAATTTTGAGAACACCTCTAAATTCGTTCCTTTCCTCACATTTTATAACGCTAATAATTTACTTAAACGAAGTGTGAACGTTGGACTCGTAAAGAGGATTTGTTCGGAGGAACAGCAAACGAAATCGTAGCAATATCCCTCAATAAAGGGGGATTTTGTTTATGAAGCCTACAAATCGCGATTTTCATTACAAGTCAGGCCAAGAAATTGACTGCCAGTATTATGTATTGAAAGCAATTTCGCCTCGCCTCGTAGCTGACGTATTGAAATTTTATGTACATACCTACTTTGTAAAAGAGTTTTATGGAGCACCTAGAGTTTTAAGACTTTGGTGTTGGCGATTTTTATGCAGTCACAGTTTTATTAACTGGCCTCACTAAACATGCAAAATCTCAAACTTCGAGTAAATTTTAATATTAAGTATTTTAACAAAGTTCGGCCATTTTTTAGTAAACTGTTCGTGGCATTGAATAAAACAATAATTAAATGAGTAAAAGTCAAAAAAGTAAATTGGGCATGGCATGTCATCAAAATTCGTTTCCTAGGACAAAAGAGTTTTTATTACTCAAATATACAATTTAATATTATGAAGTTAATACTTCGAATGAAGTTATTTTTATGCCCTATAGCAATATTAAAAATATGTAGAGTCGATCTGATCACATTAAGTTTAGTTCAAGTGTAAAATATGAACTGCATCTCAAATGATTTTACAAATATTTTGTAACTTTACAGAAATACCAAAACTGAAATTATGCGCCCTTTCAACAAAACACACTTATGTTTGTAACGTCGGTAGTCCAGATTCTCGCTGCTAACAATTCCAGTAAACAAGCAATCAGGGTTAAACGGGATGCTGACCAATTCCACAACATTTGATATTCTACTTCTATCATCCGCATATTGTTCGCTCCGTATACGATCGAATTATTCTGAACACACAATGCTTTTATTTGTATCGATACATTAGCTAAAGTAGTGCTTCAGTGATGTCAAAATCGATATCGGAAAGAGAGATTTTTGAGTGAAAAGGAGATTGACAATTTATGTGTGAAAGTTGCACCTAGTGCTGACATAATGCATTTTATTCCTTACCTTAATATTTCTTTTTAAAGCTAAATGCTTTAAATTCTAACCCTGCAATCCAGAGATAATGTGTTTTCAATCGGGAGTTTTATTGAAAATGACTATGAAAAAGTTTTCTCTATCAAAATACATAAAATGCGGTAATTCCTCAGCATCAAAACAAAAACTACAAGAACCAAGGACCATAAACATTGGTCCTTTTAGCCGCAACAATAAAATGATACAAAACAAAATAAAGCGACATAACCGAATGCAATCAAAGCTTCTAAATGAGTTATTAACTCGTTTATTCGCCCTTGTTCGTAAAATACTGAATATTTGCCAATTACTTGAACGACGGTACTAAACGTTGCGAATGGTTCAATAAAAGCGTGCATAATAAATACTGCAGTAACTATCCCTTACACTGGTCCTTTGGGAAATGAATGATTTCGTTTATGTTCGACATTCATCAGATTTGTTTGAAATTACGATTGTAGCAAGGAAAACAAATTGGGAGCTCTTTGCACTTATTTTTTAATGTTGTGCGGTGGCCTGGTTACTGACCTAGTTATATATTATGCATTAAATATTTTTAAACGTAAATAAGCCATGAATAATCTACTTTACGTAAGCTATTAAAAGATAAAAGTACACACGTTTTACGTAATCATCATTAATTTTGTGTGAAACCCAAAGTTCTCATTAAAACATGAAGCAATTTTTATTTAAATAACTCGAATATGCGTGATTAAACATGAAATCAACGAAATTATTAACACCGAAATATTTTGCTATCACTCGAGTTACCACTTTATATTAAATCAATACTAGATCAATTATTTTTAGTCGCATTTTTTTTTAAATAAGCCAGACAATTGACATGATATATTCATGTCAATTGTGTAGAACTTCAATACCTATTAGAAATTAAGAACAAAATGTTTGGCTTTTTTAGTAATATATGGCATATAAACATACTCTTCATAAACTCTAAAAAACGAATTCCGATTAAAACGAATAGGCTTTCAAAATCAAAATCAAAATGTTTTTTATTTCATGTAGGCCTTTTCAGGCACTTTCAAAAAGTGACTGATTCTAGTTGCGCGGTTCCAATATATCATTCTTATAGAGAAGAACCTTAAAGGTACAATGGCATAATGATAATAGCCTTACGTAAGAAGTCTGGAGGTAAAGATCATTTTCAGAGAGGGACGCCACTCTACACCGTGTAGAGTGTTGTCCTGCTTAAAATATACGAGTGTAGTTCTACCTTATGTGGTCGTAGCAGGTCCCCTGAGTATGTAACCCAACCCCTTGATAAAAACATTCGTGATCTCGGTTATCCCGTAATCTCAGTAAAGAGATGCCCTTGTCCCAGTATTCGGAAAGAGCGTTTTGTCAAAAGGATTTAAGTATATTGACTCTGAACAAACTTTCGCGAAATGTCAAATGAGTAGGCCTAGAGATGTTGTTTTGTTTGCTACTGTTTTGTTTAGGGATTCAATACGTGATATTTTTGTTTGGTTATTTTTTTGTTCTGTAAATTATTTACCGCATGTCTGTATTATTATTTAAAGTTCAGTAGGGTAACAATGAACAGGCGATTAGGAAAGAAGTTTTGTGAAAACAATAGTCACAGGTTTATGTATTGGTCCTCCTATATATTTTATTTTCTTTATCTGGTCTTCTCTCTGATTCACACACCTACTTCTTTTGGGTGACTGGTAGAGAATGCCTGAAGCATTAAGTATTTGTACAAATTTTGGTATGAGAAGAATGAAATAAATTCATACGCAGACGATGCGTTGGGTACATGAGTTCAGTTCGTCTCTACCACTGCCTATCAAATCATCGTAACAACTTCAAACTATGAAATACGTCAGTTCGGTGACGTCACTCTGTCTTGTCACCCGACACTTGTAACTTGGGTAATTATACTCGATTATATAACGAGCAAGAGCCTGAAGCTTTAATTATGACGAAGTAATTGTCGTAGGCTTTGATCGTCTTCACGCCTACGTTGTTAAGTGTAAGCAGGGGTGTTAGTTATAAGGATATTTTATACTCTTATTTGATGTCTCCTTTTTAAATAACCTATTTTTTATATTAGCCTTTGTATTACTTTATTGCTGGGATCAAAGCTATCTATGTCGGTCTGACTATCTTTTTAGGCTATCTGACGAGATTTAAAGCAGTGAATAATAAAAAAAAAACAATTACTCTTGGATGTCATTTGTCATAGTCAAAAATCTCATTCAAAAACTAAAAAACATTAAGCTAGACTCTTGATACTTATATTTTTATTATAGTCATATCAAACACAAATGATAAGTTTTTATGTCTTTGACAATTTCATTTAAAACTTTATGAAATTCACATTAGAAGTTCATTTACTTTATGATCGCTCACCCGCACACGTTTTTAGATAATGAAATTGTAGGATATTTAAACATTTATGTTTTTATTACGCAAATGGTATCTTATTTTCGAATGAAATTTGGTAAAAGGATACTTCATTTATTATTCTGAATAGGGGCATTACACCTTTACTACTTTCAGTAGTCACGATCTTAACACGAAATTGTAGAGTAAAAAATACCTTCGGAAGTCTTATTACACTGTTCTTTTGTAAAGAAAACCCCACAATATGGTACTACACTATAACCATCAGCATAATATTGCTATTTTCCGTACTTTCATCCCAAAAATTTCAATAACGTTGGCGGCTCAAAGATTCGACGGAGGTAGGAAAATAAAGGCACTAAGTGTTCTTTTCAGTGGCGGTGGTATACACGGCTTAAAAAGTTTGTAAGTCGATCTTTTCATTTTATAGATCAGCAAATTGACGGACATGTATTATAGTAAAATCATCATTTTAAATAGTTTGAACATAAAATTTTACGGATTTTTAACGTTTATTTTTTTTGTATAAAGTATTTAAAACAGTTTTCTAAGCCAATTCATACACTAGTAGCCATATTTTTAAGTTGAATTCTTCCGAGAAATCGTTTGAAGCAATCTTAGGGGTTGGCAAATGTTTAGACGCCAAGATTTTTTTTAAAGATTTGATTTATAGACAACAATTTTTTTGCAATTTTTGGACAACAATTACATAATGTTACAAGCATCTTTATGATTGCTTCATTAATAAGTCTTCGTAAGACTGTTATATTGCCGCATATTATAATTATTTTCAATTAATTACATGTTGTCCATTATACCTATAGTGCTAGAAATAGCAATATATATAAAAGTCTCTTAAAACTGAGTGACATTTCACTTTCCTAAGTCAAGTTAAGCCTCCAAGTTAGTAGACAAATAAATATTAAAGGTAGGTAGATAAAATAAAGTTAGCGATATAACATTATTGATACGTCTGGCTAGCAAATGTATTTATAGTGTGCCCAGACAAGCTCTCTGGTGTAGTGGTATCAAGGTAAATCAAATTACTTGACTGTATTTATTTTAGACCTGTAAAAGTGCTTCTGAAATATTTAATAGGCAGAGTTGTTACTATATTAAGTCGGGATAGATTTTGATCGATATTTGTACTTATATCAAATTTTTTTCGTGTGTTTTAGGTAGTTTTTACTGACAATATAGAACCAAAATAAAGATGTTACGTAAATAGTTTTAGTTGATAATGATACTTAGTAACAAAAAAAGATACAGAAGCTAGTTTTATCCCACATGCGCAAGAAAAAAAAACTTTATAGTCAATCACAACTCACAGTTATCCAAAGTAAGATATATTATTTCTTTAGAAAACAAATGAACAACGATCACACTCTTTTTTCTTTTAATAAATCATTTCATGCCTTTCTTACACTGAAAACTCCACTTCATTTTTAAAAATAAAGTTAGCACAAGTGGAAGCGATAGCTAAACAAATTGTATGTAAGTATATGCCAACCCTATAAAAGATTGGTTACCTACTAGCTTATGCATGCGTACGTTCCAGCCCCGGTTAGAAGTCCCATTTTACTTGCAGCATTTGATTTCCTGTTGATATAACTGTTTTGCTTTGCAAAGAAAAGGAAATTGAATAGTGTTGTGATTTCAAGGGAAACTTGTTAAATGGGATTCTGAGTTGATTTTGGGAGGAAATTATTTTGTGATAAGATTTTGCTTATTTCTCGTTATTTTGTTTCGGGAAACGGTAATAAGAAAAAAATTGGGTAAGCAGTATTTACTATATTCCCTATGTACTAAACATGTCCACAATTTCCTTTTGATAATTCGATGGTTTAGTGAAAATTCAATAACTGTCTTCAATAATAGTATTCTTTAGCAACTTTCACAACATCATTTTTTTATTCACAACGTCGTAAAATTTCGACAGCAGACACTATGTAGCACAATTTGTCATTTATAACAAGATGTCAATAAAGCCGCTGCGACAGCTTCTAGAAATAAATAAAATATGATCTCATATTTACGTCAATGTAAGAAGTGGAGCAAAATGTTGCACGTTTTACACCTTGTTATCTCGGGAAAATTGTACTCGCGAGATAACATTTTAAGGGAAATAAAATGTTGAAACTTATGTTAATACAAGACAATTTGCAAAGGTGGCGTACTGCTAAAGACGTTTCTTACGTTGATTACTTTTTGGAGAGGAATATATTACCTTGTGGAGAAGTTTAAACGTTTATAACTTTTGATTATGATCGTTTTATCAATATTGCAATAGTTTTGAAATTTTTTGGTGTAATGAATAGTAATTTATACATTTCTATTGTTACAGAAAGCATCGACAAATCCGGTGAAGACCCCGTCATAGCGGCGCTAAGACCTTACGCGGCGCCTGATGATGATGACGGTGCTAAAGACACATATAACTTCCAAAAGCTATTTGGCAACACATCAGTCCCAAAACACGAAGTAACCACAGACGATGTGTCATTAGTCGAGCATTTCATTAACGTAGAACATAGTTACGATACTAACGACACGAAAATTAATTTAGACGAAAATTCAGAATTACGAGATTCTAATGTCACAGCTGAGAATGTGACGATAACTCGACCTGTCCACGAGGATGTCGTGACAAAGTTCCTAAGATTGATAGAGACCCAACATTTACTTGGTGAAAACTGTACAGCTGGTACCCATTTGAATTTGGGTGAAGGTGTAGTAGATAGATATGCGCAAGAAAGATTTAGGATAGAAGCTGATGTTGCTGTGAATAGAGCGAATATGCTGACAAGGCTGTGGAAGTATGCTGGTCCTTCAGTCATGCATAATGAGTATTTACTCCACGCAAGCGTCTTCTCAATGGTTGAATTTGATGATGATATATTTGCAGCAGGCAACTGTTATGACCAGCTCCAGTACAAGGATTATCAGTTGTTCTGTCCGTTTGCGTACCGGCTGCCCGAAGGACCAATTCTCGCAAAGGACTTGGCTGTGGAGTACAAGTATTTGAGTAACACATCCGAGTGGTTCTACATCGCACGGAAGAATGCGGAGCGAGTGATCAGAAATCACAATCAGTTTAGAAGAGGTAAGTGGAATTTTTCATCAAATATTTTAGATGCTTTGACTTTTTGAAAAAAATAATTTAGTGTTAGACTAAGTACCGTTAGTAGAACTTCCAAACAAATTAATGTGGTTTTAAATATAGTATAAGGCCGCTTGTTCCTTGAAAATTAGTGCTAAGACCCTTAATTTAAAGAGCTTGATTGATGAACTAAATTATTGTCGACTATTTACATTAGTCTACTTCCTCTAAGAAATTAACCTTAATCGCGACGAAAAACGACCTTACGATTAAGGCTATTTACCTAAAAATGTTAGACATTTTGTCCGTTGCTTAAATAGCACTGAATAATCTTAATAAAAATAAAGTTTCTAGCCAAAAACCAAGGTCGGACCTTCACTTTAGGGTGCCCTTCAGCCCTCATATTTCATTTTTAGCCGGATAGACATCTTTCGAGTCTCCACTTGACCATTTAAGCATTAAACGATCCCTGAGCTAAATTCTGAGGGGTATCAGTGAAGTGTCAAACAATTTCAAGAACTTTCCAGTGGCAAATTATTCAAAGACTTCCATGAATTTGGTCGCCAATCTATTGTTTATACAAACAAAGTCAGGCCCCAAGGGTTCCGTAGCAGACCGATCGATTTAGTGTTATTTAAAACAATACTGAGTCAGCTTCCTTGGAATCTGCGCAGTCTATCAGCCAGACTGCTTTGACTACGAGTGAAATATTCATTCGGGTGACTTGTAAAACATTTCGTTTGGTACCAAGTTGTAAGGCAATTTGCCTTTTGTTCAGACTTGCTGAATCCAATAAACATGGCAACGATCAGACGGTTGAATTGCAAGTATTCTTCGCTTCAGTGCTTAACTTACACTCGTTCGATTAATGAATATTGTTTAAGAGTGAAAAGAGTTTAGAAAAAACTGGTCTTAAATGATTGATGATAAATTACACCCAATATAAAGTTGACAGTTTTGTTAAGGCTTTTTTTCATCCGACATAATTTTATAATATTTATTACATTTTGTGATAGTGTAGGTTATTAGAAATATTGATATTATGCCAATTTTACTCTAACAAAATTTGTCAGCTTCCAAATCCCTTTTATAAATTCTAGAAAGCTAGACATTGTGTCAATAAAGAGAATCAAATTTATCGAATCCCGTTTCGCTTCTTCAGTACAAAAAGAAACTCGAATGAAATATCATTAACCATTCGCGCTATAAATTCGGATCAAGTTAATCCACAAAATATATCGCGAGCTCAATATTACCATTCACACGACAATTCTACATTTTACACGAAGCAATCGCGATCAATCCTTCGCGATTCAATTACCGGGGGATCAGACTTCCTGAACTCCGGATGTAAGATTTCCGGTCTTATGACTGTTTATAGAAACACTGAGTGGAAGCTCTTACGAGTTTTTACGATACCGTGTTCAGTTCTTACGGAATAGATAAGGTTAAAAATATTGTTCTTCGTTGTAGCTTAGTCTATACCTAGGTTTTAGAGTCTATTTATGGAAAAGCACAAATAGAAAACGTGCTGAAGTTACGAGCTTCGGTTAGTTTGATTAAGTATATTTAAAGAGCATCTTACGTTTCAATTCGAAAATATCTGGTGTTTTATACCTACTATTATTTTTATAATTTGTATTATAATAATTACAGCAGTTATCTTAAAAGATGTTGTTGTATGGGTGCAAGTAAATAAACAGGTTGACACAAAACAAGTGCATAACCACTTGTACACAATATAAAAATAAACCTCAGTTTAATTCACTTCACAACACAGACTAACCCCGGAGGTGAAAACTTAGGAAAATCTCAACGCGAAGAACACGTAGTAAATTGTTTAAACACGTTTGTTCTCTTCGTGTGGTAAAATGGAACGGGTTTGTTCTCAATTACCGTTGACACGTAATGTGATACTGTGAGAAAACTATCAAATAGTTTAAAACTAAGAGTGTTACGTTTTAGAGAGACGCTGTCTGTATTTTTTTAAAACATAGAAGAACTAAAACTTTATTCCAAAAAGTTTAATCTCAATAGAGCCTGAGTCTTTTACCACTTATCAATTACAGATAGAATCAAAAACCTCACGTTCAGTCTTAGATTTGAACAAACCAACTTTCTCTTGATAACTTTCATGTCTTGGAAGGCCTACAAGAGCAGATAAGACTTCTTTACCAAAACTATTCGACAATATAAAAAGCCTTTTCAAAATCTCGAGCACTCTCAGATAGATCTACTCTGAGTCTTGTCCCTTTGTCCTAAACTTCGTAAATTACGGGCAGAACATTGTTTTTCTAGGGCTAAAAGGAAAACAGTCTGGCTGGCTGTTTACTTCTTCAAGTAACTTGTAAGAGTCAATTGAGACTTCGCTAAGTTGAGACAGATATTTTTTGCCATTTGACTTGAGTATAGTAGGTTTTGTTTGCTCCTAGTTCATTGTATATTGTACCTGAGATTCTACGTTCTAGGATGAATAAAAAGGCATTTTGGGATAATAAATTGCAGTAAGTACCTAAAATACAGCACTTATAAGCTGTCATTTACGATGTGTATAATTAATAAATATACAAGTAAATCGAGGAATGACTAACTGTCTATTCATTGCTCAAATATACAACTGCAATCATAAAAGAAAACATTAATAATTTTGAACACTTAAATACTTTTTTCATGATTAACCTAGAGCAGTCTCAAATAAATCCTTGCTGTGCCACACAAAAACAAGCCTGCTAAAAATAAAAGCCAAACAGTCTAGATCTCAACACATTCCCTATATAACACTTGAGGTCCTTGCGTAAAACCCAGCTCGTACATATTTCACGGTCATAAATATATACAGAGAACCACCTCGCTACAAACGTAGGTAAATAAATATTTGTTTGGCCGTCCGTTTCTTGTTGACTCTACATTCCGCTTAAACATTTAAACTCATTTCTCAGTATTGCGTAACAGGTACTCCCTAAAGATGCTGAAATAACCGTTTACTGTTTACTGAGCACTGTTTCAAGGTAACTTACCTCGGAATTATGAAACTGAAGTATTTAATATTAACTTTATGTTATTATGGATAAATCGTACGTGAAGCGGTTAATTCTGGCCCTGGTTCTTTTTGAGCGTTAACAATCCATACTGATGCTTTTCATCGTTAAATGCGATTTTTTAACATGAATCAAGCTGGGTTTTAACTAAAGACACCTTCTAAATTTAAGTTTTAATTGAAATAAACGACCCATTTTTTATACCTGTAACTATTTTAACTACAATTAAAAACACACGCTTTTCTAAAAGCTCAAGTATAACTACAAATAAATACATTATTTTGCCAAATAAATAAAGCTAACGACATCAAAACAATACAAAAGAATATATTAAAACACATGCCAAGTCAAGTCCGTTTGTCGGTATCTCCATTGCTCTTATTGTAGGGCGCAGTAATTACTCCATTACACAATTAGGTTCATGTTCATTTATTAAAGGGCCAATAGTCTATACAACGAACTCTCTTGCCGAGATCCTATTGTTATGACTGGACCCCGATTTGAAATGTTTTGATTTTCGGTAGTTGGGTAGATTAGCTTTCGTTGGTTAGATTTGTGTGCAATGACTGGAATTCCAAATGTAACTTGATAGACTGGCGGACTACAAAGTGTTAGTAAAAATATTCTGTTTTTATTTTTATGGTAATAAACTCTAATAATAAGCATAATATTGAAGTTAGCCCGTGAATTAAAAGAGATAAGCATAATATGACATGATAGTAACTTTGCGTAATTGTAATTTTTTTATGGAATAGTGAACAAAAGCTCGTGATAAAGTGAATTATAACTTGGATCAAAGCCTCAGTTTTCCCATAGCTTAATAGTTTGCGATGAAAGTATGTTTTCGACAGGAGCAAGCAAAATATTAAGCCCAAACTTAAAAACGAAATGCTTTATTCGAACAATAAAATTATAAACAAAAAGCACGGAAATAAAAAGAGAATTGTTTCCGTGAATAATATTGAGCACACAAATAGAATTTTGCAACACAGGTAATTTTATTGTACATTTAATTTCAGCGTCCGTCGTTGGTGAAAGTCTAGTACGTTGTACATTTTGTATTCTTCACTCGTTTGTTAGTGTTTCATACGAAATTGGCTCAATTGAATGTTACAGTTTAAGTCTTTGTCTTCGCTTCAAACAGACTGTCATCGCATTTAAATCATTTGCTTTATGTTCGTTTGTGTCTCTCGAAAAAAACTGCATTTTCAGTTGAAGTCATTTTAAACTTTAATTGAAAATGCATTTTTTTTTTTGTCTGATATATCTGGCAACTTTTATTTAAGTTAATATTTTAATTAGTCTAAATTAACATAACAGACATCGGAGCTAGCATATAAGTAAATTAAATGTTAACAGTATTCCACGAAATTTTGGTCGAAAAAAGATGTCTTCTACTTTTATGATTTAGCCGTCATAACTGTTTAGCACTATGACATTAACTTTTTTTTTTAATAAATAATAATTATCATACATACGAGTACGCTGAGCGTGACTTTAAAAGCACTACGGTAGTACATTACTTAACCGCACGTCTATGCCAACATCAACAGTAGATAATGCAAAACGCAAATATTTGTAGTAAGTTCAATCAAGTACAGAGTACGGAGGCAATAGCACTGCATTTTATATAAGCAACCAATAACACGAGAGCAATAACACTTATTGCTATGGTATTTTCGTTTCAGGTTAATGAAAGTTTGGTGGGCATGCATTATTAATATCTTATCGCCGCTCTGGACTCGGTTACGAGAGATTGTGATTATTGTTTCCACTTCCACGTATCACTTTTAATACAGCTTCTGATTTTTTGAGATTGTTTCCCGGGGATTATCTGTTTAAAGAATAAATTCACAAAAAAAATATATATGTATTTGTTGAAGAAAACTTCAAAATATTTATTCAACATTTTAAATTCAAATATCAGTAAATTTAATTTACTGGTTGGCTTGTTAATGTATTACTGACCCAAATTCTTCCGAACTTAATAAAAATAAGCTACATTGCATGAAAATAATATTAACATGCCTTTTAAAACTATAATAGTACTTAAATAAAAACCGTCTAAATGAATTCAAAGACCGAAAATAATAATAAAAAAACAATAAATATAATATTCAAATTTTTACATCGAATCAACACAGCTTATTATCATTTCACAAACAAACAAACGGGAAATGTCCAATCAAACGGTTTGACTGTTCAAATGCTGTCCAACAAATAAATGCGTATCTCGGGCTCTCTCCAATTATCTAAGAGACCACTTCCGAAGAATTATTCTCTTTATTTCATTGATTAGCTTCCCTTTTGTATGCGTTTACGAGCCGCCAGATAAGAGATTGCTGTATTATCGCCTTTTAATCGTCGCGGTCGTCCAGATGTACTTTCATGTGTTAGATTGAGAATAATTGGCCCCGGTGTTTTATAAATCGATATTAGTTTGCAATGAGTTATTAATTCGTATTTTAAGACGTGTATTATCAATTTTCTCAAAGTACCACAGTTGCCATAAACTTAAGACAATTTTGAAATTCTAGGCAACGTTTAATTTCAAACAATCTCAGTTTTTCTACATTTGGGTTAATTTACACTAAAAGCAGAGAATATCAATTTGTTTTAAGAAATTCTATAACTTCGTAATCACGAATATAGTAACACATGAACGACTGTAAATATTATAATTAATTAATATGACCGAATACAATATTAAGCGATCCATTTTTTGGATTACATAGCGTAGAGAAAACTAAAAAATATATAAATGAGGTAGGTACATTACAGTACATTACAGCAGTATTTTCAATACGTCATAAATCGTAAACCGTGACTTCCTTTTATGTTTGAATCCGACTCGCTCCTGGCCGCTTTCTTTGTCATTGTGTTCTAATATCATCATAACCGTACTAACTTTTGAACCACTCCTTCTCTTCCAGGCTACAACACATACACGTATAACGACACAGCGCACACAGACAGAGAGCCGGACGAGATTCTGTCGGTGACGTATGAGGACGGCAAGTGGTCGAAGCCGTACTACGACTGCGGCGGCGGGAACATCTGGATGCTGACCTACACTGTGCCCTTCTTCGGGTATAGTAATGGGACCTACTTCTTCAAGTAAGCTTAGACTTATTATTTAATTGTGGCATTTTTTTTTTAATGTACATCCTACATTGGTAAATTGCGTGTACTTGGGGTCGGCGCAGACCCCAAGTAAAATGGGATAAGGGTAGGAAAATGATGATGAACCTATATTGGTAAATTTTATCTTTGCTTTGATATCGCTTCAGAATTGAAAACGAGTAAAAAACTTCAAATGTACACTAGGATGGCATTCTTTCCCGACAAAAGAGATATTACTTTGACTGACTTGTCATAAGTTACAAGTTACATTAACACTGAAGACGTTTGGAAAAATGAAACTAATAAAGGGTGAATAAGTCTATTGACACTGATTGGTACAAATCGAAATAAAAAGGTAATGACAAAGAGACATCTCATAATTCAGAAATTAAATGCAAAATAGTGTTTTACGTATTTTTTTAATCCGTACCCAACTATAAAGAAAACCTACAAAAAATGATACCAAACGGAAAATCGTCCAAACGTTTAACACAACACGACCACAATTTCCGTTTCAACAAACGGGACAAAAAATCCGCTCAAAAAAGATTGAGCACAAAAATAGAAGTTATCAGTTCCATTCGGAGTCGTTTGAGCAATAACACAGATCGGGTCAGTGATACGCGCCGGCCGTTTGTCCAAGAAAATGGATTATTCATGGATACCGCAGTATCAGGGCGATCTGTTTGCTTAAACGTATGTAAGGCTTCTTGGCGGCTTTAGGTTTGGAAGTCATGTTTACAGGATAGTGTTACGGGGTTTGAAGTTTGGCGTCGAGGGAAAAGTTTTGTAATTTTGCTAGTTGCATGCGAGTTTACATAATCCCTTAATATTGACTGTCAATCAAGATATAGTTAAGTTTTTTCATATTGTTTTCCCATAATTTACATACTAACTACGTACTTTCCAATATTTTCTGATGACCCCTTTCTCTTTGTACGAATATTTTATCCCTTTTATCCTTAAAAATACCTATAAACTGTATTCTCAATAGTCAGGCTTGAAAATAGCTTCACCGCGGCTCAATATACCAAAAATAATCACATATTATATCAAAGTCCTACCCATATGACAACAACGGCTTAAAAAATAGCCTTCATTACTACCAAACTTTCCCAAAAAATATCGTAGGAAGCCATATTTCCTTGAGGGTCGGACCCTTTGGCAATAAATCTTTTATTACAAAACTGAGAATATTATATGATTAATACAGGAACCAGCCCTTATCCACAAAAAGACAGGTACAAAGGACCAGGGTGATTGATTCATGATCGCCATCTGGCGGTCAAAAAATGGACAGGTCGAGACCGATAACTCTTTTTTTCGTGTGAATGACATTTTGCCTATAATTTATAAGGCAGAAATCAGAGTCAAATGCATGATTCACGAGGAAGGGATTATTTTATTTAACTATGTACATATTAAACGTGGTACATTATCAAATTAATAATAGAAGAGTTTTTTGAGGGCTTCGTGTCGTAAAGTTAGCCGTAAAAGTACTTTTGGGAAAATTGCTAACAAGAATTTATTTGTTTCAAGTCTTGGCTTGCGTGTCTCCATAATTTATGCACGACGCATAAAATAAGCAATACTACAATTTTACATGAAAAATGTAATTTAATTCTTGGCAGTAACGGTGCTCTGCGTTTAATCTTTATGTTTGCTCAGCTTAAAAGTTACCTTTTAATATTTCGAGCATTTGAATACGCTACAGTCAATACTCAAATGAGTAAAAAAGCGATTCGAAATGATGAAAGCGTAAGTAGTTGTTGATTAAAACTCTCGGCTGAATCAACATCTTTTCGAATATATTGCGCATCAAAATGTGATGTCGAACTTATTTTGATGCACATTACACCTCTTAAAGATGTACTGTCCAACTGTTGGGTGAAGGGTGTTTTTAGGTCCACGTACTTTTCTAGAAGAAACTGTCACTAGACCAATTTAAAATGTATACGTTATACAGGATAAGTTCTTTGCTATTTTCAGACTGAATTTAGACAAGTCTCTTAGAATAACTTTCTGATCCTTTTTCGTATTTTTGTTTTACATTTTCTATATGGTAATCCAAGATCGACAAATATTTAAATGATGTTAACATCAAAAGGGTTCTAACAAATTGTTAGGATGGTATAACGGAAATACATGTTTGATCTGAATTTGTTATATTGCCTTCTTAATCGGGAAGGAAGTCAGTTATGTACGCTACTGATGTGTTTAGGGATGGCTGGGTATAAAAAAGGCTACAAGAATCAAATAGGAACCTTTTCTGAGTTTCGATTCCAAGTGGTTGCTATGTAAGAAATACCGTCCTTTGAACATTTTCGCTAATCTTTTTGCTTTGAATCTCATATCTCCGTTTCGAAATTCTATCTACCGAACAAGAAACAAATGAAAACCGTTTCACGACGGTAATTTTTATGTGATACAGCTTACCTCCGAATAAAGATCTTTTGGAAACGGCCGCGCAAACAGCTTACCCCACAAACCCAGATCCCAAAAGAAAGCTCATGATTTAAATTTAATTACTAGCCTCAAATCGGTTTATCGTCCGTGTCTGAACTAGGAGAAAGGAACCGACCAGAGCGCCATAAATTGGACCAAAAATATCGCTTCACCCAAATGAAATTTGTTGGAAAATTTGTTAATTCAATGGCAAATGATATACTGTGTTTCGTTTTTAAATCAACGTATGTTGACGTGGAAGTGAAATACTGGTGTGGTCAGTGGTGTGGCTGTGAATTATATGACGTCACGAGTAATCAATGTTTAGACAGTTGTAGTGCAGCGTTATGGGATTGACTGTTTGACTCCTTTGTGGAATTAAAATGAAAATTTTGCTATCGGATGTATTCTGACGAACTATCCATAAAACATACAGCTACGTACTATTACATAGAACTGAGCGATAGATATAGATTAATCAACTTTAAATACACGTAGTAAAGCTTCTTGATAAACTTTCCGCGTGCCTTTCTTTTTTTCAATGTACTGTGTCAATTCTGTTTAAACTTCATAGAAAAACCAACTTCAATCATTCTATACAAAACAAACAAGATAATAAAATGTCAAAGTTCAAACAAAACAAAATTCAACGCTTAAATCCAAACCCGGGCATTAATTTAGCTGAAGCATCATAACAAAACTGCACTGACCTGCAAAATAAATTAAACATTTCACTTAAATTTGCATACGACTAGCATGAAAACCTTTGCTCTAAAATGTCATATAAGCGTCGTATAAACGTCATATTAATTTTGTGGTGTAGTGGCTAATGGTTGGCAGGACCACTGTCCTTTACTGGGGCATTACCATAATCTGTCACCGCGGTGTCTCTGCGTACATTTGTGAGATACCGAGGCTCTGGTCGGAATTAGATTAAATGGTAATGTGGAATACAAGATGCAGGACCGTAAAGGATCGGCCCTTAGCTGGAAACTAATTTAGTTGCCTCAGATTGGATGGTTGGAAATAAGTGGCTATTTTTTCTTATTTAATCTGGGCTAGATGCTGTTTTTTAATCTCTTGTTTACGATTCGATATTTTTTTAATGGCAACTTTAAATAAGAACTGTGATTATATGTTTTTGTTCTTTACAATATTTGATCTGCATTTTATAAGCCACAACATCATAAATCTGCGAGTGAGCTAGTGTATTGATCGATACTTATTACATCCCTCATCTATAACACACGACCTGATTCCTAGTAGTCATAAAATTTCAGACCCAAAAATATTATAAAAGTCTGTAGGTCACATTTATTTACCCAACTCCTTAGTCCAAAGGTCGTCTATTGTCCGAAATATTAATTTTGATCGCCCTTCATCCCTTGAGGCTGTATCAGTCTAGTCCTGAGATCATTATGATTCAAAACACAGCCCCTACGATCCGTGATTCTTAAGTCTGTAACATCATTTGAAATTCAACTAAGTTCGGTAATATAGTCGTTTGCTGGGTTTAATCCAAAAAGTTTTGATGAAAATTAATTTAATTTGGCCAAGTTAAATCGGCGTATTTTAATGTCGTGCATCACAGAATTATGACTCTTAATAGCCTGTTTTGGATGTTTCATGGACTTAATTTGGAATGTTTTGGTAATTATTTTAGTTTTACTGTGATCGCGTTTGGTTATAGCAATCAGATAATTATGTTATAATAGTTTGAATGTGACCTTTTATATGATACATGTACGAGTATGTTTGATGCCTGATTCATTATTATAAAAAATGCCACTTATTACAGAAGTACACAAATACTTGAACCTTGTATTCAACGTTACGTATAGAACAATTATACATCTAAATGATGTAATTAGCTTGCAATATAAGACTTAACTCCTAACAACCAGACATCTGCTACGTTATAGTAATCTTACTATAGGTTGATGACTTTGACTTTTACTATTCCACTCAAGACTCTCCTATCTTTAAAGTAGTGTCATTTTTTATATTAATTGCATCTAAGATTTTTTATCGTTACCTTCATCACTGATAAGTATTTTGTTCCCAGGGGTACAAGTGGCATCGACATAGATCTCCGACGAGTGGACATCGACCAGTGCCCAATAAGGTCTGGCTCTACACAGCTCAACATCTTCGCTGGCACTGACAAATGCAAGAAGAAGACCACCGAGGTAAGTCACCTTGTAACTTTAACAGGATGAGCGGAATTTGAATAGTTATCTGACCTCTTGGGCGATTAATTTGATCTCTACACATTAGCCAATGACATATAATGTATGCGAATGTTAATACCGGACGTATATTTTTTATTCGACTTTACGAGATAGATTAAAAAATATATATTTTTATGTAAGGAATATAATTCTATGCTTTTATGAAAATTTGTTTCAACGCTGCTGTTTTAATTTCGAAAATTCAATAAGCTAAAGTTTAGTTTCTATAACACCTTGTGAAAGCTACAGAACTTACATTCAATCGTCTTTTCCTTTTTAAAGTAGATTTGAGGTATAGTTCACAAAATCCTTTATAAAACCCTTTCATTATTCTCTTTATAGTTTACTCTAACATTTAATCCTAACTCTGAAGCTACAAGGAAATATATTACGTATGAAACCGCAAAACCGTCAAAGCTTCCCTTTATAATTAACATCATAATATCCTTTAAACCATTGAAGAACATTAACTACATAGTTTTAAGAGAGATCAAACGAAGCAAATATCCGAATCAGGATATAAATAATAATAAAAGTTTACAGCATGCTGGTATAATGCTACGTACTCGTCTATTGAAATGAAATGGTTTATTCTGCAAATAGAATAAATATTATCTCTTTTACATGACACTTTTTTTAATATAAGCTCGCTGGAATAGACATTTCCTAACGGGCCACCATGAGAAGAAACGTCGAAACAAACTTAAGGGTCACCGCCTCATTTAAAGTCCAGACAATAAAGTCTTTTCCTATCGAGTAAAGAAATGCACTGCATGCAAAGACTTTCTATTAACGCCCTTAGTTCACAACGCAACATAAGCCATCGATAACCCTAGTCTTGTTTACTTCCAATGTGACCACTACAACTATACAAACTCTTAGAGCCAGATATTGACACGAGTAGTTCGAGAATAACCTTATCAGTGATCGAAGACCGTTGTATACAAAAGCCTCACAGTTTCTACATATTCTATAGCTCTATTAATTGTATAGAGATCAATGAATGTAAAGGACGGCAGGCTTTAGAAAACAAGAATGATAACGATTTTCAAGAAAACCCCTCAAGTTGAGGGTTGTGGCGAAAGCAAAGTTAGTAGTTCTGAAAGTGGTTGAAGTTATAATTTTGGGCCTTCGGGAACTATCTCATTGTCTTTGATATAAAATGTATTGATCTACAAAGTATGATAAATTATGTTTTATGAGGATGTCTCCTCTTATGTTTTTTTTTTTTTCAAAAATTGTCATTTTCTTGATAACAGGATCAAAGTTCATGTATTTGCTATTATACTATTAATCCTGTTGAAACTATAATCCATCAAACCTGATCTTATTCAAAAAGGAAAAAAGTTTCTTTTGACCTTTCGATGCCCTTTTCGTGTTATTTGCATCTAGTCCATATAAGACCCTGGCACAATATACATAACAACAATATCATAACCTGCGTCCCGGCTTAGAAAAGGGTAAAGTAGGCCCCTATATTGTATCCCTTATCTACAGCCGTAGGTGTTATCGTCAGGCTGACGGGTCGTTGAGACCCTTAAAATAGGGTTAAGTTATGTATCGTCAACTGTCAAGTGTTCCGAATATCTGGTAAAGATTTGTTTTTTAGTTTCTGTTCTGCGTGTACATTTTTACAAATAAAATATCTTAAAGTAATAATTGTAAGTAAAGAAACAGGTAGAAAAGTCTTAATTTTCAGTTAGTCTACCTCTACTTTAAAACCTAATTTAAACTTTTAAGATAAAAATTGATAGGCACAAGGGTAAAATGTTAGTTAGCTACAAATAATTTGATAATGTACAGTTCAATTTCAACTCTGTCTTCTTTTCTGCCTTCAGATACATAACGTTAGGGAAACTATGAAACTGATACGTTTTCAGTCAAACATAAAATATATCTACACCAAAACACAGACAGGGCAACTACCTACATCCCAAACTTTCATAAGTAATAATATTAGACCTAAAAGAAAACGAAAAAATAAGGTACTTTTTTAGTTTATACTTCGGCAATTGACGGCCTTCATAAAACAATTTGGGAGTCGAAATATCAGCACTTTCTGGAATATAACTCAATATATTTACCTTCGGGACCCTAGTGCTGCCGTAGAGGTCGGGACTCAATCATTATCAAAAAGGTTCGCTTTAAAACGTACGTGTTTTGGACTTTTGGACGACTGCAAAAGTTTATCATGTCATATTTTGTGTAAAAAATATTATTGATATAATAATATGTAGAAATCTCCCCTTTCACTATCTTTTTTATCTATGAGTTTTTCTGTTAACGTAACTTATTCACTTGTTTATAAGAACACACAATAACTACGAAACACCTTCACTTTTTATTTCTCTTTGGCTTTTATCACCACTTGAGACCACGTGGAATAACTGGCAAAGAGTCTGCCCTTCCTTTTTACCGAGTCTATGTAAAAATGCATAGCAAACTAACATCCTCGTCAACAAATAAATTCCAACCACTTTGCAGATTCGCTTGAGGACAATTTACACATCTGCCCATCCTTTGAGAATTACCACTGTACAATCCTGACGAACGTGAGCAAACAGCCAATATTCAAAGATTTATAGGTTCTCAACACAAGGCTGTTACTCAAACAAAATACTGGGAACACATCAATACTGTATCTGTTCTAACGTTTGTTGATCAAACAGAGTGTCCATTGTAGACTGTGCATCGGCATCGCTAAGTGTTCGCAAGGGATACTCTGCTGGATAAATAGGATGGAAGATATTGTGCCTGTTTCGGCCTGTAGTGGGCACTAGTGGCCTCTGTGAGGTATATGTAGCCTTTGTACCCTCGATTGAATCTCTTATGGCCTTATGGATTGCTATATAAGGTCTTGTTTTGATAATATGAAAAGTGAAATTGAAGTAGGTATCAATTGCGTTTTTTTTAGAAATTGCAGAATTCATATCAGGTCGTGACTGTTATTGAGGGATAAAAAAAATATAAATAAAAAAAAATAAAAAAAACATTATATTGTATAGGTGAACTATAAGAGTAACTATGTTACGTGATCACCGACAAAATAAATTTAAAATAGAAACAAATCACCGGTACCGTGTAGTCAAACACGAAAATTTATGTTGGAACTGCATATTAAACCTGACTTCCAACTGAATTTGACCTAGAAACTAAAAAGAACCACAAATCAGTGTTTATCAGACTTGTCAAACTTCTTCCGACAGGTGCACTAAAAGAATATTTTTGCATATCATGTTTTGCACCTAGAATACATTTTGTAAGTTTCGGTACTGCATACACTAAACATTGGAAATCATCCAAAAAGTTCGAAACTTTTTGAATTCTAATAAGTCACAAAAGTGCACCTGATTCGGAAAAGTATTGCGTTTTTATTGTGACCAGAGTTTATGAATAAATATTAGTGAAGTCTTTTCTGGATGGTTGGTCGAGTACGGTAGTGAGTTATGGGTGTTTGAGATGTTTCTAGGACCCACACTTTTTAGCAATATTCATTTATTTTCACTGTTTTCCTATTATTTTATTTAGTTAACTCTATATCATCTTTAGCACAATCCATTCATCGTTTCTTTGGTCGTCTCCTTTCCCTATCCATCCACATTCATGTCCAGCACTTCTAATTAGACTAGGACGATTTTTGAAAAATATTTTTATTTCCTTGCATAAAATACGACAATACACACGTCGTGACCATTCACCAGCCAACCATTAAAAATTGGCACTCTGCACAAAATGAACACATTCTATTTAACCCAGATACTGCGACGGGACTTTTAAAAGGCCCAAAAATTAATTAAATCTACCTGCATTTTTCGTAATTTTTCAGTTAATTAACATAGATAACAAAAGAACACTTCTGTTTTACATGGAATGTGCCAGCAATACATTCAGTTATACCAGTAACCGGCTTAAGCGTGATTGTATGTATAGTGCACGAATACCACTAAATAATTCCCTGCCATCAATATTGATACGGCGCAATCATTTAGCGGTAACCTCGAAGTTACTGCCCTTTACAATGTACGTAGTTTTGATACGGAAGCTATAAAGGAGCACGAATTGATTAATCGGGGTTAACCTCAGTCTTTGAAAGACCGGTACCATTATATATTATGCTTTAAATTATCGCTATTTAATTAAAGTTGATTTATCTCGTGACTAGTAAACGTCAAAGATTGGTGACTGGTTGGGGTTGGTTAACTACCATTTCTCTTCGAGTAAGTATGGTTGCAATTGTGGAAAGGTGACAGAACAACTTACTGTATAGAGCGTCGTCTCTTTAACCATTTCGACTGTCTTACTTTACGGGGTTGTGGTTGGCTATACAGAATAAACGGTTTTATAAGAATATGTTGTATTAAATATCCAATCGCAATCTGACTATGTACTGTAAAAGATCAAAACAAATTCGTATTAGAAAAATCACTATTTATTTATTCTTCTGTGAATAAATTAACAAAATAATAGTTGTAACGGGTGAAGGGCTTACACAGTTGCCAATTACAGGTGAACCAACATTTTCAAATGTAATAATATATTATGTGGACACCTAAACTAAATAAAATATAAAGTGAAACACTACTTAAATTGAGTATCAATTACCATTTATTAACAAAACATTGTTTCTGAACTAGAACAGCATACACATTTATATACTGCTAACCTGTTACCGACAGCGTTTGTAATACCATAAAATTCACTCCATTTCAGTTTGGTACAGCAATTTTGACATTACTTTGCATAGGCATTCTATTGCACACATTTCACCAATTCGTTATTCACTATTCAATCAGTCAACTATTGGCTTTTCAATAAAACATATAAAACCAGAGTCCAAACGGTTATTTATTTGATTCTTTGATTTATCGGCATGTCATGCATTTATCAAAATGTATGTAAATTATTTCCGTATTTAAATGTACTGGTTTAGTTTTAAAATTTATTACTTGTTGGAAATATCGCTTTACAAATATTTATGAATAAAATAGTACAGTCGATTGTTTTAAATTTATTACATACGAGTACCTATTAGATTTGTTTCAAACAATGAGATATAGCTTTAACATGTTGTTTTTAATTTAAGCAACAAAAAAATAATATCAAAATTTCCACGGTTTCTTATGATTTTCTTCAACACAAAACATTTCTTCTAAAGTTTTATCTCTTAACAAATACCATCACATCAGTGCCTAAATCGCGTGAGAAAATATCTACAGACACACATGTTGATATCCTTCTAATCTTTTACACGTGCCCACATATAATGGAGGGTTAATCCCATACAATCCCCTTCATCAACTTCGTTTTTACCATGAAATAAGTTTCTTATAAAGTAAAGAACACAAAAGGTATTCACTCAATAGTTGTTACTCTGAAGTTATAACGGAAACGTATAAGAAATGCCTTTACATGGAATTTTGACATGTCCTTTATCTAGCCTACATTAATATATCTAAAAATTTCATCTTTTTCTAATAGTGTGGTACAAAAGACTTGTAAAATTGCAGTAGAAAGACGTTGATCTACACCGTGTAGCGTGTCGTCCTATTTCCACAGTTACAGTTGGTAATATTTAAAAAGAGGTTGAAGGCACCGAGGTATAATGATAAGTACACTTGTGTTAATGTAAAGATATTATTTAGGTTCACTTAACAAATGAAACATAAATTTACCATCGAGTGGATCGTGTAAAATTAAAATACAATTTCTGGGATATTAAATCGAGATGAGAGAAGATAATATAATTGAAGTCATAATGATTGAATTGTAATAAGTTCGTACATTTTTGCTACAGTGTTTACTATACAGATGAATAAAATCTAATAACCACAAAGGCTAAACCTTTTTAAACGTTATGAATAAAGTTTCTTGTATTGCTAAATATATCGCTGCCTAGTAACCCTCCAGTTACTAGGTGTTGTTTATAGCCCAGATTTTATGGCCCTTAGCCTAATGGATTAGGCTAGAATTAGAGTAGTAACAAGCCGAGTATTTATGACTATAAAAATATTATTGTGATTATTTCGGCCGAGATAAATCTGAGAGCCTGTTTCATTACAAGAATATAGCAGTTAGTTTAATAAGAAAAAGAAAATTGAGAATATCTAATGTAATTTATATACAAAATAAAATGTTTTGTTTAACTTAACTTTTTCTAACGCCATGTTTTGATTGCTGTGAGAGAAAATAACTTGTTTTAAAAGCTATCGCCCGTTTTCTTGGAAACAATGAAGTTAGTAACCAAAAAAAAAACGTTAAAAAAACTTTCATTTTAGACGTAATTGAGGACATGCTTAAAATAATAACAACAATTCAGAAAACAAGCTCCTTTGTGGCAAATTGAATATAAAAATAGTACAAGAATAATTCTTAGAAAAATCTTCTACAATTTTCTTTTGACGTTCTTAACCGCCTATCCCATTAACTGAAGCAAAAATAAAAATAACTAAAGCTGTTACGAGACCCACAGGAAGCAATGAAGTAGCTAAGAAAATCTTTACCAACTTATAACTTTTAAATAAATTACAACAGTTTCATTTTTATCTAAGGGACAGAAACATGACATAAAAACACTGGCTAGATTTTATTCATCAAGCTTATGTGTGTGAAATAACATTAGTATTATTCATACAAGGAAAATTATTTTGATTTTACGTTAAAATGTTATATTTGAGATTTTTTCAAATATTGTGTATTCAAATATTATATATCTAATCTATAATTACAATTTGTCAGTGAGTAAACGTGGCGATTATCTCATGTTCCTTCTTTATATGGGAAAAGCGCATACCTCTTAAAGTATACGGTTGCAGTTGAAAGATCGTGACTACGCATTATAAAGCGTATAACGCCGTTTTCTAACATCACGGCATCACGTTTTCCCTGTTATTTACAACAGTTTTAGTTTCAAGAGATGTGACAAAACTCTACAACTTTACCATATAGTACAACGATGATTTTAATTCGTCATAGCTCATATTAGTAAAGCGTCATTTCAAAGTAAAACTCATGATATTAGCTGACCTACAACCAGATACTCTACAACCCATGTTGACATGTCAGTCACAAAAACATGACATAGCCAATTAAATGTTTTGATAGACAGCTTTGTCGGTGAGTCTTCAAAACGACCATAATATGAGGCGGTATCGCTGTTATATTCAATTAAGTTTATAAAAATAACTCTAATTTGTTGTATGAGCT
This sequence comes from Chrysodeixis includens, assembly GCA_941860345.1. NCBI lineage: Eukaryota > Metazoa > Arthropoda > Insecta > Lepidoptera > Noctuidae > Chrysodeixis > Chrysodeixis includens. The sequence goes on along the minus strand of OW796091.1, from coordinate 1,459,114 downwards.
AACTAAATAGGTGACCTAAAATATAGCGAAACATTTTTCTTAGTTTTTTTTACCCGAATTAAAGTAGTAATAATTTGCAATAGCGTGCATGGAAAACTTATTGTAAACACCAACGAAATAAAATGTAGAGTCGTTTTACAGGTCTCACCGATACAAAAGTTCTACAAAAAAGTCATAACAGTGTACCTTCCCCAACCGGCCTTTAGGACTCTCATTCCCTGTATATGGACAATAAAAGTTGACCAGCATAAAAAACAAACTTACTACTACAAACACATAAACGTCAAAACACATTGAGCTGGCAACAAAAGGAAAAATTAATCGGAACGTATACCCGTATTTTGTTAGAAACTTTTATAAGGGTTTTTTTTTATGTGGCTGTAGAATTTCGTATTGTGTATGTATGTCGATATGTGTTGGTATATGAGTGCTTGTGTTAAGTAATATACATTTATATGTCGGAGATCGTATACCTATCGCACCTGCGTGGTGTAGCACCGATGACAGCGACAATATGATGATTGTTTGTGGAACGTCAAGTATGACAGTCGAGTAACTGAATTACTTGGGTGTGGTCTGTACTGCGGAGCCGTGGAGCCTTGGAAGGTGAACCGAGATGGCGAACGGACGGAAGTGCAGAACTCGCCGCGTTTCACAAAGTACTCTGTATTCGTCTTGCAAGTGTTACTACAATTTGTTACAATGAGTATGTAATCGTAATAAAGAATAGTCAAGCGGCGTTTCATTTCGATAAGACATACAATATGGCTGATGAAGACTATCTAAACGCTCCGTTAATACCTATCCTGTCCGTCTCGCCGTCATCAGAAGTGGGATAGGCCCGCTCCCTACAGAGAAATAATGAGATTTGCCCACATAGAATTGACGACGATATGAAAACAAAAGAAGAGAAAACTAAACGTCACAATGTAAAACGAGCACATCGAAGGAGTCGCGACCACCACTACCTACAGAGAAGCCAGCCGGCGTCTGCTGCAATCGCCGCGCCGCAGCGCCGCGCCGAGGAGCACTACACGAGAAGCTACAACGGGAATGGAGGGTCGACGAGTGCTGCAGTCACAGCGGCTGCCGGGAAGAGGATCGACGAGTAGTGCAGTCACAGCGGCTGCTGAGAGGAAGGTCGACGTATGTGACGTCACCAACATTTGCGTTGCATTGATGCATCCGGTGAGCAGTTTTCATGTTGTTATGATTCGGGTGCTGAGTGCCCACTAATGAGAGAGACACTATGACCGTTATAGGTCTGTCTATCGTTGTAAGTACTGTGTAGATACATACTGTATGGAGACCGTTACTTGTTGATGGCATTAGATTCCGCCCATGACAGATTGAGAAGGACGTCTGAAGCTCGAAAAGTTGTTTTAGAATTGGATGATCAAGATAATGATCAGGTATCTGACACATCGCGCGATTGAGTTTGGTAGCACTTGATGGAGGTGTTACTGGGTAGTGATACAATGCTTGATGGAGGCATTGTTTAGTTGGGCTTAGTAGCACTTGATGGAGGTGTTACTGGGTGGTAGTACAACGCTTGATGGAGGCGTTATGTGTGTTGGTTTGGGTGCTTGAGGGAGGCACTGTGAGCATACAACGCTTACGCTTAGTGGTGGCGTTGTGTGTGTTAGTTTGGGTGCTTGAGGGAGGCACTGTGAGCATGCAACGCTTGATGGAGGCGTTGTGTGTGTTGGTTTGCGTGCTTGATGGAGGCACTGTGAACATACAATGCTTGATGGAGGCATTGTTTAGTTGGACTTAGTAGCACTTGATGGAGGTGTTACTAGGTGGTAGTACAACGCTTGATGGAGGCGTTGTGTGTGTTGATGTGCGTGGAGGCACTGTAGAAGATCGCGATATGTGTTAAGATGTTGATGTGCGTTAATGACGAGTTAATACTTGTGAGAGAGAGCTTCAGAAATCCCTCTAAATTAATTGATCATAAGGTTGTAAGAGAAAATTGTTTTGGTTTAAGTTGGAATTACTGATTGTCTCGAAGCGGTGTTTTGTGGTCGGAGATGACCGAGCGGTGGTAAATACTACTTGTGGTATTTTCCTTTACAGATTCACACGAGGACGTGTGAAGCATCAGGATGGCCGTGTCGGAGATCGTATACCTATCGCACCTGCGTGGTGTAGCACCGATGACAGCGACAATATGATGATTGTTTGTGGAACGTCAAGTATGACAGTCGAGTAACTGAATTACTTGGGTGTGGTCTGTACTGCGGAGCCGTGGAGCCTTGGAAGGTGAACCGAGATGGCGAACGGACGGAAGTGCAGAACTCGCCGCGTTTCACAAAGTACTCTGTATTCGTCTTGCAAGTGTTACTACAATTTGTTACAATGAGTATGTAATCGTAATAAAGAATAGTCAAGCGGCGTTTCATTTCGATAAGACATACAATATGGCTGATGAAGACTATCTAAACGCTCCGTTAATACCTATCCTGTCCGTCTCGCCGTCATATATGTGTCATTTGTAGAGAATCTGTTAAGAATATTTATAAACATAACACTAATAATCTTGAGAGCTTAGTCTGGTCCGATTTTGATGAACTTTTTCGTCGTTTTCCCCATCGATCACGGATCACCAATCTCTAGGACCGCTGAACTCAGCTAGTATTGCAATAAATATGTAGAGTGATATAGACAGAAAGACATGTAATAACTGCAATACCAGTGAAAAATGAGAACCCATCATTCAAAAGCAATAGCTCATAACTTATTTCATACACTGCAGTTATTCAACGTCATAGAAACTGACAAAATACCATTCCGGTAACAGTTGGTATTGCAGCACGATTCAATACTAAACGGAGATAGGAACACGCTAACCCGTCAAGCTGTCAAGCTATGAAGTACCAGGCCCACTCAATCACGGCGACCAGAACTATATTTCCAAATTGACTTTTACCACAGCGGCTGTGAAAAACAAGAGACTATCCAACCGTCCCTTATGTATGTACATACTTACATTCTAAAAGCCCAAGGAGACAGTCAACTGTTTTAAGTGATTTTGGCGTAGTATATTTCGGTATGAGTTTAGGTATGACTGACTTGTTGGGCTAGTGGTTAGTGGTTCTGATTGCATTACCAGAAGTCCGATTCCAGGTTTAAACATCTTTGTGAGATGAGCACGATTATTTGTTCTGTGTCTGGGTGTTATTTGTCTAACATGTATTTTTGTTTAGAAATCTGTAGGTATGTTTATCAGTTGTTTAGTACTCATGAAATAAACTACTCTCGATTTTAATTTGAGACTAGATGACGAGTAAATATTGACGAAGATTATTATTGGTAATAATGCCAAATCCTGATAGGCTCTCCATTTTCGCAATAAAATTGTACATAATATCTGATAACTTTTTGGGATACAGATAGGCCAACACAAGTATATATTTTTTTATCTCTCTTTATTCCTAGCCGCGCGTACATTATCTATTTCTGTAATTAGTAGTCGGATATTAGGTTTTTTTTTCAATAACACTCGTGATAAATTATTGTGAAAAGAATTTCTAATATAGGACCTCGACTGTGTAGCTTAATTCGAATGTACCAAGGTAACTGATCTCCTTTCTTATCGTCTCATGAAATATTGTTGAAAACTGTTTGTCTCGCAAATTAGTTTCGTTAGTTTAATACAATTTGAGCGTTTACTTTGAGCTACTAGCAAGTATTAAAAAATTCAACGACCCGTCTTAGGTATCGTCGTAAAACATTTTTACTTAATATTGTGTTTATTTTATATCGTGCTTAGTCTGAGAAAATGTAATTTTGAATAATAATATTATCTTAAATATATTTAACGTTAAAAAGATTTTGAGTGAGTTTAGATCTTGTTTTCTTCGTGGCAGCTTTGGCGTCTGACCAAGCATATTTCATAATGTAAATTTTTCAGGCGGTGGCATACAGATTTTTCAGTAAACAATACGGTAGCAATGCTCACTGAAGATTTCATATCTTAAACACTACAGCTTCATTTAAACGAGCCACTTACTTTTTTGATAACTAAATTTTTACACAATAATTCTTGACTTATTCCAGAAACCTATCCTCTAATTAATGAAACGTCGTAAGTAGGTCGTCAAAGATAGGTCTTTAATGTTCTGTTAGTGCAGCTAGAAGCCTATTACTGAAACTAAGTGCCTAGCTCATTTGTACACGTGGTAACGCAAGCATCCTTGAAGGCTTTACTCTTCAACAACACGTGCCCATATACGCATCTCTTTGTAGATGTATTTACAGTAGTTTCTTGGAGACTAAAATTGTTGAGTAAGTATACGATATAAGAGACTTGCGCTATCTCATATACACACGTGTAAGACAACACAAAACTAACCAGCCATACTTTTTATACGTCCGTATTTCTGCGAGCGACTTTCATATGTTTTACGATAATGTATCGAGAGTCGAAATATCCAGTTCATTTTGTTTATTCCCGACGTGATCAGGTTTTTGAGGGCAAAGGGACACATGTGGGGTAGTAAGGCTTCGATAATGTCTGTCGTAAGGGCGTAAGCCTCTGAAGTTGGGTGTTTAGCATTCCGAGAGAGTAGAGTTAAGATGAAATTGATTTGTGGCGAACTGGTTCAAGGAAGTTTCTTTTATGTAGAGCACTGAAATTTGCTCGCGATCTTAAAATACTTTGAATGTGAATTCGAGTGTATTTTGTGTCAAAGTTGTTTGGTTTTATGGTTTTGCTTTCATGTTTGTTTTTAGTTTATTTTGTACTAAAATCGATCGCAGTATAATAGAGACTGGATTTTTGTAACTTTTTAACGGTGTACTCAATACCATGTAAAACTGCTTTATGTGAAGTTAATAAAAAAAATATTTTTGTCATCATTTGCAGCATTGACATTTATTTATTAATTAAACTCTTTACATTATAACTACTTATTATTACTACGTATTTGATACATACTTGTATATCAAATATGGATCAGAAAATATGTCAAGTAAAAACACTTTTGTTTTCTTAAAGCAAAACCTTCATGTTTACTCCAGAAAAACGATAGCTAAAACATGTTCTTGTCTCGCAAAAGTTTTGACAATATATTTTTTGTGACGCCTAGTGATCCGTGCTTTGGCCATGAAACACATTCCCAGGCTTGTCCCGGGCTGATGTCACGACTGGCTATTCTGTCCCTCGTATATTGTTGCCCGACTTAACGCGAACTGTTTACATCGATACCTACTTTCTATGTCGCACGTAGAGTTGTTTTTGAGACCTTTCAGGAAATGGCTAGTCAAAAAACAAAATGTTAGATGAAAATGTGTTTTAATTTTATTTTGTCACAGTAAACTTCAATTACAAGTATTTTTTTATGTTTTAGTCATTTTTATTTTAACTATTCTCTAAGTTAAATTTAAACATACCAGAATAAAGGATAGTAGATATCAATGAAAAATAAATTAACTTAGGGAAATATTCATGAAACGGTACATTTTTCCGATAAACGCTTGAGCCCGGGCAAAACTTGGCACATCAAAGGCTCTTGAACGTATAGACAGACATGTAGAATTTCACGCCAGCAATGAATATTGCCAGATTCAATAAATCAATCAACGCCATAACACGGGGCAAACCACTGGCATTTTTGTGCTGCCATAAAGTACAGCCGCGTTTTAAAAATCCTTTATCAAATTCATAGGTTTATTTTATGAAATATATACGAATCCTGCGGTTTGGTATAAATTTTCAGTATTAATTATTTGTATGAATAGTTGATTTTATGAAATATTTTCATATAACATTTTTAATTACTTAATATTTTTACAGGCAGGCGAAAAAATCAAAACTCATTACACCTCAGACATGCAGAACAAAATCAGACATTCGCCACTATCACTGAAATACCATTCAACCCGTGACTTATCCGTAATCTTTTATTCGTATTGGCTCGGCATGATACGACGCGGACTTCAACAAATTGCGGGCCTTCGCCCAACATTTATTTTATATCTGAAACTGTTCGTAAGATATTCAGACAATATTTGTGTTACATTTTGTTAGGAGAAAGAAAACAAAAAAAAAACAAAGACTACGTAATATTAAATACAAAAACGTTTGACAAAATCTGTACAACTATCAATACATCAGGCATTAGCTATTCTTAAAGAGAAACAAAAGTTTTCAAGCGAGCGTCATAGTAGAGCAACTAAATATTTTTTTAAAGAAACATTAAGACAAGTGTTGGTAATGCTTTTACAAGCACTCTTGAAACTGAAACACTTCGAGTTAGGACGTAACAGATTGCTGTTGACAAGCTATACTTATTTAACTACTACTACAAATTCGAATGTAAGTACGTTTATTATGCTTACAGAACAATTCTATCATAATTAAAATAGCAAACTAGCCTTAAAAACGTAATGTTATCTACAACAAAAAATATTTACTTTCGCATTCACAATGTTAGTATGGACGACCGATTCGAACCACTAACATGATCAGATAACTTATAATCGTCCTATCATTTCTCAACCTTATCTTTTATCCTAAAATACAGTATCGTATTTTATTCATCTTACTTAGCCAAAAAAATATCTGTAGACCGTAAACAAAGCGGTTTTGAGGCTGTCTTGATCTAGATTACGCTAGCTCAAAGTTCTACTTGTTTTTAGGATAAAAGGACCAGTGGCTGGCAAACGCCATACTTCACCTGATTGATACGAGTCTGACGAATAGTTACGAACCACAAAGCTTAGCTTCGTAAAGGCTTTTGTTTTTGCGACGAGGATATTTTGTTTGAAGAATTCCAGTGAGAAATTGTTGCGTACCTAAACTAGAGCTAAATGTTTTTGGGTTTTCGAATCGATATTTAATTTTGTTGGTGAGTGATGACCATTAGAAATATGGAATTTATTTATTTCTTTGGGTGCGTTGAAACAAAGTGTTAGGGAAATTATTTATGAAATATTTTGTATTTGTAAAATATGTTGTGTACCTTATGTTTATAAGTGCCATAAAGCAATTAGTTACTATGTACTTACTTACTATTCGTTCTTTTTAATCGTTATTACAGCATATTTGGTTATTACTTTCTCCGAGTAATTTCCGACATATCGTCTTCGTGTTTTGGTATCCCGGTGCCTAAAAGCAAGCATCTGTTTTCCAATTTGGGTAAAACGTAGGAAATGCTAAAGCTTAACGCTTTCCATCGAATAAGTCAGTTTGAACGTAAATCCCTACGGATTGAGGGAAATAGTGCACGATTTGCAAGTATATAGATGATTTAGTTGCAGAACCCTTTTTGAGGAATGTATTGGTAGACAAGGAAAATATCTTTTTATACTTATCTGGCTGATTTTTTCGTAAAGAAAGCTGAACCAAGTTATATCGTTGGTTGATGAAGTGATTCTGCTGGCAAGTTTAAAACTAGAAGATTGCAGTCTCCAAATAAGTGTAATTAACGTCACAAAACTGATGCAAAGTACCATTATATTTTATATTTAAACTAAGCAACCGGTTTTTTATGAGTATTTTGCAGAGTATTTCAAAATTACGTGTTTACAGCATCGGATGCTGTGGTTTTAATATATTATTGTAATATAGTGTAGTACTTTGCTTCCCAAGACTGTAATATTACCCTTTCACTTCCTGACTGCCTACCTAAACAAACTTTAACTACATTATTACTTGACTAATACCAATAACTCTAATTTATAATGGATTGTAATAATAGTTGTTTGAACGCGATGGGTTTTAGTTACCTTCCTTATTTAAACTTCTAATTTGATCGCTTGTCTTAATATTGAACGAAAGATAGGCTCGAAGGACCAACGCTCATACTATAAATAAAAGCAGGACAGTTACCGTTGAAAAGGAAGACACAGCTACACAAGTATAGTGCACTATCTCGCTTCAACGGCAACACTTTTACATTTAGAGTAGGTACATAGTACCTACACGTATAGATACTGTCCTCATAATAATGTTAACAGTGCCGGTAAAGGATTATTTATTTAACACCCTAAAAGGTCTCAGTCCTGTGATCCGTATTCTGAATAGTGAGTTTGATATCTGCTTTGTAGACATGTTTTGTAAGGGAAATAAACTTCTTCTTAAAGTTCTTGTGTTGAAGTGGTGATGGTTCATTGTTTGAATGACCAACAATCTAAAACTATTCTGTTTGAAAAAATATTTCGAACAAACTAAATCACAAATACGCCCAAGTTTAGTACCTACTTGTGATCTGTTAGGTACCAAAATATGATATTTTAGTCTACCTATTGAAGTTACAAACATCTTTATCGGACAGGTTACGTAAAAGAACCTGTTTACTTAATATCAAAGTTCACATCACGAAAAATGCTATAAATATTCGTTCTAAGTCTAGAATATAAATAATAGTTCCCGGCGTTAGAGGCAAGTGACGTAATGAAGTAACACTCGAATGCGAGTCGACATCTAATGTTGAAAGTCACGTTTTCACACTTTGGATGTCTGCCGAAGTATCGACGAATACATGTATGTATTATGTTAGATTCGGAATAGTTTTAGTCAGAGAGGGATGGAGATTAGGCATTGTGTTAGGCGTAACTAGAGTCAGTAATGTTTCGAAAGTGTTTAAAACGGCCTGCTTGAAATGAAAACGTTTTGATTGAAATTTGAACCTACTAGTGAAGAGATGTGTTTTTGTTTTTGGCGGTAATTTTAAGAATGCGATTACTGAGTGAGATCTGTTTTTTAAGAGATAAGTAACATTTGAGTAATGGCAAAATGACAAAAGTTAATGTCATTTGAAATTATATTATGTAATCATTATCATTTCAAATGACAGTCTGGTAAATCAGCTTATAAAAACGAGCTACGAATATTAAAGTACATAATTTTTCCAATAACCTCATTTTATCTAAATAATCCAATAATTGAATTACAAAAACTTGAATTATAACAATCCGAGTTCAACGTATTTATCCAGTATCCGATTTCATCTTGATTCTTTTAAATCGACAAAATCTCATTATCTGAATACGAAATTGACTCGATTTTAGTCCTCATTTTAAATTAAAATCGGGCTGTGACTGTACCTTTGTTATGCGATCTACATAATGGTGACGTATTGTCAGTGTGGAAGCTCGCAGTGATTTGTAACACTTGTTTAATGAACTGTGTACTGATATAATGCTATTTATTCAGTTGTTTATTTGTTTTCGAGTATAACGTGATAAATTAACGATTGCAATTTCAGTTTACATCCAATGAGTTTCTATGCCTATAATCAATGTGATAGCATATGTATTTTAGATTTGTTAGTTAGAGCTATTTTGCGTTTAATGTAAATTCCGTGTTTATTATTTATAGGTGGACTTAGAACCTGTTTATAAAGAAACAAATATTACTCTACTTTGTATTAAACAATGCGGAAAACGCGGCTATTTCTACCCAAAATTTTGACGTGTCATGATTGGGTAACGAAATGAAACAATATTTCCTCTCGCCTCCCCGGGGGCTACTGGTCCTTTGTCTATCCACATAAAAAGTGGCACTCATCCATTTTGTGACATAAGCCTCAGGTTCTATCGTCATCCATTGCCCCGCTGAGACCTGGACCGACAAACAGTTTGCAGTTTGTTAGATTGTAGATATTGAACCAATGACGCACTAGATACTTGTGGATCTGATGAATTGAAATCTATTGATATCTTTGACAAGTTTTTTACTGATATAAAGTATGAAACTTTGCGCCTTCTCACAATATTTAGTAAACAAATCACAAAAAATACAAAATCAGCAAATGTTATTTAAATTTCAGCAACACATTATCCATCGTTTCAAGTCGAATCAAAACCAGTCTTTATATCTATCTGGTCCTTCCATCCGCATACAACCTTGTTATCTATTTACCCATTAAGTAAATTTGTTTGTTGCAGTGCGTCCCCGTGCCCGGTCTCGGGTTTCGCCGAGGTTCCTACCGCTGCGTCTGTCGCAGAGGTTTTTACTTCCCAAACACGACTGCGGACAATAGGTACTATAACGGCAGTGATATCGAAGAGGAGTATGAGAAACATTTGTTGGTAAGTACTTAAAACTACCAAATACAACGAAATTAAAAATTGCTAAATTAAGCATGGTGACTAAATTTTAATGACCGCTGAAAAGAACGTTTTCAAAGGTTGCGGCTAAGTCTCTTGAAGTCTGAGCTATCAGTTTGTGACGTAAAATAGCGATAATATATCATACAGAAACAAGAGAAGTCATTGTTTTCCAATACCAACAATTTTTATGCAAATTGCTTGCAACTTTAGCAAAATTAATATATCTACATTTAACAGTAATAGAGAAACAAATTAAAGCACAAGAAGGCTTACTAAACACAACTATCGATTTTACAAACTTAAACTCCAAAGATTACATTTCACAATAAACCACGCTGATATCAAGAGTATCGGTATACCTAGGACTTATTCCGAGGAGGATACAATACTCGCAAAGTGGATAGAAAACCCACTTAGTAAAATAAACTTGTTGCTTCAACAAATACAATCCATTTTATGTCTCTAACGTTGAAAGATTGAGTAGCGATTAAATGCTGATTCATCCACCGTGGTCCTTTATTTCTTTCTGAAATTGTGTACAAAGGACCCGATTTCAGAAAGTAGGATTTAGGCAATATTTGTTGATGCTTTAATTATTTGTGTAAGCTTCGTTTAGAAGACGAAATGTAGTGAATAGGCCTTGATTTTGTTATTAATTTACGACTGAGTCTTGCTATCCGCGGATGCCTATTTCAGTAGTACTTACTAGTTTACTTACTTTGTAGGAAATTTGGAAGCGCTAAATTAATTCCAGTGATTTTTTTTCCAAAATTATGCAATTACTAAATGTTAGGTAATTGGTAAGAAATAAATTACAAGTTAAACCAAATTTCAAAAAGAAAATAAGTCCACAAAAATATTTTAGAAGTAATCAAATTATCTCCATACTTTACCGAGAAAATTACTTTTTCCCGTCATTCTTTGAACATTTTAATTTACAAAAAAATCTCTTTCAATTCACGGGATAACTTCTGGGGAAGAAACCCGGTCCTTTTTAAAGGCTTACACGGGGACACAGGTCCAACATGCAGAGGCCTTGTTGAGAACTTTAATCTAAAATGTGATGGGGCACCTACCAAGGGCCATCCACCCCTGCTCTATGAAAGAACAGACATGGACGGCCCAAGGTAGCTACAAAACTATTGTAAATTATGGATAAAACGAATTTGGGCTATGGATAGGATATGTTGGATGTGTTTATTTCTTAAACTATGGATAACTATGGCACCTGCCTTTCAACACATGAAAATGCAATTTAAATTGGCAGGCGGTGACTCGCCGACTCCAAGATGGGCCCCCTATTATACCGCCACGATAGGCAGCAGGTGGGCAACACCAGAGAGTAAAGGCTAAGGGGTGTAGAGAGGTGTGACACCGATTTCGCCATCGCAGGTCACAGACCCGGAGCGGGTTTCCTCGTTATTACGCCATTAGACACTTCCACCCCCGAGCATATAGCTCTTGCGACCCCCCTCTAGCCAGCCAGTTAAGGCAAGAAAGAGCTGGGAGTCCTCATAAAGAGTGACCCCCTGGGGCATTCAGGTTCCGTTGTGTCGCCACACACAAACAGCTCGCCACAAGCTGCCCTGCGGATGTATGCTCCTACATAGACCTTCAGATACATTTTTTATTTATACCTCAAGGTTTGAAAAAGCATGCTAATATGCCCTCGGGTGATGCGTTATCCCCATGATGAGGTAACGACTTGCCCCGAGGGGGCAAAAAAATTATTATTAAAACGGTTAATAAATTTATAAAATACCACTTTTATGAAATTCAGTGAAAGTTGGCCGTGAGAGCTTGACACCTTAATTTAAATATATTACCTGAAGTTTTATCTTTTATTACCATACGCATAATTAGCATCCCTCGCACATAACCTATCTTTTAAAGAATCAATTTAACAGGCTAGCAGAGTTGTAAAGACTAATATAAAATGAAACAGTTATTAGTAATAAGGATTCGTCATCGGATTCCAAGCAAGACTAGATCTTTAAGCTGACAATTCTGGGCATTAAACTTGAAACTAGTCGAGCAATTACGAATTTACGATAGTCAACTTTCACCTTCTAATAGCCCAGTGTAGGGTGAGCGACAGAGAATGTAGTCCAGGGTATTTTGACCTTTGAAATGCTTGCTTAGTAGCTTTACTCAATAATATAATTTTGGTTATTTAAGAAAATCTTTAAAACATTAAACAGCTAGATATAATATAAAGTTTATCCACTATATATCTTTCCTAAACAGCTCCAACGTAGTCTCTACTCCATTCCTGATGCCTTCGAGTGCCTCCCGTGCGCGGAAGGGTGCGAGGCCTGCCTTGACGGCTCCCCGTGCGTAGCGGCCCTCAACTGGGTCGTAAGGACCACCATCTTCGCCCTCGCCTGCTTCGTCATCTCCTGTCTGCCTTTCATCGTGTATTTCACGATTAAGTACGGGCATGTTCGAGTAAGTATTTTGAGGATAATTTACTTATTTTACAGTTTAATGATGTTGGAATGTGCCCGAAAGTGAAAGTGCCTAAAAGTGCCTACTCGAAATAAAAACATTTTAATTTCGATTTTGAATGAAATTGGTAATTAGATGAGTAATAAGGAGTTAAAACGTTATAAATGGTTTCAAGTCTTCAGTTTTCCGTGTTACTGAATAAGAGATGGATACAGAACGTGTTCAATTTAAATAGCGATTTAGTATTCTGGGTTTACCTAGTCGTTAGTCATCAAAAGATAATAATACTCGTCGGTTTTATATAACCAGCACGACTTTAATGCATACTGTAATTAGATAAACTGCCTACGCTACTAATAACTGCAAAAAGTTTATTTTGTTTAAGAAAATATTGTTCAAGTGCTTCTTTTATAGTGGGCTATCTCAATAAGTAACATCTTGTTGTTCTCGTTAAGCAAGAGCTACAAAGCTTTCGAGTTCTTAATAACTGTTTTCTTTTACTTCATATCGCAGGAAAAGTCTGGTGTTTTTAAGAAATTATTTCAAGAACAGTAGTTTTTTACGAACTTGTCTTAAGTAATAAAACACTCCATAATTTTTGGTTTGATCCAAACAAACTCGTTCGAAAACATTTTGCGTTGTAGATTCTGCAGTAAATTATCAATCAGTTAGGTTCCACAGTCCCTAAGACAAAGTTCAAGATAAACTTGTATTATTATTTTAGTAACCCTGAAAAAAACGTCCAAATTAATACTTTTTCCAAACTTTTCTCATGTAATTAAGTAGGTTAATTGTTCACAACACATGGGTAGGAATCACGTACGGTATATATATTAAGAAAAAGTTATTATGATACTGGCATTGACTGATGATGTCTGGTGACTTTATGATTGATGTTACCACCTCCTTGTATTAGCTGTGATCGGTATTGATGATTCTCTTACTGAGATATACTCGTAAAAACTTTGTAGAGTCGTGTGCGGTTTCTGATTGGCTGATAAATTAAGACGTTATGGCCGATAAATTAAGGTTCGTGTGATTGAGATCAAAATTCTGGATATACCAACCTATCAAATGCTGAAAGACAAATATGCTCATTAAAGTTTATTTCTAGGTATCCCGTCAATAGACGTTTCAGTGATTAAACTACTATTTTATTCCTTTTTTTCAGTTCTGAATACCAATCAATATCAATTTTTATTACACAAATGAGTAGTCCTTCTCAGAATCACTCTTTCTTTCTATAATTGTAATTCTTTTTATTACAATCAGTTTTTGTTTTTTTATGGACGGAATTAATTGACTTTTTATGTCAAGTGCTGTTGACGTATGTCATCTGTCACACTGAGCACAGTAAAGGTGGGTTTTACACGTTGCACTATACATGATAAAAATAACATAACATTTTAAATAAATGTAAGAGTTGGTAACAGAGTATTTTTACAGTGCCATATTTACTAAACAAATAATACGGCCTGTTTACCTCTTGAGATATTTAGAGGTCATACAAAATACAATATGGACACTTCCTGTACATGTGTAGTTCGATTTCCTTTACCTTGTAAAACAAAACAGATAAGAAGCTTTAACTATCCACAAAGGAAATTCGCCTTTTTCTTCCTCAACATAAGGTGCTTAATCATACAATTGTGTAACAGGAACATAATACTCAGGCACCTCCCAATTGAAACCTCAAACTGGTAAACTTAACAAGTTACAGAGTACGCAATTAGTCTCCGTTATACTAAATCAATATGATTGAGATATATCATGTTAATAACATTGCCATAACATTTACTGACAAGATCGAAATCCAAAGTCAATTACTCATTAATTACTAATACAGCTTCTACATCATACAGCTTTTAACGAACAGCGGATCTCGAAATGTGAAAATTGGAGTACTAAGACACCAAAAACCATTATTCATCAGTTGCAAGAAAACTGTCTATACTCCTAAAATTAATTAATTCTATTTTGCTTTCGACTGTACGGTAAAGCAGGTAAAGTATTAGAAATAACTTCCTCAAACTTTGAAAATATGTTTGTAAAACAAAACAGTTATTTCGGTCCCCAAAAACAAACTTTTAAACTTTCAGCAGTGAAGCTATTAGACAACAGAAAAGTTTCCAAAACCGCACTCAAATGATACAAATCTCACGCCTATTTTAGCAATTTTCGTCGACTTTTGCCTTCAGTGGGCCATTTGAACGAAACAAGATAGCCAGACAAAAATTATGATTGTACTTACAATGTTTCCGCGTCGTATTTCGACGGCCATGCAAATCTTTCCCCAAATTCTTATGCAGATACTGTTGAGTCAACGTTTTTGACCTTGCATGTTAAGGATGGTTGCAGTTCTTGACTGCAGGAACTTTACTTATACTTTTGTGACAAACTTATGTGAATCTGTTTTTTATTTGAACTGGACTTGTGGTTTTGACGTCAAAATACCTTACCTTAATTTACCACCACTAATTTCATTGTCAAAAATAGATACTACCTGTTCAAATTCTGCATTTCGCAAAAAGGACAACTCAACCTATTACCGCTGTATTCATAAACCTTTTTTCCACAGGTCGTGAGAGCTGCAAGTCCAGCTCTCCTAAGGGTCATAGTTCTGGGAGCCCTGCTCATCTACTGCACTACTCTTGTGATGTACGGGAGGCCTACGGTCCTGACCTGCACCGCCAGGGTCTGGCTTCGGGAAGTCGGCTTCTGCCTTACGTATGGAGCTCTCATGTTGAAGACTTGGAGGTAAGTGGTCTTATATGACAGATTTCTTTAATGTGGATATGGATTCTGAATTTTACTATAAACTACCTAACTAATAATTTGATACTTACAAGAGTACGTACTGATGGAAAATCAAAGACAATTGACACCTGAAAAAACAAATTCAGACCAGATTTCAAGAAAAGGATATAGAGCATTCAACCTTCATTAAAATTCCGTTTTACTAAATGTTTTCTTAAAATTATAATAAAAACATTTAATAACACAAAATTCAAGGGT
This sequence comes from Chrysodeixis includens, assembly GCA_941860345.1. NCBI lineage: Eukaryota > Metazoa > Arthropoda > Insecta > Lepidoptera > Noctuidae > Chrysodeixis > Chrysodeixis includens. Next base: position 1,443,589 of record OW796091.1, on the reverse strand, counting down.
CACTCACAAGTGAGCTAATTATTTACTCAGGCCATCATAAAAATCCAGCGAACCGTTATTAAACCCTGAATTAGGATGGGTCCCTAAACTAAGGTTCACAAACCCGCCTGTGTCTACAAAAATACCTACGTTAACAAATCCAAAATTCAATTTTGTTGCCTTTAATGAAAGGCGAGAGAGTCATTAACTGAAACTGGTTCATTTAAATTCGAATTCCTGGCTCTAATATTCGTGGAACTGCGAGGGAAGTCCTAATGAAATAAATATTGATCAAATGTTATTTTTGTATGTAATCAATGTGTTAAAGGTGTAATCTCCAATGACGTAGTAAAAATGTGTCATCAAAGTGTAAATCCTATGTGGGCGAACCTAATACCATTTAACAGGCACAATTTCAAACAGAATGGGGATCTAAAAATACTTAAAAAGCTTTCAGCGTATCACGACGATCAAATTCTCCAAACGTATTTTTCAGCAACAACTTTTTTAAATCAACAATCTGAGTCTCATTTGAAGTAGATAATTGGACGTGAACTTCTTAGATTGCGATCAAGTTTCTTTTAATTAGATACCAGCGGAATAAAATTGTCCTCTTGTCAAGATAAGAATCAAGTTGTCTTAAGAATTAAGGACCTTTTGGAATATATAAATAAGAGGCATCTGTTTACAGGTCTAATTTATGGTAATTTCGTTCATTGAACATTTGTTTATTTTCTCCCTTATTTTCTGCCGAAATTGGTGGCTTGTTCTAATTAAATAGCATTGGTGTTTTGATCTATGCCAAAAAGTTTTACATAATTTTGGTGTTTTCGTCTGATTTTGTTATTAACAAAAAAAAAGTAAGCCAAAAAAATGATTGCGACATTCACAAACTATTATTCCCTTTTCTTTTAGAAGATGGTTAGCCACATTTCAGCACTGTCCAAAGGCTCACATTTTTTTACGAAATTAAACATTTTTGCGGTACGGATCTTCTCATAACTTTATTTCTGCAGGATATCAGTAATATTCCAAGTGCGATCAGCGAAGGCTGTGAAGATATCCGACATGTACCTGTTACGTCGTATCGGTGTGATTGTCGGCGTGGCGTGCGTACTGCTGGCTATCAGGACACTGGTCGCACCACCAGCTGTCATCGTGGGAAGAACAAAGGATGACTTGAAAGCTTACCTCTGTAATACGGACTGGTGGGACCATTCTTTTACTACACGTAAGTATTTTCTTTTTGGTAATTTCAAAATTTGTTTATTATATCTGATATTATTATACCTGGAACTACCACTATAAAAGTACAAAATTTTACTAAATGGCTAGGGTACAAATTTCTCCGAATTTCGATCATGAATGTCTATAAAGAATTATGCAAAGTTTAAAGGTTTTGAAAATAAATTATATTTTAGAGTAATCACCATGGCGCATTAATCTTGGAATTTTACAAAAACAATTATTTATCAAAATCTGTTTACTTCCTTCCTCGCTAAAATTCGAAGTGAAATCAAAGTCGCATTTATTTTCAGTCTGTATATGTTTGATCGTAATTAATCTTCAAGGCTCCTCGTAAACTGCTACATTTGTGGAGTTTGGGATGCCAAATGTTGTTCGAGTCCGATTATTTCTAATCGCTTCAAAGATTTAATTAAAACGCTCGGCCATTCGTATCGAGGTTTTATTTTCGCAATTTATATTGACCAATTATTACTCGATTATTCCTACAAAAAATCTAAGGGTTAAAGGACTACGTCACAAAAAAGGTTTTATAAAAAAAATGGTCTTTTAGCCCAAAAAATCAGACCCCGATGCTCCAGAATATTAATCAAGCAGAGATTTCATACATAAATAATAAAGCTGGAACAATTAACATAAAACACGAGTCCTGCGCCAACGATACAGGATCTCTCGCAAACAACTTTTATTATTAAGCTTCTAATTATTTTAATCAAACTATCTCCACTGCATTTTATAGCCGGAGTTGGGAGAGTATTATTATGTTTTCCTAGAATTCTCCAAGGATAATATCTAGTTCTGACAACGTTGGGAGGGTTAAACAATAGAGGTGGTTTAGGCATGAACGCTCCGCCGCCTTTACATTTCAAACTAAGTAAGAGGTTAAGAAACTTGTATCTAGAGGGTGATACTAAAAAGTTTAATTGAAAAGGAGGTTTTATTAGTAGACTAGCACTGATATAACATTATGGTATATAGGTAGTATAGGGATGAACATCTTAAGCACAGTTAACTGAACCAGAAAATCTTGTTACTAATTCACAAGCGTTCCATCTTCCATCTTTGGACACTCGATGAGGCTCCTTCTCAATTCCCAGTTTACATCTCCATATTAAACTGAATAAATGACCTGTAAATACAGACCTCATTCTAAATGCAAACCAACTGAAAAATACGACTGAAATGCAGTTAGCAATACAGCTGGTCCCCGGATTACTTCAACGGAACTGTAATTAGCTTTTTATTCGTTTCAACTAGTTCTTGTGACTGTTCGGTAATGCTTCATTTCACCAAAAACGAGATATCTACTATTTTTAATTGCTAAAACATTCAAAACGTTGGTATGTTGTAAAGAGTCGAAAATTTAGAAATTCTTTTGTACCAGACATCATGCATTTTCCAAGTTTTCTTACAGAATGTACTAGGAATGTAATTTTACATTCCACTCTTGTTCGATGTAAGCAGAACTAGGTCAGGATCAGGTAAATACGAAGTTAGACTAATATTATAGAGAAATTTTCGATTGCGTTTGTTTTGCTCCTAGCCTAATTACGGAGATAGGATATCGAAGTAGGAACATGAGGAGAATTTCAGCTTAGTTTGACTAAACTTTGATATTAGCATTTATACGTATAAGCAAGTTTATTTGAACAAGATTTCAATACCGAAACATGGTCTTTCGTATACATTCATGTACATGTTTATTCTAGACCGCGCAACTAGAGTATGTAACGTTTTGAAAGTGCCTGAAAAGGCTTACTCGAAATAAAAACCTCTTGATTTTGTTTTTTTATTCTACTTAATACAATAATGATTTTTTTTGTCTTAAATGACAAATTGAAACGTGTAAGCGAGACATTATGGTGACTTTTTAATCGTATGAGAAGATTCTTCTAGTGTTTAGAAACCTGTTATGTCGTTAGTAAACATAAAGTAAAATTGCTAAAGATATAATTATTTGACTTTAAAAGGGTGTAATATTGTCTTTAGGTTTCTTTAAAACTACAATGTTTAGTTAAAAAAAATATACATTTGTTTAGAAATATAATAATGTTTTAAACAATCATTCAAATATTCTAATTTAGCTATGTTAGGTATCTTTAAAAAACCGTTCTATTTTTCAAACTAACGAGATACTGATACCATTTTTTTCTGTTTCAAATGAAGGGGTTAGGCACCCTTTGTTCAAAAGGGTAAATCGTAATTTGGGACCTAACTCAAATGAAAAATGTAATGAGTTCTAGAGTGTGTTCTTTTTAATAATACTAAGTATTTAACATAAAGCTTTAATATAAAGATTTGTAGAAAACAAGTGTCTCTATCTATCTTTACACGCTGTGTATTTAATAAGCCTAGCCGTTAGAAAGAAAGACGCTAAGTAAACTAACTAAAGATCAGACGGAAAGATGATGGAATTCGGTTAGAATGGAAAACGAACATAGCATACTTTGAGACAAGGCTATGAAGGAGGAGGAATCATAGCATTTTTTTGGAGAAAACGTTTCTAAATATTTTTGAAATACGTGCAAATTACATTTATTTTACGCGACCTACTCTTCTTTCTGTATTTTTATATCTTTTTTTTCTGTTTTGTCGAGCAGTGGAGGTGATATTCCTGATGTGGGGCATTAGACTCTGCATCATGGTGAGGAAAGCGCCTTCAGAGTTCAACGAGAGCCGGTTCATCTCCATGGCGATCTACAACGAGTTCCTTCTCTCCGTCTTCTTAAATATATCCATGTAAGTACATCATTATATATTCCTTAAATATTTTTTACACCCATGAAATTTGATGAAAATCGCTTTTTTGTCATCTTATTTCTGTGTTTTTTTTTGCAATTTGTATTATAATATAATTTAAGGTAGGTACTGATAGTATTTCTTAAACATAAACCAAAGAAACTGGTTTTAGCAATGCACTGTTTTATAACGATGAACTAAGCTCTGCTAATCGAAGAACCAAGTTGTAAAATTAACTGCCACTTGAGTAAAAATCCTGTAAAGCATTTTAGTTTTAAAAATTACCCAATAGAGTTAAAACTTTACTTAAGCTTTATTATTTAAACCCTGATGAAAATCTAGCTTCAATAGATTTTAAACAAATTTCGAAACGAGATAGTTCGTGAAGGTTAGTAGCTAACGACAGAAAGTTGAGAGCACGGAACTCATTAAACTATTGTGTTAGTTTGGCTGCGCGCACAAGCAATTTATTTTGGAAAGGTTACGGTTATACGTGGCCCTGTACTTACACGAGGTTGTTAGTTTGACAGGGTAATTAGTTTAAGGGATGGTTAAGATTGCAAAGACAATTAAATTGAGGATTTTTTGGATTTACGTCTAACCCACGTCAAGGTAATGAAAATTTTTAAATAGTTTATGCTTTCTTTTTTGTGCCAAAATATTAATGCTATTTTTAAATGGCATATAATCGTTTTGTTAAGTGACAAGAAAATTGGATTTCACTGGACCTACTGCAAGAATAAATTATTTAAAAATTCTTGGTTCTCTAGGCGGTCCTTTCTTATTCTGAGGACGAATAAATTCTCATGTGCCAGTAAAATTTACAAGGTTTTGTACATTTTAAGAACGAACTAGATTTCTAGACAATTGACTCTACATTCGAGATCTTATCCTATCCGTTGGACTTCATGGATACAGCTAGCCCACTTTATGGTTCATAAAATAATTTTCCATTTCATGCTTTTCTGAATTCCTTTCACGTTGTTACCATTTCATTCCGAAGTCTCAGGCGACCTCTTTAAAGCAGCAAGTTTGTAAGAAATGCAGTAAAATTAATTTAGCACTGATCGAAAGCAATGAAAAATAAACGAAGGAATTGAAATCAGAAATCTTCTCGTCGCAGAGTGCTCAATGAGATTCAATCAGGCAAATATCAAAGATAAAAACTACGGCAGTATCAAAAGTATGAAGTCACATTAAAGTATTGGTTCGAAGTGGAACACTCATAAATTAACAAGAAGAAGTTTGAAAGTTCTTGATAAAGCGCAGGAACTGAGTGAAACAATGATTGTGTTGTGCGATTCCATTTCTTGGCAACTTATAGTGCATAGTTTTAAGTCAGTGTAGTTTCAAATTTTTCCGTGCAATCTGTAAATGGGAAAAGTTTGAGTGTCAACTGCTTATCGTCGGGCAAGTCGTGTGAGGGAGCTATTGTAACCTATTTGTGATGTCTTTTACATTTGTTTTTCTTGAAGTAGGTTATTCGAGCCGATTCATATCTGTGCTACAAGCTAACCTTGCTTGATAAACGTATACAACCAATGCAAATTGAGTTAACGATTTGAACTTATCATCGAAAATGTACATACTTTCAAAGCTCTTTACTAATATTGGTCCGTCTTTCCAGGTTATTCCTCCAGTCACCAGCGAACCCTGACCTCCTGTACATAATATTCTTCTGCCACACGCAGCTCACCGTGACGCTGCTGCTCTGCTTTATCTTTGGGAGCAAGGTAGGCACGGTAAGGTTATATATACGATATCAAGATGTATGTATGTACTGGTTCGTCTACCGCACAAATGTATGTGCACTGACTGTTTGCACAATGATGGTCTTTATTGACCTTAAAACACGCTTTCACATGAAAATTCACAGCGTTTAAATAATGTATTTGAATAAATGAGACAGGTTTTAGTTATTGTGCATATTTTGCTCAATGCATCTAATTTTGAGTTGCAAAAAGCAACATAAAATCTGGTGCTGTGAAAAATTATCATTAACCGGTTTATTGCAGTACTATCAAAGAAAAAAAATATCAAATAAGTAGACGTTTTAACGTTTGGTTATTTCAACTAAACATTACTATTATAACATTTTGTGTGACAAATTTCGCTCTTACCCAACTAAGTAATCAATAAATTAAGGTAGCATTACTGAAAACTACGCAACTGTAACCAAATTTAAACATAGAGGTAACTGAGAATTTCCCAAACATTTATTCGTGTGTGGAAAACCAAAGTTAAGTGATGGTATTTATTAACGTTCGCCTCGTAACGGGCGAACGTAACCGCGCGTATTAATGGAATTGATTTCAACCGGTCTGTTTGTTGTTCCTGTAAACTACTACTCTGGACTTATTTGTAATTAAATAAAGGTGGAAGTAACATAAATTAAATGTTAGGATTTTGTTGAGGACAAATTTATATAGGACACTAAGGACATATTTCTAAGTAATGTTATTCGACGTCTAATTGGTTTGACCTTTCACTTTACAATGACAGAGAGCTTGACACGAATGCATTTTGCTTTGTGACGTTTGTCATAACAAAAAAAATATTGTCACTTTGTAAAATGTTCAATTTGCTGAAAAAAATGTTTTGTGGCACTCATTTTGCTACATTTCTAATCATAACGAGTTTGGCTTAGTTTGGCAAAACACAAAAATAAAAGAGTATTGAGTAGACAGTTGAGTCAGTACATAAGGTATATTACACGTGTATCTGGAGTTTCACACTTGAGTGCGAGCGAGATGTCGGCTAATGGCATTACAGACGCTTCGATCATCAATTAACACATCCAACGTAGAGCCATTATCTCTTAAGATCACTTACAATTACACGGTTTAAAGCTCAATTTGTAGCGAATTAACTAGATTTTGTTACAGGCCAAGATAGAAAATTAATAAAACTGATTCTCGTTTTAAAGTAATGTTTCTAGTCAAAAAAAATCATCACTTTTCAATAGATAGTGATTCAAGAGGAAGGTTTGTATGTTAATAATACATCAGACATCAATATTTCGCCCGTGCGAAGCTGGGGCGGGTCGCTAGTGTTTAATAAAAACGCATTACGTTTAATACAGTATACTTCATGTAAAATCAAAATCAATAAACAACAGTTTATCCGACACGTTATGTTAGAGTACAGACTAAAAGCTATTACAATACAAAGCACTAACGCAGTAATAAACAAGGTGTTAGCAATTTAACTATCCGCGCTTACCATCTGATATCGAATATTGTTGACAGTGTAAATTACTACGAGTGGAGTGCAAGCTGCTACACTGCTGGTATTATAACCTATGCGAGAGGTTTGACTGCAACATATAATATTTTATGGATTAAAAATGAGGATGTTGGTTTAAGATGTGAGGATACAGGTATCAAATGTTTGGCTCGTCAGTAAGAGTTGTTTTGCGGATATAACCATAAGAGTAAAAAAAATAAAACTTTTTAGATAGAATATTCTTTTTTGCATACTACATGATTAATAGATTCGACAAACGTAAAAGATACATGGTGCTACAATGGACGGTCTTTTCGCTAAGAAAGATCTCTTACAGTCAAGTTTTTAATCAATGACGCCGGGTGTCTTGGGTATGATTCTCCTAATTCTACAGAAATAAAATTAATTTACCACTGTTGATCAATAATAATTGTTGTGATGTTAAGAAAATCAATGGTACTATTAACAAAAAGCAACACCAATGCAACCCGTTTCTATCCCACTTCGGGACTAAAGTCACACCATTCTCCTTTCTCCTCTATCCTATTTTATATGATGTAACTAGCTTTCCGCTCGCGGCTTCGCCCACGTGTAATTTGTGATTGTGGCGTTTTTTAATGATCTCGACAGGACTTTCTTTCATAGGCTAAAAAATTGTTAGAATTTGAATTATATTATACAGCTTGAGTTACTCAGGGATGATGTAACTTTCTAATGGTGAATATTTGAAAACGATAAGTAGTTTTGGAGTTTGTCGATTACGTTATGTAACAAAAAGAAAAGCGAGACAAAAACATCGTCTAGAAAAATTAAATCCCTTCTTAGTGGTCAATTGTGTTACTAAAGGAAGCCTTGTTCAAAATATTAGACTTCTATACCGAGAGGTTTCGGCTGTGCGTTAATCAATCAGTCACCAAATCACACCCGCGAAATCACGATTGGAGGGTAGTTTTAAAAAACTTACATTACCAAACTTATTTACTTGCCTATGTACGTTTTCGTGTCAATTTTTAAGTTGTAAACCGATGGAATAAAATTTTTCATAGAAACGTTTTTACCCCTTTTCGCCCCCTTGGGGGTACAATTTCCAAAAACATTTTTTTAATGCTCACTCCCGTCAGTAAAGGAAGCTTTGTTCAAAATATTAGACTCCTACACCGAGCGGTTATGGCTGCGCGAAAGTCAATCAGTCACCCAATTGCAACCCCCTAAATCACTATTGGAGGGTAGTTTTAAAAAAGAGTTATAATGCCAAACTTATTTACTTGACCATATACGTGTTTGTGCTAAGTTTCAAGTTTATAAACCCAAGGAATAAGATTTTTCATAAAAACGTTATGACCCCTTTTTACCCCCTTAGGGGTTGAATTTCCAAAAATCCTGTCTTAGTGCACCCCTACATATGTCAAGGAACCTACATGCCAAATTTCAGCTTTCTACGACCAGTAGTTTCGGCTGTGCGTTGTCTGTCAGTCAGTCAGTCAGTCAGTCAGTCAGTCAGTCAGTCAGTCAGTAACGGAAGAGTTTTATATATATAGATATATGACTTTTGTCAAAGGAGTCAAAATCAAAAAGTTTTTTTTTCGAGTAGGCCTTTTCAGGCACTTTCAAAACGTTACTGACTCTAGTTGCCAAGCTCACCTTGTTATCACTATCTACCCCAACGCTTCCATATCCTTCCAAAACACCCACAAATTGATCAACTAATCCTGTACCACGAAAACAAGCCAACAACCCTCATCAAATACAACAAAGTGATAATGAAAACATCGTTAAGTAAAGCCTAACTAGTTATAAACTGTTAACACTTTCAACTTTACTTCCCAAAGTTGTAAAACTCCAGATAAAAAGCCTCAAGTACTCAAGTATATTTAAAAAAGAACTCTGAAACTTATATTGAATCATGAAAGCGGGGAAAGTTTTAAATCGATCGCTCAGTAGTTTCAAACGAAATTAGTTTCACAACAGAATTTCAATGGGCAGGTAAATTGTTAGGTGCACAAGTTGTTTCATTGTGTCTTATATCACGGCTTTTGCGATAGTAGGACGCTTTTGAGCTGAAACTTTTGAATAGTGTTAGAGGTATTAAATCTTAGCTTATTAAAGGTTTGTGTTTATTTATGGTTACTCTTGTTTTAGTCTGAATAAACTATAGAACCCGCGTTTGTCCTACAAGCAATTATGAACCTTTATATCAAGCAAATTAATTTATCCTTGCTTGTTTCCTCTCTGGATAGAAAAGGGTCCTTACCTAGCAATAGATTATTCACAGGACGCTTACAAAAACTGTATAAGACCGAACACAGTGTGCTCTGTTTGGTCTTATACAGTTTTTGGCCACAAGCGTTCTAAATAAATGAATACATAATTATTATTATTCCTTTGAAGTACTAATGGTACCTGCAATTATCTTACTTCAAGGTAAAATTCTTGCGGTCCTTTGTGTACCAGTTATAATCATCGGACCATCTCAGTAAGTAAGCCGTCTGTGCAGTTATTACCGTTAATTTGGCTGCGATCCCAGACCGGTTGGCAAGTGCTACTCGTTATGTCTTATAATACGATGGTGCTGTTTTATTTCCTGCAGAAAGTCTTGGGAAACGCTTTTGTTTATCGTGTTATATTTTCGCGGTAAGATTTCGGGTGGTTTTCGGTTGAAGGAAGTCGGTCGTTTTGTTTCTTTATAGAGGAAGTTCGTAAAATGTGTGCGTCTAGCTTCGGATTTCAGAGTTCACCTCGAATAAGCTTAGTAGGTACTTCAGTACTAACGACTATAAGGTTGTGCTTATTAGGATTAGAACAAAAGAATTTGTCATTTGCGTCTCAAATATTACTTCCTATTAGGTCACACATAGCTTTAAATGGACACAGTACACAAATCAAATATCTATGCTTTCTTGGTGTAAAAGCGTGAAAAAAAACTATTTTTTTTTTGTTACCAGGCCTACATGGTTTACAAAGGCCACGGGAAGGACGAGCGCGAGAAGACAGGGAAGTTCAGATCCAGGCCAGCTGAGTCTACCTACACTATGACCACCAATCGCAGCGCCAGGTTCTGTGATAACATGACTGAGAGGGAACTTGAGGTAAGCCCAAACAATTGATGATATATGTGAAAAGTATTAATAAATGAATAAAAATTAAAAAATGTGGAATGGCATTGAATATTGAGATAAGACAGTTTCAGATTCTTCAATTTGCTTGGAGTTAGTGAGAAATTAAGTAATACGATATTGAGACTCATTAGTCATTGTACCGCCAACCTGATCAGATACACAATATTCGGAGCTTTGTTAGTCTGTCTGACCGTATTCTAGTTAAATTGTCCGAAGTATCAGAATGTTTCTGCTGTATTAAATTGCTTGTCTATTCCCAGAACAGACTAATCAGGTTAAACGAGAATTTAATTGTTTTTGCTTAGGCAATTTGACCAGTAACGTCTGGCGTTGTATTCTGAAATTTGGCTTTACATCAAGTAATTTAAAACGCAATTATAGAACTCATTTATTTAAAATAATATACGTAAATATTACAAAAAATGTCTACTTCATTAATTATTTATTTAAATACAATCTTTTTAAAAGGAGGAGTTCAGAAAGATCTGCAATCAGCTTGAAAAACTTCGAGAGCGTTGTGGAGCAGGAGCGCTAATATCCCGAAGGATCGGTGCCATGCAGGACGCATCAGCTGTCTATGACAGAAAGCCGCCTCCATCAGACCACTCGGCGCCTTTGAAACTGAACACTGTCTTCAGTGCCGTCGCGGATCGGCTGATGTGCACCGTCACACCAGCCGAAGAGTCTTCCAGCAGTGGAAGGGACTTGCCGTTCGAAGCCCCTCCAGCCTATAGACATAAGACCTTTAGCCCAACAAAAAGCGCAGACAACAGCAACGCGGAACAAAGTCAGACCGACGTCACCACTGACTCTCCCAAGAAACGCGCAGAACTAAACGAGGAACCAAAAGAAGATAAGCAGAATGGAGTGTTCAAAATTTCTGGGGAACCAAACTGCAGTGATATTCGACCACCAGAAGTAAGTCGTAACGGTTACAATAATAAGAGTGAGAAATCAAGTGAACTGAAGTCCAGTCCTAGCAGTACTGAGACAGTGAAAGGTGTGAGGTCAGGCCACGCGAGGACTCATGCTATAGTTATTAACCTAGATGATAAGAGTCGCTTTACTGAAGAGGTTACTGTCTAATTAAAGACTGTACTTATGTTTTGTTATTAGGGAACGTGGATGTACCAAAAGATGGCGTATTAATTAATTGGTGGGAAAATTACAGTATCAATTACGGGTATCAAATTTTTGATTAGATTTTCCAAGTATTCCTAAAATTAATGAAGAGAAATCAATATGACAGTTTCGTAGAATTTCGCAAGTTAATTTGATGAATCGATTGATTCGAAGAATTAAAACCAATCAAAGTTGAGTTGATTATAATTACCATAGTGAGTGATATCTTAATTATTCTAATTCAATTTTATGTAACAAAATCTAAGAAAGCGAAAGTTTAAATTCCATTCTATCCAAACTATAAACAAAGCAATCTTGTTAGAGAATGGTGTGTGAAGGGAATCTACCACAACATTTAAGTGGAAACTAGTTTGAACCGGTGACCTTTTCAGCATCCCTCGACTCACCTACTCCACTATTGAATTATCGCTAAGTGCTGTAATAAAGTAAGAGCAAACTACATGACCCATATCACAAATTATTATTGTTTGACAGAAGGCCTACCGTGTATTCACTGTCAACCACGGTCGAATAAGAAGACTTTAGAAAGTATGAACTAGTCGACTTCTGAAGATGGCTAATGTAGAGACGGAGAATAAGGAAATGCCAATAATTAAATTAAAAAATAATATCTGTAATCTCTATACTTAAAAATGTAGTACAGTCGGCAACCAAACATGATAACTGCTATCAGACTTACGTAAATGAGTGATGCGATTAGAAAAAAAAACCTTGGGGTGAAACCGACCATTTTGTCTGATCTGGTAATTTTATTTGAGAATCTGATCATGTTCAATATCTTGTTTTTGACTTTACTGCTGATCTAAAGAAACAGTTAACTCGTACAATTCCAGTAGCAAGGAAACGTTATCACTACGATGCGGTTATTCTACTCGACTGCGTCCAAATTGCATTTGATGTGGTGAAACAAATGGCCAGTCAGCAGATAACGTACCACATTGACTGGTACAGAATAATACTCAAACAAAAGAATTACTTTAGTTGAAATTGGAATTGAACTATCGAAAAAAAAATATTTTGATTTCTCCACAAAAAAAAAACAGAATATCTCTCATGTTTTTTTAATGAAACAAGAAAACAAAAGCCTATAATGATTTCCATAATCAAAAAAGGAACAGATTTTTGAACGGTTCTTTTTATTTTTCTGTCTAGTTCTGATATTGCCTGCCAGCTTAAGGCAATTAAAGGTTGTCATTAAAGCTGGTATTTGGCGGAATCGTTCGCTACGGGACATCGATCTTGGCCTTCGAGAGATTCCTAACATTTTCTTTGAGAGTAATAAAACCGCTAACCTCAATTAACGTACTTTCACTTAAGGTTACAAAGTGCTATCAACTGACTGAAGTTCAGCTTCTAGTATTTGGATTGAAGTAAAAACTTTTAAAGCAAAGATGTTCAGAAAATGATAAGGACGTGATTGGTCGTGTCTTAGAAGTATGTGTAAAGTTCTTAGAATGAGAAAAAAGGTTGGAACAGGTTTAGACGACGTAATTGAAGTAAAAACTCTTTGCAGATCAAAATCAGTTCCAGACCGTGTAAAGATGTTATCACTGATTTTTGTTAAAACAAAAAAGTTCTAAGTATTATCTAGATTCGTGTACTTCAAGTATTCGGAGCGTCATTAAGTATCCATTAAAATTTCTGCAGTCGCCAAAAAAGTCTGACTGATTTTTTACCTACGTTTCAAAACATATTGGAAATATCAATGAAGGAAGTCACTTTATGACATTTCCAATAGCACATTCACAAACGGTTCCTCACGCTACAATAACATTGAATAATATTGTCTAACAATACCAGGAAATAATAAGGGTCTTCAAATACCGTTACTGAGCATACGGCATGTGAAGGCATGTGACGTCACACGTCACACGGCCAGGAGTCAGTGACCTCACTTCGTAGCCACGAAGCTTACGCGATCGTTCGACATTTAATTACGAACCAACGCCCTCCGTCAACCAGTCAGGCATAACTCTCAGTTAGGTTTTAGGGTTCTGTGATGAAAAGATGAAGGTTTATTGTAGATGTGGGACTTTTTTCTACTGGAAAATCGTATTTGGTATACATAGAGCGTTTGGTAGACTGATAAAAAGGTAACAGTTTACAACCAGATTAAAAAACAAGCGAAAATTCTTCAGTCTTGTTTTTGTGTGTGTCTTTTGGACACTCCGTTAATAAAGAGTACTTGGAGTTTATTTGAACTGTCCTTGTAATAGTCATCGACTTTAAAGCTAAAGAAAGCCGGATTGCGGTAAAAAAATTAATAATGACTTATTTGCAGTGATGTCATCCACAGTGTGAAAAAAGAATGTTTTGAATTCAGATTTTCAAACAGAGCTAACTACAAGAATAAAAGTTCCATTAAACCCCTTTAATTAAGGCTATTTTAATATTTACCAGTTAAAATAACAAAGGCGCAATCTCGCTTCTGCAATTTATGATTACTGCATTTCCCCTGACTTTTTGTTTGTTGCCTCTTTCTCATTGTTCTGTGTATGCAATACTTGAGTAGCTGCACAGAACAATACTTAGGACTTAAAATAGAAAGCTGAGCAAACCAGTGTTGTTCCCTGTTCATTTGTTTTTGGATTACTTGGACACTAAAGTAGAATTTTCGCAGAATTAGTACATTTTGAAATAATTTTCTTAATTCCTATATCTCATGCCTTGTGTGAATTTTTTATGGAAGCTGTAGTAAGTAATAATTATAAATTTCCCGAATTCCTGGAAGGAAATCTATGTGATTCTAGAAAACCATCACTCCACCCAGTGTAATACGCTCAATTGCTCACTGCAATACGTATCTCTCACATCTTATATAGGAATGACATTCCCATGGTTTTCCACAAGTCAGACTTCAACTTGTCAATTCAATACATAGAGCGATTCCACAGTGCTACAAGGGTCTTTTGGCCGTCATATATGAAAAAGCGCCATTTTTGAAAGACAGTTGCGTTGATTTTTGTTCCGAATACGCACACTGGCCTTCATGTTAATGTCATCCACGTGCCAAAAGAGCGTTGTAGCACTATTTCAACGTTAGCACTCCGAAAAATACCGCTTGTATATGGAGGCTGGTTTCCTTAAAAAGAGTTTCAGAGTTCAAACTCTTTGGTACATTCACAGTTCCATTAAATTATAAAAGCTAGTCCTTACTGTGATTCTTAGTATAGTCCGTTTCTTCATAGTTTCCAAGATGCATATCAAAGTACAGTACGTGTGTGTTATCTGTTAATGTATTGACTCGAATAAATATATTGTACGGAGCTGTATGCTTGGATGTTTGTCTTTAATATGTATTGAAAGCCAATAGCAATGTTTATTTGAAACTGTTCCTGTTTGAAGTATGTGTAATATTTTTATGATTGTAATTTTCAACAGTGAATGTTCTTGTTATTTATCTGTGTTTGAATATCTATCAATCATAAAAAAAAAGAATTTGTTTTTTAAGATTTCTTTTATATTTCCGTTAATATTATTCCCTAAATTATTAATTTATGACGGTTTACATTTTCCGATAAAACAGTTCTTCTGCCATACACAGTAGATATTAAATCGTCATTAGGCCAGTTGGTATTTACTACATTCAGACTTTTATGAGTCACAAACATTTCACATAATGGCTGAAGTCTCATTAGCTGGCTAATGTTACTTTGCCACACTAATATTCAAGTTAAAATTTTGGGCAAAGACCAATGAAAACGTAGACAGGACTCGGTACAAAAAATATCTCGAAACGAATCTACAGAATGTTTATAAAGGTTGTCGATTTTTTACACTTTCATCACCTGGCCGTGAAAATCAACTGTTTGGACTGCAAAAGGAAAATAGAGAGTCTACCAACATCCCTTAAAGTTATTTTATTGCAGCCGTGGAAGAAGATAGACGCTCTACGTAGTGCTCTAACACACATCCTCTATATTACTTCTTTATTACTTTGAAAGGTACCGATAAGAATTACCCACTGAAACAATTTTCAAAAGCTTTACTTGTGAAGATACGATTTTTTGTATATTAAGATTTAGTTACCCATTTGTTTTCACTATCTCCTTTTGATTGGTCTGGCCTTGTCTAAACACTCCAGGTCTGTCAACTCTTGTAATATCTTTAAGGTATGTTTTAAAACTTGTTGTCGCGGTTATTATGCGAGAATTTTAAGTACGGTGCTCTAACTTGGGTACGTTTTCAGCCAGAACCATATTCAAATTCCTTAAAAACTATTTTGCCTAATGCTCCGCTTGACTATGACTAATGGTCGTTGGATAAGCAAGTTTATAAAATGCTGCATCATTTAAATTATTTTCATTATAAAAAAAATCCTTTTACATTATTTACTTGAAATTAATCTTAGAGTAAAATGGTATTTTTTATTTTCTATAATTTTAAAATAAAATTGAGTTAATCATAATTTGTTTTTGTCTATTTAGGTGTATTATAGTATTATTTTTTATATTTTGCTTACAGACAAGCTAAGCTAATCAGTGAAATAATCAGTAAATGTTTTGAGTGAATGTCAGCACAATAAAGATCAAAATGGTTTTGTCTCTTAATCGAGGTCAAATATTAAGTTATTGTTGTTTCTAAGTTATTTTATTACTTTTTAGTTTCTAGTAATTAAAAACCAAAGAAGTATGAATCAATACCAAAGCAAAAAAAAACAGAGTTATAACTCCAAAATCTATACTTGACATTCGTACGTTATAACGTACGAATATCAAGTATAAATGCGAAGTTTCAAGACAAAGTTTAAAAAAAGACACTATTCTTGATCTTCATGAAGACAGTAAAGTTACTATTGTTTTATACACCAGAGGCAATAATAAAACATGTTACAAGTATATTACTGGAAAAATTACAAAAGGTCATCGTTCCAACATTTCTAAACAAAAGAAACTTTATTGAAAACTCTTTTTGAAAGCTTTGAAAGAATTAATAAGAAAGACAAGACAGTAATATCTGAACATTTTTATTTGTAAGAAGATTAATTTTGAAGTTATTTGTTGGAAGCTTACGGCGTTGTGTACCGAATAAGTTCAAGTTAATAACTCCAATATTGTATTTAGATACTTTGTTTGCAATTAGCGCTCAATGAAATGCTTTAAGAAGTTAAATGTTGTGTTAGGTATTAAGTGTTAAGAGAAGTGAGATTCAGAATTTTCTATTTTTCTTTTCTTCTCGTTTGTATACTACTTTTAGTGCCATATTCATAAGTTTGTGATTTTATTTGTTTTCATTCCATATGAAGGTTCAAGAACAGTATGACGATGTTAATGGTGATTTTCTAGTGAGTGACGTTAATTAATTCGGTGTTAAATTAGCTTAAGTTTTTATGTAAGAAATATTGAGTGATTGTCTGTCAAATAAGAATTTATTTTCATCATATTATTATCCCGTTTAAAAATAAATGTTTGGTGAAAATATAACCATCTGTGGCTGTAAAAAGTGCGTACGATCGAGGTCATTTCAGTTCAGAAAATTCTGTTTCTCACTGCATCCTGTATATATTTGAGCCACGATGAAAGACAACTAGTGAATGTATTTATTGTATATAAATAAGCATGTATAGCTAAGTATGTACACAATACTGTATATATAGTAACTATGTGCCATTACTGCTGATATTAGATCATAATAAAATATTTAAATTCATTTTTCTTATACTTTTAACATTGACCGGGTATTGTAGAAAGTATTTAGTGAAAATGATAAACTAGGTTGTAAGTTGTGGCTACTATACTACTATGAACTTTGACCAAAGTCTTAGGTATTTCATGCAATGGACGGTCAAACTTAACAGTGTTAATACGGACATTTCCGTGAATAGAGTTTTTAATTATATAAAATACTATTACATTATTAAGTGCTATATTTAATTTACATACATACATTTTCATCCAAGAATTCCATTTCAATAAAATTCTACATAATTGAATATAAACTTCTAGTACGGAAGTTGTAAATAAAGTGACACTACTGAAATAATTACACGTCTTCCTAAATTCTATAAGAAATTTCAATCACCTCTTAGATAATAAAACACAGATAGTATCAACATTTTGCAATATAAAACATTATTACAAAATAAATCAATAGCAAAAATAACAAAATAAATATTTTTTTTAAATCAATCAATATTTTTTTTTAAATCAACTATTAACGAGTACGTATAACAATCACAATATTTTTGCAATTGAGTATGAGGTAACTTTATAATAGTCTCTTTAATTTAATTCGTCACATATTACAGGTTATCGTGGTACGGGGTTACCGTCATAGGTGTTTGGGAATTTATTTTATCAGTTAACTCAACTATAGAACCTATGAACGGGGATTAGCTGTTATCATTTCGTTTTTGTTTCATTTATTTTATCCTCTATAATATACATATAATAGACTGAATAATATTGCATCAGTTCAACCAACTCATATCATTATAGTTCTTTTTTCACTTTACAGCCATAAAAAAAAAACTTTCACAACTCGCGTTGCCACAAAGTTACCATTTACCAAGAAGTCTTGTCGCCATAAAACTCTACTGTCAAAAGTGTTGTCAAACTTTAGACCATAAACCGGACCAAGTCTCTTAAACAGTGAGATTAATATGTCAAATTAAAAACATAAGAATTTTTCGCCTTGTAAGCAAGCCTAAAAAAAAGAAACATCCAACAATGTACAACATTTTGAGTTCCTTATATCTTACTTACGTTTTATTAAAATACTTCACAATCATCATTACCGTTATTCCTGTTGCATGAGACAGTAAATAAATAGTACAGTAATCGCATTTGTTACATAAATGATGGCCATGCATTATTAAGTGATGTTTACCTCAACAATGTTTCAACCAGAGTTAAAAGCTTATTATTTTAAATTGGTTACCGATGGAAATGCATTAATTGATTCATTATTATATCTGAAATGTGACAGGTCATACTTATGTATGTTTTGAGGTGATTTTGGCTCTTATGATATTTTAATTATAAATCATATTTTGGAATGGAATATTGTTGATTGGATTGTTCTTGAGACATTGCAAGACCATTATTGAATATAGAAAACAAGTCAAGTAACTTGTATTGTGTAAATGGGTCTTTAAACAAAAAAAAAACATTTCGGATAATTCATAATTTTTTCACATCAAAAATGCTAACATAGAATTGAAATTAGAATTTGCAATATTAAAATTGTTGAATCAAAAACGTTATTGGATAGAAACAAAATATTGTGGTTCGAATACGTGACTCGGAATAACGAATAGTAAATTCTCGCGACCGATTTTTGCTATTGTAAAACTCACATTTTGTAGAAGATTGTCAATATACGTAGAATTCACAAATTTTATATTGGGTATATACTTCTTTTTAACAAACTATAAAACTTATTTTATGAATTCCAACCAAACAGCATTATAATACATAACCTTTTAAAAGCATTTATCTGCACTTACAGCTCAAATAAAGTCCGGTCATTCTATATAATCTCCGAACTACAGTATCCGGTTGTTATACAGAATGACTGGACAAAATCTTAATTAGTAACAATTCACAATTTATGCCACCAAGTGGACATTTTAAACATTCCATTTTATTAAATATAATATAAAATATGTTAAATCTCATGTAAATATTGTAAATAGGTAATGTAAAAAGCTTTTAAACTACAAGTATGTTATTATATTAAATTGTTTAATTGGTTATCGCTATTAAATAATTATACTATTTATTTATTCCATAAACACTTTTATTTCAAGTATTTTGTTAGTTCAAATCAAAATCTGTTTTTGCCTGTTAAACTACAATGTGAATTTTATAATTGTAACAGTAAATACGTGATGCTTGCAAACTGTAATTATGAATCTCTTAATTATTGTATTACTAATCTCTCAGACAATAAGTCCCGACTACATGCTAAATAAATTCATTATAATCACAAACACACTTTTAAATTACGTAAAAAATACCATAATAATGTATACTTCAAACAGTCAAGACAAGTGATACACTCGAGTCATATGAAACGAACACATTGCCATTACAAATAGAATCTGAACTCCATCTGGCCGACAAATAGAGAAGTAAAACAAAAGTGGACAGTTTCAAAACGTTGCTTTACCGCCGACGTCTTGTTGAAACACAAGACTTTAAGTCTACGACGTTTTTGAGTAGGATTGCCATATCCTCAGAAGTTTTGTAGGATAAGATGGTAATTGAAATTACAGTTATATCAGTGGTACACATATTGATTTTGATGGTTTGTGGCTTATTTTTATATTCAAGGATGATTTTCCTAGTACCTAGTCTAATGACTACTAGGAAAATCATCGTCCTTGATTACGTCAGTGTGACTGAACAAACGCAGATCTCGTAGAACCAGGCTTTGTGCTATTTGCTCTTCAATATTCCGCTGTGTACAAGTGTAAGCGATATTGTTTTTTTTTAATAATTTCCCTCCCAACTGACAGCTCCAAGACTACAATAAACTAGATAGGTGAGTTTAGGTTTTGTCTCAAAACATTTCTTTAAAATATTGATATAATTCTTCTTTACTCTAGGCAACCCTATTACATAGTGGTTACCAGTAGTACATCTTCTAAACGAGTTTTGACATGTTGATAAAGATTGTGTAGCACCTGAGAACTGCAGCAAACGAGTTGAGACAGCGAAATTTGTGGGTAGTTCAAAGTTTTCGGTAACTGTATTATCGGTTCGGTCAAATTCTGGCTTGTTTCTGACGTGTTATGTTTATGTAGTAAGCTGTGGACCATTTTATGTTGATTTTGATTTTCGTATTGAGAATATTTGAAAAGGAGCAAAATTTTGAACAAACTCTCACAAATATAGAGTAATTGTCACAGATCAAATTTAATTCTATTAACAAAAATGTTTGGAATTTCCCCTTTCCATAAAAAGCAAGACTAAAGAGCAATTTGTTTTGGAAACACAATCCTAAAATCTAATCCGTAAACACCGAACCCCAAAGTTTCTAATTAATCAAACAAATTATCTTTAAGATTGTCGAGTGGATACACAACTTGCCTTTCACAGATTGAGATAAAACAGACCTCGGCTAAACACCCAACCGAGTAACAGACAGGGACAGAACTCTACAGACGGTTTTCCTGTCTCTTTTACGCTTGTCGTTTAGGGGTTTTGTAGCCCTGGATAGTAGAACCTATCAATTTCCTCAAACAAACACAAGTGGGTGAGATTTATCAATCGGTGTAAAATGTTTTATGATTCCCGCTTGCAACCATTAAGTTAATGGAATTACTTTCTGTCGTCTTAGTTGCCTGTAACATCTCTGTAGAATGTTTTCGACGCATTTAAGTTTTTAGTGTGACAATGTTTTTATTTGTTGGAGTTTATGTCAGTTGGCTTTGTGACACTGATTTTGGGTTTGACGCTTTTGTGAAGGAGTTCCTTGTTTTGTTCATTCTTAAATTGTACATTTATAGAAATAACATCGTTAGCTATGGTAGTCAAGAATTTTTTTAAAAGATCTATTATCAAACCATGCTATAGAGTAATCCTGTCAATCACAAATCGATTTTGATAACCCACCACTTGTTAACACACTATTCACGTATTCAAATTCAATAGTTTATAGAATACTAGCGACCCGCCCCGGCTTCGCACGGGTGCAATGCTGATATGCTAAATACGCTACAGAAAAACTGTGAACGTTGTTTATAAAAAACATAGCGGCCCGCTCCGGCTTTGCACGGGTTTAAAATATGTAACTCACTGAAAAAATGATAAAATCAATCCAGTAGATTTGATTTATTCATTTACTGCCCGTAGCCCGCACGCGTTTTTGGAGTACTTAAAACAATTCCCCTTTCCTTATCTTTGGAATATCTTTTATACACAATATTTTCACTTTTTTTTACATTTTTACTTTTTTTTACATTTTTACTTTTTTTTACATTTTTACTTTTTTTTACATTTACTTTTTTTACATTTACCTCCGACGCGCTATTTATAGGCACGCTGCCGCCGCGCCGCGTCGCCGTAAACGCTACGTTCCGCAATTTTTAAATCTGTACATCTTCAAAAATATTGATTTAAATCAGATGCTGTAAAAGGCCAAATAGATCTATATTAAATCAACAATGTATTTAAGGTATTTAATTGGATAAGGATTAATGCTGTATTGGTTAAAATCGCTTCGAATATTAGTCATTATTTGTCGTAAAAAGTAAATGACAAAAAAATGTTATTGTGGGATATCCATAAGAGATAGACATATACCATCGCGGAGTTTTCTGTAGACCTTTTCATTGTGTACAATACTTAGTACATTATTTTGATAAATCTCGTAGGATTCAGCCTGCGTTTGCAATGTAAGCGGAAAAAATGTAATTATTTGCGACATCACATTAGAAACCTCAAAAATAACAGTATTTGTCTACTATTTAATGGATGATATTATACATAAAAACCTTCCTCATGAGTTACTCTATCTATTAAAAAAAACCGCATCAAAATCCGTTGCGTAGTTTTAAAGATTTGAGCGTTCATAGGGACATACAACACACATGACAGAAAAAGCGACTTTGTTTTATACTATGTAGTGATCAAACAATTTGAGGCAATTAATTTAGACTTACAGCGACTAATTGATGAATGTACCAAGTGTATCAGAAAAAAAGGTTTATTTACTGGGTGATTTGTAACATTTTTTACGCCCTAGTTCCTTTGAAAGTGTATTATTGCCTTATCACCGTTTATTATTTGAAGTTTGTATTATTTACTAAAGAAACAGTTCGCTAGCAACACGTATCGGTATTCCAATGGAATGTTTGTTGTCAATCATTCCACAGATTTGTATGGAGGTCTTGTAACAAAGCAGCATGTTGAACAGACATAGCGGCGCTTACTATGAGAACTTCAAGCGGGAATGATTCCATTCTAAGAGAGACGTTGCTATGTGAATTATAGTGTGCCGTCTCGCTCTTTCAGTGGTAACAATTCAGTTTTAACGCTTTCATAGCATTCAGAATACAGGTTTATTGTCCGTGTATGTTGCTTGATGTTACATTTAATTTGTACATATTTATTATGTTTAGACCAATATGATTAACCGTTTGCTTGAATTTTCAGTTTTTAATGGACTTTTAGTAGTTTTTCTCTTCCAGACGTAAAAATTTGACGTTTGACCGTTGACGGAATCGACGTTTAATTTTTCTACTTCTGGAAGAAGAAAAATATATGAATTGTAATTTCCCTTGAGTTTAGAGAAAATATTTGTTGAATAAGTAAATGAATAACGATAACCACTTAAATAATTGTTAGTTATTTGCAATAATAACTGAGTAAGGCATTGTGATTGAGTTTCTGCATTAATGTAAATTATATGGAACTATGTCGTCGATGATAGAATGAAATATGTTGACTATCTAAATAAACAAGTTGATAAAATTATTTGGGACTTTTTTGTTACTCTACCTGTACAAACCCTGGCTATGAAGGATTTTTTCAGCTGTTTTTTACTAGGATATCTGAGAGCAGAACGCAGTTTTTATTGAAGATTTAAGAATTTGTATCATTGAAGTAGGTTGGTTCGTAACTATTTCGTAATGATACAAATTATAAACTAACTTCTAAAAGCACCCAACAAATAGGGCACCCAACGGAGCATACGATTACCGATATTATCGATTTTATGAAATCCACTAAATAGTTAAAAATTGATCTACACCGTCTCGCAAACTTCAACAAGAATTTCAACGCCCAATCGTCACATGGAAAACAGATCATACCTACGATACTAAGATACTACGATATTAAGATCAATTAACCTATAAATAGCAAATCAAACCTCCCAAGTTTCCCCAGACAGGTACTTCAAATATCTGCGAACAACATAAAAACGATTCAGACATTGATTACTTTCTCCAAATAGGTACGCACTTTGTGTACTTTTTATGGAATCATTTCATCGAATCTCAAACAAAACAATTCTAATATACTTTCGCAATATCGCAGAAACAAAAGAGAAATCTTAAAGAGGTATTCGCGAAGTTATTCCAAGAACAATTTTTCCTGTAGTTATTTCACGTACTTTCGCCTTTTATACACGGAGCGACACAAAATCGAAGAATACATTTCAATCTCGTCGCTGTACAAAAGCATAGAGGCTCGAACATTAGTACACGTGACGTTGACAACTTAAGTTGTCTGATATTAGAAACTTTGGTAACCACGTGTACGAAGGACTGTATAGGCGATTGGAGCCAAATTTCGTTCAAACCTCGTTCCTTTGAAGTCATACCGAAATATATAAGGCCAACTTCTAAAAAGTATGCATTACTTTGATATGTACTGATTCGAGTTACTCTCTGAGGAACGAAACTAAATGGGATTTTTGATGATATGTTTATATTTAAACTAACCGAAAGATTTGAAACTGTTTTCGATAATTTGGCAAATACCCTCAAGCTTTTCTGTGAAACAGATATTTGCAGTAGAACCTACGCAAAAACATTTTTATCAGAGAAATGTTACGAAAATAGAAAAGAATAGGCAACAAATTAATGTTAGATATTTGTAATTTATAATATTTTGTTTCTTTATTCTTATTTTTATAGGTTTTTTTTTACGTATTCAAAAGGACTTACTTTGTACCTATCCACAACTCATAATATACGTGCCACCATGACAAACCGAGACTGACATCAGAAGTCAACAGCTAGCAAACAATATTCAGTGACACACAATATAGTCTGTCAGAACACCGTACAAATTGTACAAGAAAACAAAAATCATGCATCAATATTGTCAAGGGGACGCACTGTCATGTGTTGTGACGTCACATGCCATGTCGCTGAATCAAACATGAGCTTGTTTCATGAATACGAAGAGTATCTTTTGTTTAAATTCATAAGGTGCCAGTTTTTTTTTTTATTTCCATCATGGAGATGGGTGATTTGTACAGTATGGCTGTGTATTGAATTATTATGATTTTGTAGAAAGTATTGGTATGGTAATGGCGATTAACGTATCTATAAATTCATTTTTCTAATTTGCGGTTACATTCTACAACAATATATTAAATCGCCTTTTGGAACTCTTGTATTAAATCACACGGTTTTTCGTTGCCAAAAAGCTTATTGCTGTTTTATTTTCGAAGTTTTTATTAAGTAAAAAAGTGCATTTTATAGTTAGACGACTAGAATAGTGCAATTGATTGTGCAGACCCTAAATCGTAGTAACATAATACACTGAAAAAGTGTTTAAACTAAACAAAAAACACTTATAACGTGCCCACATAAACTTATCATAAAAACAAGTTATAAGTAAGTCAAAAAAATCCATTATTTTCCAAAAAATCAGTGTCACCTTTGATTCGTAGCTACGATTGTTCGAGGAATTTATATACACTCACTTTGAGAAGAAATCCAATTTATTTTCTGCTTACATAAATCCTTGAGTTTAACGAGTCTTCGTATGTTTGGTAAAACATAATTTACGAAAAAGTAAGTATATGTATAATAATATAGGAGACCGCATTTGTGTGTTTATTAATTATACAATGTACATCTATGTACTTACTGTAAAATGTTCTAAAACCATTCATAATTATAGAGTGCTCACAATTATTAGTTGCCAGCTGATAGAGTAAAATATTCAAGCAAAGTAAAATAGGTTATTTGTATAAAACTAAATAGAGTTACTAACAACATTCAACAAAAAGAAACGAGGCAATGTTCATGAATAAAAAATGCATTTTTTTTTTTGTGTACAATAATAATTTATGTTTTCTTAAGATAGCTTTCAAACTTGAAAATATTTCTAGAGATAAGAAATAAAACAATAACAACAGTGTTGTTAGGCTTAACTTCCCCTTTCCCTAACCCTCGTCTCCCCCATAAATTCCCTGACCTACAAACTGACGACATATTTTCTTGTCTACTGTTAATTTACCGGTTTTAATTTCCGCCCTCTTATTCAACTCACAAAATTATCTAACAACTTAACAAAGCAATTCGAACCTTAGATACAAAAAATAGAGTTCATTCTCGCAGTGTCTCGCTTCGGTTGTCAGGTGACTGCTATGTTTAGTGGTCCTTTGATGTCTTGTCAACGATCAAAGGATCGATTTTCTCGGTGGCAATTACTTATTAGAAGTCAAGGTAATGTATTCTTACAAATAATTGGGTATTTCTCCATTGTCGCTTTTTAATTTAAGTAGCCTAATGTTTTTGAATAAAAAAATATTTCTTTTTTGTTGAGTCTTTATAACGTAGATAAAACAACATTATCATAGTTAATAAAGGGCTGTTGTACAGATTTCTTCTTGTCGGATAGTTGATGTACAACCTGCTATCAGAGTTTTTAAGCCACAAGTAGGCTTCGGACGTGGCAACACACCCTTGAACAATTATCAGGCGTGCTTGTATCCGTACAATGTTTTCCTTAACCGATTTTAGCAAGTGATTATTATACTTTGTAATATTATGCACGTGAACTCGACAAGACATCGGTGCTCAAACCGCCCATTGTGGAACCATGTAGCTTTTACGTTTGTCAAATCTGTTTCTCATGTGGTGTGCAATAAAGAATATTCTGTCTATCTATATAAGTTTGCTCCAATGACATTACATTTGCCTTAACAATACGCAGTAAAGACATTGTTATGTGTAGTTTTCACTATTGTAACAGTACATTGCATGAGATTCTATTTCTAAGAATAGTGCTAGGAATGGAAAGCCTTGCGCGAGCATATTCCAAGAATATAAAATAATAGCGCTTAGTAATTAGCTATCTCGCATTGTAAATGAAAATTTCCTTTTGCGTTCTTGGTAATGTTAATTAAAATGCCATATAAATCTACACGTGGCTTGTTTATCTATATTAAAATATGTTATTGTTTTTTTTTACCACATTATTTATCAGAATTAAAGTTTCCTTTCGCTTCCTATCTTACTGGACCCACCTGAATTCCATTGTTTTATCCTAAAACAATTGCCTAAAGATATTCACCATCCACACCATTACACTGCTTTTGAGTATCACTAAAAATCAACAATACATATATTACAAAACTGATTATAAAATATTTAAAAGTACTTAATCTTGGTTTTAAGTTTTATCTCTAACACAAGATCAAAAGTTTTCCACCCAAAAAAATATTAAAAGGCGCAAAATCTTTAAAAGCAAATAAAAAAGTTCTGTAACGGGTCGTTTCTTTGAAGCATCGTTAATAGCCTATTAAGACGACAGTTTTACTAGAACAAGACGATAATTATGTGAAACAAATATTTTTTAACTTGCTCTTTAACTTTTTATTAAGGATCGCTGAACTCATGTTTCTATGAATTTGAGACAAAAGTTGTGACATTCATCATTTTTTGACTGACGCACGTTAAGTATAAAAAAATGACGATCTTGGAGCTACATAAGGATTTTTTTTCTCATATCATCAATAAGATACAGATTAAGTGTAAGCAGTTTCCACATTCTATATCGTAAGCTATTTTAATACTGAATGCTGGAAATAATTACTTTGATGTAAATACAGTAATCCTTCATAACAGTACCTGTAAAAAAAGTTAAAGCCTTTTTCATAGAATATCTGTGCATGTAAATACAGAGAATCGTGCGTCAGCTGCCAAATGTAAACGAGTCCAGTTAAAATATTTAACGATTTTTTTTTCATCACCATTTACACACTAATAACTTGTTCTCCATTATGCGTAAACGAAAAATTGACTTTGTATGGAAATAATATAATAAATTGCGTAACACTTGCTCAAGGCTAGTGGCTGGCTATGTCAGGTTTAAATACAAACTTACTATTTCTAGTTTACCTCGTCTTAAAGGAATAACGCTTGGCTAAAACATCAAAGGTTATAGCAAAATAGAAGGTGTTTTCATTTTGAAAGCGTGACTTAGATTTCTATAGAAAAGTTTAACAAATGAAGGAGTTGAGGTTAATGACCTAACCGAGGGTGTTGGTAGAGTTACACTTTATTTATAGCTGTTCATAATGTTTTGAAATTAATATTCATATTTACGGTAAGGAAATGTGGTATAAATAGGAAAGATTGATAGGAAGTTCTTCAATGTGTAATTTGAAAGTTTGTACGTTAATAACAGTAATTTTAACCGAAAATAAGTTAACATATTGTCATATTGTGTGACATTTGGACATTTCGCATTGTTTATTAAAATTAGTATTTCTGCGTATTTGGATTCTGCGTATTCAAAATATTTGAGATAATGATCACATTTACAAGAAATATTCAGACTTCAATCTATAAAGAAATCCAACAAAGACCTTTGTCCAATTCTAATACAGAAACCGTAGCACATCGTTATGGGAGCATGTTAATGATTTACTTTCCGAGAAATCAATTTAAGAAGAGCTTTTAACAATAAGAATATAAGAATGTTTGAATAAAAATTCTTGTAATTCATTGATTTCAATATCAGCCAAATCATTTCAAAGAAAAACCAACCAACAATGCGAGTGTTATTCGTTTAATTCAAAGTAACTTGGTAATATCAGATTCCCTTCCTTTTAATTTTAAAAGGTCCCAATCTACTGCGAAGGCAATTAAAATGAGATTATGGTCAGAATAAAACCAATTTTGTCCGGTTTATTACGAAATTCCATTTCATATTTGGCGAAAAATAACGTGGATTTAATTTAATTCTGGGTTAATGAATAGGATGTTAAAAGAGCTTTAGTTTTACATTGTCAGTGTGATGGGATAAGCTGTGATATATCTAGAGTTAAATTATCAAAGCCTCGGGTCTAGAAAGGCTTTATTGATGAAAAGGTTTTGTTTTGTTACAATATTTTACTTTAGTGGCTTGTGTTAGAAGAGAGGCTTAGTGGTCAGACTGTGTGTTGCGTCTTATTTTAGATCAAATGTGCAGTTTTTTAATGAACTGATTATTTTTATGAAAAGTTAAATATCCCACTCCAGTTACCTAATTACAAAACAAAACACAATATTATGTCAAAAAATATTTGAAAGAAAACCTCTGGTTTCCCCATCTGCAAATTACATCAACATAATAAAATTCGCTTAACAAAACAAACAACATCAATACTCCCAAACAGTCACCGAAACAGCTCAGACCCGTCCCGAGCAAATTGCCTTACAATCACTCCGAAATATGAAAACAAAAACAATATAAGGCGAAAACGGACTTAAATTTAGCAAATTGAACGTCTGGCGAAGAACAATTGTTGGTAAAAGTATTGTTTATTCTTAGGGCAATAAGCATTATATCTAACATGAGACTTGCGGCTCCCTCGAGCCTCATTATAAAGGGCTTATTGAGCTCGCTAGTGGTCCAAATGTAGAAGGAGATTGAGAATATTTGAATAGTAAGCTGCTACAACGTAGCTGTTTACTGCTACGATTGCTACGGAGTCCGTAGTCTTAATGTTGTGCTACGCTAGACGTTTCGTAGGCTTTTCTTATGGTGATGTAATTCGTTTTGTTTGTGATTGAACAAAAATAAATATTGTTGTATGTTTCAGACATTTGAGGATTAGGTCTCAGACGCGAGTGGAGTAGGGATGACACTCGAGCTTATAACATAATGGTTTCGATATCACAAATGTCCACCTACTTGTGAACTTGATACTCAATAATTTGCTATATATAATACCGAAGTCCTATTAAACATTACGTTCATTTCTTCATACATTTCAATTAATCTTCAAATATGAATAGATTTGTCGGCAAACCTCGTATGTAAAACATTTGAATCACTTGGTTACGACATATCAGTATGTGATTAATCATACACAGCCAAACAAGAAACGTTTTTTTTTTGTACCACACAAGTATCGTAGCGATCGATAAGCCGCGGTCTGGCCTTTATCCCGGCCTATAATACTCGTATTTGTACCTCATACAGTCGCACAGTAAGCAATACGCACCTTACACGACCCGGTTATTGTAACCCAGGTTTATATTATACTAGCCGTAGCCCATGACTTCGACTTCGCAAATATCGGTTAAGGCTGCAAAAATATTACCCCTCTCTACCGAAGTCGGTTATAAGGTAGCCTATCTGTTAATCCAGGGGTACAGCTAACTCCATCAAAATTGTTTTAGCTGTTTGAGTGTGAAAAAATAACAAACATCCATACTCACAAACTTACATATTTATAATATTATATTTACTTATTATTTCATATTTACTTTACCAGGCCTGCTTACTGAGTCTGGTAAAGGGCTCCATAAAGGCTCTATGAAGAATAGCACTAGTACTAACTTTTTCCGTACCTACTTTCAAATTTGATCGATAGATGTTAGAGCGTTTTCAGCCAACCAGATATTTTCCACGTTTATGATCGTCTAAGCATTTGTGCCACTACGTTTGGTGCTTCGGCCCTATGCCTTGACTCGTGTGGGCGCTAGGTGAAAAATACTATAATCAAAAGGTCTTCATGCTTGTTTTCTTCTTCTAGTGGCAAGTTCTGCACAGAATAAATAAAAAATCAAATATAAAACTAAGAATTAAGGGGTTTTTAAAACCTTTGATGGTAATATAATTACTTATCATATAACAATATGCCTTTAAAAAGAGAAAATCCATTCTACTAGAGTTATGGTAATAATCTTTATGGCATGGTAGTACAAAGTTCACAACATTGAACGAAACCCACAACAAAGGTATTTACAACAAAGTAAATTAAACTCGGTGTAAATTTAACTGAGACTTAGTAGTCAACGATCATTCCAAGACCCCTAACTTAGAGCTACTGAAATTAGAAGTAAATAAATCTGCAGTCGGAGTCCCACGTATATTAAACTACATTGTAATTTAGTGCACCTCTGTAAGGAAGCGTTTCCATTGCCATAGAGCTAAGAGGAGTAGAGTAAAACGGAACGTGGATTGGCCAATCACATTGGTCTCAATTACTTTTTAAACTTCGTCAATTAATGCGGAGTCGTAAATATTTGGCTAAATCTAAGTACACTGCTCTACTAAACCTAGCTCTACTTTTAGTGAGAATACATCCTAAGCGTAGTACTAAACACGGAGTAAACATTTGTTACTCAATTTTATTGCCGTTTAGAAGGAAACCTGAACGATACGAGATGAATGTGAAAACTTTATTACTAGCAAAAGGATAAAAATGTTGTGTTTCTGTGTTTCTCTGTATTGGCGTGCAAGGAATGAAAGATACACAAATACCCTGCATAAAAGTGGCATTTTTCAGTGGTAAAGAAGCTAAGTCATACTTGCTGAATTGCCCAAACTGTCCGCATACCTAGACTGTGGCTAATTTAATCCTCGCCAATGATGCTGCAATTAATATTGCTTAATACTGGGCGCATTAAATATAGTAAAGTTTGTATCATTGACACGAAGAGAAGAGGACTAATTATAAAGAATCCTCAACCCTATGACGTTGTTTTTTCGATGCCTTTATATTTATTTTAGTATTCAATTCAAGTATAGCGTACTAACGATAACCAATTTGCTACCAACTCGTGAAACAGTATATAAAAATAACATATTCCCCTCTTTCATACGAAAATGACGTTACCGAGAGACTTCAATTTTCTTATAATATTTCTATGTAAGGTAAATTCAATCGAGTGTATTTCTTTGTTTATTTTTAGATTTGCTAAAATTGGAAAGAAAATCCCGGGTTCGACCCAATTCACGGGAAGTTATGAATAAAAAATTGTGTAACATTAAGGAGTTGTGTCAATAGATTTGTCAGAAACAGATTTTTAAATTATATGCTATATTCGGTTTCAGAAATTCGTTTTCTATAGTTCACTGCTCTTATATTCGTTAATAACACAAACCATCAAAGACTTAAAAATTTTACTAAACTACAAAAAGTTTCGACACCAGCCTTCGTATTATTCACACTTTATCTATTTAAACAGAATCGAATTGCAAGAAAGTCAGTTGATGCTAAGTATCAAAAATACTACTCACCCTTGTCGAAAAAGCAAATGAAATGTTCAAAAGACTGCCAGCGTGGTCACTTCCAAGTACATAGATATTGGACAGTCCGCACTCAAACTCCATACTTTATGCAATTTATGACTAAAAAAGTGTCCCAGATACCCCAGCCCCGCCTATAACCGTCACTACTTCACCTCGGGAAACTACTGAAGAAGATACTCAGAGTATATTACGAGCAGTTTATGAGGATTTTCCAACTGTCCTCTTTCGTAAAGGGACGTAAAACCATTTAAATGATCACACTAACCCACATTTTATTGGCAGAAATTTATTTGTATAAAAAGCATTTTAAGTCCTGACCATGGGACATGCCCTTTTGACGTAAAACCAGAAAGCAAGATTGCAGTTTTTAGATCTGCTACTTTGTCTATAAAGGAAAATAGGAGTTGAAAAATGTGTTTGAATATTTCACTTTTGCCCTGAAACTTTAATAAAGATTTGGATCGCGCAATTTATTGTATCCTTAAAAATCGATTTTTATATACAATTTAATATCAGGACAGTAAAAGGCACATCATATAATTAACTCAATCACCTTTGACATTTGCCATATCCACAGCTTCTCAGCTCCAAGTCCCAAACGCCAGTAATACACTGGCCCACTTAACTTTTTGTGTGCTTAGAGGAGCCCCTGTTAAGTTATATTACTCCGGGTAACTCGACTTACTGACGGACAAGCCTATCCGGATCCTCAACACTAGTTTAATTTGTCGGTGTCACTCGCATGTTTTATGACGTAGAGGGGTTGATGACGTCCTTTTATCTAAGTTGGTTGATATACATCCACTGTATAAATGGACTAGAAGAGAGGTAATTAATTTTCTCTAAAGGAGAAAGAACTATCGAATAGAAATGTATAGTGAAAAAATATCATGAAAGTTGATTGATAACCTGACTTCAATTCGGAAGGAAGTTATTATTTCATCAGCTTTTATACTGAACGCGTAAAAAATCCAAAGTAAACGCTAGGTAGTTTTACTTTAATCTTCAAAAATCCAGTAAGTATTCAAATTCAAGTTCAATACGTCATAGTGTTTTCGTCTTTTGAGCATTTTTTTAACAGTGACCTACTCACTGAATTCTATTACCCTCATTTTATATATTTTGTACGTATACAATCATATTGAATTTTACGCATGTACGTCAAACGGATACAGTTATACTGTAACATAAGCTTTAATAGTTCATAAACCCCTTTTGGATCAGTTCCTTACCGGAAAGCACACTAGAAAAACACGAACGATATCCACCGACCCGAAGGTTTACGACGGCCGACCATCAGACCATCAGGCCATTAGACCTACAGACCATTAGCCTATTAGACCCATCAGACCCAATGGTCTTGCGAGACCAATGCTTTTAGACTAATCTTTTCATACAACGTTAATATCTGCAGCTACTTACGTTAAGGTAAAAAGCCTGTTTTTTTTCCAAATATTAGTGTAATGTTGCGAGTATTTAGAAGCTTTAGTCTCTCTTTACTATATTACTTTTATTTTATAATAATAATATAAAGTTTTCTCGTTGTTGAAAAAGACCTCTGCGCCACTGGCTGACATTGACAAGCTAGTACTGTTATTACGCTAAAAATCACGTACCTACTATTAAAAAAAAATAATATCCTCTCGACTTTTTACGATAGCAAGATTTTTTTACGTATACATTACATTTTTTCTGTAACAGTTTTTGTGAGACAAAAGAAGAGCATCAATTTGTTATAACTATTTCTAAACCGTAAAAAAAAGAAAAATTCGGGTCGATCAATTTGAGCTGCTTAAACTAAGTACCTGGTTAAGATAAACGTTATAAGAGTTACAATTTATGACTTAACGTAAGCTGAACCGAAAATCGACACAAACACAAAATACCTTATTGTACCGAGTCTCCATCATATTCTAAAGCCAAACAATAAACAAAATTCATCTCTACCATCATAAATATAAAGTCCACAGTAACATAAATAAGAGTTTGAATATACAGATATAGAATCAGTTTTGCGAACGCCTCTTAAATAACATGACATACAGATTGAAAGCAGGACATAGAGATATGACTTTACTGTAGGATGAATGGGGTTTCTGTTATTTTGTGAAATGGCTAGACTTTCAGATGTCAGTTGTATGGATGATTTACATTTATCGACCTTGTTCGTTAGTCAGGGAGGCTGAACAAACTTCAATACATCAGGTCACTGTGGCTAGTCATAGTGAGGTGATATTTTAAGAAATATGATACCAAAGTTAAATGTATTTTTGATTGTAGAGATAGATCTCAGCGCTAATGAGCCCTGTGCCTCGATCTCCGAGTGAGATAAACTTTTGAAAATGATGTAAAATATTTGTGTTAAATCTAAGGGGAGTAAAACTTTCCATGATACACAAATTAATTACTTAGGACGTGAATTTTCAAAAAACGGAACTGATATACATTAAACTTACATGACTGTAACGATTTAAACCCATTTCATCTGATATTGAAAAATTTTCGAGGTCTTGTAGTAATTTCAAAAAAATTCTGAAATTATCCAACTCTATCTGCAACTTTGCCATAAAGTTAGTTTGCGCCGAATTAGCTTCATGTTTTAGCTCTCTGAAGCAACATGTTACAATATTTTATAAACATTTATATCATACGAATGAAAATGTAAAACCAACGAAGAGATTTAGTTACATTAAAACTAACAAGGTATTTTCAACTCTGGTAAGAGTTTACTTGTTAATTATAATTTTTATAATAACTTTCGAGAGAATGATTCATACTTAAGAGATATATGTATAACGGTTTACGATTTACGGGGCCATCCCGATAAATACGCGTGAGTAAACCGTTATATACGAGTATCTCTTAAGTATTAATTATAACTATTCAAAAATACAAAAAAATATTTAATTCTCTTTCTACCTAAGACGAATTCTCATTAATTATTTAAGATATTTCTTTGAGAAAGGAAACAAACGCGAATAATAATATACGATACACCTAAAACAGAAAAAAAATACTTGTAAAATAAAAATAATTAACAAAACACATCGTCCCCATTTTACCAAATAGCTAAAGTAGTAAAAAAAACCACATAAAACTCAAGATTTACGAAACTACTCATATAGCAAAATACATAAACAACATTTACTTACAGAAGGTAGTTTCAGACATATTTTTATTAGTGTCTTACGAGCCTTTATTTGTTAAGTGATCAAAATTGTAGTTTTATGTCGTACTCCGGCGCTAATGACCAGGTAGTGCCATAATGGAGTCATTTACACTAACGCAGTGCTATTTATACAATAATAGAGACTTATGAGACCCTGTTTACGGTAATGGCCGCTCTGGTTTTTATTTTTAAGCTATCATTAATAGAGAAAATAGTGTGGAACATTAAGTGCTTTTTTTGCACCTGATAGCGAGAGAGTTAAACCATTCTTCTGCTACATAGGCTTTTCTTTGCTTTATTGCCTTCAGCATCCAGTCAACCCAGATTTGGCTCAACTCCACATATAAGGTCAAACATCTGCTTCTATCTTTCACTGGGTGACATAGAAATTTGTCAAAACCACAGTAACTTAGAGACAGTCAAAAATATAAACAGATTAAAAATACAATGTTTGAGGACTCTTAGTATGCTTACAAAACCTAGTCAGCTGTTATAGTTGCCCATATTTTATGTACGACAAGCTTTTTTAGCTTAACCCTTAGTCGTCATATAGTGTACAAACATGATTTCTTTGCACTCAAAAAAAACAATTGATTGAGCAGCTAACACTTAGCTCTCTCATTCTCCCTCTCGTTCAAAAGACGTGTCTTCAAAGTAGGCCACTGTAATTCATCTCACATCCTTCATCAAAATTTGCCTGTCATCGATCATACATCACATCTAGCGTATCAGGTGACGGATATGATAAAATGTGACGTTTTACAAATTGTTTCCTTCTTCAAGGGTTAAGTAAAAGCCTCTAGGCTTACCGAGATGTGGGTCCAAACGTGAGAGTGTTATGCATTTCAATACGGCATGATATGGGGTTCTATGGCTATTTGCGATGGCATTGTAAGGAAACAAAAAAGGCATTTTTTGTTCCTATTTTACGAAAGCAAAAAGTAGAGTTATCTGATTGCCTTTGTAAAAAAAAAAGCTATATTACGTAATTATAATTGTCTGATATAATAATATGTTTGTTCGTTACCCTAACTGAAGTTTAATTACAAACTGTTTTACGTCTCACTCATAAACAAATAAAAGTGGCATTTCAAATAACGTTACAATATTCGAAAAAGAAATTAAAGTACTTGTCATTTCAAGCTTTTATTAATGAAATATGTATGTATATTTTTGTTTTGTATTATTATAAGCAATAAAAACTCGCATTGAACCCCATTCTCCTTTTATTTTATGTTCCTTCGTTTGATATTCAAATGCGCACAATAAAGTTTATTTTCATTTATGTTTTATACATTTTTCTCTGTTTTTTACCTTTTTTTCTATATTTTATTTGCGTATTTAGGTTGTAGCGTCGTCTGCAATTTCGTAATAGAATGTTATCCACTTTTTGGCCCATATCATTACTTATGTAGCAATATCAGCTATGAAAATAAATACGTAAGTAACTGTTTAATAGATTGTTTTAAATACAGTTTATATATTTAGGCCACCCAAAGCAAAGGTGCCCAACACAAATTTAAAGTAAAAAACAACACCTACGTTTTATTTATTTTTGTCCTTAATTAAAGGAGCCCGTATCCTGAGATACTTTATTTGTACTTCGAGTCTTAGATATATAACCAACACTTAAAAATATAGTGCTAAAGTACATCGCTTTACCATCTAAACATAGCTTTCTTGTATGCCATTTGTTTCGATACTTTCACTATGACATGCCAATTGAAGTCCATAACCCAATTTCCCCAAAAACCGGTTATCGAGAACAACAAAAAAAAACAAAATTCATTAAATTTCCAACTAACACGACCGTTATTCAACTTATTCTCGTCGACAGCTGTACATTTCAATTTAAAAACAAAAGAACAACTTTTGAAGGTCGTAAAATCCGATACTTTTGGGCATTACGCTGCGAACGGAATTTTCTAAGCGTCAGCTAATTTGTCAAAACTTTTTTAATTGACCTTCTTCTGAAGTCATTCATTGGATATTCTGCTGATTAATTAACTGACGAGGGAATTTCTTTGAGTAAGTATTATGCAACCTAATGTTTTAATTTTCTTGTGTTTATATTTTCTATTTAAAAATATTTGCTTTTCTAGTGCTTGAATATGAAGACCCTAATCTAGGGCCTCGTATGACTTAGGCCAAACCAAAAGTAATAAATTGCCTATAATCTGATTTTCTTAAACATTAGTTATAGGATGTGTTTTTGCTACATCACTTTAGAATATTTAGCTTTTAAACCAAACTACTATGACCTAACGCGATTTTTATACGGAAACAAATTGGTCACCGCGCTAGTGGTTGGCGTGTCAGTGCAAAGTAGTGCTTACAATATTTTCCTCCGTGACACAAATTAAGGTGCACGTTACAGTTTGATGGATTCCCAGTACTTGTTAAACAAACACGAATACTGTCGCTAAACATGTAATCGCGATGCAGTATTAAAACGATAAATTGCTGCGCCAATTGCTATTAAACCAAATTTGTAAAATTGACGTTACAATCGGTATAAAGGTGTTTGTCCAACGTGGTCGATATTGGGATGATAACGATAGACATGAAACGCCGATTTAGTCAGATTTACTGGAACACTTTCGATGACTGCTTGTGCACCGCTATTTACCTAATGTTATACCCAATTCGCAAGATTTTATTATTGTTATTTTCAAACATTTGGAAATATAAACTAATTGATAAAAGGGAAATTAGTAACTTTGATGTATATCTAGGCAATACATAATAATAGTAATATCCGGATCGATTTTGGCCACGCCGGCTAGTGTTACTGAGTTACTGTTAGTGCACAAGCATGTGCGCAAGCACAGTACTCGCAATTTTTTTCCTCTGATCGGCAATCTGACACAACCGGATTGATATATCCGGGCACAGTGTTTCGGAAGACTCGTAAAAATGTGAGTAAATTTTTGCGAGTCTTCCGAAACACTGAAGCTGTGATTTTTAATTATTTCTAAAACGGATACAATATTCGAAAAGTTGGTGCGCACTTTTGACTTAGCATTCTTGATGTCTTACCACTTAACTAGGCTATCACAATTTTTAACACAAAAACGACGATTTAGCAAAGATAAACTTTTATTTCGATTGTGGACAAATATCTAGAAAGTTTGAGCCTTCCATTAACAATCAAAAACTGGATAAGAAAACAAATCACGTCAGGTTAAACTAAGTCTTCATTTTCTACTAATACAAGTGTGAAAATAAATACTCACTATAAATAAAACGTTACATGGCATTTATTTTTCCATACATTATGTACAGGTCAGAAAACTGTTAGAAAGGAAGGCACTACGTCTTAAAAGGTTTTCTTTGAAGGCAACTGAAGCGTGTGAGCGGCTTAACCAATACCTTGTATATACTTCGTATTGCGGGGACGAACATGACTTGTAGTTATATATAAATTTGTGTGACCTTAAGATGTTAAAAGGCTAGTTATGATGTATTAATAAATGTATGAACCTAGTGGTAAAGAATGGTGAGATAGTACTTATTTTTCTCAAATCATTGAAAGATATATGTAATTTAGGTCTTAAATTAAACATATAAAATACGAAACAGTATACTACTACTCAAATTCCTCCTCCTAGGAGGTGGGTGTCCATGAGGAGTTCTCCACCTTAACAAAATAAAACTGCTTACTAAACTCAATGTACTTCACAACTCAACAGTAGTCGATAGACTCGTAACACAATAAACTATGTTAAAACACTTGATAGGATAATGCCAATACTGTTCTTTAGATATTGTCTGTAAGTTACAATTAATATTCCACGCATACACGAACAGTACACGCATGAAAGTAAGGTTAACATGGCAATAGCCTCACCTGAGATTTTACTTAAACTGTAAAACTTTTTTTGAAACAGGTCATAAGTTTAAAGCAAATTGAACCTTATGGCTTTACGCGTAAGGCTCAAAATAGTATTAAAATATGATTCTGTATCTTTATTGTTGTAAAATTAAGGTATCATTTTAATACAAACTCCAGACAAGGTCAATAAACAATTGATATTCGTCGCTTAAAAAAGTCTTTTATTCGAGATCTTCATGAAGCCAACTGTTACTGTTTAATATTAATAACGTCGGCGATGTATTCATTTCTAAAGCCTTTTGTTTGGTTTTCAGAAGTAAATCCTTGAAGTCAATATGTATGGAAACTGTTATACATATTTATATAGTATTTAAGTGGGTTTGTATACTCGTGTGTGAATCTATGCCGATGATTATATTAGGCTTTCCTTTTCACTAGATAAAACTCAATATTTCTATTTTAGTTCTAGGAAAATTTTACCCAGTTGTGTGGCATTCAGAATGATTTGTCCAAACAAAAACAAAATAAAAAGGTTTTTATTTCGAATAGGCCTTCTCAGGCAGTTTCAAAACGTTACTGACTTTAGTTACTTAAGTATTGTCCCACAATCATTAAATTTTTCACGATTCTGATTGATACATGACTTAACGTAACCAAATGCAACAAATCAGGCACCAAATCAAAAGAAAACCATTTTTGACACTTCAGAAAATTTAAACCTTACCAAAACCATTTTCGCATTAAAAAGAAAAATCTTTTACAAAAATTCTTATAATCCAACCAGCTGTTAACTTTAATAATAAGATTATCAACGGATACAGTTCCCGAAGCTGCGCAAAACCCAATAATATTGTTTAATTAACTAAAGAAATCCGAACTTCTAAAGGAAATCATTGAGGGTGTATTTTTGCTTATAATCCGGCGTTTTTTCCCGGGGATTGGGAAATCATTTGTATTCAAGGAACGCGCCTTAATGATACGATATTAGTATTCATTCCTCACAACGTATATGTATTTTAACAAATCCCTATGAGGCATGTTAATTTTTATAGCCGTGTTTGACAATAAAATTTGTAGAATTTTTCGAATTCTAAACTGCTTTTTATTGGTTTCGGATTTTTTTTCCGGGATGCGCGTATGGATCACAACTTTACAAAACATGTATGAAAAAGAGTTACCTTACGCATTTAAAAGCAATAGCATTTTTTTATGTATATTTTTATTATTTTATGAGAATCACGAAATTACGTTACCAAAATATGGAATTTTCTCTTACAAACATCCATAAAACTGCATTTAAAGCGTAAAAAATGTAGTATCCCAGATTTTACAACCGTTAACAGGTAATCAACACCCATAAAACTGACCATAACATATAGCAAATTAAAAGTACTCACCGACATCATTTAACGTCACCCGCAGAGTGTCAAAACCACACACCGGCCACAGACTAACAGAATGACGTATGTACTGTCATGACAGAGATGTATGACGTCATTAGGACCATACAATGATGGGGTTCTGGTGGCTACCAGAAGGGACAGCTCACTGGTTTGTAAGAAATTATGACGTTTGGCAACTAAATGGCCGATTTTGCAACTAATTGGTCGATTTTTGAAGATTAACGAAACTGACTAAATACGAACGTAGTTTTAAGTCATGAAATTCTTTGCTTGTTATTGACGATCTCTATTTTTTACCAATAATTTAGAAAGCAGCCTGACTTTTATAGTATCTTACAAAAATAACTTTAGCCTGCTACGACGCGCGACGTTCTTTAAAATAATCTAGATTTTTTCTATAATTTTCTATCGATTTCATCCAAAACTTCATATTTCTGATTTAATAAAATACTGTCTATTATTCATTTATATTTCTGTGTAGGCACTCAGTATACCAATTTTATTTATAGACCTTTGAGATATACCTACAGATTCGAGGAATCCATGTATGTATGTGTGGTAATAATTTGTATAAACAGCTCCCCAGAAAAATATGTTCTCAGAAACTGTATATTGGAATTTATAACAAACGATAATGAAAAATTGATTTCAGGGAATTCAATGAATATTAGATTTGTTTGATTTTTTTCGGATTTTTCCATGGTAAACGAATTTTATTCATTACTTTGAAAATTAAATAATAACGCCACTTACAGTTATGTAAATGATTCTAACGATAACCCATAACATCAAAATCGGTTCAGTCATTCAGTGGTTTTGGTGGAATAAAAAGACATGCAAACGCACATAGTTTACAACTTTGGAAAAAAAATACGCTATTTAACGTGCAAAAATTTAATCAATAATCGGATAAAACCAATATTAATACCAATATTAAAAACTTCAAAGAAAAACGAAAAACAAAAGAAAATGGATAATACAAATAAAACGTACAATAAATAAAGGAATGTCCGTATCATATCGGGTCCCGACGGCATCTGTAATATATTGGCTCGTATATACCGGCAAGGGTTTATTAAGGGCTAAACATGATAAGCCCTCTGCTGCCTGCTATCGGCGATTCTCTTATTGACATTATTAGGGATGATTCGGAAAAAGTTTATGGTA
This sequence comes from Chrysodeixis includens, assembly GCA_941860345.1. Lineage (NCBI taxonomy): Eukaryota > Metazoa > Arthropoda > Insecta > Lepidoptera > Noctuidae > Chrysodeixis > Chrysodeixis includens. The sequence goes on along the minus strand of OW796091.1, from coordinate 1,402,628 downwards.
TCGTATGGGTCAATGCTTAAGATGAATTTATGTTAACAAGACTTGAATTTGATATGCAATTCAGAAAAAAATTCACAACCATCAAAATATTTCTTTAATATTGAACTAGGTATCAGACACAAAGCAAATATTAGAATTATTTTGATGTTTTCAAATATTAGCATGTAAAATAAAACATTACGACGAATAGAGACTCTTCCTTTTTGAACTCGGTCGATAATATTGTGTAATTAAAAAAAAACTTTTAAGTTTTCAATATACAGTACGTTTTTTACATAATTCGCTATTTTTTCTATAATAAGCGAGATTCTCTAATTCTTGTATGAAAAAATATAAGATTGCACTCTGTTTGAAGACTTATGCAATACCCGTTTGAAATATAAGCATCCCTACTGGCTGTCAATAGAAAGGATTTTATCAACTACATTTTGTCCAGCAATCCCCAAACTTCACGGATACGATTAAAGAAACCTCTTAAAAGTGACAGTCGCATTGCAAATTGAGCAAGCGTGCTCTAAGTATGTTCCTGAAAAATGGTACAGTTAACGGAACAAGTCTTGCACCAACACACCATGGGCCTAGTCTTTATCCTAACGACACAAGGTCGATTTTCAAATACCATTGGTACCGGTTTAATGTTGTTGATTATACATAAAGGAGAGTCCATTTTTCTTGAAATAAATGGAGTATAGCACCACGTTCGTGTCGGTCGTAGTTTAAAGAGAATAAAGATTTCGTATGTGGAGCTTGTCTGCGTGGCAACTGCAGATTTCGCTCGGCCATTATTTATAGAAACTATAACAGACTAAAACTAACGTTGAAAGTGATTTATACAAACGTTTTCAGATGAAACATTAAGTAAATGGAGAGAGAGTTCTATGAGGATGAAAAATGAACTTGTGTTGTTATAAATATGTATAAATTATGTATAAAATATGTTATAAATTGTGAAATATGAAGTAAGTGCGGCATTATCAATAATAGTAGAGCTTAGCCGAAAGTAAACATTATAATATTTGTTGAGGCTCAAAACATCACTCATAACAATTTCCTGATGACTAAATAATATTCCTGACCTGACCTTAAAACCTTAAACCTTAGACCTTAAACCTGATCAAAAGTAATGTATTAAAAGATAGAGTCAGACTGTATTAAAATCGAAAAGTAGAGCAAAACATTAAAAGATGTAATCCCAAAATACTACGCAACGGTGAAGCCTTCCCTATTATTCATATTTATAAGAGAAATTAATATTAAACGGGATACCATGGTCCCGCCATGCTTTTTATAAATTAAACCGAATAGCCTTTTCATGTCCAGTGTAGCGAGCGAAATGAATTCAAATGAAAAATGATTTAATGGACGATGCGGCTTGTACCGGTTTAATATTACTTATTTTTATCGTTTTTATTACGATTTGTAATAGTAATGATTTTGTTTAGTATAGCCCAGTTGGAGGTAATATTGTTTACGATTTTTAATGATGGATATTTTTAAATCAATACAGTTTATGATGGATTATTAAGTACATTTTTGTACAGTAAGATAGTAGTAAATAAGTAGTAAGACATTTAGAATTTGTGTATTTTCACAAATCACGTGCGTAAAAACTAGAAATTTCTTATTTACGTCTTGAACATAAAATTGTGTTTCTAATACAAAAATACTAAACAAAGGAACTAATTCAATTCAAATATCATTGGACTGTCAACTACACCAAACATAGTGATGTAACGTCAGTGACGTAGCAAACGTAGCAGAGGCTACGAGTGCTACGCCGGTGTAGCAGCCCATTTATCATTTTAGACTGTATTGTATTTGACATATTTATTTCAGTGTATATAAGATGGATATGTTGTGAAACTGACGATAAGCATCACTAAGGTATGACTACGAACCCAATAACTTTTAGCGTTTAAAAATGTGAATTACTCGGATTACCTAAGATTAAGAGTCAGAATTCCAAGTCAAGGTTTAAAGATTACATCTATATTTCATCAATCTGGCGCTTAAAACCCCACAAAATAGTGGCAAAACTTTTAAATTTGACTGTTTTTTTAAGACATATTGCTACAACTCATAAGTGGTTCAGTATTTGGTTTACAATTCCATAAACCGTCTCATATGTTAAAAAACCTTAAATAAACAAAAGCTTTATGTATTTTCTGACTTTTGACCAAAATACAAGGAAGATTCTTCAGTAAAACGGTGTGAAAACAACTTAAATCACCCCATGTTTGCTTAAATCAGGACGTAGGGCTAGAACCTTTGTCAACGGTGCGGTGACGATACTACCAAAATAAGATACGTTTAAGAGGCTTTTCAGTATGAATAACACAAAGTTTGGAAACCCTATCAAAATAGCATTTCATAGAAATGATGGAAAATTTACCATGTAAAATACCGCATTCTTATTTTGGGAGTAATTGTACGAAACTAAATGTTTTCAAACAGTTGCTGTCAAATAGATCGTTAGAGATTGTAATGACAGTAATTAAAGACTCATGTTGAGTTCGAATTTAATCGGAAAATAATCGAGCGACCGAAAAAGCGCGTGCCTCAGATATGTATGGTATATGATGACTGTCACATTAGCCTCTAAAAAGTTCAACTGTATCTTATTCATACTTTTAGAGCAATCCTTTGTCAACTTAAGAAGAGATGGGGCAAAAATTATTTTTTTCAGTCACGTTCGGTAAGGGCCGGGATGATTTGTGGGACTCTTCCTGTTGCCCGTCATGGGGTTAGACCACTAAGGGGACTCTTTAATCAAACACTCATTCTCTTGAGGCCCTTTTTTGACTTAATAGAGGTTAGCAATCGTGACGCCCTTTTTTCTCGGTTGATGAGGATAAAGATTCCCCTTTTTGTAAGGTTTAAATTTTTGTCTTATACATTTTTCAGTAATCTTGACTAAAACAAAGAAAGAATTTTCCATGCTGTTCGTAAATCGCTGGACGTTCATATTAGGGATTGGAGGAATTTGAGGTTTCGTTAATGACCTGAATATAAATTTAGGGCACATAAACATGTAGGCAAGGATGAGATTTATCAATTTTGTATTCAGTCTGAATTCAGACCCAACAATTCAAATTGAGTCATGATATTTAAAACTACACCTAGAATTTTAAGTGAAATAATAAATACATCTACCCTTATTATTTTGTAGTTTACCTTCACACGAATAGATACATATTATAATGGCGAAAATATCACGCAGACAATAAAAATGAACAAAAGCAATAACATCCACCGTATAAAGGTCGGTTTAAAATTATCCTCCGAACAAACAAGGTATTCTTGGAAACCATCTAACGTTCAACCAAAATTAAAATCTTCATAACAGCAATATCAAAGTCGACTACATAAACAAGGGACATATCTCAAATATCAAAGGAAAAATAAAGGAAAATAAACAATGTTTTCGTGTTAGCATGCAAATACCATCACTGGCTGATCTCCAGATAATGAAAACAGGAGTCTCGGAAAAATTAAATACGACTCAACGACGGAAAAAGAATACTAATTTGTTCCACAAAGTTCGGCTAACTCCGGCTTATTTCGGAAAAGTTCGGCCCCGGCATGTCATCGCATAATTTATTATAACTTTTTCTGGAGTAAATAGTTTGGAACAATGTTATCTAATTAATATCGGGATTCGTTTCACGTGGAATAAGAAAATAAAGTAATGAGCTTTCTAATGTAATTAATTTCTTACGCGTGAGTTATCTGTATTCTTAGTTATTACAACTGTACAATAAATTTACTCGAAAGATTAAATACATTTTTTTACGTCAGTGGCCTACGGGTGAGTTTATAACTCTTACCAGGTTGTAAACCAACTATACGACACGATGAAAGAACAAATATCTGCATTATTTATTCTGTCTAATGTACAAATACTCTTAATAACATACTAATTAAAATAAGATATCTCATTTAATATCACTCATATTCATACTCAAGCTCTGCTTAGTTTGAGACTAGAAGGCGTTGCGGGAATGTAGTGAAAAAAAAATCGTCATCATTATTCTCCTGCCCTTATCCCAATTATTATTTGGGGTCGGTGCAGCATGTCCTCTTCTTCAAAAAAAAACAAATATAACAACTCCTTATTCAGTTCATGGCTCTATATTATTATTCTATCTGTACATACTTTCCATAAGCCAAGTTCAAAAGGTCCAAAAGTGTTCGTCACTGAGTGAGCGAAACCCTAAGTCACCGTGGGACAGTTCGGTATGTCAGAATGGGACAAGCAAGGGGTCTAATAGGGTCTGTTGCTGAAAAACTTCCAACGCCTCGAGTTCGGCGACGTGCAATATTAGGCGTGGAGATATTTGGATGGCGTTATGTAGGACGAGGGTATTTATGAATGAGTAATTTTATTCCGCATGGAAATTTGGCTAGTCATTTCTTTCTAGTATTTGTATGTTTTTGGTAAGTACTAGACGAACAATGTAAACCATATTAATTAATATCGCAATCCCAGATCAGAAAGTTAGTTTTAGCAAAATTGATCGTTGTTTTAAACTCATAACACACATTGATTCAATTGAATTTAAATAAACTAATTATAATAAAATAATCAAACCTTTAAGTATGTTACTGCGACCACATAAAACCTTTATCTCAGAAAGCAAAAGGTTTTTGACGTGTGAAAGTAAAACCTGTTGAAATAGAATTCAGATTTATTTTAGAGAGGTAGAAAAATAACAGGCTTGTTATTATAGTTCGGGCACAGAGCAGAGTAAACACGTGTCTCTATTGATAGCCTCGCACCGCTGTGGGCTGATTTTATTTGAGGTTTTGTGACAGTGGACGAACCTTTTGATAAGTAAAAATAACTAAACGGAGTGTGGTAAGTGTCAATTTGATCTGATACTAGAGAAATGATGTTTGCTTATTTATGAATTATGCACGAGTATCAAAATTATTAAACTGTTTTTTTTTTCTTTGTCTACGCGTAAAATGTGTCGTAAAAAGGTTATTTTCCAATGTAGTTAACTCAACAAATTACTGTGGTCGTATAAGGAAATAACAAGTAAATTTTAATTAATTCTCCAATTGGGCTCATTCGGCATAACACTGTCCTCATATAAAATTCCGTCGACTCAGCAGAAGGACAGCATCTCGAGTAAATATTTATGTCACAACACTAACTTGTGAGTATGAAAAATACAATATTTATGATAATCAGCGATGACTGTTAGAACAAACAAACGAACCAACTAACAACTGTTTCACAGTAACACAATAGTTATAAAACAGCAACCGAGCTTAGTATTCATATTGTACTTCAATTTCCTTGCAGTATTTTTATTCATGGACGTGTATTTTCACCTAAAACGTCATTTGAGTACATGTTCCTACCACAAACCTAGTACTTACTTACTAATCCAACACACAAGTGACGTGTCACGTGACTTCATGAAAAAGAAATGCATTTTAGATGAAACAAAGAAAAATCTAGAACTATATTCGAATGACCACCGGCACATCGCTCTATTTTTCCTCGAGCTCCAATTCAACGATTTCAATATTCCATCTATCGGCTATCTAAAACTGGGAAAGCTGCTACACATTACAGCGCTCGTAAAACCAATGTTTTAGGTACGTCGTCCAGGCGATGCTATGAATAACTAATAGCCGGAACTAACGTACCAACCGATTCGATTGCTTCCCAATCGGAATCCCAATCGGTTTGGCGTTGTCGGACGGTTTGTTGCTCGTGGGAAACGCCAATTGATAAAGGAAGTGGATTTTGAAGTATTTGTTGCGGTAGAGTTGGCTTGACTTGTTGGTCCTGTGATTTAGAGTTCTGTGTTCCTGTTGTAGCTTTGTAATGGCACGTGTACTTGAAATGGACTGTGAGAAGGAGCAGTAGAGAAATTGTTGAGAAATAGAGCTGGATTCAAATGCGTTTCACTTAAAGTTAAATAATTGAGACTTATGTGTAACAGCTCAAACTAATTTTATCCATGATCTATATTATCGATAATATTAAGTCACTTTTTAAGCACGTACTTTCTACTTTTTTACTAAAAACGTTTTCAATTTTCATACAAATGCGTTCGAGACAATTTTTTTTGTTTTTTATTTTATTTTGTAGTACAATGAAAAAGTTATACTATTTAAATACTTTTCAACAATTTCAAAGCCGAAGCTAAAAGAACAAAATAATGTCAAACACAGAAGCGCTCTTGCAAGTTGTGACCTACAGTGAACTGCGTGTCAAAAGATTCGCCTTTCACACACATCAAACTGCGACTTTGTGTATAGTCGCATATTCAAAGTAGGTATTTCAGAGTTTTGATTTTAATAGGTCAAATATTCATTAATCACTATTCAGCTACTTTCATTATTTTTACTTACTTACCTCTTGATGCAAGTACGCGTATTCTTAATTTTGCCATTGGCAATTAAGCCATAATATACAAAATTAAAACAATTTCTAAGGTAAAGTCTTTTAGCAGTATAGAAAAACAGCACTGAGTGAATAACCGCCCTTAATTGTCACGCTTGTTCTTTTTCTGTTAGATATGTATACAAATAGACTAGAGTAGAGAGTCACTGCTGGATGCGAGTGGCTAAAAACAAATCTCAGTAGCATGCACTTGGAGAGGCATGTGTTCAACAGTGGAATGCAATAGGCCGATGATGATGATGAGACTCACTTAGCAATGTGTCACTGATGAGTGTAATCGAAAATCTTTCTGCTATCTTTCACTGGTAAACATACCTTGGCCAGTCAGGTTTAAAGGCTACATTTTAACTGTTTACGATCAACTTTAGTAGTTCATTACGGCGTTATCCGTTGTAATGATATTGCTAACTATAAACTAAGCTATATTCAGTACCGTTAGATAAAGAACGTGATCTAGTCTTCGGAATTTAGTCTGGACTTATGTCTAAAATCACGATTTACTGTTTTGCTGTTTTTTTTTTGTGTTTTGTCGTAATTTTCTTGATCTGTATTGTTTTGAGGTTTATAGGAGGTTAATTTGTTTTTTTAACTATAATACTACTAGCTATTGCCCGCGACTTCACCCTAGCATTTGCTAGGGGAAGTCGGTAATAGCTGCAAAAACACACACCCTTGTTTGACGCTGCGCGCTGTAAGTTAAAAGTAGACAATGCGTTATACCAGAATGTCACCTAATTCTATTCAAAACTGCTCGTACCAAAGCGGTTAGTGAAGAGCGAAAAAAAAACAAACATCCCTTCATCCATCCATACTTACTAGTAGAATTAAGTATATAATATTTATGGGCTAGAAATAAGCCAGTTCTATAACCAAAACGATTTTGATATCTGGTTTCTTAAATTAAAAAGAAAAACAAAACAGTTGATTTCCGCTACTAGACAACATTATTCAGATTCGCTTAAACCCTAAATCAAATACCACTATCGATATTAATATCGATAGCACTATCGATAGAATTAGATATTTATCGATAATTACCGCTGGCAGCTCTAATTAATGCGACATAAAATGCAGGTGGCTCGCGTATATTAGTTTCCTGCAACTACCAACATTTATGAGAAATAGTTATGGCTTAGGAGAGCTCAAATATTACTGGTAATGGCTTTTACTAGATCGTATATTTGTATGTGATATTACAAACTAGGTTTGGTAAGAGAGTCATAATTTAAACTAGATATTTTATGTCTCTCTACAAGGAATGAAGTAGGTTTGTTTAAACTTTTTTCTTGCTACAATATTGGTATCGGTACTAAAATTTATTTTACTGTTTTATATGTTTAGGTAACTTAAATTTAGTTGTACGCATTTTTGTTACGCTTCCAAAACTTTTAAAAGGTCAAAAAAATAAAATCAAATTAAATAAACAATTTAAAAGCATGACCATTCAAAAATTCAAACGACACGTTTCCCATAAAAGTCACTAGAGCTGATTTCCCTTGCGTTCGGAAAGGAATACTGAAACTGTAACATAACAACAAAGTGTGCCATCAAAAACACATCACTGGGCTACGTGTGGAAGCATCTGTCAGCATCATAGATCTAATATTGTTCCCTAAGGATGGCACAAAAATTGCAAACAAACATACAAGTATTTCTCGGCAATTGTTTTGTACCTTACTCATGTTAACACCCCTGGGATTATTGTTTCGTTTTGTTCTTTGTGTGTAGGTGGGCAGCTTTTAGTGGTTTAATGCATACTATTAATATAGAGATAAGTTTGCATTTTATTTGGCTTATACTTTGAAATGATATACTTTGGAATTCCACCAAGTTTTAAGATATATTTATACATGTGTCAATGACATTTCAGATGAAATCCTTTTCAAGCATCCTTCTGCTGGTATCGCGCAGTTCATGCTTAAGCTATATCCCTACAGTGCCTTCGGTGGTTGAAGTCAGTTTTTCACATCAAAACGCAAAAAAAAAACGTCTCGTTCCTTCTTTCTTAGAAACAAATATCTTTGTAAGAGCTTATATGAGTTTATAACAGAAGTTGCTTAAAAATAAAGTAAAAATGACTATTATTTTTCAAAGTATTATCATTGATCATGAGAAAAGGCAACATTTTTTATGTATTTAATGCAGGTGGCCTCGCTAAGCGTTTTGTACTCAATAACTCGAGTGGTTCGTTGGCAGAGCATTCAATGGTAATCGGCAGCACTCAAAGATCTATTTCGACCTCATTAATATTTTTGTAGGTATGAGCAATTAAAAATAGGTTAGAATAATGCCTCTATAGTTGATTCTATGACTAATTCTTCGGCAACTATCTTGCTTCGTGGCTCACATTGAACCTAAAACTAAAAAAAAACAAGCAAAAAACAACATCTGCACACAAATAGCCTCAGTCAGCACCTGTTTTAATCTACCATTTTACCAACACCCTGTGTGTAGTAGATAAATAGAAACTTTTCCTGAACCTGTAACATGATAACGTCAATTTATTCGACATCGCTACACATTGTATGAAGCGGCGCAAAACCCGGACTGTCTGGAATACCCTCATCACCGACTGACAGACAAAGTGACAGACGACAAAACATCCTCGAAATCACTTAATGTATTCAGTATTTGTTTTAGATAGTAATAGATTTGAAGATACATATTTTTGTCTTCTTAGTAACGGCAAAAGCACCATCAAAGTATTAAATACATCCTTTTTAAAAATTACAGCATAGGATTTTAACATTATGACCGTTTATTAACCTCATAAGTCTTTTTTTCTTTGCCACCTCTACAAGAATACCTATGTAATGACGTCATAAAAGTCATGTTTTAAATGCAGTGCTACTATTTATCATCATCATCATCATTCCCATGCCCTTATCCCAATTATTATTTGAGGTCGGCGCAGCATGTCTTACTATGTAGTGATACTATGTTATTTTTATGTCTACACCTGTCACAAGATTTTCAGTACGGTATTGCTTCGGAAAGCCCAAAGAGTACTTAAACGTCAAATACTTCTCCGTGCTCTCGCCAACCCTAAAACAAATTCGGAGTTTACGATTGTCGGTAAGAGCTGCGATCGTATAGGTGTCTCACGAGGCTGCAGTGAATTAAATTCCTTCGATATTTATCTCCAACGTCCAACGTAAACGACTGGTTAGTAACAAAAGTACGTAACAGTCTTTAGATTTAACTATACAAGGCTCTACAAAGGAAATAAATAGTTTCTTAACTTGAACAATCTATACATTATTAAACAAAGGTGTGTGTGTGTGTGTGGGTGGTAAGTTTATGTGAAGGGATAGCTAGGTTTTTTTTACCAAATTAAACGACAAGTACTCTAGACTGTTTTGACTAGAATACACTAGAAATCTACAAATGTTCTTCCCATGAGAACGACATTGTAAAAAAGTACACGAAAATTAAGCCGAGATATTTACGAGTGCTTTAGTGTACTAAATAAAGCCTAACAATTATTGCCATTAACCATAAAATAGGATATCAAAATACTAGTTTTATGAAGTACCTTTAAATGTCGTTACTCTCCACATTTCCAAATGAAACTTTAAGGTGTCTTATTTAACTTTTATTTTCGTGAGGTGACATTTTACAGCCGGAGCCGAACATTTGCCACTTCTCCGCCTTTATTTTATTCGTTGCTATAAAGTTATATGATTTAAAGGTTGTTTCGTAGAGCTAGTTAATGTAGTGTAGAAATGGTCTTAATAAATGTCAGGGTCAATAAATATGGCCTAGCATTAAACTACGAGTGTTGTTTGTTGTATAGCGTTTACGGCCTTTCAGGTAGGCCTTTCAACAGTTTTAATTGATGTGCTTTATGACCGGTTTATTATATTTAATGAACTGATTTATTTCTCGTTTAATCATCTCACGTTTTCCAAAAACAATTGCTATCGCTGCTACTGCATAATGCAGTTATACTGGCATCCCGACTAACACAAATATTGCCGTTTACTACACGGGACTGTGCAAGTTTTGTATACATATGTATTGTATATTTTTCGATTACGCGTGAGTGTGGAATCTGAGAGTTCGTTGACGGTTACGTACTTGCATTGAATAAGTTGACAGGCATCAAAGACCAACGCAACCTCATATTAATGCTTGAGTTTGCTATTTATATCTATGACTACTGATGTGTGCAGCTTTCTGAAACACAACCACCACCTCAAAATACGACTGGCGCAGTTGTGTTCGCGTGGCGGCACACTATACGGCGTAGAGTGGCGTCTCGCTTTGATAGAGGTCATCCGTCGATATCGTGACCAATGTAAAAAATGATCGATTAAGAATAAAACGAGATTGAACAAAAAAATATCGATAAATAATGTATCGCTATAATTTCGACTTCAAACTTTGCACTTTAACAGCATGTCTATATTTCACGTTTTGATATTTTCGGCCATTTTCAAGAGTATGGTTCGGAGAAGGTTAGCTAGCACGGGGTAGTTTTGGCCCAAGAGTGGTGCGCGAAGCTGAGGGACGCATACCTGGGGATTAACCACTAATTAAACAAACATAATATATAACATTTTTACAATTAATTGTTGTTATGATACAAACTTTTCTACTTGCAGTAAACTTTTTTTTTCAATATAATTCTTACGTGCAGAGTGACACGAAAATCAGTGAACAGTAGACATATTACGATAGCAATACTATATAACAAACTTTTTTATTAATCTAAATCGTTTTTAACATTATAAATATTATAAGTGTTACTCACCACAGCCAATATAACGACCAACAAAGGACAGACCAAGTTTATCAGCAGCGTGAGGACCGCTCGCACAAGCCACCATAGACCTACTACCACCAGGACACTGGCTAACATCACCTGAAGAAAAGGAAAATCAACTTAGTTACAACAGCTTAGAGCTGCAATTCAAATGATACTAGATTTCAAACATCTGAAAATGTCGAAATTTTGCAGTATTGACTCTCTTAAAGGAGGTGTCTTAGTTCGCTATTGTACAGACGAGATAGCGCACTACATAGCAACCTTTCACTTTAACTGCGACAACGTAAACAATTCTGCATGAAAGGCTGATTACAAACCAGCAAATTAAAAGTAATCTTCCACCCATTTTGCAACCATTTTTGTCTAACATCAACTGTCCAAGAAAAGCTATTGAATTTATTGAAATTCAAATCAATTCAAATTAAACTCAGTATAGTGCGCCATCTCTCTTGCACTACAGCTAAAGTCTAACATTAGGAGATTTTTTTCTCTCTCAGAAGGTCTCCAAAAAGTTCATAATTGTAATACTATAGTGTCAAACTAGAGATAGCAAAGAAAATACTATAAGGAATAACGACCCGCGCTGTTACCTGGGCCTCTTCATGGGTCCGCAACCAATTCCGGAGGACGTTTACGACACTGCCGTTGTCCGGTCCGGGGCACGACGTTCGCGATACACTAAACTGGAACAATTGAGAATAAACTTGTATACTATGAAAATTATAGAGTCATGGAATAATAGCAATGGGAATAGACCTAGTGCTTAAGTATCCTAAATATAGATATGCTGACAGACAAATTTATGTTAAAAAACCTCACAATTTACTTATTAAAGAAAGTTTACTATGGCGAGTTAAACTCGCCTGTGTATATTTTTTTTACAAATTATAAATATCCTTATTATCTTTCTGCAATAAAAAATGAGGAAAACATTTTTTGTACGTCAAAAAAAAACACATAGACAGCACCCTGTATCGTTCATCGTTAACCATCTACCTCAACTTGTATCAAGAAGTAAGATCTAGTATTGGCATAAAAAAATATTCGGTGCGATTGCTTCGCACCGAATACCTTAATATTATGATATAATTAATATTATCTTGTTATTTTTCTATTTTCAACATGTAACTTGTGCCTTTTTAAATAAATAAATAATAATAATAATATCTTCTATAATAATTATAAAGTGAGTGAGAAGTACTACTAAAGTAACTTTTAAAGTCAATAAATGATATTGCAGAGCTCGTAAATATCTCGATTACTCAATTAAAAATGTATAAAAAATTAATTTACATACATTGTGCCCGAACATGGCTCTCTGCCACTGATAATGATCGATATACATGTCGTTGGCAACTTCGTCAATTACTTCTGTAGCATTTATCATCAACGCATACAAACTTCTGTTTAGCTGAGCGTCTGCAAACAAAATCATGTGAGACAGAGGACCAACTACCATCTCTTAGGGCCAGGCCACACGGTGCGGTGCGGCTCCGGCGCGGCGCCTGTGCGGTGCCGCAACGGTTTCCTACATATAAAAATGTATGGTATGCCACACGGCACGCCCGGCGCCGCTCCGGCGTCGCACCGCAGGCGCACCGGACAACGGCGCGAGGCAGACGAGGCGGGGAGGGGTGCAGGTAGTGTGGTGCCGCAGCGGCGCCGCTCAGTTGTTTATTGTAGACTGTCGTCAACTGGGCAAGCCAAGCCAAGCCTGTTGCGGTGCCTCAGCGGCGCCGTAAGAATATTGCGACGCCGCACTGCTCGTGTGGCCGCCAGTGCGGTGCGGAGTAATGCGGTGCGGTGCGGTGCCGCACCGTGTGGCCTGGCCCTTTGGCCGGCCTCAAACACTCTGGAATTAAGAATCTGAAAGTCTGCTCTTTATTTCAATCCAAGCCACTTTTAAGTTACAGGTTAGTAATACTAACCCATTTCCTATATATTTGCAATAAAGAACCGACCCTCAGATTCTGAATTTCATACGTGTGAGGCCGGCCTTAAAGTAATAATATTGCAGTTGTGGAAGAGAGATACAGCTATACGCCGTGTAGCACTGTCACGTTTCCACAATTGTAATGAGTTTACTTAAGAAGTTAATAGTAGATACTCAGTTTGCTGACATTCAAAATAATACTCTGCAATATCACTTATTAGGGACGATTTTGATTTAAGACCTATCCTTTGTTGAATTAGTATTTTGGAACATTCGATAAACTACAGGGTACATAATATTTTAATTAACATGTTAAGACTGAAACTACTGATAGAAAAGTATGCCTATTAATTGAAATTCTTGTTGTTTTTATTTGGAGAAGTTAATTTATGAGTGAATCCTCCTTCCAAAAAGGTGTGCATCTTTCCCTTTGGGTTCTATTTTTAAAACAAACCATTTAAGGCTTGTTTTCCCCGGATGGGTCGCATTTAAGGCCGGCCGCACTTGGCCCAAAATTAATTTTAATAATTATTTCGTTTGCTTTCCACATGAACCCAATTTACATACCCGTATTCATAAATTTTATAAAACAACATCATTCATTAAAGCCTGCTTGTAATTCTTTTGTTTTGTTAATTTTATGATGTTGTAGTTTTGGGGGTCTACCCGCAACGCTTAAAAGGTGTATATTTGTGGTTGCGGAAGCGAGACAACGTTCTATGCAATGTAGAGCGCCCTCCTGCTTTCACAATAGCTACGGCCTTACTTTAAAGGTTAGTGGTAGACCCCTTGTTATAATTAACGCCACTTCGTCACGTGATTACTAATTATGAGTTTATGTAATTAGGTGGCGTTGTTTTTATTACGCTGTGATTACTCGATTCGGGGAAAGGAATAAAAACTATGTTGTGAAAAACCTTATTTCTGTTTGGCAAAGCCGCCAGACAAATTATATTTATTCCGTGATGATTTTTTCATTACCTTGTTATAATTTTGTGGTAAGTGTGATAAAATTAAGTAAAAACTATTTTATTTTATTTTTATAATTTCTGTACTTATACAAGCTACCTGACCATTGTAATGTAAAATAATAAATATCCATCAAACAAGTTCAAGAAATAAGTCATTCATTTTAAACAATATATTGAGAAACATCTATTTAACATTGCATCAAAATAATAGATTACAAGAAAAACACAAGAAACCTGTTTACGAGATAACAGGAGGAAATATATTGCCCTGACACCACTCTGTCTTGTTACTAATGCAATTAACAGATTAAATCTAACGAAGCGTAAATACAACCTACCTCCTTCCTCCCAAGGGAAAAATACTTCGTTAGCGAACCCTTCTAATTTCCTTATACACAAATCTTTGTCACACAACTCAACATAATGACCAATACATTCTACATAATAATATAAACACGCCGAATACCAACTCTTACAACAAATAAATAATTTTTGACAAGCACTAAAAGGTATTTGATTCCCAAATATAAATCAATTTATTGAGTGGAACTTCTGAATTTAATTATTGAGTGCATCAATAAATATTTACATCTTTATCACTCGAAATATTTTGCACGAATAACGTCTAATAAAAAACAAGTAGGCAATGACATTTATAAAAAAGTAAAATATTCTCACCAGTCCTTGGAAAATTGGGTTCCATTTTTGATAATTTACATCACCCATGTTTATTAATTGAACTGTTTAAATAATGACGAAATTCTCGTGAAGAAAAGTTTAAAACATGGTTGTATAAAATGTTATATTTTTATGCGCGTTTTCTGTTTTCCGATGGCATACAACATGACTTTTACTTGACAAGCAGACGACTATTGATATTTCTATTTTTAAAAGTTTAGGAAAATAATATTTGTGCAAAGAGGTTTTAATGCGTGATTTGCTTGAGGTATGTTCGTTTTATGTACTTTTGCTGCCTTTTTATTAGATTTTACAAATCTGTTAATATAATTTACAACACAAGATATTAAGTAGAGTCAAGATTAACTTGATCAGACAGTAGCACAAAAGTGTACCACATAAATAAACACATAATAAATAAAATGCAACCCAAAAAAAAAACGATTCGAATCAGTAGCTCTTGAAACTACCGCATTCTTAGGTTGGTTTAATGCTCAAAGACCGCATTCGTCACAGTTTTTGGAATAGATTATTCAGTCCAATTATAAAAACACCACAATTTAGTAGATTGTCCCTGTCATTACTGCCGTGGACAATGCATCAAATCAAACATCCATTAGTGCAACCGTTTCTCAATATTAACTGTTAAACATGTTGAGACTTTGTCCTCTATTTAGGTAAATTAAAAACTTAGCTTACAAAATAACTAAATGTGTACAAGGTTAATGGAATAGTGCATATTGAGAGTCAATTGGATCGTTTAAATTGTCACTTATTTCGACGTACATAAAAAAATTTCTTCAACAATCCCACAACGCCATCTAGTTTAAAATTAATTTAATATACGAGAATAACTTGTTAAAGTAAAAATACACCCACAGAACAAATGATCATGCTCATCACTTAAACATTCATCCTGGTCAGAATCCCCACGACCTCCTGTATAGCAGTCAAGGCTAACCACTAGACTAACAGGCTAATCACCATAATGGTTGCTTTTCTTCTTTACTACCAGAGCATTTAGAATTCAGGTCGATACCCAGTATTCTCATGACGTTGGAAAAGAGCTGCCTAATAACCTTTATTAATAGAATTAAAATGACTCTCAATTTGAAGTCCATACGAGTTCAAAGTACTAGAAGATTAAGCATAAAGTTCAAAAACATGTAATTATGTAGTTAATAATACAGAGCTCGTTATTTATCATTCATATTTCACAAAAAAATAAGCTAAAATATTTTACTCTACACAAAATGCTATCAGATTTCTAATCATGTCTCTCAAAAACATTAAAATAAATACTCTTTCATTATTATGAACTACAGTCACAGACATAAATGTTAACAAAGAGATAATTATCACAATATTTTCACAGTGCTATCTAAAAAAGCTGTAAAGTATCACTTTTGAATACTAAACGTAAAAAGATATCTCTGACATTTGTCTGTTTTTGTAAGCTTTTAGCTCGTGGCAGTACTATGACAGACCTTTATAATTTTATTTGAACTCAGTTGAGTGTGGAGAATATATTTTTTGTAGATTAAATCAACAGGCCGGGGGCTGCACTAAATTTTGTCATGATATTATGTTCTGACACACAATGTAGTGCAGGGTAGGGTGACAATGAATTTATGATGTTTATGAAAATTTCTGTGCCTTCGTAGTTATTTTATAAAAATTCTTGAAGTTTATAACGTTATGTCGTTAACGTTGTAAAAGATTTTTAGGTACAAAAATTAAAGGGGTTGCAAATTATTTTCGGTCTCGGACTAAATGCTGCTCGCGATACAATGTGCGTTTTATGTAATTAACAAACATTCGTATAATAATCAGCACGTTATGTTAAAATCATTAAATTCATAATAATTTTCGCGTTTTCTACTGTAGAAACATATAATACAATTCACAAAACATTTCAAAATACCATTTTGACAAAAAAAAACAAGGCTCATCATTCCTTAAAATCTTCATCACGTTGTCACCCTACCCTAAGCGAAGTGATAAATTAAAGCTTAGCATGGTCATGACATCTTTTGCGGCCGCCATATTTTTATTTAGACTAGCTCGCTCCCGCGGCGTCGCCCGACATTAAGACTTGGATTATGTTCGGGTTTACTGAAGTCAGTATTTCATTAAGATTGAAACTTATATTGTTGCCTTTCTCATTGTGTCTCTAAGATTCTTGTTCCTACATTTATAAGCTTCTTTTTTGTGATGTTAATACTGAGTTTCGATATGGAAATATAGCTGTTGTTGTATATTTCGTGTTTTAAGTAAAATCTGCTTTCAAGAGTTCTGTAAAAATGTAAAAAATATTTACGTTCTGCAACTTACACACCCAAATTTCGTGGGTCTGTCGTATGGTTTAGCTACAGACAAATACCTGTTGCAAACTCTTTATAAATATTTTCACCTAATGAAATTTTTGATATATAAATAATTGGCTTTTTTCAAGGAGTATTTAATACTAGCAAGATACCTACTCAATGAAGTTAGACTAAAACCAGTTTTACTTACGTATCACAAGAAGGCTATAGCAAGAAATTCGTAAAACAAAACAAAACTCAGGTCCTAAGTAGGTACTTAATAAAAATAACGTTGTTGCCTAACATAATTAGTGAAACAAACATAAGTCGAGGCGTCGAAGTACTCACTGTACGTCAAGAGACAAGACAGACTTGTTAAACAATGCTACGCTCACAACTTTCTCAAAATGAACACTCATTTCAGCACTTCTTATACTTAGGTTTTGGATGTTGTGTCACACGACAAGTATACTACAGAAGGTTAAATATTTAAACATTCTGCTCATTTATTGCTTCTTTTTTGCTTCAATATATGAAATCACATCTCATCACTACACTATATAAAACAGATTCCTCTACAGTCTATCTGTTCTCGATAAACCGACAAACTACTGCACCAATTTCTCATGCTGTTTTCACCAGCGTATAAATTGGTTCTCGAGGAATATTTTAGTACATAATTTGATAAGTTCTTGTATAGACATATTGACAAAAATATAACGATAGTTGTTGGAAATATTGTTGGAAAGTCATAATAATTGCGTTCAATATAGAAGAATTGGTTGATGGGTCAGAAAAAGTAGGTAATGTTTTTACGGCTATAACCGACATTCGAACCGAAGTCGCGGGCAACAGCTAGTTAAGTATTAAACGAACAATGCAGGACATTGTTCAGCTGTCACCTAAACAATCCTGTCGCTAAACTCTATTCTACCTCACGTGTCCTGCAATCACGACACATACATACATTTAGTGGTTCATTAGCTACCACGTCGTGTTACGCCACAGGTTGATGCGGTGTTGATAATTAAGCTAACTAACTCCGAAATTTGATCTTGGTTTGATCTAATTCGTAACTGACTGTGTGTATAATGTGAGTACTGTCATAAAGGACAGGGAGTTTTATCATGGGAGAAAATTGCTCTAAAGCTCGAGATTGAGGCATAACTATAGCCACAACCACTACAAAATTGGTAATAGTTTTATTGATAGGTCCATAAAACTTGACCGTCTAAAAGTTATTATTTTTTTATTTTGTGACATTAGTAGGTGGAAAAGACCTCATTTGTTTGTATCCGATCAATTATTGTTTTTTTTTTTATAGGTTGCCTTATTTTGACCTTCTGTTTACACTGTTACGTGTAAATAGAGCTACAGAATATCTAAACTCTATTCCAGACGCTAGCTCTTGAACATGTTTTCTTTTTAAATGTATGAACGGATTTTTATGCTTCGTTCAGCAAAAGTATTTACGTACGTTGCTAAATAAGCAAAAGCTTTGAATAAATAAAACTGTTTAGTTTTGAATATTGATGAAATAAGAGTTATATATTTCAATTAATGACGTAAGAAAGTTTATTTTAGTAATATTGGTTTTCGTAATATGATTAGGAAACAATGTTTGCATAAAGATATATTTATTTGTATGTTACTGGAAAGAAATTCGATTTATTTCGACCATTTAGATTACTACAATCTATTGCGTATAACAAAACAACGTCGTCATGTCATAGAGAAATTCTAAACAAAAACAAAATTCAAAAACTTTAGTCTAACTCAGGCAGCTGCATACAACTCTTGCACAAACATAATATTTCAAAAATATGACATTTGAAATCCTGGTAACAAATGTAAACATTCACTAACCGCAGTTTTTCAAAGTCAAAACAGCTTTATAGACTGACGTGTAAAGTACAAGAGAAATGTTTGAAACAGACTCGGTTATCTCGTAAATATGACCAAGAAAAAACATTTAATGCTGTGTCAACTGATATCTGCTAGCGACGGCTGACTTGTACTGGATTAATATACTTTTTAAAGAGAGTGCAGACAGCTTTGGTTTATAAGGGGCGGAGCTAACTGTGTTTTGGATGGTTTTTGTTGCATCTTTTAGTTAAAATACTTGTTTGTGGCTTTTGTAAGTAATGAAAATCCGCCATATTTTTCTTTCCTGAAAAATAAGAAGGAGCTTTTGTTGGTTGAAAGGCAGAAGTATCGAGTAGACTTTTGCCGCAACATTTCACGCTTCTCTTTTTTTCCTAGCGTGTAGTGTCCGACTACTGGGCAAAGGTCTCGGTCAAGTCCTTCCACAATTCTCTATCCTGTGCCTATTACACTAAGAAATACAGCATTTTTACCGTCAATGTCAACAACCAAAATTCTTTCGACAGCAATATATTAAACTTACCATCACAAACCCTACCTAAGTCTCTAGGGTTAGCCAAAGAAATACAGGGACAGCCTACTTAATACATTTTTAACTTGTCACGACTTTAAAAATTGTTGCGATTACGAAACTTTTTAAATGCCTTTACTTTTTGGAGCAAATGAGAAGAAAATTAACTTCGTTGAGTTTTGTCTGTGTGATTTATGAGAGGCGCAGTGGGGAGTGAACTGTGAACCATCATGCTATCATTGAATCAAAGCTTTTTAACTGACTGGATTTAAATGGAGGTTGTTTTATGGTACGTGTTTAGTATTGTTGGTTGAGATATTATTTTTTTCTCTTAACTAACAAATTTGATCGTAGGGATAAATTGAATATTGATTTGTTAAATTTAAGAGAGCGATTAAGTATTTTTTTTCTTTACCTTTAATGTCTGTCTGACTGTCCGAAAATATTTCCTACAAGCACTATACACTTTAAAAGCTGTTTGTCGGAAACGAGGTAAGCTGTAAAGTTGAAATATTTTATATACCAGATATTCAAGCCATTGGTTCTGAGTTCTTTGTGAATTTCTATTTTTTCATCAATTAGAGGAATTAAAAAAAATAAGCTCAATGTATATTATTCAACAGTGATTTCAGCACTTTCCAGTTCCAAAAAATATAAGTAGACACCTAGATACTTAATGCTTTCCAGAAAGTCAAAAGATACTATAAATTCTTTAAGTACCTAAGTATGTGAAAACTTATAAGACAAGTTTTGAAACCATACAGACACCTCTGAGACTTTTTAGTTTGGAAATCCATTAACGTGTCTTGTCTATAACCACATTTCATATTAAATGGAAAGTTTTAAAGTACATCTGAATCTATACTTAAATAACAAAATTCGATACTCGAACATACAAAATAGTTGTACTGTAACTAACAAAACGAGTTTGCCTACTTGATCATATTGAAGACAATTTATTATGAACTAGCTGTTGCCTGCAATTTTTCCTTCGCGAATGTCGGTTATAGCTACAAAAACAATTTCCCCTTTGGCACAGACAATTAAATAGTAGTCTATGTGTTAATCCAGGGTTTCATCTGACTCTAGACTACATTTGATTATAAATACTCCAGCCGTTTAAGCGTGAAAGAGTAACAAAGATCCATTCATCCATACTTATGAACTTTTGCGTTCATAATATTAATAGGATATGGGAAACTTCAGCAAGCAAACGCACACTATCCATAATTAAATAACAATATCCGTCTATTGAAGAAAGTAATACTCAAGCCGATTTATTACTTGCTTTCATGCATTACATTACATTCCCAAATCCATACCATTAAACCGAAACTCCCATACGATAACCAATAGGTACTTAAAAACAAAACAAGCCCAGTTTAGCGTAATAAGTGGAACATAACAACAAATACAGACATTATCCTAAAAGCTTCGGACACGACTGGGCCGTGGAGCCAATAATCTTATATTAGAAGAGAGATGGTAGCTAAATGCACAGTAAAGTAATAACGCGTTCGGCTCTAAGTTTGGTTAGACATACTGGTCGGGAGGATGGTGAACCATGTGGATGTTTGAAAACATTTGGGGGTAGGTATACTGTGGGCCTCTTAAAAGAAGATTGCAGAAACAAGACTCTCTTCCACAACAACGCTAGTTTTACTTTACATTGACAAGTTGTTAAGAGTGGTGGTCTTCAATGTAATTTTAATATTAAAGAAGAAATCACATTTTCAATAGATTTAATAAGAAAACTGAAAAGAAATTCAATTTAAGCTTTTTGCTGTAAATTTAAGGAAAAACTTTTACACGTAATCTCTTAACGAGTTTTACTTTTAGTTCTACACCACCTATTTGAGCTAAAAAAACATTTACAACAATTCAAAATACCTCAAAAAACTTCGTAATTACGCAACTTCAACGAAACGTACAAACCTGTCCACAACACTACCAAAGAGTTTCTTACATAGAAAAACAAACGAGCATCCAAACAAAGTCTTTGTACAGAGAGCAGATAACGCCAGTTTTCCTGTTATCCCCTTGATAAACAGAAATGCGTCGCTAAACGTATTTAGTACGTGACACAGATAAAACGGCTAATGGAAAACGCGGGCGTTTCGACTTTTTGCCACGATGACGTAATTATACGGTGCTTTCGAAAAAAAAGTAAATTGAGTTCATACATCTTAGGATTTAGAAATGCTTATTTTTGTCCCTTTTATCAAGTGGATGATTTTATTATGGTAATACGTTTGCAAATGTAGGTTTTGATTCCACGTTTGATTTACTTCCGAAATTTCTCTATAGAATTGTGAGAGTGTGAAAATCTATTATAACACATCGTTCTTGCGCAAAATCTGTACTAAATTTCTTAATTTACTTTCTTTTTTTACCATCTCTGTAACATATGGAATGCAATAAATAATTGATTATAAATTTAACAAATCGTCTAATTTATTTGTAGAAGACAATAAACTGTCTTCAAAAATAAATCACCTAAAATCGTTGTCCAATCTATTCCTCCGTAAACACCAGACCTAGTAGCGATCGTTAAATTTTATTTAACTTTGAAACTTGGTGTAAGACGTGTTAAACCGCTGGAGCGTTATACACTAAACAGTTACGTTTATTCTGCAGTTATTTTCCATTTTCCTGACTGCTAACGACCCGGTGCATTAGCGTGGACCGTCTAAGTCACAGACTCATTTACGAATACTTTTGTAAGGTTCAGAAATGGCTTATTGTTCTGTCCACTTTTGTTTCTTAATAAATAGACATGTTTATTTCAGTTTTAGTTTTGAAAGGACCTCGTATAAAGCATGGTTATTAGGATAGAACTTTCTAGATTACGTTGAAAGCAACTGTAATGCTTATGTCATTTAGTGTTAATAAAAACTTGTAAGCTTATTTGAAATCTGATTATAGAAATATTTTATATCTTATACGTACATAGTTTAGTGAGATTAAAATTATGAGGTAATTAAGGTAATTTTAAGTTATTTTCTAAACGTCAAAAATAGCCTAGAATATCTGTAAAAACAAACACACAAAAAATATTTTAGCCTGCTTTATAATTTCACCGGTACACGTACTCTTCCCAAAAATAATAAAAAAACGCACCACAAAAACTGTTAACATTGTTACTCAGAGTAATTCGTGTGTCTCCCTTTTTTGACGGCGCACCGAACTGTTATGTGAACTAAAAGAATTCGCCAACTCCTGAATTTCCAGCTATGTATGTTCTGAGGAAAAACTCCCGCATTGTCGACGAGAAAATTTCGTACATTTTTAGGGTACCGTAAAATAATAATAATGTCGTTCCCTTAAGAGAGAGATTCGGTGATCTGTGGTCGTTCCCATCCAGTTTTATCTGACAATCTCGTCGGGTACCGCGCTAGTATAGGACACTCAACTCTTATTAGGTACAATAAATAGTATTTAGTACATGCTTGTTGTAGAAGTTTTAGGCTAACTCATTTTAGATTCTCATCGGTTCGATATAGCGAGGATATACAACCAAGAGATTTTTCGCATGTTACGTATATCTTCCAAGACAGTAGCTTACAAAAATGAACTTTAAAAGCCACTTTTTTGGTCCGTTTATTGCAGATTTTTGTGGTTTACAGTAATTGTACAGTACCTCGTCCATAAAAGTATTTACACCTGCCCATTTTTTCCTATTCCTAGTTCCGTTGCTTTTGTAAATTATATTTTAAATTCTCGTGATGTTAATGTTCATGTGAAGGAAAGTTGTGTGAAACATTTTACCAGTGTTCCCAACTTTGAATATAATTTTGTTGGTTAATTATTATTTCTTACTTAGCTGCCGTTTCTGTTTTAGCATAATTATTTTGTTTCTTGTTAAGCTTTTTGCGTGAAAACGAGTTTGGGTAAATATCACGTACGTTTAGACATTAGTTATGTTAAACTAACTAGTTTTGTGTTTCAGTAGCTTTGATAAAACATTGTGGTATAGTGATATTCAGTTACACAAATTTGTTTTTAACAAACATATGTATATCTATGTCTAAATCGGACTTACTATTGTATAATTACTGCAGTACCTTAGAATAATGCAAGAGTTTTTGATAACTCAGACGACAACGTATAAAAAAAACGCACGGCTTATTTATACATCATACATTCTCCACCTGGTCGAAAAACTAAAGCCGACTTACGTAAAGAAAACACGAGCGAGACGAGCCACACCCTATCTTGTTATCTCTGACTTATTCCTCCCAATTGAACCTAACCTTGGCTACCCACAACATTTAACCTTCATAAACCCGCCGCATCAAAACACTGGCATATAAAATCAAAAATATATACGGCTTGCCCAATAAACTGGGAGAAGGCGGAAAAACGAACATAATCTGTTGTCACATAAACTCCTTGGGACGGAACTATTACGTCGCCATTTTAGTAATGGTGGATTTTCCCGCGCTACTCCGCCGGCCAGCGTGACCCAAGGTTGCCAAAACTCCAAGAAAAAGTTTTTAGTTATGCGTTAAAACTTCGCGCCGGTATTACACTCGGAAATATACTCGCATTTTAAAAAGATGGAAATGATAGTTTTTTCGCTTCTGCATAAACTCGAAATTACGAATCTCTCTAGGAAAATGGGTGTATTTTAGTAGTTTTTAGATTCTCACGTCATACTAATGGTAGAAAAATTGATCGCAATAGTATAATTGGAAAAATATTTGCAACGATGTGATTGCAATCAAAATAATATTTGGGAAATTATACAAGTAAAAATGTGATTTAAGAATTATGTTACGAATCAAATTTACTATTCTATCAAATTTAATGACAACCCTCATAAGCTAAAACCCAGTCCTGCCTAAATCTCGGAGATTAGTTTAGGTCCTTGGTCTTTGATATTCGACGCGCGATATCAATGTTGTTCTGATCAAATATTATTATAATAAGGTATCAAGTAATAATTATATACAGAACATTTTAATCGTTATCCATTCAAACATATGATATCAATTTGCCCTACAACTGAATGCTATTTGCTTCCACACTGTTCTATCCTGAGCCAATTTACAGTAAAACAATAACGACATCTAATGATTTTATAAAACAAAAGAATATAAAAACAGCTGTCCCTCAAAAAACCATTTCTCTTTTTATCATTCCACTTGGATATAAAATACCCCTCGCTTGTCACCCGTGCGCGCAACCTTATAATTGTGGTCAGTGTACACGGCCCGTAAATAAGGTAATTATGCAGGCAGCTAACGTCTGCAATTTAGCGGGGATTGTACACGTGCTGAGCGGTCAGGCTCGGGTTACCGGGTGAGCGGCTGAGTTATATGCAATACGCAACTCCCAGCTTTAAAGGAGAAGGGATTTAGCTATTGGGAGGTTTAATTGTTACTGAAAATAGTTTGAATTTAGGTAGATAATGTATGGCATTTAGAAATTATTTGGGTAGATCTCTTCAGCGTTTCGGATTAAAAAAAACTACTCAGAACCGAAGCTTGATAATGATTAATTTAGATTAGGTTTCGTTGCATATGATTTTTGAAAACTTCGAGAGCATAATAATATTATTATATCCTCAAATACCTAAAAAACATTTTGAGGTTTCTTAAAGAAAAATAACAAAAACACATTATTTCTTTTTACCTAGGTCAGCCTCAATCAATGGTCCCAACTTGAATTCGTAGGTAATTAACTCAAAAAAGGTTCTACTAAAGACACACCACTAAAAAGTTTCAATACTTTCCAGCAGCCAGTATTATATCAAAATAATTTTACCCAGATGCTATAAAGGCTTGCAGAGTAACATTTGTAGAAACTCGACATACATTACTCGCTTCCGGGACTGAAACTAAACACGCCGATGGGTGGTGTGAGCAGAATTTCAAACAGCACATACTATCGAGATAAAAGCTAAAAACGATCAGAATTTCTTTGAGATATTTGTTGTATTGGTTAAGTGCTTTAGTTAACATAATACTAATATAGGAAAGCATAAAAGTTAAGGGAGATATAAGTCAGTGTATCACGACAGGGATAGAATAACCAAAAGCAGTGTCTAATATATGGTGATCATGATAAGCTGCATGGTAGTGATTAGCCATTCAACACCAAGGGTTAATATAGGGTGTACTAATTTTTTCGCGGTAGTTTACGAAAACGTTCCCGTGGCCCCTGACAATAGGGAACGGAGAAGCACTCCGGTGGTTTTAACCGGTAAGTTCGGCACACCCCTTCACCTTCCCCAGGGCGATGGAAGTCCATGAGGATTTCCACTAGGCAACAAAAAAAAATGGGTGTAGTAATTTTGAAAAATTGTGATTGTGCTTGTTTATTTCATACCAGATTTTTACCATCGTTATAAGTTTTTAGTGAACTGTGTTTAAAGCTTTATAGAATGTTATAGTAAAAATGCATAGAAAATGAAATACACTTTCAGCATTGATCATAGTCACAAACTTACTGGCGACAGCCTATTTACAACCAGCAACCTGGTCGATATGAAGTTATTATTAACATGCAACACGATATTTTAAAAGTTGCTGCCAACTACAATAGCTGTATAATATGCTCCTTATGATACCAGATATTCACATAGCATTTTTATAAATTTCAAGTTATTTTTACCTATTATGGTCCCTAAAAATTGAGCACAGATTTTGTTATAACATTTCTTCTCATAAGTCAACTGTTAGAATATAAAAGATCCATTTATATCTAAAATATGACGTGCAAACGTCATCGGGAAAATATATTTAGGTCTTGAACATAAATCACTTATTTTCAGAGCCAAAAGAAAAGTATTACAACATCTAGTAAAGTGTGCAGATACCATCAATCTTCTTTGTTTTGTTTCTAATAACTCACTGTTATAAAAAGTATATTCTTATGATATTTTGTGATGTGAGGGAAGATAAGGCGGAAAATGACGGCTGTATTAGGTAACTAACAAAAGCAATGTCATAGCAAAAAGTGAAATTATTTTACTGTCAATATGACATGTTAATTGTTGAAACATCTATTGCTGTAGCATTCGTTTTGCAAGATAGAAAAATATAACAAAAATACAACGATCAAAAGACAATTGTGAAAAAAAATATTATATTGACATTTTCAAAATCTAAATCCCAAAAATATCGATTCATAAATATTCCACAAAGCAAACCGTCCCAATGTAATAATAAAACGCAAATCCGGCACCGAATCTTTTCCTCATTTCAATATCTTGGATCATCCGAATACCATTTTTTATTCAAGATTATTAGTCGTCATATCTTCACGGCGGCTGGCTGACCAGGGGCCTACTGACACCTTACATTAATGTCACTGCAGTTGTGAAAACGTGATAGCGTACTACAAGGCTTAGAGCGGTGTCTCTCTTCCACAACTTTAATAATATTACTTAAATAGTGGTGATAGGTGCTCTGGCCGGCTATAAAGCCAGCTCGCACATGGACGAGGCTTGCGACCGACACCCATATATATTTCACACTAAATAAAACCCAAACGTCTTTTAGGACAGATTCAGACATTAGTCATAGAGCCGTTAGATCCGCGATTCGAGGAACTGAAAATTGATGAAGAGTTTAAACTAGTTGTTTAAACTCTTCATCAATTTTCAGTTCCTCGAATCGCGGATCACAATTAAAAACCACACAACTAACCAAAATTATGCTCTAAAGAATAAACAATAATAACTAACACAGTATACTATTTTATTTCTAAATTATACTAGCACGACTAACCTTTTGATTTAAACGATGTTCATTATAAAGTCACAATTTTATATCAAACCGAATCGTATTTCTAATCGATATTTCAGTGGTTCAAACATTTTTATTTTAAAAACATTCTAAACACCATATGTCCATCATTCACTTCGCCGCACAAAATATTATCATAAAAAAATCTTCTGACAACCACCAACGTACTTATACACACAAACCAATGGCCAGTTCCACAAGCTCTTTAACATAATCCGTACATTTCTTAGCCACACAATACGCACGCGAGAACCCCGCGTGCACGGAAGTGGCAATTCCAGCACTCAAGGGACTGGCCTAGTCCACGACACGCTAAACGGGCCAGATTTAAGGCCCTTTAACTTCAGTCCAGGCCTTTGTATACCAGGTAGGTGAACCCTGATAAAATATCCAATTTAAATTAGGTTTCGTTGTGTTTGATTTTGTAGAGAATATGTCGAGAGCATAATCTACCTCAAATACCTAAATTAAAAAAAATCGAAGATTTCGAAAAGGAGTCATGTAAAAAAATTCCAAGTCATATAAAGCCCGAAGAAAAACAATCAAAACTCTCATAATATTCTAGTAAATAATGTCCTTTGACTGTCCTTTCGCAGAATTTGAACCTTTTACTATTTACTCAAGTCTACCCTGCGTTTCCAGGAGGAAGGTTTTCAGGACTAATAAAACCACTTCATTTACCTATCTTCACACAGACAACTATTGACGAAGCAATTCTATTGGTTCTTAAAAATACATCCCTCTCTACATTCCTTGGAAAGGTAGCCTAAACAACCTTATCATTGCGTGTAATATATTTACGTTAAAACCTCTCGATTTCTATCTAAAATAAGTTTGAAATTGTCCAAAAATGTTGGAAACCGAATATTTTGTAAGTATTTTCTTTGTAATTATGTGCTTGTGACGACAAAGCGTCTGTAAACAGTTACCACCCACGACGGTACGTTTTAATTTGTACAGCGTGGGAAGATATTAGGTAACGAATTGACAAAGTAAATTAATGTATTCTGGTTGACAGTAGGTGGATATTTTTGTACAAAATAATATATTACTTACTTGAACTACTAGTATCTTTCCAATTCTATTTATAAGTAAAGAAGAACTAAACTAAAAGAACCTTTCAGCACATGGACTAAATCGGACCTAATGTCGCCACACCTAAAAAACCCTTACTTGATTGTTTTTGATAGACAGCTCAGTTGATTCTTGTTGTGAATAATATACACAACGCCTGTAACTGTTAATGTCATTCGTGTGCCAAAAGATCCTTGTAGCAATTTTATTTTTAAAAATGTGAGTATGTCCCAACTGAAACCGAATTCTCAGGATATAAAATCTGTTGCCATTTATCATGACACAATAATGAGATAGAGAAGTCTCTTATTTTTAGTACCGCCTATTACATAAAATTTTAAACAAATTAAAGCCACAAGGACGGATCAAATTAAAATTGCATAATATATGCGCAAGGATAAACCAACACAAAAATTACAGTAATTAATTGACAGCAACCTCAATCCCGGAATCAAACACTTCCATTTCTGAAGCCTATACATATACAAATACGTATCTATTTACCCAGTAATTGGGTTACCGAGGTCTAAAGCCGGCGAAATTTACAATTAATTAATTAGTTGAAATAGAAACTATACACAGCGTAGATTAAGTATCTCAACGATAACATTAAAGCTTCTAATTCGGTAGAAATAGGTAACATTGACTATTTCTGTCTAACACGATTAAGTTTAGAGATAGGCTTCATAAGATTAATTTTATTAGTAAACTAAACGTGTTATGTTTAGCGTTGATGAGGTAGCTTAGAATTCTAATTAGTACCAACTATGTGTGATTTACGCATGGTAATTTAGTCTAGTACAATTACCTTATCTTCCTACTATATCAATTCTATGCCATATCATCCATTGCGATAAATAAAAGAAAATATTTTTCATCAAAACTTAAAATTTGAGAAAGTGTAGATTTTAGTGACACAACACCATTCATTTCTTATTTTAGGTACAAATAAAAAGTTTTGCGTTCCAGATTAAATGCCTTGATTTTTTTCCTAAAAACTAAACTTTCTTCATAAACCTATGACTCAACTTATCACAACCTCATTCCTCACATATAATAGGTAGTAATGTTCAGAAAATAAATTCCAACCAAACACGAAATTCCAATTCAATTGTAACCAAAATGTACAACGAATACAATTCCAAAAGTCCTGTTTAATATAGGGAACTATAACACTAAATTCAACTAATTCAACGCATTTAGTTTTAAACCATTGATTCTAATCGTGTTCGCTAAATTGAATACTTTATTCAACAATTACTGGCCAGGGTAGTCTATTGGGTCCAGTTTGGTTGCTATTTTAAATACTTGTTCTAAATGTAGGGACCAAATTAAACGATTTGAAGTGTATTTAGTACTACATAGTAGAGAAATAGCGGTTTGAAGTTAAATTTTCCAAATTTTCACTTTACACTTTTATTAGCTTACTAATTATTATTACCGTTACGTAAGGTTTATTGGTACTTAAGGATAAATCATGGAAATTGCGGTTACTATCGAGTTTCTTACGCCATTTACACTGATTCTAAGCCGTTAATTAAATGTCACACATTTCTTTTAAGAATAAGAATCTTTATATGCAGAGACACGGTATTACAGGTATTCAATTAAGTTATATTTTACATTATATCTTACCGCTCAATAGGTATGCAAGTTTGAGTAAGTACTCGTACATATTACATTACGAAAAACTAGATTTTAGACAGTCAATAAAATTCTGCAATTCTATCCACAATCGAAAATAAAAATGATTTATTACTTGAATACGAAACAGATTTTCCAAGAATTCAGGAAAGCGATTTTTCCTATAATTTTGCCAAGGTACCATTTTACTACCCCTGAGCTAAGACACCACAAACTATTCACTCTGGGGTTCTCTATCAACAAACTTTGTCGGGTAAAGCAACTCTTAAAGTTTCTGGCTTCAGAATGCACCTGTTACTCGCAATCAAGTAACCAAGGAACTTTTTAATTTATCACGAGTCTTGTATGGTCTCAGTCGTTAATAGATCGCTATCATGTCTTGCGGTTTTGGGTTCCGTTGAAAAATAGTAAAACCATACACAATGAAGTGATATAAATATTCCACAATATTTAGTAAAATAATAATGGTAGCCAAACCAGGATCAGAAACTTAAGAACTTTAATCAACATTGTTGAAAAAACTTAAACTAAATCTTTATCACTTGCTTTTCTAGTACAATTAGGTATTTCACTGTCTCAGGTATTTAAAAATTAATTAGCCCGTCACATATATGTCCAAAAAAATATTGTTCTTTTTCTTTTATCTGACACTTTTTAATAACAAGCGTGGCAATTAGATACGTACATTTTCTATTAACAAATCAATAAAAAATATCGATGATATAACGAATCGAAGACGGTGCATCGTAAATCGCTAGTGCAGCATCCTTTGCTCTTTGGAAATTCATCTGACAGATAATATAATAAGATTCTTTTAGTCAAATAACCAATTACAGCAATAGAACCACGTCTTATTTTCTGTCGGAACCCTATAATATGTAGGATATTTTTGTTTTCAAAGCGCAGAACCTGAACCACGCCAACTTAAGTTACTTTTTACAAGTTACAGCAAAACTTGCCCGCTGGACATCCATCTACCATACATAACAGTTCTCACATAGCAACTGTTACGTACAATCAAGCATGTGGCAGCGAAAGTTTTCCCATTTGCCTGCAGTTTAACGCTCACTGCAACGCGGTCACATCTGCTAATAGATCCTTCATGCTCACTGGCTTGTGTAAAAACCGACTTCGGAAAGCAAACTGCAGAACTCGGGGCCATCAAAACTTCTGGATTTATGATCAAGTAATTTATGCGGAAATATTTTGGACAAAAAATGTGACGAGTTTTACTAGTAGATGAAAAGAGAAAAAATAAAAATGTGAATAGTGTTACTTTGATATTTTAGGTGGACAATTAAATATCGTGACGTAACAGTTTATATTTGAAGCCTGCGTAGTTTCTTAAGTATCATCATAACAGATCATTTAAATTCTCATCCTTGAGAAATATCTTCAGTAACAAAAATATCCCCGACGCCTACTCTTAATCCTTAAAACGAAAGAAAAACAAAAGCTCTTACGTAATCTCATAAAAATTGGTCCTTCAGGATAATTTTCCAATAATTACCATATCTAAACGGTTTCAATTCCCCTGTTAGTCTTCTGTATTCATTGCAAGTAAATCGCGTACTCTGGCGTATACCTACGTTTTTGTTTCCAACAATATAAAAGTGCCATAAAATTTGTGAATTGCCACCTCCCTGGGGCGTGATCGGAACACAGGCAGTTACGTTATGGGACTCATTACCAGTTGCTACCACTAAATAGATACGGACAAAAGGACCAAGAAACAACGATGTAAGCCCACGCACAATAATATAAAGAGGACCATATTGTACGTACTTGGACAATAATGCGAAGATCTAAACAAAAGCACGGCGATCCTTTTATAATCCGCGTTCCATAAATAATGCTTATTGTTGGAAGAATTAAAGAGAGGACTAAGGTTTATAAAACAATTATTAAGATTTTTCACAATAATATGCTTAGAATAAAAAGAAATCGAGTACTTTATAATTATTGCAGCACTATGTGAGTTTATCTTTACATAATATTTGTTTTTCATAATGTTTGACTAACCTTCTCACAGAATTCAAGCTTAGCTTTATTATATGCAACTAAACGGGTATAGGTAGAAATACGTAATTATATTACTCAACAATTTAAAACCTAAGTTTGAATGAAACATATGGTACGTGGTCCTTCGGTCCTTGCTGCATATTGTTCCAAGTGAGACTTCTTTATTACAATATCTCCGCTATTTACTGTGACAATATCTCATTTTCCCCGTGAGTGTCATTCCCCCTCCCAAAGTTTACATTAACGCGTTTTGGTAGCACTTACCTCTGTTCTCTTTAAGGTTTCTTATTTGAACAATGTAATTTTGTAAATATTTATTGTAATTGCCGATTTTCCGCAGTTACGGATGAAATAATAATGATATTACCCGTTTCTTTTGTTCTTTGTGTTAGGTAAAAGTATTTCTTACTGGTACTGGTCTTAGGACTTGCAATTTAACGTAAGTGTTACTTAACTCTCATTTTTGACCAAAATAACAGTGAAAATCGAAGCAAAAAAATCTTTAGTCACCTAAACTAGGCCATTAGTAAATCTAAAAACAAACTACTTAATCATTTTATATCAACTATGACACTACTTACAAATGCTATAATTTGTAAAAATCTTTCTGAATACAACCCTAGCCCGTAAATGAGTGTTAGTTTGATTGATAATAAAGCGTCTGTCGATAATGTCTCGGAGGACCAAATTTAATCTAACAGGATCATTAAGACCGGCAATGTTCGAGCTCGAGGACTGCTAATAATATCTGTATAAAATCAATAATCGACCTATAATTGGATCGGAAATTTACCAAGAGTTGTCCTTTCTTGTCACATATTATGAGACGAAATTGAAGTTATAAATATGTTTAATAAAAAGCTTTTCAAATGATAATTTCGTTAGAGAATCTTTTTTAAACGAGTGTTGATATTTTTCTAAACAGTAATTTAGCTTTTAACACGTAGCCTAATATTAAGTCAACTAATACGGCGAGTTTGTTGATTAGAAAACACTTTTATACATTAAAAGCCTATAATCTATACAATTCTTAACACAGTTTCCAAGATTTATCTACCAACCAAGATCAGATCTACTACAAGAGATCAACACAAATTCCTTCTAACTTTTTCACATAAAAAAGTAACAAATCTCAAATGGAATCGAAAGCAAGCTATAAATCAGAGCAGTTCTCACTCCGTAAAAAACAAAGGGCACTAGAAGTTCACCTGAAAAGCCAAACCGCAATGGGCAGAATAATCCAGCAAGATTAGCAGGCTGCCAGCCTGGCTTGCCAAACTCCGCAGCCGACCCCGATTAATCCGGATAAAACCAGCCCTGAACCAGCCAAAACCGGTTACAGAGTCGAAAAGCCACACTAATTATCTAATGTGTAACTTGTTTGCCGTAACTATTAGTGCAACGCGGCTAGACCAAATTAACTCGTTTTAAATAGACTTGTAATTAAATTAGGAAAGGAGAATTAGGATATTATTCTTAAATCGTAAGTTTGTAATTGCTTCTCTGAAGTGTGTTGTGTAGTAAGACAAACCTTCTTACCAAAGACAAATATTTCGTTGTGAAATTATTTACTAAAATGTTTTTTTTTATGTTTTACTTAAACTATGATTTTGCTAATTAATGTATCCTCTATACCTTTACCCCTAACTCACAGTTCAATTAAATATTAAGCATGACTAGAAGAAAACACGGAAAGTATAACCCTACTTTACTCAAGTCGATACGACCAATCATATTTTTCGAGCTGTGTTGGTCACATTAAAAAAAGCCAATAAATTCCGATCAGACAAACCATAAGTCATGCTGTCGGTACACATACATAGTATAATCCTAACGGATTACCTAAGTAGCTATAACTTAGTGGCTCAAACTAAGATGGCTAATATCCCGATGTCAAACGGTCAACGGTAAATCAAAGAGCAGTAATCCTGTTTTATACGAACAAGTTTTGGTCCTTATCTCCTAAGTTAGTGATACGAATCTCGTGTCCATGGGAGAAGGACGAAGGGAACGCTAAGCGATTATGTAAGAAAAAGTTTGGAATAGTTTGTCATTGTTTTATCTCGGTTTGAAACTTTCAGGAATATTGGTCCTTCGAGACGGTACTTTGTTTGAGAGGAAAATATAAAAATTCGGAAAAGTTTTTTTGTGATGTGGGTAATGTATGTGTTATTAATATAACGGTGTTTTTCGTGTAGTTAAAGGTGTTTGTTTGTCTGTGTCCCAAGAAATTACATTGTTTGCCGTCAATCTTTATCAAATTTTCCTTGTGAGGCCATAATTCTGAAACTTTCATTAGTTTTTCCCCAAAATGCGTCCGTTTTCCTTTCATATAAAGTAGAGTATATTAAAATTTCTCCTCATTATGCAACAAACAAAAATATGGACGTTGTCCGCAACAATTTGTGACCGTTGCAATAAACGCTCATTGCTGCGAATTTTACGAGCGTCCGTACTGAGCGCGCAATGTATAACATTGTTCATAAGTGCAAATTTTTATATTATTATCATATTTTGTCTGTACATTATACTGAAGACTATATTTATTTGTCTACGATTCTCTCATTATTTCATGTGTTATTTTGTGCAATTAAATATAATTATGTTATAATAATATGATTAAGTTAATTTTCCAATCTACTGCAAAAGTACAGCAAAGTTTAGTAAAACAAAACTGACGACACAAGATAAAAAAATCTTACTTACATCTTTAATTCCACACTCCGTTAAGAAACACATGTTAAATCCTCACATAACTTGACTATACATAACTCAAACCATTTAAATTTAATAATACAAACCCGACTTAAACAATAATAAACTATTTTAGAACACTATTGCAGTTATGAATGCGTTTAAACGTCACCGAAGCATATTACTATGCATAATAAATAGCAGCTAGAATATTTTGGCGAAAACATGACTTAAGGTACCTGCATAGTATTAATGTCTACAGGAGGGTACCTATATTTTAAGCGTTACGACCTACAAATTGTTAGAGGATTCGGATGAACTACCACCATGTCCTAATATAGTAATGTCTATTTTTGCAGTTGTGGAAGCGTGTCAGTGCGCCACACGGCGTAGAGTGGCGTCTCCTTTATTGAACTGAAAAATATTACTTTAATTGGTTGTTTTTTGTTTTTAGACTACAGTTTGTTTATTAAAATCTTATCTTCGGAGTATTATTCAAACTGGTTGAATAAGTACTGGTAGCTGGTGGCATTTGCTTGGAGATGTTTCTCATATAGGTCGACGTTTTTGTTAAAATTTTTAAGTATGATTTTTTGGTAAGAAAGTGTTGAAGTAATTAAATTTATTAGTACTAAAAAGATGTGAGTTTTGTTCCTTTATTTTAATAACTAAACGCTCGATTTCGTTGTTAGTGACAGATTGCAGTACTTTTTTCGTCATTTACAAAAATTAGGAAATCGTTTTCAACACATGCGATTTAGGTAACGAGGTCTCTTATCCACAGCAGATGTGCAATCTACATAACTACTAATCAATCACAACTAAAATAAATGAACCCCTATCCAACCCTTCATCTCAGATTCAATCTTAAGGGTCCACCAATCAAGCAACGCATCAAGTACCCTATTTCCTTAATCGCTTTCTAATCTGCATCTAAATCGACTCCAGGTTCCTTCAGATCGAACCCGACACATAGCTGAACCCAATGTCCCAATTTATAGAGTCGTCAAGCCCTCTCATGTAAATTCTTAAGCATTCCCCTCACGTTTCTCCCTCATACATTACATGAATCAAAGAATGGACATCACATACATTAGATATGTTCAACTTTTACTGTTACTTTGTACCCCGGGAGGATTTGCGCTCGGCATGAAAAGCCTCCGCTACTTTCAACAAAATCCATTCACTTGTGGGGGAAACAAAACAAAAGAGGTTTACCTTTTATTTTGGTTTCGGTAATAGCTGTGGTTAACGGAGAGAGAATTATGGATGGGAATGTCCTTTACATGCGGCGTACTAAACCGGACTTGAAGCTTTTGATGGCTTTTGAGGTGATAAATAGAACTTTTGTATTCCAAAATTCTGCGTCTCTTGTTGGACGATGTCCTGAACATTTTTCCTTCCAAATCTTTATCGAAAATTTTGGATTATATTTGGGCTAATTTTGATCAAATCTATTTGCATGATTACGATATCAACAGATATTGAGTAGCAACTGTCCGACTTCAAAATATACAGCTTTGTAGTTTCTCTTTCATTAGCTATTTGCATTTAATTTTCACATAATTATGTGTATCACACAAACGTATTTATTAGTTGCAGAATATTAAATACCCTTGTAGAACAGTGCTTGGAACAGAGACAGCGCTAAGTGGGCTGGCTCGCTGCGGTCACAAACTTGCTAATGAAGCCAGATACTGCAAATATTCTGCAATTTAGTTTAAGGTATTTTTGTTTGGTAATTTGAATTTTTTTCGTACTCTTCTTCTGTATTACTATGTTGCAAATTTTATTTGGAGGAGATTGTTTTTACGATCACAACGTAGCTGATACTAAAGTAGCAAAAATGTAATTCTTAATAGCAATTATAATTGATCAAAGCTCACTAAAGAACAATGCTAAAGCCATGAGTTCTTGAAGCAGGCTTAGTTTTCTGAAAGCAGAACGGCGTACGTCATCATAAACTTTGATTAAACAAAAGTGTCACACTGAAATCAATAGAACGACAAACAATCATTTTATGAATCTAAATCCAAAGGATTTCATTTGACGAAGGCCCTTTTTATGCTATATGATATGATGATGTTGATGATAAATATACTGGTTCTAGAACTAACTCGATTTGAAGTAGAACCGGCAAAAAATTTTCAAGTGGTGTTAGCCTTAATTTTGAAACAAACTCGACGACACAGGCATGTGTCGTTTATGACCTTTATACACTCGTGGCAGACGCCGAAACACTTAAAACCAGCAGTTATATTCCAAAGGTTACTTTGTTAAAAGATACAAAGTTAATAACCCCTTATTGCTTAGTTACCTCAATGTTGTTCACTTTTACGAGTATGTTGCAGTCAAATTAGGGAAATTTCGTTTACTTTGAAGCGTTATGTGAGTTTTTAATCTTGATATAGTCGGTTATTTTGTTTTGTGATACAATCTTGTATTGAAATACTTCCTCTGGTAGGTAATGTCTCTTCCTGAATAACAAATGTACGAGCTCTGATTAAAATAAAGAGATTTAAGTACAATTTTAAATTTTTCAAGCACTTTTTGAAAACTATATAAATGAGAAGTTGCTCACCATTTGCAGTTTATATTTATAGTGGATTATCCATCGATATCTCTTTTGACTTAAACCTAAATCTATTTAAAAATAAATTTTGTAAACTAGGAGCCTAGGCTTAAACCTGATTAGCCACCTGCATACAAACCGTTCGTTAAGCTGCTAGCCCAGCTCTATCTATATCAACATAACTCTAAAGATACATCACTATGACCTATGACCCGTTCATGCCAGAGTATGTTTTCATCAACAAACTTTTGCTCCATTAGCAGAACATACGAGTTGCAAATGTTACGCAACTCGAACTTCGGAGATTCCGACCGACAGATCGCATTTTCCTACTTTGGAAATGTTTTCAACAGACTTTCGATCCGAGTCGTTCACAGTTATGTTTTTGTTGTCTAAGTCCCGTAATTTTACTTGACTTTTCCTCATTCAAAGATTATATTATTAGCTTTCGTAAATTTTACGCGGTTTCAAATTACCATATCGTTACTGGCATTACAAAATACAAAAGCTGCATTAAAAATTAACAACTACTTTGATCATTAATGAAGTCTGCAGATCTCAGTGGTGTGTCTTTGGAGAGACCTGTGTCCAGCAGTGGGCTGCGCTAGGCTGATGATGATGATGATGAGATTGCGTTACAGTTTTGAAAGTGCAACAACACACTGCAGGACATAGAGCGGCATCTTACTTTAACAACGACAACAATCTTACTATCAGAGGTATCAGGAGGTAAAAAGAGGCGTCTACGTTAGATAAATTGTAAAAGTTCTGCAACCTTTTTTATTTTATTTTTTATTAGTTCCTATGCAATCGCAGTCGAAATGTAGAACCAGCAAAGGTATGCATTGTTCTATTTCGATATACGAGTATGTATTATAAAGTTAAGTCTGTTTGTAAGTATAACGTTGTTCCAATCAGCTTCCACGATCTTCAATTTTGATAATAGGCTTGACCTTTAACAGGACGGTGTCTTTAAGCCTAAAGTAAATCCTTCACGGAATTTCCTTAGAACATCAAGGGCTACTGAAGCCTAAATTATAATAGCTTTAGGGCTAATTTTAATTAAAGTTTGCATTAGTCGCTTCAAAATGATGTTTAAACTGGGCAACTGTTAATTCGTTCGTAATTTGGTTTGTCGAATATTGTGCGTACTAAAACGTGAGACATAAAAAGCCGCGAAAGTCTGAAGTTAGTTATATTATTGCAGTTATCGAAACGCGTGAATGGCGTCTCTGTTCCAAAACGGCAATAATAGTAAATTAAAATGGTTATACTATTTCACACACAACTTAAATTCTTCACAAATAAAATTCTCCGTTTATAAGAACCATATTTATCTGCTATACAATAACACATAAATTATTGCAAATACAGTTAAAACCCTCTAAAATGCTCTGAAAAAGGCAATACATGTTATTTCGTGATAGTCGAAAGCTAGTATTACAGCTAGTGGCTCGGTAACAGGCATTTAACACGCAAATGGGGTGGTTTGCATAAAAGATCGCACTTGCCTGTGACGTGCCTCTGAGTAATGAGCGCATGTATTACTGGGCACGCTGATCGCGCCAGTTTTACGCACTTTAGAACATGCTGTATAGACGAGTGGAGTAGAAGACGGGAAATGATGTTCAATTTGATCTTGATTCGCTATAGTCTAAACAGTGTAAATAACTCAGCATTCAGGCTTAATGTATAGACTGTAAAAAAGCACATTCGCGTTTTTAGTTGTTTGCTGTATCATGTTGAGGTCAACTATAAAAAAATGAAATATTAAAATGTAAGATAAAATACCTGTTTTGCTTGCAAAAACTTCGGTAGATAGAATTTCTTTTCTATGTCTTCTATTCATCTTCTTCCCCTTTTATCTTTTCTCCTTTTTTACATCTAACAGATAAATTCGTCTTGAAGTTAGGCGTAACAGAAAAACTCATTTCAAATCTATCAAAATTTTATATTATTATATAAGTTGGACAAAACTAGTAATAGCAACGCATGGGCGCTTCCCTCTATAATGATGGTATAGCACCACTGGACACCACACCACACATACGACACTTTTTTATCATTATTCTTAAAGGTTATATTTCTTTTTATCTTATAACCTAAGCCCCAACAAAACCGTAGCAATGGTTTGACTGCGCAAGCACTTAAACAAGTAGCTGAGCTTATTCCAGTGAAATATAAGGTTCATTCTTTAAAAGATGTTTGTGTTTCATGGTGTTTTTTTCATGTAATTTGTTGGGTGTATGTTAAATATGGCTTGTTTTTTAAAAATGGCCTGCAACTCTTTTGGATTTAGTTATATGAAAAATAATCCCAGTGTCATCTTCTGCCTTACCTTGAAAATCAGAGCTGCAAAATGAATTCACGTTTGCTTTAATGAAGACGTTTCTAAGAAACTGTGCAGTATCGTAAGCGTTAGACGTGACGTCACATACCCTGTAACTGTTCAATAATAAACCGTGCAAGCATATTCAATAAAGCAATACGTAGTGTACTGTAGATTAATATTCAACTAAACAATGTTACTGCTCTACCACGATAGAAAATGTAAGGGTCTTGCAATTGTGGAAGCGAGACGGTGCACTACAATGCGTAGAGTCATGTCTCTCTTTCAAATTAATTTCTCACGCTATGTTCTGAAATGTTTCTAGTTCTATGGTTCAAAACAGAATTTTAATCGTTATAAAAAAAAAACTATTTCTTAAAACCAAGAACTTCTTCATCTAATTTAGATTTGTTTTTTGGAATGATCAAATGTTAGTTCTTGATGATGGTCACTAATTATTTGGGTTACCACTTTATCTGAGTTAAACCTTAGAAGAATAAAGTGCTATGGTATAGCAGCCTGTCTCAAGAAAATCTATTTTTCCAGTTTCCACCCATTAAAACCTTTCACCGTAACAATACATCCACTAAAACGCCACCAAAATTCTCTCCACGTGACTTCAATAACAAATAGTCTAAAATAAATGATAATCTAGCTACAAATGTATGACGTAATCTGCGGACTGGTGCAGAACTGATTGTGATCGTAATTGCAGGGTGAAAATGACCAGAAAATTATACGATATTTCGACGAGTTCGATATTATATTGTACGGTTGAATCGCTATGAAAAGGTTCAATTGCGAGGCTGATGCGGTCTCTGTGCACAAACTATAATGGTTGTTACAGGTTGGCTACTGGATATGTGTGTTAGGTAATCAATTTAATGCTAGTATATTATCTATTCTACAACTCTATTATTATACTAATCAATATTATTCCAGGCACTATGTTTTTTAAATCATTCGTGGTTCTTTAACTTCAGCAACTCGAAAATAATAAATACTGCCTTTTATTGTATAGATTAAAGGTATTTTTAAATTCATAGGACATAAAACTTTTTATGTAACTCTTTTTAAACTTTTTTTTGATAACCGAAATCCCCCATTTGACTCAAAACTTTTTTCTCTTGTACCATTTAACACTCACTTATGAAGAGATTAATGTCATTATTTGTTGTTTAGTAGAAATGTCTATACTGTAGATACCTACATAAAAATACCTAAACGTACCTTCATGTACAACAAATACAAATAGGAGCTTGTAATGAGTGTGCAGAGGCGACGCTACCAAGCTTACAGGACTACACGTGCAAAGAGATTCCAAGAACGCCCTGTTTGATATACCAACAGTGTTTAGAAAGCTGAGTAATTAAATTATTTACATAGGTAAATTAGACTTGCTGTGATTCCTTGACGATAATGTTTATTTGTTAAAGTCTTATTTTGTCAAATCTTGTAGTTTTTTTAACACAATTTGTCGCTGATTTATCCCTTGAGTAGGTACTATCCAGCAAACAGAAAAATAATGGCAAAATATACACAACTATGTAATTATCGTCTTAATAATAATACAACGATTAACAAAATGTCTTGTAGCTACCTTGGGCCGTCCATGTCTGTTCTTTCATAGAGCAGGGGTGGATGGCCCTTGGTAGATGCCCCAATACATTTTAGATTAAAGTTCTCAACAAGGCCTCTGCATGTTGGACCTGTGTCCCCGTGTAAGCCTTTAAAAAGGACCGGGTTTCTTCCCTTGAAGTTATCCCGTGAATTAAAAGAGATACAACGATTTACAAAATTTGTTTAACGCGCTATTTTTGTATAATTTTTGTTTCGTATTTCATTGACGTAACACTTAGTATCAACATACTACCGTAACTGAAACAGTGCTACAAGGATCTTTCGGCACGTGACCGAAATCGGAACAAATACATCAACACAATCATTTATGTGAAAATCCATCATTTTGACAGACAGTTGAGTTGATGCTTGTTGCGAATATGCACACCAACACAGGTCCCCGTAGCTCTTTATTAACGACGTAATCATTTTAAATGCTTAACATACTATTTCTAACGTGACCTCTTTTAACATTTCTCCGATTTACTAAACAATGATACTTACAAAAACACATGTCATTACACTAGTTTCCAGCCGATTTCATCGGTAGCTTCCACAATAGAAACACGAAATTACATGGACAGGAACTCGGGGCGAAGCGGATATTTGTACGCAAACGGCGAAGTTCTCGGGAGAGTGTAACTGCTGTACTTACGGCTGTGTACAAACTGTGATATGTAGATAGTGTAGTTATTAAGGTTATTGCTTCACAGGTATAATATCTACTATTTAAGGCGTAATGGGCCACTGACCACGGCCACTGGTGGCCAGCGAGAGCCACAATAACGTCCTTTTGGAAGGCAGACACTTCATCTTCACTTCTTTTAGTAGCGAGTAGCCGCTGCCAGCTTCAGGTGTGCGGTGCATCTATACTGTGTAGCAGTTGCTGGCCACCAGTGGCCGTCGGTCAGTGGCCCGTTTGTGCGGAGCCTTAGTATCTATTAAATACATAATCATAGAATATAGGTCGCTAGATATATCGGGCCTCTAAAAATAAGAAAATCCGTTAGTGATACGTTGATCTTCACAGTCGTGAAGTTTAAAAAAAAATTGAAAATGTTTTAAAAATTAGACAAACAAAAATAGTATGATTCTTTGAACATTACGTAATTGGCCTAAATCTAATCGAGTTTTAAAGCGTGAGAGCAAAACACAAGTTTATTAGTAATAACGTAAGGCGTTTTGTGAAAACATAATTGGATTTTAACTTAGAGCTTGAGATGCGTGACTCCTGGAACTCGGTTTCATTGTCACACGAGGAATTGGTAGCTTTCGGGAGAATAAACAGATTCAGACATGGATTGTTAGGGTTTGTTTTAAAATATTGATAACTGAAAGGGGACATTGAATATTGGACTTTTTATAGATCTTTTAGATGCTCGATCAATTTCTATGGGCAGTTCCCGTAAAAGACGTTATAATTAAGACATGTTTTCTTCTGTTTTCTAGAAAGAATTGAAAATAATAAGTGCCTAAGCAATATACAGATATGAAACAAATATGTTTCACATCTGGGCCTCTGAATGCTTCTAGAGTTCCGCCAGTCTTTTTTCAGTCTGGCATGACCCGTGAGTGACCATTTTACATTTCTATATTGACACTAGAACGCTATTATACCCAACTTTAATAACCTAACACTCACAA
Source organism: Chrysodeixis includens (assembly GCA_941860345.1). Taxonomy (NCBI): domain Eukaryota; kingdom Metazoa; phylum Arthropoda; class Insecta; order Lepidoptera; family Noctuidae; genus Chrysodeixis; species Chrysodeixis includens. The sequence continues at coordinate 1,359,797 of OW796091.1, read as the reverse complement.
GCCGAAAATAAAATAAAAAGCTAAAGTTACTTTATAAACAAATACCAAAACCAACACTACTTTGACAAGGGCCTAAAAGACCTATATTGTATTTATTGACCGCCATCAAAAAGTATTGGAAAATATATCGCACGCTTAAAGTGTACGTGCCTTAAGAGCCGACGGTGGTATTAGAACTTGAAAAAAAAGCTATGAAAACGTCGATTTTCTTTGATTAACATTGTCCTTGAATAGTTTTGTTATAGGCTGTTGATATAACAAATAGGTATACTTTTGTTGAAAAAGAAATTTATTGTTGTTTTAATTTTAATTAGTAGGAAAAGTAATTACACAGCAAAAAAAATGTTATTCATTTATTTTATACTAGCCATTCCGCCATTGATTTTTAACCTTACAAATTAAAGTTGCAGACTCCAGCAACGCTTCAGTGACAGGAATCACTGAAAAGTTAGTTTTACGTACGAGTATATCCTATGCGGGTAGGGAAATCAGTTCACTGCTAATCATCTCAGCCTGTAAGCACCTACTGCTATTCATTGGCGTCACCTAACTTCTGACACAACGTATGATCTTGTGCTATTTGTTATATAAAAATCATAAAGCGTAACTAAAAAATCATCATAATCATCATCATTCCCATGCCCTTATCCCAATTATTATTATTTGGGGTCGGCGCAGCAGGACTTCTTCCACATGTTCCTATCTGACGTCATCTCGCAAGTCACACTCTTTGCAGCCATATCATCTTTCACACAATCCACAAAAAAAGCGTAACTAAAAAATAACACAATCAAATATTACCAGATACAAATACACCATTCAAATCAATAACTAACCAGTTTTTAATATAACTAAAGCTATTTTGGAAAACAAAAGCCGTTGCACAATGGACACGCGCAAGGCGTCACTAACGAGGTACGGGGGTTTAATTACTCTGCGCAGATGTGACTTGTATTAACACTATTGCCTTTCATTTTATTTGAAACGACGCTCTACAGCTAGCAAGCTGTAGGAGAGAAAGTATTGTTTTTTGGTCCGGAAAGTTAATTGATTTATTGATATTGAGACTTTTTAGATCTTGTTTTAAAGTAGCTTAGGTATACACCTCAGCAACTTTAAAGTTATGAATTATCTTTCTTTATTAGCTTAATTATTGACTAGTTCATGCCGATATCTCGTTTATTAGTTAAATACTGGCAAATATGGATACCATATAAAACGGCCACCATAAAATTCCTGTAATGAGTAAAGTGTTTTCATGAATGTCATTATTTCAGTAAGTAATTTTGATTCCTTTATTGATTTCTTCTTTTTTTTTACTTCTTCTTATAGTTTCATTTTATTTTTCAGATACTATACATCTTTACCCTAGCACAAGTCACAGCCCTATCCCCGAAAAATATGAAGAGAGATAATCTTCACGTTTCGGAGAAAGAAGCGCCGAAAATCGTTACGAAAACAAGCGGCCTTATAAAAGAAATGTCCCTTCAACCCTATATCGGGCGCGCCCTAAGACGTTACCTTCGCCTCATCCCTTAACCGGCCTATTTTTAGACCTCACCTTGAACTTTGAGAGTCAGTTATGCCTGTCGGGGTGCAGAACGAGTTATTGAACTGGAAGATATTTTGTTCACGTTGTCTTCCAATTTGGTAAGTTTCTGTTCTGTCCATTGGTCTACTAAGCTAGTCGTTAATGCCAGCCTATCGACGAATCCAGATAGACAAATCCCATTACTTAGAATTTCGATTTTTCACCACATTTTTTTCACCATTTATCAGTAATGTTTCAGAATACGACCAGCACGACAGTTTATCATATTTGTTGCCAACACCTTGATTAGATCACGCATGCAGTACTTTTGTAGATAGTATGCCAGCTGTGATCGAATAGAAAGCTTTATGTTACGTCATACTTCATTATTCAATTTATTTCCAAAAATATTTCCAATTCAATATAATATTGCTCTCCAATTTATCAAGATAAACGTAATAATGAAACCTACATGCTCGTATCAAAACCAACACAATTTGAATCAATCGATTCGAGAGATTTGCTATATTTGTTCACTTGTTATCGATGTTCAGTTCATTATCGTAAGGATAATAACGATAGAATTGTATGGATTCGTTTCTAAGAGTATTTTATCGACTATACAATTGATTACTTTAATTACGCTGAGTGGTAAACACTTTTGGTACCTATTTTGTTAATCGTTCAGTTTAATTAGTGTAACATGGTCATTGATCACGATTGGACATGATGGAGGACAGGCTGGTGTTGTTCAAAGTTTTTCTTTACTTTCTTTTTCGTTTTATGGTTCATGTTTTATAACACACAGACACATTAGAAACGCCGATAAGAAAAAGTGTCAATATACAACATTAAATCTAAGAGTCATTGCTAAGATAAGAAAGAAAATTTTAGACTGCGGCTGCTATCTCATAATAATGATCTGAAACAACCGAAAGCGTAAGAACATTTCGAACCCTTCAATGTCTTAATAAACGTTTTCAAAGTTAAGAGGAATTTACAACCGCAACCAACAGCCCCCGCCGATAAAAGGCGCCACTTATGGCCGTATTAACGTCACAAGATATGACATTACCCTTAAGATTACAACGTACGAGCCTAATCACGCCAGCTCCCCTGTTTAGCATAAAAACATTCGACGAAAATGTAACGTTTTCAGGCACGTTCCCTCTCAAGAAAATATTCAGCACAGATATTTGAATAATGGCAATTTAGCTCAAGTAATTTGATCCCAGTGCTTCTTTATTGCGACCTAGATATCTAGAGACAATCTAATCAAATAACAGAATTGGACGAATACGTCAATGTAATAGGCTATTAATTTGACGTCCTAGAGATGAAAAAAGCCTATTCGGTCAAGTAATTGCATTAATTTACTAAAGTTACGGCAGCTAAAAACCGTAATAAGCCTGCTTTATTACCGGCGTTAACTAATCCATTTCACTTCATACTTTCACCCAATTCATTAAATCTCACTTTATTGCAAAACAAAAAAGCAGCCAAAAAGGAAATGTTTACCGAACCTTCGAAAGGCTCCGTTAAGTGACTTTCGCCGGATAAAGCGAATGAGTGCGATAAATTGTATCGAAACAAAAATGTACCATTTGGCACCAAAACTCTGGAAACAACCATTCAAACTTGAAGGTATTTGGTACAGAAAAGACTCTAGTATTCAGAGAAATATCGAGGCAGCGCTCTAAACGTTGTATAGTTTGTCAAAAAAGGTTTTTCGCATTTTACTTCGGGGAGAAATCTTTTTCATGTTGAAGTCTCGTCTGTGTAAGTGTGAGACCTCTTTCGACTAGCCTTTGTGCTTACCGCAGTCACGTGAAGTGCAATTAGAAACTTTATGAATGTCTCTCGGATGAAATGGGATAATGTGGTGTTTTATATACTCCACCGGTTATTTTTTCAAGTGCTTTTCTGTAGAAGAGAAATTTAAATCTTGGCCTTTATAAATGTGTATTTTGGTTTACTTTATGTGGAAAAAATTGAAAACTTACACATTGGAAATTTAATCAACAAAAAATAGAAGAAAACGGTAAATGGAGATCATAATAAAATACATATTTTGTGTTCTACCAAAGAGGTTTTTAGAGTACATTTTTATGTCCTTTCAAAGCAATGAGTAATAGGCCATGTTTCAACATATTTTTTAATTATACCAAACGGATATATCTTTTTCAGGGAACGAGTTTTGCATGATTAGTGTGCTTTTGACAAATTATCACTACGCAAAATTCGTACGCAAACGCCGTTGTATGTGGTAAGGTACTTTATTTAACAGCTTAAACAAATCAGTCTAACTGGGTAGATTTTGTTTACTAAAATACTGATAGTAAATATGTTTTATGGGTTCCACTACACTAATAATGAATAGTTTAAAAAAATAATCAAGCCGTTTATACTAGTAATTTAACTTATAACATCCAGTTTTGACAGTGATTCATGATTTCTACGGCCCCTTATTTAATGGCCACGGTATGTTTAAAATTAAATGGTCATCACCACCTTATAAAAAATCTTTATAGACTTTCCTAGCCCTGGTTAAGGCGTATACTGAACCAATGAAGACTTGTCCAGCTAATACTGTATAATAAAATATCTTCAAATTGTAACCAGAACCCAACAAAAATAACCAGCGTAAATCCGTAAACACAGCAGAATATAATGGCGGCAATATATCTGAACGGTCGTCTTTATAATGGCTTCATTATGCGGGCACACTGTCCCGGGTAATTACAATGATACCTTAATTAGATAATTATAATTAAGCTATAAAATATATACGTATTGTGGGCTGTTTATACTTTGAAGGACAAAGTTTTAAGTACTGAACATTCGATCGATGTACAGCAAGTTTTTGTTGTGATTTGTCGACTTTTGATTTATGTATTTTTAAGAGCGCATTCAAAAAACATTTGAGACAATGGAAATTGAACTTTTACACCACTGGAATAAAGTTTGTTATTATGTTTTGTAACGCACTTCAAATAACAAAAAAAAATGTTATTTTACAGATTTCAATTCGAGTTAGAAACAATGTTCGAACACTTCTGAAGTTAATAATTTTGCAAAATGTTCGTAAAGCGTATGTTCTTTTTAACTATCTAAGGCTTCGCACAAATGAGCCACCGACCACGGGTGGCAAGCGAAAGACGTCATAATAACGTGGTACTGTACACATAATATTAGATGGCGGACACTGTTGCAGCTTCAGGTGTGCGGTGTACCTATACAAATTAAATAAAAAAGATATATGAAAACTCATAAAAGTATAAAGAGGCTGTCGCTTGTCACCAGTTGCTGTCGATTGGCAGCCTATTTGCGAGGAGCTTAAAATTTTCAACATTTTATAAACGTTTGTAAAAACGTCACACCTCTATCCTACCTTCCAATCATCACAAACTTCTCAAAAGTTTCTTCACAAAAGGGAGCAACAAAACTGTCGCATAAAAATCAAATAAAATAGTTCCCGAAGCATTTTTTTACCTTCCCAACCAAGTTATAAAGTGCTTACTCAACATCGGCTAACAAGGTTATCCCCTTTCAAGCGACTTAAAAAAGGAGGAGGTTCTCATTTCGTTGTTATCTTTTATGTTTTTTTTTACGAAATCATTTTCTTTGCTTATACAATAATAGTCTTTATATTATATTTCGTTTGTTTGTGTATTTTATTATTCTTTTTTTGAAATACAACCTATGTTTTTTTTCAAGAGTCAAGAATCTAATTATATTTCTTTTACATAAAAAAGGCATTATAGAATTAAGAAGCTTTTGTATGACGATTTGATATTTTTATGGTAGGTACGTAAACAAATACATACATATTTAAAAAATAAATACGCTTAATATCCAAACACACGGATTAAAAAAACAAAATAATACATACATAACTCTTCTAATCTAATATTCTCAGATATTGTCTCTAATATTGTCACAAGTAAGTACAAGCTTCCTATAGTTTTACTCACTATGCCGCCATAAATCCAGTAGCAACATGTTAGAAAGATTTCCGTGTCATTTGGCGCGGTATATTGACTACGGTGGCCTGTTTCGAGCCGTTACCTTAACGATGGACGACCAAGAATGTATAAAATGTTCCACAACTATTTGTTAGTAGAAGGAAATTGGATAGATTATGAAATGTGTCAAGGAGAGGGCTAAAAAATAAGGAAGTGAAAGTGTTGTATTAAACTTAATAAATCAGTAGGTATTCCTCAACATTCACACAATGCTATCTAGTCTCAAGTTGAACATACTAAGTAGCTTGTGTACCTACAACCGATAAACACTCTTATACATTTCAGAATATATACCTACCATGCATAAATTACACCCAGACGCAACAAAATGATCGTACTCATCACACAAATATTTGTCCTGGGTGGGATGAGACCCACGACCGGTAACTAAACGCAGTCAGGGTCACTGTCGACTAGACCAACAGGCCAGTCAATTTCAAATTAATAATATTACCTAAGTATCTGCCTACCTACTAGCGCCATGAACTATTTAATTTGACCTGCGTTGAGTTCACATTTCCTGGCCACAATTTACAAAAATGATAAATATATCACAACATAGTTTCCACAAACAGCAAAGCCAAGAGCTTTACCTCAAACTATTCGAAAGAAAAGTTAATCGCCCATTGAAAATGTTTTTCAAACGTACGACATATTTTTTTCCTCATAATAGTTTTTGCAGCAGTTTTATGGGTCGGAAGTTATTGATTTTACCTTTGTATAAAAATGTTAAGCGTATGTTTTGAAAAGGTAAATTTTATACAGTTCGCCGTTGGGTTCTTTCCAAGTTTACTTGTACAGTTAAATTGTATTCAAAATATACCATAACGTATATATAAGGCCAGTTTAGGAATACCACATTGACACCAGCGGCATAGTCATATCACAGGTCATATAGTGAACTAGTAACAGGGTAATAAACAAAAGACGCTCAAGAATTATCATCGTCTCAATCGTTACGCTCTTGGCAAATTGGTTGTAGTGAACGTTTAATTCTTTGTTAACTGTGAAAGATATAGCTCGCCTTGCTATAATAATATCATGCCATCCCTTTCCGCTAGTAGACATAATTGTAAGGTGCGGTGTTTATATGAAATGAAACCAGTGGATGCCCGAATAATACTGGAATATATTTGATAGAATAACATAATATAAATGGTTACATTGGTACAAAGATTAATACAAGATAGAACTTACAATAGGTATAACATATGCCTCACATCACCGCTCTTATTGAAAAAAAAAAACACATGAACACAAGAACATGTTTCTTTTTTTTTTTCTTTTTTTTTTACAAAATAATAGTTTACACTTAGGTGTAAATATGTTATTTAAGCATAATTTTTATTTAAACATAGGAATAAACATGGTAAGTACATACAAAACCTAGGAATGACGTTTACATTATAGTTAAATTAAAATCAAGTTGTATGGTATGGTTTCGTACGGTTTTTATGAATAATATCTTTTTTCCCATATTTATTTATAATCTCTACGTTTGGTGGTATGTCTTTAACTACTTTGTAAGGACCTGAATAAATGCTATCTAATTTACCTAGTGTATCATTTTTAACTAAAATTAAGTCATTTTCTTTATAACTAACAGGATTAACATATTTGTCATACATTAATTTTCTATTCATCTTACTTTTTACAAGATTATTTCTTGCTTCTCTTTGAGAAAGTTGCAAACGGTATTTTAACTCATGTGGATAACTCTCGAAATTATAAAGAGGTTCTAAGTCATTGGTCAGATTACTGGGAAGAGAACATTTCTTACCGAACACCAACTCGTAGGGAGTAAACCCTGTCTCTGTATGTACGCCTGTATTGTAAGCAAAACACCAAAATGGAATCCACTTACTCCACAACTCAGGATGGTTCTCCGTTTGAATACGCAAAAACGCATTCAAATGTTTATGAGTAACTTCTAGGGCTCCAATTGATTGGTGATGGTATGCTGTAGAATTTAATTGTTCAATGTTAAGTAATGTACAAACCTTTTGAAATATTTCCGATAGAAACTCCTTACCTCTATCTGTTGCGATTACTTTTGGCACGCCGTACCTTAGAATAAAGTTATTTACAAAAGATCTTGCCACCTCATCTGCTTTTTTGGAAATTAAGGGATAGCCTTCCACATATTTCGTGAGTTCACATTGCAAAGTCAATACATATGTAAAATTATCGTTATCTGTCTCCAAAGGACCAACAAGGTCTAAAAATATCTTTTCAAATGCCGTATTTGCAGTACTAGTAATCACCATTGGTTCTTTCTTTGGTAGTGAATACTTTTGTCGCTGACACTTATCGCAACGTTTTACGAATTCCCGTACATCGTTATCAATACCGGGCCAGAAATAGTATTTCTTTATATTGTTTGACATCCGTCTCATACCAGCATGGCCACTACTAGGTAAGAGATGGAAGTCATTTAAGATAACTTTTATATCATCCTTATTCTCAATTCTTTTTACATCACTTAAAATACATATGCGCGGTCCGCACCTACTCTTATTATTTTTAATCTCTTCTAATAACTTTTTTATGAAAATATCATTATCTCTGCTTTTTAATATCATGTATATTTCTTCTATATTTAACAAAACGCAAAATTTATCAATCTCTCTCACAAACTCGTCTCGCGTCATTTGCGATTGAGAGTTTAAAAATTTCACATAAATAGTCCTTTTACTTTCAACGTAACACAATATTTTGTTTTCTTTCGTAATTATTCTTAGTTTCCTTAAGTTCTCTAATCCTTTAATATCAATAAATCTTAGTTCCACTGATTCTTTCGGTTTGATGTGGATGCTTACGACTTTCGGTTGATCAGGCCTCAAGTCTGAAGTATCCATATCTACCGCAGAATTAGTATTATTTAATTTTCTTGCTTGTGCTCTCGTCATTACATTCAACACACTTTCTTGCATCTCTTTCAAATCCTTTGAAGTTATTCTAGACAGTGCATCTGCAGCTGCATTGTCAGAACCTTTAACGTACTGTACTTCAAAGTTGTATTCCTCTAACGTCATTCTGAATTTCATAAGTCTACTAGAAGGATCTTTCATGTTAAACAAGTAAACCAGTGGTTTGTGGTCTGTAAGTATTTTAAAAGGTCGACCATACAAGTATGGTCGAAAATACTTAACAGCCCAAACTATCGCAAGAAGTTCTTTTTCAATTACTGGATAGTTCTTTTCGCCTTTGTTCAAACTTCTACTAGCATAAGCTATTGGCAGTCCGTTCCCATTAGATAAAATTGCTCCTATGGCATTGTTTGACGCATCGGTTTGAACAATGAAACGATTTTGATCCGAAAAGTCCGGGTACTGTAATATAGGTGGGCTTGCTAAACGTTGTTTTAACGTTTCAAAAGATTGTTCACATTTGGTATTCCATTCAAATGGTACGCCTTTTCTAGTCAATTTATTTAAAGGATGTGCAATTTCAGCGAATTTTGGTAAAAACTTTCGATAATAGTTAGTAAAAGCTACAAATCGTTTTACTTCGTCTGTATTTGTGGGGCGCGGATAATTTTGCACAGTACTATTTTTGCAGGATCAGGCATTATGCCCTCACTTGAAATAACATGTCCTAAATACAGAATTTCTTTCCTTAGAAAATCACATTTTGCTGGATTTAGTTTTAAGTTAACAGCCCTTAACCGTTCAAATATATCTTGCAAATTCTTGTTATGAACTGTCAAATTTCGGCCAAACACAATCAAATCGTCCAAGTATATTAAACACTTTTCATAATTTCGACCAACCATTGCCATCGTTATCATTCTTGAAAAAGAACTTGGACTAGTTTTCAGTCCCATCGGCATACGCGTCATCTGGTACTGTCCTGAATAAAAAGCTGTGAATTTTCTGCTATTTTCATCTAACTTTACATTGTAATAACCCTGATGTAAATCTAAATGCGTAAAATAAATACTACCCGTCAATGATTCTAAAATTTCAGTGATATCCACATGAGTTAAAATACCGTTTGCAACTTTCTCAAAGAGAAGCAAGAAATAATCTTGTAAAAAGTAAGATGAATGATTGTAACTGATATACTTCGTGTACCGGCTGTATAGAAGATGCCATGTACGATGGATAACAAATGAGATCAATCGGACCACTATGATGAGGAGATCTTTTCTTCGTCGTCGTTTGCAGTCGGGGGTCAACGAGAACACGGCTAAAACATATTCAGAAGATATGGTGTGAAACATAAAAGGGTGTAAAAAAAAAAAAAAATGTGCGACAAGTGAAAAAAAAAAAAAGTAAAAGTGCATAAAAAGTATTGGTGCGGAAAAGTATAAATCGGTTTTAATCGTTTCAATAATCATATGTAAATATTATATCAAACAAGTTGCGTAATATCTTCATTTTAAAATAATGCAGTGCTTTACCAAATACGGACTGAACGTGAATTGAACTTTGGACTATGGTGTTAATTGCGTTTGTTTGCATTCGTACTTAATTATAAAACTTAATACTAATGTTATAATATGAATTACAGGTACATTAATAATTTACTTTGCTCTACGCTGTGGTGGTAAGTACCTAATGGATATAATTTTAACATTATATAATGATTTAAAGAAAATAAGAATAAATTTAATAAAGTTAGGACCGAAACGAAGGACAGAGAGAGTATTGGAAAAGAAGTTAATTGAAATTGATGCTATTTATCAACAGTATGAGACTTGGTTAATTGATTTTAATGATAAAGTTAAGAATAAATATTATAAAAGCCAAGATATTTTATTACTACAGAATCATTGTCGTGAATTTTTAGATTTACATGAGGATAGTTTATTGTTGTGTCAGAGTGATCAATCAGGTTATTTTTCGAAGATGAGTTCATTTGATTTAAAAATTGCCTTGAACCTTTTACCTGTTATGACAAATGAGGAGTCTAATACAAAGCAATTGATTGATAATATAGTCTATTATAATTCTATTTTAAAAGAAAATTCTTGTAAACAAAACTTAATAAACTTCGTGCTGAAAAGTAGACTTTCTCAAGAAGCTAAGATAAAGTTAAAAGCGAAATATGATACTGTAGACGAGTTAATAAATGATATGAGAAGTGTGTTATTATGTAAGAAAGCTGCAACGGCAATACAAAATAAGTTGCAAAGAATTAAACAAAATGAAAGTTCAATTGCGGATTACGGGAAGGACATTACAGAATTATTTGTAGATCTGACGATTGCGCAAGCCGATGGCAATGATCAATGCTATAATATATTAAAACCAATAAACGAACAAATGGCAATTAAGCAGTTTGCCAGTGGGTTGCGGAATCATAGATTAAGTACGATTATATCTGCTAGAAATTACAGCTCGCTTAAAGATGCTGTCCAGGCTGCACAAGACGAGGAAGTCACCATAGGTGCACCTTCTGGAGAAGTTATGGGTATGTACGAACAGCCATATAATATTTTTTATAACAGGAACCATTCAAATAATTATAGAGACCAGCGTGGAGGACGCAGTAATTTTTATTCGTACAGAGGACGAGGCCGAGGAGCGCAGCATGGAGACCACTTTGCTACTCGAGGACAGTGGACTCGAGGAGGAGCTACCGGTCGCAAACAATATAGAGGTAAATTTTATAATTCAAACAGAGGAAATCAAGGGATGCATAAAGAACGCAACGTTAATTTAATGCAAAATTCGGAAACAGCGGAAGAATCAGAAGTAACATCTAATCAGTTTTTTCGTGAATAACGGTGAAAAAATTATTTTATCTAGTGATAGTAATTGTTACATTTATTTGCATTCGCCATCATATCGTAATAAGAAACATTATTTTTTAGTAGACTCTGGAGCATCGTTGTCAGCATGTACGTATAAACATGCTCTCGAATGTAACATTCCTATCCATAAAGAGAGTGTAACAATAAACGGTTTAGGTGGCAAAGTACAAGCAATCGGATACCTATATTTATCATTCTTCTTGAATGATGAAACAATTAGTCAGAAGTTTTATGTTTTTAATAGCTTGCCCATTAAGGGAAGTGGAATATTAGGCCGTGATTTCTTAAGCAAGTTTAAAGCTCAATTAGATTTTCATAAAAATATTTTAACATTACGTAATAACATTTCAACTTTTTCCTTGCCTTTGGGAAATAAACATAGTGTTACTTTTGACATTCCTGCTAGAAGTGAGTCTATGCATTTTATACATACGAACATCGATGAAGATTGTGTAGTGTCATCAAAAGAATTGAGAGATGGAGTATTTTTAGCAAGCTCTATCGGTAGTCCTCAAAACGGATTAATACCTATTCGGATATTAAATGTAACTGAAAATGATTTAACACTTACAGAAATAGAGCCTACTATTGAGAAACTTAGTAAGTTTAATGTTTGCGTATTCGAAAAAACACAAAAAAAACGCTGATAGAGTAAAAAAGTTATTTTCATTAATGAATTTGAAACATTTAAATGATGAGGAGCAGAAAACTATTGAAAACATTTGCGCAAAGTATTCAGATATATTCTACCTTCCAGGAGATCAGTTAACTACAACAGATATATATACTCATACTATTTCTGTAAAGCCTAACACAAATCCAGTATTTTCAAAACAATATCGTTTGCCATATTCTCAAAAAGATGAAGTTAAACGCCAAATTAATAAAATGTTAGAAGAAGGTATAATTGAGCCTAGCAAAAGCGATTGGTCAAGTCCGATACTATTAGTACCCAAAAAGTCAGATACAACGGAAGATAAAAAATGGCGGTTAGTGGTTGACTATCGGAAGCTGAACAATTGTATAGAGGACGATAAGTTTCCATTACCAGATATCACTGAAATTTTAGAATCATTGACGGGTAGTATTTATTTTACGCATTTAGATTTACATCAGGGTTATTACAATGTAAAGTTAGATGAAAATAGCAGAAAATTCACAGCTTTTTATTCAGGACAGTACCAGATGACGCGTATGCCGATGGGACTGAAAACTAGTCCAAGTTCTTTTTCAAGAATGATAACGATGGCAATGGTTGGTCGAAATTATGAAAAGTGTTTAATATACTTGGACGATTTGATTGTGTTTGGCCGAAATTTGACAGTTCATAACAAGAATTTGCAAGATATATTTGAACGGTTAAGGGCTGTTAACTTAAAACTAAATCCAGCAAAATGTGATTTTCTAAGGAAAGAAATTCTGTATTTAGGACATGTTATTTCAAGTGAGGGCATAATGCCTGATCCTGCAAAAATAGTACTGTGCAAAATTATCCGCGCCCCACAAATACAGACGAAGTAAAACGATTTGTAGCTTTTACTAACTATTATCGAAAGTTTTTACCAAAATTCGCTGAAATTGCACATCCTTTAAATAAATTGACTAGAAAAGGCGTACCATTTGAATGGAATACCAAATGTGAACAATCTTTTGAAACGTTAAAACAACGTTTAGCAAGCCCACCTATATTACAGTACCCGGACTTTTCGGATCAAAATCGTTTCATTGTTCAAACCGATGCGTCAAACAATGCCATAGGAGCAATTTTATCTAATGGGAACGGACTGCCAATAGCTTATGCTAGTAGAAGTTTGAACAAAGGCGAAAAGAACTATCCAGTAATTGAAAAAGAACTTCTTGCGATAGTTTGGGCTGTTAAGTATTTTCGACCATACTTGTATGGTCGACCTTTTAAAATACTTACAGACCACAAACCACTGGTTTACTTGTTTAACATGAAAGATCCTTCTAGTAGACTTATGAAATTCAGAATGACGTTAGAGGAATACAACTTTGAAGTACAGTACGTTAAAGGTTCTGACAATGCAGCTGCAGATGCACTGTCTAGAATAACTTCAAAGGATTTGAAAGAGATGCAAGAAAGTGTGTTGAATGTAATGACGAGAGCACAAGCAAGAAAATTAAATAATACTAATTCTGCGGTAGATATGGATACTTCAGACTTGAGGCCTGATCAACCGAAAGTCGTAAGCATCCACATCAAACCGAAAGAATCAGTGGAACTAAGATTTATTGATATTAAAGGATTAGAGAACTTAAGGAAACTAAGAATAATTACGAAAGAAAACAAAATATTGTGTTACGTTGAAAGTAAAAGGACTATTTATGTGAAATTTTTAAACTCTCAATCGCAAATGACGCGAGACGAGTTTGTGAGAGAGATTGATAAATTTTGCGTTTTGTTAAATATAGAAGAAATATACATGATATTAAAAAGCAGAGATAATGATATTTTCATAAAAAAGTTATTAGAAGAGATTAAAAATAATAAGAGTAGGTGCGGACCGCGCATATGTATTTTAAGTGATGTAAAAAGAATTGAGAATAAGGATGATATAAAAGTTATCTTAAATGACTTCCATCTCTTACCTAGTAGTGGCCATGCTGGTATGAGACGGATGTCAAACAATATAAAGAAATACTATTTCTGGCCCGGTATTGATAACGATGTACGGGAATTCGTAAAACGTTGCGATAAGTGTCAGCGACAAAAGTATTCACTACCAAAGAAAGAACCAATGGTGATTACTAGTACTGCAAATACGGCATTTGAAAAGATATTTTTAGACCTTGTTGGTCCTTTGGAGACAGATAACGATAATTTTACATATGTATTGACTTTGCAATGTGAACTCACGAAATATGTGGAAGGCTATCCCTTAATTTCCAAAAAAGCAGATGAGGTGGCAAGATCTTTTGTAAATAACTTTATTCTAAGGTACGGCGTGCCAAAAGTAATCGCAACAGATAGAGGTAAGGAGTTTCTATCGGAAATATTTCAAAAGGTTTGTACATTACTTAACATTGAACAATTAAATTCTACAGCATACCATCACCAATCAATTGGAGCCCTAGAAGTTACTCATAAACATTTGAATGCGTTTTTGCGTATTCAAACGGAGAACCATCCTGAGTTGTGGAGTAAGTGGATTCCATTTTGGTGTTTTGCTTACAATACAGGCGTACATACAGAGACAGGGTTTACTCCCTACGAGTTGGTGTTCGGTAAGAAATGTTCTCTTCCCAGTAATCTGACCAATGACTTAGAACCTCTTTATAATTTCGAGAGTTATCCACATGAGTTAAAATACCGTTTGCAACTTTCTCAAAGAGAAGCAAGAAATAATCTTGTAAAAAGTAAGATGAATAGAAAATTAATGTATGACAAATATGTTAATCCTGTTAGTTATAAAGAAAATGACTTAATTTTAGTTAAAAATGATACACTAGGTAAATTAGATAGCATTTATTCAGGTCCTTACAAAGTAGTTAAAGACATACCACCAAACGTAGAGATTATAAATAAATATGGGAAAAAAGATATTATTCATAAAAACCGTACGAAACCATACCATACAACTTGATTTTAATTTAACTATAATGTAAACGTCATTCCTAGGTTTTGTATGTACTTACCATGTTTATTCCTATGTTTAAATAAAAATTATGCTTAAATAACATATTTACACCTAAGTGTAAACTATTATTTTGTAAAAAAAAAAAGAAGAAACCTGTTCTTTTTTTTTTTTCAATAAGAGCGGTGATGTGAGGCATATGTTATACCTATTGTAAGTTCTATCTTGTATTAATCTTTGTACCAATGTAACCATTTATATTATGTTATTCTATCAAATATATTCCAGTAGACCCTGCCAGGATCCTGGCAGGGTCGCCATGTAAGGTGCGGTGTTTATATGAAATGAAACCAGTGGATGCCCGAATAATACTGGAATATATTTGATAGAATAACATAATATAAATGGTTACATTGGTACAAAGATTAATACAAGATAGAACTTACAATAGGTATAACATATGCCTCACAATAATAAAGCTTCCATGCAGGGACCCGCAAATCAATATCAAAGTAAGGAAATTAAAACCAACGCAATAAATATTTACGAACTTGAAAACTAAATAAACAAAAGATAAGTCCTAAAATACTTTAAACACAAACATTGGACATTCGCAGATGATTTAGGGAGAAAGTTTTTAAACTCGGCCCTCTCTGAACAATACTTTATTTAGAAGTTTGGGCTCTTAGTCTTTCTGAATACCATTAACGTTTAAATTAGGTGTCTTAAATAACTCTTATTTCAGAGGCAATGTTGGTGAAATACTGGGTTTTAGCGTTCCGTGGATGCGGAAAACAAAACAAGATTTTCAATATAACGATAGAACTGTTTTATGTCCTTTCGTAAAATAGATGACGTACATTTCACCTACCTAACGATTTTCACATCTAAGCTACTGGCACTCAAAACTAGAGAGGTTAATTAATAATTTCGAGTTACTAGATATTGGAATTTTGCATTACCTCTTGTACCAAAAATATTATAGAACCATTCTTTTTGTTCACTTTAAAGTCTATCTATGACAATGAATGATAAATCTTTATAACAACGACAACAGTGTGGATACTATTATCACTGTAGAAGACCGATGCCGGCATACCACGCAGTTTACGCACCGCTCAATCCTTTGACATACGATACAGGATTTAACAGTTTTAGTTGATAGGAAAATGAGACTTTTGGGCCGAGCTTTTTTGGTAGCAAAAGCGGCAAAAATTTGACCGAGGTTTAAAAATCAGTAAATATCACGTACAGTAATATTCTTTCATAATGCAAGGGAGAGTTTTAAGATTTCCGGAGTTGTCTTTATTGCTCTGTTGTCATCTCTGTACTATTATAACAATAGACACTTTAATATATCACAGTCAATTGTACCTAAAAAATTAAAAAAATGATTTAAGGAGACGAAACTACTGCCCTTCCTAAAAAACAATATTACTCCAGCTAGATTCGATGATGATAAGTTTAAACTCCTTTATACCACGTCTACCTTTTGTTAATCACAAATAATTAAAGCAAGTATATGTACAGTAAAACGTAACTGTATTTCAAAACTGCATCTTGCAACAAAATATAATAAAGTCGGGTTGAATTAATAATACTCTGTTTCACAGATAACGAACGTTGTACGATCAGCAACGAAAGTTAAACTAAAACTGATTCACAAACTACAAAAAGCCAAGCCTTAGGCCGGTCTCAAACATTGGAATTCAGAATCTGAAAGTCTGTTCTTTATTTCAATCCAAGCCACTTTTAAATTACAGGTGAGTAATACTAACCAATTTCTTACATATTTGCAATAAAGAACAGACTCTCAGATTCTGAATTCGAGAGTGTTTGAGGCCGGCCTTAAAGTAGTATTGCAGTCGTGGGAGAGAGACGTCGCTCTACGTTGTGTAGTGCGCTGTCACGTTTCCACAACTGAAATAATATTAGCATAAGGGGTAGAAATAGGCTCTCGATAAGTTCATCGTAGAATTCTGAATTTGATTCCTTTTTGTTTCACACCTAACATCATTCCCCTACCCTTATCCCAATTTTTACTTGGGGTCGGCGCAACACGTCTTTTAGACATGTTGCTTAAAGTTTTGGCTATGGTTTTATAGTCGGCCGCCTGCCTGACACTAACCCTCTTTGGGAATGCGATTGTTGGTTGTTTACCCGCCACCATTCGGGTGGCCCAAGGTGCTTGGTACAGTGCACTGGGTCTTAAGGTCCATTAGTCGCCTTTTACGACACCCAGTGGAGGATATGGAGTAGTGCTATTTTTTATATCCGGACACCACACCTAACATAGAGTTATTACATGTAAGCCGAATTCAACCACAGTCATTTTTTTTTAGATTAATAATATTGGTAAATTTACATTACATTTTAAATCATATTTCTCAACAAGGCCTCTGCATATTGGACCTGGTCACAGAGTAAGTCTTTAAATAAGTTCGTTCTTATCCCGTCTTCTATTATCAAAGTTATCCCGTGAAATAAAAAAGATGCAAATATTCCATTAGTGTATAATGCAAATAAGTTACATACTCAATATTTCCACGAAGTTTACTTAAATTGACAAGAGGTTTGTGTTCATATGCTTCTGGCAATATTCAAGGAGTTTGGTTGCAATCAGTACTGCAGCCATGAAATTGAATTAATTCGCGGCATCTCAAAGAGAGTGTACATTACGACGGTTCGTTTGTGCGGTTTCTGTGTAATATCTGAGATGGCTTGGGACTCCCTCATTGTTAATATTTTATCAGATTTAAGGTATACTTAAGTGTATTGTGATGTTGCGTGGTATATTTATTTATGCTATTGGTGCGTTTTCTTCATAATTATAACAGCAAAATGTTGTTTTGTAAGACATTCTTTTCTCAAATTAAAAACGTATTAAGTACAATATTTTTGATTATACCAAATTAGATACAACAACGATCATAGTCGTTTAGATTATACTAAATTTTCCACGTATTCGCCTGTTTGAAACTCGATTACAACTGCAAAATCATTAACCTTTTTTATTGAGTCGGATAAAATGTAGGCTGTTTGTTAATCGAGGCTATAGCTATCTAGCTAACTCCATGCCAAATCACGTCTAAATTAGTCTAGCCACACAAGTTTTAACTTTTAAACTTAGGGTGTTTAAAAACATATTAAGCCCTAATATTTGCTTAAAAGATAACCTAAATAATCCTATTATTTCTTTACCACATAAATGAAATGCAAATACACAAAACAAAAGCGTAACAAAACGAATAGCAGCTTTATAAATTAAACTCCTTTCTTCGAACATTAAAGTGTGCTTTATTACAGTAATTAGCTCACACCTCCACTAATTAGTGTCCGTAATTATAGTTCCTTGGAACTAAGCACTACGAATAATTCTGCATTACGAAGATATATTGTCTTGTAAGAATTCTCCGTGGTTTCTTTCATCAAAGAACTTAGAATTTTCTTTTGTCTTTAAAAGTTCAGTTCAGTTCAGCTCAGTCTTGCGGTTCTCTGTGTGGATTTGTATGCACGAGGTGTAGATTCGATCCCCAACACAGGCAATACCATCAATGTGACTTTTCCAAAGTTATATGCACTTTCTTAATTATTCTAAGACGCTACCGACAAACGGGGAAGGAAAACATCGTGAGGAAACCTGGATTTTAAATATTGGAATCTGAACTCACCAATCCGCAGTGAGCAAGCGTGGTACGCTCAAACCTTCCCTATACCGGAAGAGGCCTGTGCTCAGCAGTGGGGCGTATATAGGCTGGTTTATTATTATTAAAAGGCGGGTGACACGGATGACTATACCGATTTTAGACGTACGACAGCAATTAACTGTCTACATTATTGTTCGGTTGGATTACAGATGCTATTTAGGCAGGCGATTTTAGAAGCACGGCAAAAATCGTGTGACCATAGTCGCCCGTGTGAATCCCCTTTAAGGAAAAATACAAATGAACTAAATATTCTGTATAATGCACCATGCTTTATACGCAGCCTTTTTTAATAAATAAAAAGTGCTTTCTTTAGTGTTGGTTATTTTAAAGTCGTGGAAGTAATAAATCTTAGTCGTGGCGTGTTTTCTTTAACGTTTTTGTGACATGCTATGTGTATACTAAGGTTAATTTTCCGGGTAGCGATTTAGTTTTTAAACTAATGATAATATATTGTAGAACCCCGCGGTTTTACTTGTTTAAATACTCGACGATTTATCGGACAATAAAAAATACCTATATGAACATATAAGCCTATGCCAATTGAGAAAACAAAAATAATAATGTGTGATAACACAATACAACTCTTATACCTTACTCAATTTCTAAAGCTTTCTAACATCACACATTCCTAAAATAAGTCAGTACGTACAGCACAAACACAAGAAATAATTAAATACCGATGTAGCAAACAACAATAAGAGTCCAACTTTATCAATCCGAAAACAAAACATTTACAATTGTATCTCAGAAAGTAAAAAGATACAATACAGTTCAGGGCTTCCATATGCTTCAGTAAATAGTAATAAGTCTGATAGACGAAAACAGGGCAAGTCGACACTAGGGATGGGCAAGCCCGGGACGAGCCGGGAAACACTTTGTTCTTACAAACAAATTGTTTTATGAACTCCGGTCGGATGGGGGAAACAAAAACAAAGATTAATAAGCGGGGAATGGTTCACGCGTTACAGATTTACAAAGGATTTCAACAAAGGGGATCGTGTTACGGGTGATGGCTGTGTCAATGTGAGATGTGCCGCTGGCGATTACTGATCGTCGTTTGTTTAGCGAACTCATTTAATACTTGGCACTCGCCGGTGAACTTTTATATGCTAATTTATTTACTTAATTTTTAATAAATTAAAGGTTATTGGGCGCAATCCGACCCAGTTAACGAAAGTTTTCCTACAAAAACCAAATTAGTTTTAAATTGTTAAGTATTAAGCTACATTAAAATTTAGATAGTTATTTTTTTTTTAAACCATGGGAATAAAATGTTAAAGATAAATAAAAAATAGGTTATAAATGTATTGACAAAATCTAAATAGGCAAAGAGTAGCCTTTATTTCAATTGATGCAAGTAATGCAGCTTTGGATAACTTCCCACGCCTAACTTTTGAAGATTTGGTACTATTTACATTGGGCACCTACCATTTAAGGATCGCTAGATCATACGTTCACGAACACTTGCAACCAAATGGTCTGTATATTATTGAACTATACCGGCACCATGAATTGGTTAACCACAAAATATTAATACGGGGAAAAATACAGTCGCGACATGTCAGGAGCAAAACATACTATACCTACTTACATATTGGTGAACCCAACAAGACAGGGTAGAGTTAGTATCGAAGATCACTACTGCTCTTGTATCCACGGTCGCCGCACTATTGGATGCTGTGCGCATATAGCCAGCATAGTATATTTTTTGTCTTGGGCCCGATATCAAAATCAAATTGATGCGCCTGCGGCGTTTTTAGACGACACAATTATTTCTGTAGACATTGATCATGTCGAATAAAACTTATAAACTCTTCTATATTTGTTTTATTTTACTTTTAAAATCATGTTTAATGTCAAGAAACCAATAAAAATGTACTAAGCCTTGTTATAATTACCTAACCTTATTATTGTATTTTATTTTTTTCGATTTCTGTATTTTTCCCATTGTCTGCGTTAATGCGACATATATATTCGTAAACTAGAGACGTTTATCTAAGCATACTACCTATTTTTTTTCTGTAGGCCGTGGGTATAGTTTCCATACTTAGGTGCCCAATGACCTTTAATTAAAAATAAATGTATTCTATAAAGGAATTCAAATGTATATTGACAAATTACATTATAGGTTTTTGATTCAGATTTTTTTAACCTGAAACCGGAGCTACTACTGACAATTTTATTTTACGATGTAAAAGCTTCACCACATAACAAAACCAACCAGTTATAATCCTGTTATTATTATGTCATAATAAAAGAAAACACATAAGAGAATAACCATAAAGTGTTCTTAATACCAAGTTTGTTGCAAAAAACTCGTAAAAGCCAACGGGTCTACAACGGGCAGACCAATGTACTAGAAAACTGTTATGGAGACCTTTAAACACATTTCAGGGTATATCCAGAAAGGACAAATCTCTTTGATAATAGCGTTACTGGTGTTTTTCGTTCCTTTTATTATTTCTTTACAAATTGAATGGAATTTCGTCTGTCTTGTTTTTGGGAAATATGTTGCTGTATTAAGTTTTAGGATGGTTTAATTTTAGAATATTGTGAAACGTCAGAGCAATAAATGACTGTTACGGGGAAATTTGTTAAAAAAATTTAATTTCCTTTTTTACTTGAAATCATGGTTAGGTTTTTTTTCGTTTAATGGAAGATTACTTATATCTGTTTGTGATATATAGAAGATGTCAAACGCATTTATACTCACTCATTATCGTATATAATGAAAAAAAAAACAAATTACGCTACCATACTAAATATTCCTTAAATAATATTAAAAACGTTCAAAGCTATTCCCGGAACACTCTAATAGAAATTTCTGGAAAATTCCCGGATTTTCTCCGCCCTACTCAACGTAATAAGGTAAGAGCGCCAAATGAGAAGCGAAAAACCTTGTACTTTGAGCCTAATGAACACAATCGTCCTGGAGACAAGCCTTTCGAATTCCCTGCAAATGACGAAAATAGATTCCTCTACCCTACATGACTATCACAAACAATTTTGCACCATAACCTGACACATTAGAGTTGATTTTCCTAAATCTGTTTAAAAGTTGTTTTGACGTTTTCAAAGAGGTTGTAAATACTTTCTTTTAGCCGTATTAGCAGCCACTTAAGTAGCTAATTATACGTGATAATAAACTGTTGTTCGTTTTTGTATTTTATATTCTATTCATTTTTAAGGAAATCCAACTTTAACTGTCATCAATGCTGCTAGAGTACCCTACTGTCCTTAACATGTAAAACTGGTTGATTTTGGTAATTGTAAGATTCGCTTCACAGTATGTATAGTAAAGGTATTTTTTTTCAAAATGGATCATTTTCAAGCTCACTCAGTCCAAATTTTGAACGAAATCAAAATTTGGACTGTGGTTTATAAAGACAATGTTTATAAGGCAAAGCAATAATGAAATCAAATTATCCATCTACTTTCTTAGCCTCGACTTACGAACATATTATAATAGTATCTTGTTTTTCTTTGATACGCCAAATTTTATTAATAATTGGATTAGTAACCATACGTGCACGTGACACCAGCGCGGTCCGGTAATGATCCCACGGCCAAACTTAGTGGCGGCCAGCGAAATTAATTACATAGCCGACGTAATTAATCGGTCCATTGTAGAACCGGTCGCGGCCGGTTATAAGCGGTTATGACCGCTTGAAACTGGATCGTCATTGATTTATAATGCTTTCAGTGTTTATTCTATTGCCGCTTTTAATTATTTATTTTTGGTTTTAAGTGATTTTGATGGTACGAATATCTGTGTTTTTAGGAAAGATATATAAACAAGCTTTCAAGTTGATGGTGGATTTAAATTCTAAGATAGAACGGTAAGCCTTTTATATACCTATAGAGTCAACTTTAGACGATCTATTGGCTTAACGGCGCACTTTTTCGACGTTTTTTTGTGAGTATGGATGTTTGTTACTCTTTCAGGCTCAAACGACTGAATCAACTTTGATTAACCGACTGCACTTGTGGGGGAAATGTTTTTATAACTATAACCGATATTCACGTGAACGAAGTCGCGAACAACAGCTAGTGACATAATAAAAGTATTTTTAACATTCAGTAGGTATCTTTATTTATACGAATAAGATATCAGAATATTTCCGTATTTTGGTTTAACAATTAATCAGAATAGCTGAAATCACATTTATCAATAATAGGAACTAAATTGGGCATAGTTTTACAACAATGTTATATTCAGTCGCAGAGCATCAGTAATTAAATGTTGCGGCCGCGTTAATTAATTATTATTAAATTGAATTAATTATCCGACGCTGTTTGCGGTTGGCGTGCATAGCCTATTTAGGAGTTAGTTATAATTTGCTAAACTATTTAGGTGTATCTATTGGTATAATTTGCATAATTTATAATTTATTGAATCGGCTTTGTCTTTAAAGACATTAATTGATTGGTAAAGAAGTAATAGAAAAAGAAAATAGTTGTTTTTTTTCCGCTGCTGGACTAAGGTCCCCGTCAGTCTTTAGACTGTTCTGTTTTATCTAGTAACATACAAAAATAACGAATTAAAGATTTTACTTGTACGTACCTCAGGAATCCTGTGAACGTACAAAGAATTATGATGTCATTACGTATATCTCGAAGATTCCTTTTTAAATAAAATAAAAGAAAATTTAAAGTCCAAAACCCTCGTAAAACGGTTGAAAATAGTGTGTACTTAAGTACTATTTTCTTTAGGACAACACAACGTTTTGTCTCCAAATAACACTTGCACTAACAAAAGACTACATCAATTGATGGAACTCTCTCAACTCTCAAAAAGCGGAAAGTAACACAACGCTTAAACGATCAGCTGTTACTACTACAACATGCCATTCAAAAACACACCTTAACAAAAGGGATTTAGGTAGGTTTTCGTTTGTGTTTTAATTTGGAACTACTCAAACACGGGTATATGGAGCGTGTAAAATCGTTTGATATTTCGGGTGTTGAAGTCTTTAAGTGCTTGGTCTAAATTTTGTTGTGGAGAGGACAATTTACATTGCGTAAACATAATGTTTATTGGTTTTACTGGAGCTGGTATATCAATTAATCAATTTATTAAATGGCAACGAACAAAATACATGATAATATTTTTGACATGGTTTCGTTTCTATATGATACAAAATGTATACGTAGGTGAAGGTATGTCAGATTCAATCGGTTTCAATTGTCAAAGAGTACTTGTTTTTTTTTCAATCGCATAAAAACCGTATTTACTTAATTTTAACCAAGAAGATTGGTAAATAAAGGCTTTTCTTCTATCCTTAGTTGACACCATTCCGAACAATATTTAATGCCCGAAATCAATATTTTATCTAAACGTGGCCAATTTTACCTGAGGGTAATTAATTCATTACCTAATGAACCACTCTCTACGGTGCCCTGATTCCAAATTTTCTGCGTAACGATCCAATTTTAGGCTACATCAGCTATTTAGTTTAGGTTTATCCAGGTTAACATTTTGGAGAAAATTGTACCTAGAACTGTCTGGAAGTAAAGTGACGAGATTTTTGGTTCTCAAGATGTGTAGTTGGCTGTAGTCTTGAACAGCCATAAGATTAGCTGCTGATTCATTGATCTAGATATTATATTACACAAAAAACATCAAGTTACATATATCATTTGTAGCCAGATTCAGCTTTGAAGAATGTTTATGGATTGGATTAGTCAAAAATCACTTTTTTGCAAAAAAAATATAGCCAAAAATATCCGCTAAACTAAGTTAAAGACTTCGAAAACTACTAAGTATCATGTCACAAACAATTTAACACGAAACCCTCTAATAAAGTTAACGAAGAAAACTTTACACTATAATCTCCTTTAAAATATGAGACCCATATTCAAAGCTGGCAAAGTTGGGGAGGTTTTAACAAAACAGCCAGAACTCCGGGACTTTGCGATCAAGACGTTTCTATTGTAATAGCGCTGAGATCCTGAACTATGTGATATCACTAAGTTTGTAATCTGTTCCTTTTTGGAACCTATTTATTGTAATGTTGTAATGTATCAAATGCTGTTCGTGTTGTACAGGGTTCATGCAGATGTGAAACCGTGTAGCTACCGATTCGAAGCAAGGCTAGTATATTACCAATATGACTATATTTAACTGATGTGCGTTTAGTTGGAGTAAAACCGTAAGAAAACAAGATTCTACATATTTGAATTTTTTAATCCAAAATTTGCGATCATGAGAGAGATTTCCCTTAATATAATAATTTTGGAAACATATTCTAGTGTTCCCAACAATCTCATTAATTTGTCAAGTTTTACCCTAAAGTCAAATTCTCCCATCTCAAACCATTGTTCCCTAAAATTAATATAACCGTTCTAATTACCTTCAAGATTTCAACCTCGTCTTATTGGCGCACATTTTAATTACGCCAAAGATATTTAATATGTGAGGGACCTTAAATACTTGGTACTTTGCCTCTCCCTTATCTTGTAGGCATACTTTCTAAATATTATATTAAGTTCGTCCACTTGACATTTGCTTTTTACCTTATAATGTTTTATTTATGGCACATTTTGTTTACCATTTTTTTTTATATGAAGTAATTTAAGAGTAGCAATATTTTTTTGAGATAGTCCAGAGCAGTGATACTAATAAACGAAAAACCAGATGTACTAAGTATATCTTTTAGTGTCTAAGTTCCTGTGACAAAAGTTAATCCTAACTTAGTTTACGAAGAAGGCAAAAAGCTACCGAAAAGCTAGCAGTAACTACTTACCTAGTTTTGCTTTTGTTGATTAGGTAATACCATATTACTGTCCACATTATTATATTAGTATTATTAATGTCCGGGCCGATTTCGGCCACGGCGGCTAGTGTTACTGTGACACCAGCCAGCTACGCAGGACATATTATAGTGCACAAGCGCGTGCACAAACACAGGTACATTCTCTGTTCCTTTACTCTCAAAGCCCGATGGGATGACAATCCACCACGACTGGAAGGAGATCAGACGCAGGACCCACATTTTTACGTGCCTTCCGAAACAAAGTGGTGCGCGCCATGAGGATCGAACTCGAAACCCTTGATTTGGCAGACCTACGGTCTTACCACTAGGCTATCACAGCTTCAATTCACACATTATATCTCTATGACCCATATTTCGATCTTCTACAATCGCTTGTACCCTTTCCCAATACGTCCCATGTGCAAGTCGACCCGGATTGGGAATATTCCCTGGCGTGAGCCCACGGTACACTAATCACACTGAACCCTGCTCACACTTGGCCTGATAAACCCCTTCCTTTAATCTCAGGTTATTTCCAAAAGACAGTTTGCGGTTGACAGTGGACGTATCTTTTCACAAATACGACTGTTTGTTTGGACTTAAGGGGAAATTTGTTATTATTTGACATATCAATTGATGTTTACTTTAATATAAACAGATACTTGAAGAATGGAATATAATATTCTCCTAACTTTTTTGCATTCTGCCAGGGTAAAATTTTAAATCAACGCAAAGCCGTTTGTTGTAAATTCGTCTAGTAATTTTTGGTTCAATAATATCAGCAGTTATAATTTCTGTTTTGAAAGGATCCCGTTATCCCGTTTCACCTATTAATTACTTTATTTTTAATGTTCATACATATAGTTCTAGGACATAGTAGTTTTTTTTGCTAGCCCTTAAAAAGCACACACTATAAACCAAACCTTTCCTTTGCCAGTCGCGTACCAACAAGGAATAAATAAGGCGAACAGAAGGATTCTTGCTGATCTGTTTTGAACTTGTTTCGAACAAAACAAACTTGGATTTTGACGAGAATACGACTTCGTTGTCATGGATTTACGTTTTCCATTAGGATAATGCGGGAAATTGGTATTTTCCTCAATACAGCTAATAGTTGAACTTTCGACAGCTATTATTAAATTAGTGCTTAGGTACCCATATTGTAAAAGCGTATTACAATTAAGGATGGTACAAATATTTTGAGCTTTTTGCACACTTAAGCAGTCGGTTTTAGTAGCAAGCTATATAATAAAGTGCTACGCCGTAACATGCTACGACGTAGCTTTTTGCTACGATATACTTATCTCAGAATAGGAAGTCATAATATTTTTTTATGAATCCAGAATGGTTCATCTTTTGCTTATTATGCTTTTTAACATGAGTTGTTAACATTCGTTTGAGTAGCAGCAGTATGTTGACATATTTCATATATGAACCAACAGTTTCCGTAGAAATTGTGATTTTCGCAATAGATTATCGTGTCAGAAGTAACCATCCACCAGTTATTTACTCGTGAAGCCAGAAATAGTCACCGTTATACCATATTTTCTTACAAGGAAAATGTCTTATTAATATTAGTCCATTTCCTACTTTATTATTGTTAGGGACAGTTACCAAATAGACAAGTTACGCCGGCTTATATATCTACAGATTACAGAAAGTCGGGAAAGTCAGACAGAAAGGGAACGTGCTCATGGGCGGTCAGACGAGCCGTAATACTATAATTTCAGATAATCATACATTGGAATAAAGAATCTCGTAAATATCGTACTAATGGTGTAAGTACTGAAGAAATATTATGTTGGAATAATTCTTGTCCCATTTCATGGTAAGTAATGAGTCATTTCTTATTATGCTGTAGATATACTTGTTTTGCTTTTATTCTAAGCTATGGTGGGGTCGGTTGCCAGTCACAACGGATTAAGAGTGACGTCGATATAGATGTACAAATTGAAGGTTCTCTTAGTGACCACCATAACCCTCTTACAGTAAAACCACAATTATGAATTATGTATCAGCTAAACAGAAAGTAATTTGAGTACTTTATTTCGTAATTCATATATTTAGTTAGGTATTTCAGATTGATTGATTGTAAAATGAATCTGAAATAACTGTAATTATTACACTTCAACATAGGAGCCATAAACCTACATAAAATCTAAAAAAAATACAAATAAAAACATCCATCAAAAGTAATTTATACGCAATTACTACTAAAATATACTGCCAATACTTAGTCAGATTTATAACACGCACAAACAAAAATATAGCCTGTACTACAAATAGACGAACCAAAAAAGCTTTGTGCAATAACAACAAAAGAAATTAACACAAAAAATGATGGTTCCTTTGGGTATGAACAAATGAAGTCAGTGCGATATTAAAGGCATCGTGGTTAACTAGAGCATGGTGCCGTCATCTAGTGTTGTTGTGGATGTAACTTTTCGGATATTCCAGATTCGGATACGAAATTTTCTATAGTATTTTTAGGATTTCGTTTGTTCAGCCTATCCTATTTTGAGTCCCATTCCATTTTTATATAAGTATTGGTTTAAAGGTTTGTTTAGCGTGTTTCTTGCCATCGTTATATTAATAGAAACACATTTTTTAAGTCACGGCTATTTTATTCATTATCATTTTCGGATAAATCATTGTTTCGGATATTTTTTTTCGGTTACGGCTAAGGATTCGCAATACATCTCTACCATCATCAGTCATCCCTGACTCCTGCGTTACCATATCAATTTATCACAGTCACAAAATTAAGGAAAACTCTAAGAATATTGTGTATATAAAATGAATATTTTAATGTGTTGTTGATGCGACGAACATTATAATAACTCAAGGATAATTCCATCTCAATGTACGAAGATGACGAAGATATACGATCGATAGTACTTAATTCCCAACCCATTAAAATTAAAACGTTACTCGTGAAATTAGAAAGGAAGTCATTTAAAATGAAAACCATTTATTTAAATGTAAAATATTGAATTCCATGACAATTGAAAGCACTTTTAATATTTATGCAAAATTTGTTGTGTATGTTTGTTTCCTCTAGCTGAAGTGTTGGAACCAATTTTCAAATTTGGGGAGAGAGTAGCCGTCACACCGGTTTACATAGTTCATGTTTTGCAGCGGTGATCAATGTCTATGTGAATAAAACTGCGAGCAAAAACTAGTGATGGTGTCAGTACTATATACAGGGTAACTGACAACTGGGCCTATTCGTGCCAGGACGAGGTAGAACAGGTCAAATGCAACCAATATGAGCACATAATTATACATCCAAAAATCAATGTAATTAGAGATATTCAACATTCCGTGCTTTTTATAAGCTTTCTCTTATTTTGTTTTTATACAAATAGCTTGCTCAATGTCGTTCAGCCTAATTATTAATTACACAAGATATTGTTACATCGCATTTGATCTCTTCTATTATGCCCTAGCAGGAATACGCTAGGTGACCATTAACCCTGTATAATTATATAGAACGAAAAGAGTCTTACCACTTCATCACCATTACAAAACATTAGTCATATTTAGTCTTTCAACGCTCATCATGCCACTAAGAACTCACAAAACATATCTCACACCCCCCCCCCACTCCCCCGACATATGGAATAACACACACATCTCATTATGTGTAAGAGTTTCCTGAATAAACCATTATATTGTCGAGAGCATCCTGAACACAACTCCACCGAAAATAATGGCGAGCTCGCCCTTAGCGACACCGTAGGAACGAATATTTATTTGTTAATGTGTGGGTAAGGGAAATTCCAGTAAAAGTAGAAGATATTGGTATAAAAGTGTGTCATTTTAGTTTTTAATGAGACGAAACAGTTATTATTTTATTGGCATGTTCCACTGCCTTTAACGCTAAGAACTCACGGAGCGATTTTTTACCGCGCCCGCCGCGGTGGCGGGCCCACAGACTCTGTAGAAAGCAGATTTACATGTAAAAAACAAAAGCACAACTCACGACGCGGTTTACGCCCGCAGACTGTGCGATTGTTTGCGGCTCCCGCGGCACCGGCGGGCAACTTGTAGAATCGCGCGGGCCGCGGTCGCCCGCAAGCTCTGCGGTTTGCACCCGCAAGCTTTGCGGTTTGCGCCCGCAACTTCTGCGGTTTGCGCCTGCGCGCTCTGCGGTCGACAAAAAGTTCTAAGTAACTAGAGACGGACATTCAAAAATAATTGAAGAATTTTTCTTCGTCCTTCTTTAATACACTAATAAGGGTAACAAATAACCCATAACGATCTCTTTCCTGAATCAATGGATGCACCCAGAACCTTTTGGGTCTTTTTTTTTAATTCTTCTATGAAGCAAGTATAACGCAACAGCTCGTTTCTGATGTGTGTCCATGGCGGTCTGGACTTCAACTGATCGCTAACTGCCGGTCTTGCGTCTGCCGCGGGCGACTATCGCAACCGCTGCGGTTGCGATAGTCGCCCGCAAACGTGGCGGGCGATGATCGCGCCCGCAGCGGCTGCGGGACCGCGCGAATAACCGGTCTCGTGAGTTTGGAAATAAATTCGCGGTTCCGCACCCGCTGCGGGCGCGGGAAAAAATCGCTCCGTGAGTTCTTAGCGTTAGGTAAGGCAATTGATGCTAAAACCTAGGTAATCTTATCAAATTGCAGGCAAAAACTTAGTTTTATACTGTACAAAATATTATTTGTGGAAAAATCTAACCACTTTTTCCTCAAACTAAGTTATGTCCACAAAAAAAAAACAAGAGAATTTTGGTAAAGCAAAAAAGAAGTTGTTAATAAAATAAGTAAGTATACCTAAATAAAAATATTATGTTTTATAAATACAAGGTCATAACAAGGGAAGGAAAAAGGTTCCTTTCTGGAGAGTTTGCCAAAAAAGTTTGTTGTAAAGAGAGTCCATAGTATTTCATTAGCCACGCCTAACGCTAACATTGACAAAGTTACTTGTTTCATTATAAGCAAAACAATCTGAAGTTAGTCATCATTACGTCACGAGGAAAACATGGGGACTGAATATAAGCTGGTGAATTGGTGGGAAAACTTAGCCTTCTTTTTATTTTTTGCTCTGAGGTGGACTGTAAGTTTAAGTGGAAAAGGAATTGTCAACTTACGAAATTGGATGACAATTTTTAAAACACTTTTTAATAGTAACTTATGGAGTTTCGTGCTGGTTGATCTCCATAAAATGATATTTTTAAACCGCGCAAGTAGAATTAGCAATTAGTTGTGTGTAACGTTTCGAAGGTGCCTGAAAAAACCTACTTGAAATACTTTGAATGACACATACGGGTATAGTAATATAATGTTTCACTCTTTCCTAAAGAACATAGTAAATGGACACATAAATTTATGTGGCATGATATACAAATATATCTATAAGATTTATCTAAACCAAGTATTCGCATAATCGACTGTAACAAAATAACAACTAACAAAACACTAAACAATTTATTTCTTAGTTATCAGTTACTCTTAAATAACAGCGACTAAAATTAGCAACAACCGAACTGGAACCATCACAAAGACAAAATTTAAAGGTCACGAGCTATCAAACCTAAACAACAATAAGTCACCTTAATTACAAACAAACAGCAATTATCACCTCGATGACAGACAAACAATTCGAACTGGGAATCTACCACCTCTTAAAGTAACAGTTGTGTAAGCGTGACAGCGCACTACACGGCGTAGAACGCCGTCTCCCTTCCACAATTGCGATAATATTACTTTAAAAAAACTGGCCAAGTGCGAGTCGGACTCACGTATGAAGGGTTTAGTACTATCATACTAGCGTCTACCTGTTACCGTATTTAATATTGAGCAAAAAAATACAAAAAAGAAACATGTTTATTGTATGGGACCTTAATATTTTGTTTTAAGTTTGAGTATTTGCTGTTATTTGGCAACGAAAATACATAATTTGTGAAAAGCTTTCTAGCTATCACAGTTTATGAGATACAGCCAGGAGACAGACAGACAAACAGACGGACAGACAGACAGACAGAGGGACAGACGGATGGATAGACAGACAGACAGCAGAGGCTTAGTTCCGTTCCGTTTTACCCTTAGAGAACGGAACTCTAAAAATTGTGGTAGACCCTGAAATCATCACGCGGTTAGCCACTTACCCCGTATCACGAGAGTTTACCCCCTGTTCCCTTACCCCGGGACATGAGTTACCCCCTTTGCTTCTTGCCCCGGATGCGAGATGCTTTTGTTAGAGAGCGGATAAAAGGTCGCAATAAGCATATTTATTGTATCGTGAAATGTGAATCCATTTGTTATAAGCCCGCTGGTGGCTGGTGGTTCTGTTCTGCGCTAAGTGAATAGACCCAGTGTTAGAACTTATTAAAACAATATGAAACTCCTTTAAAAAAAAATACAGTAAAAAAAATTATGATTCGCGACCTAGCCGCATCAGCTCATGATTAAGGCCTCTAGTAGGGTACGAAACTAGTCGGGCTATCCCGATAAATATACTGGAGGATACAGTAAATATATAATTAGCAATGCTAGAGTCCTAGAAAAAAGTTGATTCTCCTAGTATAATTAGATTCTGTTTGTCAGATTGGCATGTATGCATTTTCACCTTGGAAAATTAACAGGGATTCTTGAGGTAATTTATTTTTACATGCCCAGAAACAGATTTTAAAATTAATCCAAGATTTGCTTAAACAACTCAGAGAGAGTGACTTAAATCATACAATTTATTACAACACAGCCTCCAAACTAAGAGTACAACGAGGAACGAACAGTTGTCAGGAGCTTTTAACAAACAGGTTCACATTTCACGATACAACAAATATTTCTGAATTCAATGGATTTTACTTGAATATCATTTTATAATTCTATCTAACATCTACCTGAGTATGTTTATGTACTTAATAGGTAACATAAAAACTTTTGAAATTTAGCTATGGTTAACAAAAATGAAAAGAAATGAGCCTTGCCTCGCAAAGCATATTTTGGGATAAAACAAAAAAAGAACTTTTTGAAAAAGCCAAACACTCCCCTAAAACTACCACTAAAAATTCAATCCATAAAATCACATACATTTAAGTTTAAAACTTATCTGAAAAGAGTATTTATTCAAAGCCAACCGTATATAACCAGCTGTTTAAACACGCTAACCTGAACAGAAAAGTTTGCTCTACCATAAAATAGTGGGGAAATTCTTAAGAATTTTTCACTAAACAAAATCGCAGCGTCTTTGTTTGTTGACACCTTAATATTTACTCGACTTTGCTGAAGCCAAGAGGGTAATACATTCTGCGCGTGTGAATGTAACACACGTAATAACTGACTTGGAAAATACTCGGGAAATAGAAAACGGAGTTCTGAGGTAGAGTGTTTTTTAAATAATTTTAGGTTTGAAGATGAGTAATGGTAAGGAATTTAAGTAACGTAAATAGAGGTTAGAATATGATGTAGGGAATAATTTAAGGGGAGAGATTTTTTTAGAAACGAGGGCTAACATGACAAAATTAAATCAATAATTCGCACGTAGTGGAATTCCGATATGATAACAGATCCAATTAAGGGGCTACAGGTTGATACAAGCTAACCTTAAAACCTTATATCCGGACATCGATTTCGGGTCGTTTTCATGCTTTTTGTCTAATAATGTGAGGACCGATTGCGGCCACGGCGACCAGTGTTACTATGACACCAACCAGCTACGTAAGACATATTATAGTACACAAGTGTGTGCGCAAACACAGGTGCACCCTCCGTTCCTTTACTCTCGTAGCCCGATGGGACGGCAATCCGACACGACCGGTGAGAAATCAGGCGCAGGACCCACATTTTTAGGTGCCTTCCGAAACACGGAAGCTGTGATATTTATTTCTAAAATGCACACAGCATTCTAAAAGCCTTTGAAAATAACTCGACACCTTTGACTCGGCAGTCTTGCCACTAGGCTATGACTTAGCTTCAATTTAATCGTTATAATATAGAAAATATTTATATCAATTCAGTTGCTCAATTAGAATATCACGTAGCTCCTCAAACTACGAGCTCTCCGGCCAAGAAAAGTGACTACAGAACTAAAATGAATCCGTTCAACCAAGATCTGAATAGTTAAAGAGTCTATTCAAATTGATCCTAATCTAATTCAATGACAATACATCAGTAGCATTTATTCAAGCAATCGAAACTTCTAGAAGGTTCGCACAAAGGTTCCAATCGTGAACAAAAGTTGTTCAGCTATCAGCTAACATTCAATTCGTGCTTTTTCTTCCATCTTTAAAAAGAGCGCTCAAGACTTTGAAACACTCAGATGAGAGTGTATTGTGACCATGTCTTGAAAAGGATTGCTTGAAGAAATAACCTAAGTGACTGTTGTTTTAAACCGACTTCAAAAGAAACAAGATAATCAATTCGACCGTATATTTTTTATCATAGAGATGGGAATAATTCAACTTGCTAGTTTGGCATCGAGTTCAATCAGTATCTAGGTGACTAGTGTTTTTTTACTGGTTAATAAAATAACTCCCGCAGTAAGATGTTTCATCCCAACTCGGATTCCTTAAATAGATGCACAAAGACACCAAAAAGCCAAAGCTCACAAGCTTTGGCTTTTTTTCATTACTGACGCAGTCGGTTAAAAAGCCAATGCGTTAATCTAGGGTTTCAACTAAATTCATGCCAAACTTAATCAAAATTGATTCCGCCTCTAGAGCAAAAAATGCGGTAGTCTGTTCTTTTAAAAAAACAATGCATTATCATTCAAACCTCCTTTAGATTAAAATAAAACTATACTAAAATCAAAATTAATATTTTTACTGAAATAACTATTTATAAAGTACCTACTACTATTCATATTTAAAATTTGATAGTTTGTTTAATATTCTCGTTCAAAAGTCCAATATTAAATTTACTTTGATTGGATATATTTAAACAGTTCATGAAAACGTTTTCAACGCCAAAGCCGCAAAACTTAATAACCAATTCCAGTTATTTGTGAAACGAACCAATTCTTAGTAATCCATTATTTTAATAGAACTTTAATCAATGTTTTTCAACACCATTTTAATATTTCTAGAGATTAGTTAAAGGATACCTAAGAATACCTAAATTAATACTAGCACGTACCTAATTGAAAATTGAAATCGAGACGATTTTAATTTTGTATTAATATTTACTCCTAAAAATATTTAAATTTTAGTAGCCACACAAACACTTTGATATTTAAATTAAACAACATAAATCAAGATAAACGACCTTCTTTCTCCATTCCCGGCGTTACTACAGTCAGTTCTTAAGAAATACGTATTAATCTACTCGACAATCTGTTCAAAAGATCTACACAACCTTTTTTACGAAAACCTTTTTATCTCTCCAAAAATTTGGAGTTTCCAATCTAAGTCTAAAGTGGCGGACCATCGGCGACATCACAGCCACTATAAAAACCTACCCGGGACTGTCCCATTCAATGCTGACAAATGGCCACCGCACGGCACTCGCCCGATCTCAATTTACTTTCACACCATTGCTGCACTTTATTTTTCCTGTATACAACTAAAGCTGATTGAAGCAGAAGGCCAACTTGGTATACGTTAACGTGTGTTAACGTTAATGAAAATACTGTTAGTATGGAAATAGAGGAAATAAGGAGAATAAAAAGAATCATTTCATTATTAAGTCACACAACAAAAACAGTAGGAATATGTTTAGGTTTCATTAATCGATATGTGTGCACGAGGCAAATCGTTGGTTTTGGCTACTTGCCCTACACTATGCACCTTAATAAAGCAAATGATACAAAGTCATTAATTTCAAATTGTCATATGATTTTAGTAATATTAAGATATTTCTAGACAATTCAATATCAATATTAGTAGCTAACGATTTCGATTCTACAATTTCTATGATTGTCACAAACTTGTTCTTCTGCACATCTCTCTTCTCAGTTCACAGTGCAAGCTGTGATTTGTGGCTCATGGGATGTCTGCGGTGGTTTATTGTCCTTACGGTCCACTAGAGCATGCATCTTTACGACCCTGCTTCCGAAGCGAGCTGAATTTTAAGTGGTTCAAGTAAATTTTCCAATTACTGGGGTATTTAGAGATAAAAAGTGTCATTTGTGGAAAAGAAAATGAAATAGAGGACTAGACTTGAGGTTTTTAATTGTTTGTAGGTAAACTAGTTAATGTTATTTACGTAGATCGAAAATATTAGACGTTTTAGTGGTTGTTTTTTTTACTCCAGTTTTTTGCTTAATCTACTTTGACAACGTAGCAAGGACTAATTATATTACCTAATCGGAACCTAAAAAGATTTTTGTTTAATGATTCCATAGCTACGTTGCTTCAATATGAGATACTCCTCACACATATCTTTTGTTTATAAAGACCACAATTGCTTGGGTTATTGCTATCCGATATAATTCCCAAGTCTCACCACAGGTGTTCAAAACTTGGGGGAGCTCGGTTATGAAAGGTGTTCATCCGAGACTAACAAAAGTTTCGCGCGATAAAAGAAGATATTAGTTGGCGGTCAGCCAGCAACGCTTAACTACACCAATACTTCAATCTTTAAACCCAAAGAGTTATTGCCGTACGTGTCTCTAGGCGATAAGACAGCAAGCGATGATATTTCTCCAGAAAACTACTGCCTTAGGAAAATCGTTCGAGCAATTAGGAGAAAACTAGCACTTTAGAAAGATTTGGGGCGTGTCGGAAAACGGAAAAATGGCTTCCTTCCCACCCTTTTGAACTCGTAATGCAGTGTTACATTGCAGGATCCTGAAAACCTGGGAGTTGAAAATTTAAAACCTTTCGTGGTTCTAAAGAGCTTTCAAGTACGTGACATCGCAATCTTCTTTTAAAATATATTGTGCAGTTCACCAAATCCTCGCAAAGAAATGAGTTAAGAAACTGGTTTAGTACAGTACAAGAGACAATTTTGCAAAATCTAAGCAAAGTTCAACTTCACGACTTTAAGTTAACCAATACGCCGTTTACTTGATACATTATAAAGACTCACATTACGATTACATATACCTACACATATTTCAGGTACCAAATATTGCTAAGTACCTCGTTCACTACAGACATTACTAAGGATCATTGACGATACTTGTTTTCTGGACTTAATGATTCCATTAACGTTTCTTCTAAAGGCTTTTTGCTCAGGTGACAAATCTCGTACATAGCTGTGTGTATGGAGAATTCTGGTATGTCTAACACCTAGACCAAGATTAAGAAGCTAAGTCATTTAACAAGGCATATTTCATAAGTAAGTAGCAACAACATCATTTTGTACCTTTTCTTTAAATTCAAATATTTACATCCTTTCCTAACATTTCCGCCCGAACTAAATCAAAATGAAACGCAAACAAACCTCACCCACCCCAACATTTGCCAACTTTAATACAATAACTAACACAAACGACATTTAAATCTAACCAACACACATGAGATACGTGACAAAGCAGACAAACTGCAGGAAAATTGCCCCAGGTGGCTAGTTCTGTGTCGACAGAAACCGGGGTAATTGATGTGTGGAACGAGCTCAAGCCGTATGACTATAGAAACAGTTTTCAAACAACGAAATAATATATTAAAAGTTGCATTTGAAGTTGCTAGTTTGTGGTAGATAATATTGTAGTGGTATTGTAAAGTCATACAGGTAGTTTTTTTGCTTAGGAGTACTTAATTTTTAAAGCTTTTTTGGTACCAAATCTTCTACATAAGTGGTATTATTACAATCGAGAATCTATCATATTTTTCCGCCACATCACCGAAAAATTCTTCGTGGCTTTAAATTCACCTTAAGCAACAAACTCCCAAACAGTACGTAATTAAAAATTTTAAAGCTCATAAAAATTAAGAGTCTTTCCAAGAATATGATTATGAAACCACACCATCTTCATTTATTTAAGCGCCGCTCAAACAAATGAAAGTCGGCTACCAGCTGTTGGAATCTCCATCGAAAAGGTAACAAACTATGACTGAACTAAACCACAACAAGAATGCAGTATCTTTAACAAACGCTAACTAAAACTTGCACCAAAGCAGACAATTTAATCATCCCTTTTACTCAACTCTTCAAGTATTTTATATTTCCAACAAGAACGTTGGAAATTTTTAGCGCAGACAAAAGTAAAATTAACGAAATGCTCCGGTTTTTATTATAAAGCTGAGGAGGTTGTGTAGATGAAAGCGTTAAGATATTATGATAATTGATGAAAGGCTGAAAAATGGGTTTGGGGTATCTTAGCAAGGGGGAAAAAACGCTTGAGATTGATTGGAAGAACTTTCTAGAGCACTAAGGATCGTTTGGACAAACTTTTTAAAATATTGAGAAGAGAAGTGTATTAAATATATCTTATTTTCAATAATAACTTTCTGTAATATATGTATAATAGATATAGATTGTATTAATACAAAAAAAATATCTATAAGCATAATGAAGTTAATTCTTTCTTTTTAAATCTACTTAATCAATGTACCAATTAGTTTTTATAAGGCGTGACAGAAAAAATGTTATCTGCGTGATAATGTAGATATTACATTTACAAAATACTTGACAAGATTCATCAATTCATTCAATACCTTTGGTTTCTAAACTATGGAACCAGTAACACAAAACGATTCTTACTTAACCGTAGCCTAAATAAAAATTCTTACACAAAATATAACAATGACTTCAGACGATCGCTTAAAATATACAATTATTGAGCGAACAATTAGGGCTCACTCGCCCAGAAACACTCCCTAAATAAATGTTATAAAATCTTGAATAATTTATAGGATTAAACTGAGCAATGTTTAATTTGAAATTGTTAAGAATTTCAAACCTTTGATAATGTTGAAAAGGATTTATTTGAAAACCACAGGATTATAGAAACTAAAACTTCTTTATAGATGTCTTGGCTAACTTTCTGTAATGTTATTTACATATTTCTATTGAAATTTAAGTTTTAACTATTAATTTGCATTTAAATATATTTCTTTTTGCATAAATTTGACTTACTTATTCTCGCGGGTCTGCCGTCCGGTTATGTTATTTATTTTCCTTTTCTCACGTGTAGATATGTGTACTATTAAGTAAATAAATAAACTTGGCTTATATCTACTCTCATATGAATCACAAAAATAAGCTAATCAATGTATCACAAAAAGCAGTAGCACTAGTTTTCCAACGACTTCATATTATTATGATATGCCTTACCATTCCCACACGTATACGTAGGTATATACAGTCGTTCCTAAATATAAACATGTCGTTATTATTGGATGTTGTATGAAAAAAGACAAATGAAAACATCTTTCATACTTGTAGGTATATCACCACGTATTTTCGTCAAATTTTAAACAATGAGACGATCCTCGACAACATTGGGCTGCTTAAATACATCACCAGAGTGGCTATTACCACACAATATAATAACATCTCTGTATAAATGTCGCGTGGGTGTCAACCCCGCTAAATCCCGTCACCGACCGCAGCCTTAACTCGAAACATGTAACAACGGAATTCGTTTGTTACAATCCGCGAAGAGAATTTCATAACTGAATCCGTTTTTAAAGCCGGCCCGGCTCTGCCCGTCCCGGTCCGGTCCGGTTTAAACGGATTCGTCGAAAAAGCATTTGACATTTTATTGTGGAATCGTGTTAGTAAAAAATGTAGTTTTATGTTTTACGAATTTGGATGCGTACAAATTGTATTGTGATGTTAAGCTTTGTAGGTTAAAATAATGAAAATGAAATTTATGTAGACGTGACTAGTGCTAGGACATAATTACCTTATTCAACATACAATATAGCGTATCGCCCCCTTCAAGAATTTAGGTATTCCTGTTTCGGATAAATTCCGAGCTGTTTTCGTCTTGAGTTTTTTGGTCTCGAGAATAAAAACAACCGATTAATTTTAATTTCGTTTTTATGAACGCCGAGCTTAAGGTTCTTTAAACCATTTGTCAAGTAAGACTGCTGTCTTCTATCTATTTTTTCGTTTAAAATTCGACAATTCATGAAGAGCTTGCCTAACTACTTCTACCCTTTTGTCTGAGTAACAGTGTCCCATAGAGCAAAATTTCAAAATTATGTATTTAGCTGACTTAGGTACTTAAAAGCTAATTAGTCTGTCAAGTATTAGATTTCAAGATTCCAAAATATATTGGATACGTATTTTATATAATCTTTTGTCACTAGCCCCACTCCCATACAATTTACCATCATTGATTCGCGTTTTGTTATTGATTTGATAAAACAAAAATGGCGTATCCAATGTTTTTTGAAATCTATACGCAACTGTAATGATCTGAAAACTGTCGAAGGCCATTGTATGATAGACGAGTAGAGCTAGTTTTCACTCTGGAATCTCTAACTGAAAAACGCACCTGAAACGTAGTTCCCAACCAAACCAATGGAGCGATAGCCAGAAAATAGAAAGTTGTATTACCAATTCTGATTGTGAACGTAAAACATGGAAGTCAAACAGCGTACACGATAAATCAGGTTTATTGCTGAAACTTAGTGAGGCATTACTCCAAGTTTGCGACCTTTGTAAAAAATGTTATGTTCCCAGTAACGTTGCGAAATAAACCTGCGATGTTGTTTAAAAAAGTTGTTACTTTCTAGTGCCTAGGCGTACTTGAATGTAAAAAGTCTGAATTAACTTAATTACGTCATTTGTTTCTCTTAGCCTTTGACTTTTCTCGAGGTTTTTGTTTTTCTTTCATATTTTCCTTCACACAATCTATCAAGTTTATTCTTGGTGTTCCTATAGGGACCTTCCTATTGAAATACCAATTGTATCAAAATACACAAAATAGGTATTTAAATGATACGTTGCTCCAAAATTGCTATACCTTGTCACTCTGACAAAGTTTAAATAACAAATAAGTTTTAAGGTTAAATTAAAACTAATGCTATCAGTACTTAAACGTATTAGTTTTAATTTTTCTTACTATTAGGAAAATCACGCTCAACTTAAGCCTTTCTACACAATTAAACGTTTTCAAGGATCTGAACCAGTTAGTATTATAAACAGCACTAAATTTAATCAGGTGAAGTGTTTCTCAACTGTAAAGGTCATGTCATTGTGTATTCGATTTGGAACATAAGCATTGTGATGAGCTCGAAGCACTGCAAGAGCAGGAAATGCTATGGAATTTAGATCACCGATGCTCTCTCTACAATCAACAGAGATTGGACTCTTAGAATTATTTTCCTTATCTTGTACACACTTGGAATATGTTGAAAAATAGTAAAATATTTTTTTATGATTTAAGAACGATATTTCTACGAATTTCTTTTTTAATTTATGTTCATTTTTATGCACTATGGCAATTTGTTCAAAAACAATAAGCCACTTGTTTGGTAGGAGCTACATGTCCGAATTTCTAACCTTTTTAATATCCCTCACACTATATATACAACGTAAGCTTTTTAATTATAATATGAAAAAAAATAAACAAAATTTTCTTTTTCATTTTTAAGAAAATTCTACCCAAAAACTGACCTTTTCCTTAAGTCTTGTGTCTTTAGCAATAATTTAAATATGTATAAGGAACCAAACCCTCAATTTAATTGAGAGAAGCATAAATATCAGCACAATAGTTACTTGCGGTACAATATTGATTAGACCGTCGCTTTGAGCGTCCCCGAGGCATGCAGGATACTGCAACTGTGTCATTAACAGCGCCGGCTCTTACTGCATTGTCAGCATATTGACTTAGCTAAGTGTCTTCTGTGGCTACCGAAATTAATTGAGGGTTGATGGTGGTGATTAATTCAATTAATAAATATTCCACCACTTTCATATAATGCCATCTGATTCTAGTCCCAAACTAAGCAGAGCTTGTATTATGAGTAGATAGATAACTGATAAACATACTTATATGTGCTTATATACTGCTAGTGCAGACATACTATATATAAATTACTCCCAGACACAGAACACATGATCGTAGCTCATCACACAAACATTAGTCCTGGGTGGGAATCGAACCCACGAGTGGTATTGCAGTCAGAGCCACAAACACTAGACCAACAGGCCAGAACCCTTCGCGCGAGTGTAACTTGCACTTGGCCAGTTTTTTCTGCATTTGCTTAAACTGGGTCATCTATTGTGATCTCGCTTCGACTGTTTTTTTCCCATGAGGATGATTCTCATAGGACCAGAAGCAATACACATCGTGACGAAAACAGATATCTGAAATGGTTTTTAGAAAAAAAGGTACAAAACGCTTTGAATAGCGTCATTGCTTTCAATGAACGGTGGATACAGATAGGATCTCTACCGGTTGCGCAAAATGTTTTTTTTTTGTATTATCTTAATCTGATCTTGTTGCTAAATTTTTCAGGCTACAACTTCCGCTATTGTGCCTGCGTTGTTTGAAATTAAAATATAAATACACAAAAACAAAGTGAACAATGACTATCCTACTGCGTATTTCTTGGTATACTATTGGTCACTAACTGTTGCCCGCGATTTTGCTCGGCCGAATGTCCGTTATAGCTGCAAAAACATTACCCTACTCTGACGCAGTTGATTGAAATTGTGCTATCACACAAACATTTGTCCTGGGTAGAAATAGAACCTTCGACCTCCGGTATAGCAGTCAGAGCCACTAACCACTAGACCAAGAGGCCCGTAAAAAAATATGATTTTTAATCAAGCTGAAAACCTTTTCATCAAATTAACTAAACCATATTACCTATTTGGTTTTAGTTTAATCATTCTGCATGAAGTATAATAGAATATACCGGTCAATAAATAACGTGGGCCAGTAACGTTGGGCTAATCTCTCCCCGGAGAGTCGTTGAAGACGGGCTAACCGGAACCCCTATAAATTAATAACTGTCAGGTATACGGAAATACATTATTTGGAAAAACATGCGTTTTGTATTGGAAATAGAATATTGGTTGTAGGATATTGGTTGTAGAATTTTGGTAATGTTATAATCTTGTACGTTAAATGTTCAATGAATTGGAAATTTGAGTAGAATTCTAATTAGTCCTTCAGACAGATTTCCAAAAAATATTAGATATTCTTTTTTTCTTTTATCAAATCAATAAAATTCTGATGCTTTGGGAGTGGCGTCATAGCTATAATTTATAAAGGTTTAATCTAGTAAACAATGCGTGCCTATTAATTAGGGCAAACCTTTTATAATATTTCTAGAAATAAATGAATTATTATTACTAAAATACAGATAAGTTATCTTTGTCAAGGAAACGTGTCAATGCAACAATTAAAGCTAAATGTATGTTGGAAATAATACACAAAGACATTTTGTTTTGCCAATAGATACCTAATGACCTTTTTCTTATCCTTCGACAAAACTCCTTTCAACTTCACGCGATACTTTAATAATTAAGTAAAGTATCGTCAGCAAACATTATCTAGGCTACAACTAACTAAACTCAGTTTGAACTTAAAACCTGGATAACGTAAACCTGAATTAAGTTTGTCTGAATTAACATAAGGTTAAGACTAGAGTTCAGCTTGAGTTACAAACTTAGTCACAGCTTCTAGGGGCCTACTACTATCTTTTAAGGTAATATTACTACACTTGTGCAAGCGTGACAGAGCACTACAAGGCATATAACTTCGTCTCTCTCCCACATCTAGAAAAATATTACTTTTAAGAGATATTGGTAGGTGCTCTGCAGGTTTCGTTAATTAGTTAATTTCTGTAAGTTAAAGTCACGGTGAAGTTGCGTTTCGTGTATAGGGGCTAGATACAGTCAGATGTTATCTACTGGTAAGTTTGTTTGATTTTGCCGTTGGTTTGAGTATCTACTACATGATAAATAAAGTTTTAAGGCTGCAATGTTGACTATTAAAGAATAATGAGAAGTGTAGGTAAGTCCTTTTACTTAAGGGTGTTTTTTTTAGGACGACAAAAATTAAAACATTGTCCATAAAGATAGTACCTACTTACATATTTTAAATAGTGATGACTAAATTAAACCAGTTTATTTACCTATTTCATCTAAATTCTCATGTTTCTAAGCAAATAGAGAGTGTTTGAAAAAAAAGCACATCTTTTACTTTTTTTTCATTTTCTCGTTGGATTTTTAGCACCATCTATCCGAATTATGGAGAACTAGAACCAAGCATATGACTACACGTGAAAAGTTTTAGCAGAGCGTCGATAGATGGCATTGATAAACGTTTTATTCGCAACTGTTTTATGTTACAAAGTTGTTAATATCAGTCCTTAATCATTATTGTTATGAAATTCATATGTAACGATAAGACAGTCAGTTTTAATAATAATATGGACTTTCCAAAGTAAAAGTAGGCATTCACAGTTCGGAAAGTTTGTGAATACAAGTAGTTCTTGGAAATTGAGACTGATAATCTTGTTATTTTCCTTTTGATGCTTAGATACGCGAGACAAAATTCCGTGTATAACCTATTAGCTTACGTTTACCTACAATGCACAGACGATGCGTCGAAAGAAACCCAGCAGAAGATTTCAAAGCTGGGTCAACATGACATTTGACT
Organism: Chrysodeixis includens; assembly: GCA_941860345.1. NCBI lineage: Eukaryota > Metazoa > Arthropoda > Insecta > Lepidoptera > Noctuidae > Chrysodeixis > Chrysodeixis includens. Next base: position 1,315,951 of record OW796091.1, on the reverse strand, counting down.
GACAGTTTTAGAATATAAAAGCTTTAAAAATACAAAAAACATTTAAAACTTACTTTGGCTTTCTAAATTAATTCTGTGTTATTTACTGCACCAATTTCTCATCTTTGTTAAGTTTTAAAAGCCTCAAAAAAAAACGTATCTACCTAAAATTTTACAAAAGTACATGGTATGAAGAAGTATAACGTGTTGCGGCAACTCATTAATTCAAGAGTGGTCTCCACATATAGCGACTACCAAGATTTTTAACTAGGACAGTGGTTGGTTTACCAGGTATCAACGTAGTAGTTTCTCTGAATATTATAGGAATGTTTAGGTAATGAATGCTCGCACGGGTAAAATGCTGATGTATTATACATAGAATCCTTCCGCTTAAAGCATTCTATCTGTGTCGACAAAAAAACAGTCTTAGATTCTTTATTTTTTTATATTGAAATCACAATTTTTTTACTGTCCTGTTGGTCGGAGGTTGGAGGTTAGTGGCCCTGACTGCCTTACCAGAGGTCGTGGGTTAGATTCCCACCCAGGACAAATGTTTGTATGATGAGCACGATTATTTTGTTCTGTGTCTGGGTGTACTATGTCTATAATATGTTTGTTAGTATGAGTGTCAGTTGTCTAGTACTCATTGAATAACACAAGCCCTGCTTAGTTTAAGACTAGATGGCGTGTGAAAGTCGTGGAATATTATATTATTATTTTTGTGATGTAAGTATCATTTAATCATGATAATAGATGTCAGGAGGGTTTTTGAAGCCGCGACCCGGATTCGCGACTGCCGCCATTCACGCCGGCCAAGAAGCAGAAAAATGGAAGTCAGCAGCGGTAGTACCACCCATTGTAACCTCCACTACGTTCAAACAATTTGCACCTGCTGAGCACTCTGTGAGATTTGTTTATTTGACTCCACACAACTTGGTTCTCAGGCTTGTTAATTCACTTCTGATCGTAACAAAACAGCTCAAAATAACTGTATGGCTTCAAATAGTAGTTTTAAAGAAAGCAGAAGACGATCCTTTGATTAGTATCTTTCAATGTGAAAACATAGATAATTACCATAGAGCATATCAACCTGCGCCTGTGACAATTACGTTTCAGGATACTATTCAAGCCCGGGGGCGCGGTGAATGCGAAAGCAAACCCCGTACCACCGGCCATAGGCAGATGAGGACGCTCCAGAGGTTTTAGCCGGTAAAAAATCCGGCACACCCCCTCTTCAACCGCCTGACGAGGGCAGTCTATGAGAATTTCCACTATGATACAAAAAAAAACCCTATTCAAATGCCCAAAATGCCTAAACCACTTAAATGGAGAAGATCGAAAATTATAACAACGCTTGCTCACTGTATTTTGGCGATGTTAGACGGTTAACTCCAATTTTTCTCTTAATACTTCATACACTTTACTTATAATAATTTGTTCTTAGGGTTATGATTATGGAAGAGCAGGAAACCCAATGAGGAATACTTTGGAGGAATGCCTCGCGGCATTGGACGGTGGGATCTATGCTTTTGCTTTCGCATCTGGTCTTGGAGCGATCACATCTGTTGTGGCGATGCTAAGCAAAGGAGATCATATTGTAGCGACGAATGATTTATATAGCGGGACAAATCGGCTGTTCAGGTTAACAGTTAGTTACTCTTGAAAATCCAAAGCATAGAATTAAAATTAAAACTTATTATTTACGTTACAGAAACGTCGTATCAAGATTGGGGATTGATGTGACGTTTGTAGATATTTCTGATCTGGATGATTTGTGCAGTTCCATTCAAGACAGCACTAAGGTAAAGCTACTCCAAAGGTGCTTATGACTACGAAATAAATTAGAGTTTATCTAACAATACTTCAGCAAGGTCTCCTACAGACTCGTGTGTAACTTGTGTTAGTCGTAGATCATAGTCCGATAAAACTTATATGGAAATGTGTTTCTCATTTATTCATTTTCATTTATTTATCTCCAGAAATTATTTACTTTAAGTTCTTAGCATTCTTCAAGATATTTTATTTCTAGATGATCTGGATTGAATCACCGACGAATCCCCTCATGAAAGTGATAGATATTGGGAAAACGGTTAGGATCGTGAAGCGCCGGGGCCCTATACTAATTGTTGTGGATAATACTCTTCTGACGCCGTACTTGCAAAGACCACTGGAGTTTGGAGCTGATATTGTAGTGTACTCTCTAACGAAATACATGAATGGTCACTCTGACGTCATCATGGGAGCAGCTGTCGTAGATGAAGTGGCTATAGCAGAAAAGCTTCGGTTTTTACAGAATAGTAAGTTCACTTACTATTTGCTTAGCGTAAATTCCATTACATTTAATACACATTCTTTAAGATAATTGTCAAATTATAAGGTTTACTCACGCGAACTTCGAGAGTTCGAATCCCGTCAGCTCTTGATTAAGTACTCCAGTTAGATTTGAAACTAGTCAGGCATACCCGATGAATATCCTTGAGTAAACCGTATAGTTTAACAATTCTGAGACCGCCTCACAAAATTTATTGTACTACATTTTAAAAGATATTATTTACTACATATCTGAATATCATTCTACCATTTGTCACCTTTGCAGCCATGGGAATCGTACCGTCACCATTCGACTGCTACCTCGTGAACAGAAGTCTGAAAACATTAGCATTACGCATGGAGAGACATAGGGCAACTGCAATAATAATTGCGCGCTTTTTAGAAAGGCACCCTTTCGTTGACGAGGTTATGCATCCAGGTAATTTGATACTCTGACACAAGCTTGAAGCTCGACCGACAACTTTTTGAGTACCAGCTATAGTTCATCATGAGACCAATAAAAACAGGTTCAAAAACAATTAAGAAATTATTTTCTTCGGCCAAACGTCCACCTCTTAAAATAATCTTGACAGTGCAATACGGAGTATAGAGCGGCGTCTCGCTTCTACTACTCTAGTAATATGAAGGCCCGCTTCAAGTTTATCATAGTTGCATTGTATTCCTGTATGTCTAATTTAAACAATATAAAATATCTCATTTGAACTGTCAATTTCAATACATCACACTAAACTTCTTATGTTTTTTGCCTCTAGGTCTCAAATCTCATAAACATCATAATATAGCCAAAAGACAGACCGCTGGACATTCCGGTGTGTTCAGTTTTCGGCATGCCGGCGAACTGGAGCATTCCAAAAAGATATTAAGCTCTTTAAAGGTATTTACTCTAGCTGAAAGCACTGGAGGTTACGAAAGTTTAGCTGAATTGCCGTAAGTAACATAATGTCACCAATTTTCTTTTTTGTCGTATTTTTTTTAAGTCACTGTGGCTCATACAAGGACCAATTAAAACTAGTCACCTGACCGCCAGTCGTTTTATTTATAGGTCTATGATGACGCATGCGTCAGTCCCAGAACAGATGCGAACGGAACTCGGTATTACAGACACCCTGATAAGACTCTCTGTTGGATTAGAAGACGTACAAGACCTCGTAAAAGACTTGGATCAAGCCATACATCATGCATTTCATGAGAACGAGGCTTACGTTGATCATATACGACCTTCGCAAATTAGACCCTCCATGGATCAATTTCGGTTCTCTGGTGGTTTAAGTGAGGAACCTAATCCCGCTGGCTCGCCTAACCCCCCCAACGAAATCCAAGCTGGAAGTGCACAAAACACACAATCATGACCACATCAAAATTGTGTAAGTATTTTGAACGTATTATTTTGAATCTCTTCTCCTTCCTTTCAATGTTTCGAACTGTAAATTATTAGTTTATTAAAGCGATTTCGTTATTTTCTTCTTTTCTTTTAACCCGTTACACATTATGCTCGTGGAAATTGTAGTGGTAGCCTTGTAGTTCTATGTATGGATTTGTGTAACCAAGTGTCGGTTCGATTTAGCGCAGGCAAGTACAAATGTGACTCTTAATTATTCTAAGACACCACTGGCAAACGGTGATGGAATACATCGCCAATCCGCAGTGACTGAGCGTTGTGATCAATGCTCAAACTTTCCCTATATGTGAAGAGGCCTTTACCTCGCAGTGGGATGTATTTTCCCGCATAGAGAATGTTTGGCCATGGGACGTAAGTGTATAGGCTGGCATTATTATTAGGTATATTAGGAACCGTGATATATTACACGGTTAGTATCCGTTTATGAAATGTAAATAAATAACGTCAGCGTCCACGACCTCTCAGTTCAACCTATTATATTTAGCAAGGTACTTCCCCAATTAGTAAAACATAATCGGTACTTAAACCAAAACAACAACATAATTAAAGTTCTGCTGTACTCATTCCTAGAGTTTGATTTACATTTAATGTATTTTCTTTCTTTCTTTTCTATTTCAAAGCTATTAATAAACATCTAAACGGATAATTTGTACACTTCCCTAAATCATTTTATTTAAGCTTGGATGGATAACATTTTATTTGCAAATTTCGAAAACTGCAACAATTTTTATCTTCAAATTTTTGCAACGACCGACTCGACTTGAGAAGTTGTGTTCAGGATAGCGTTAAAACACATTCTGTATTATGTATTTAAAAATTTATCCGTATTCATCACTTCTTAGTATGTAAAAAGGATAAAACCAACATTATCTTCAATCATGTCTCGTTTCTCTATAAACAAAAGATTATTTATAACTTAGGGTCAAAAGATTATTTGTCTCAGTCTATAAAAAATGTGTAGCAAAACAATCGAATGAATTTTACTTTAGGAACGTTTTCTGCAAAACTTCTCCATGTTTTCTTTGTCTGCCCACGTAATTCAAACACAACTTTCTAGATCATTCGGGGCGCTGATAACACAATGTTTGTTATTATATCTCAACAAATAAGCGCTAATTACTTCGTATAGATCAGTAAGTAGCCCATAATGACCGTCTTTAATTAGTTCACGATAGCTAATCGGGCGGTGACGTCACGAAGCTTTGTTTATTAGGGATAACGTTTCGTCAACATGTAGTTAAAATCCATCAAATTACTTTCTATATCGTCTTTATTGTTCTGGTTTCATATGAAAAGACACGTCATATATATTCACTGACACAAAGAAAACTCTGAAACAATTTCTTAAATATTTATTTACAAAATCACCTTCAATATCTCACCGGGACAAACTCGACTTCGTCCTTTAAGTCCACAGCGTACGTGGTGGCCTCCACCCGGCTCCTGTCTGGGATCTCGTTGGTCTTCAGCTCCACTTCCTTCTCGGTATCACCTCTGCTAAGACCGACATCAGCATCTTGGTCGGTTTCCTTGATATTCGTTTCAATTTCCTCCCGGCTTCCCTCGAAGTTCGGTTGCTGGGTGGTTGCTAACTGCTCCGTGGATGTCTGAACAGTCTTAGGGGTGACGGCACCATCCTTCAGCGGGAAACTGATCCTCAAGATACCGTCCTCGAAGATCCAGGTGCCGGCGACGTTCACACTGGTGGGAAGAGTCCTCACGTCCAAATAGTTGCGCTCGCTACCTCCTTCGTACTTGTGGCTAGCTTGTATCGCCAAAAGTCCTTCACGGGCCTTCACTACTATGTCTTTTTCCTCGAACTCCGGCAGGGAGATGATGATCTTGTACTCTTTGCCTACGATTCCTTCTTGAGCTACGGTGTTGGGGAAGCGACGGGACAAGGCAGCCAGCATGTCATCCAACTCCTTCAATTCATTTGATAGGTCGGCCCAGAACCTTTGTGTGTTGAAGAGGCTGTCATCCGTGTAGGGACGTAAGTGAAAGTGTAGGCCCTGTGAGAAGGGCGAGCGAGGTTCGGCGAAGTCGAACTGCGGGGCCGCGCATGCGCCCGCGATCAAACCGAACAGTAGTAATGCGATCATTTTGTTTCAAAAGCTCGTGAATCACTGGAGCGCGGGAGTGACCACTGTGTTTTATATGTCCGGACGACGGTTCATAGGTTATCGCCGCTATCGTATTCTGGCCGGAGCAAACAGTTTCGTCTGCTCTGAACATGAGGTCGTGGATTTTCTGAGAATCTTAAGTTGGACACGTTCTGTTGGATTTGCGCTTTATGTGGAAAGATATAAGGATTGTTTTCTCTTGATTAAAGTTGCTTAAACAAATGTAAGTAAATAACATTATTGCGATGCATTAATTGTCATGTAGTTAGTGTAGTCTGTAGAGTTTTGGAACATAATAATACTAAACTGAAAGGAGTAGGAAGAAGGGGAATAGGAAGAAGCACGTAAATATAAACTGTCCTAATAGGTAATTACGTACCTATTTAATGCTCCTAGCAAAAACGATTTATATACTCAATTCTTTATTAGCTTTCCATATGTTATACAGGTGGTGCATTTTACAGTCTAGAAGCAATATTGACCTTATAAGGCACAGCTTAAAGAAGTTGGAGAGTAGCAGGAGCTTATTACTAGATTATAAACTAAACTAAACATCTCATATTTAACAGCATTTTAGTGTAGTTTCAGTGTTTGTGTTGTTTGTTGTATCTTGTCTTTTCCTGGGGTTACTCAAGAGAAGTATGAAAGCTACTTAAAAACCTGCTTATAGCCAAAGTCTATTAATAACAAAAGCAATAGAATGAGTAAAATTTACAACACAATTGTTTACTCAGCTTAAAATTGGTTGCAAAATAAATGTTGTATGTTTTTCATGGAATGACATCTGTTTCCGTCAATGAATCATTATTGGAACAAAGAAACTGCGACATTTAATTGTTAAGATCATACCTACCTATATTATTCAATTACTTATCTATAAGTACGCGTAATATCTGTATCTAATATATAAAATTTTCGTGTCACAGTTTTCGTTGCCATACTAAATTTTGTATATGCATTCAGTAGGTCTGAGAATCGGCCAACATCTATTTTTCATTCCATTTTTTTTTTGTTTTCGCGAACGAAGTTGCGGGCAACAGCTAGTTTTATCTAAAAGTCTAGGCCTAGAAGTGTCGGATCCAGGATTGTCCTTCGAGGAAGCTTGAAGTCACTGGAATATTTTTGACACACCTGCTGGTTTAGTGGTCAGTGGCCCCGACTGCTATACCGAGGTCGTGGGTTCGATTCCCACCTAGGACAAATGTTTTTGTGATGAGTATGATCATTTGTTCTGTGCCTGGGTATAATTTATGTACGTGTTTATAAGTTTTAAAAGTACGTTTATTAGTTATCTAGTACGTCCCACTTCCCACTTGCTCTACCGGACAGTTGAACTGTAGGACTTGCCTTTTTTTATCTTTACCTCATCATCATCATTTTCCTGCCCTTACCCCTTTTCTCACTCTCATATTAGCTCTATTGAATGGTACAGGCACAAACGGTACAACCGTACAACAAATAGGCATAGACTCCCACTACTTCGATTATATTATTATCTGGTGTAGCAGAAAGTGAAATAAAGTTTCATTAGCCCTAGTTACCGTAAAACTGTGCGGTTCAAACTTCAATGGGATCAGTTGCCCGGTAAAAAACCTGTATGTTCGAGCGGGATATATTGTCTAAAAAGCCCTTACTTCGTTAGATGGAATATTTAAATAATACAACATAATTAGAGGAAAAGGTGGTAATATGGCCCCCTACTTTGTTTTTGGGATTTCATAAAAAAAATAAAGGCTCCAAAAACTTGAAATATACTTTATTAGCTTCCTTAGTTATTCTTTTATCCATATTTTACTATGGAATAAATAAAACACATACAGCATAATGAAAAAATATATTTATTCTTAAGTAATCAAATTTGGCCAAATGAGATCAAGTGATGGTTTTGTGGCCCCCTGGGGGGTCACATTAAATGTATAGCATAATTGAAACCTAACGGCAAAAATCACAAATATAATAATCGCCTTCCGGACCTGCACAGGCTGTATGAGCCCATAATTCGCAACTCTGACACTGTATCCATTGCTCTCCAGGTCTGTCATTTGAATAATTAGCTTCACAGAACACGCAGAGGACATCTATATTTTCAGGAATTCTATTAAAATATGAATTGTCATCATCTGAATCGTCATTTACTGCTTCACTGTCAGAGCTGCTGCTGGATGTAACATCTCTCTGGCGCCGACCAGCTTTGCTAGTGCCTCCTCTACCACGATCACGCCTGACTCCTGATTTTAACAGCTTCTTTGTATCCCATCTGCTTAGTCCTCATCGCATCGACCGCTTTTTTCATTTCTTCAGGGTCCCACGTCTTTTGTTTCTTCTCGAAGATGGAAATAATATACTTTGCCTAGGCATCTAAAAGATAAAACATAAATAAGAAATTTATTACTAAGTTTTACATGTAATTGGCCCCCGGGTCCACATTACAAGCAATGTGAGGGGGTCACATTACAGATATATAAATTATTTAAACAAAAATACCTAACATATTAATAAAATGCTTAAATTTCATATTTACCTTTGAAATGCCGCAGAAGCTTGTTCAATTAATACAACGTCTAAACACAAAAACTCAAATTCGATAGCTTTCTATTTTAACGCAAATAAAATCGCAACAGTTAAAAAGTTTTCAAAGTAACGTGTTTCGACTGGCTCAAATGACTTATGAACGGAGCGACATCTGACGGATTCGATAGGTGTTAAATATTGTTGTGACAAAGACGATTCAGTTTCACCAAAAAAATGCTAGGTGGTGTTATTATAAAATAGTAATATCAAGGGGGGCCAAAATACATGCGGGGGCCGCATTACCACCTTTTCCTCTATCTATTTCGTTCAAATAAGTAATCCGACTCAGTAATCAGTAGACACACGAATTTTATTATGACTCATTATTCCGAAAACAAAAAATTATTATCAAATTAAATTATTTTTATGTACCAATTCGCTTCGCTTCTTCGACCAATAATTTAGTATATTAAACACAGGTGCGCATACCAAAAATTACTACTTATACTGGTTTTTTTTTTAATTAAAAAGAACCTTAACATATGTACAACCAAACAATTGAATATGGCTTCTAAAATTACAGAGCTGCCAGGCACTGATTGCCACTGATTCCCGTTAGATCATTTATTTCAACGCCATCTATAACAAAAACACGGTACTAATAAGAAAGTACCGTACTTTAAAGATCTGCTCGTGGTTTGATAGTATACCACATTTCTAATAGATGGCGCTGTCAACGAGTTTTATTCACGTGTGCCTGAACTATGAAACTCGCAAAGGAATGTTGTTTTTGTTTTTACCGGCTTGTCACTAAGTTAAATATGTAGGAGAATAAGTAAGGAAGCCACATGAATGACCGTACAATGGGATAAATCAACGACTATTTTTATAACAGCTTGGTATAGGATGTAAGGAAAAATGAAGGATTTAATAATTAATAAAGGTAAATGGTTAAGTAAAAGATAGGAATTCATTTTATGATGATTTAATACAGAATTGATACAAAGCTTTTAGATCCCGACTTAAGCGAAACCAACATTTAGGATTTTAACTAAGGATACACGACTAGGTATTTAATTACCTTATTAAAATAAAAAAATAATAATCCTACACTGCATCACACGTTTTTACAAGTATCTAATAAAAATAAAAAACAAAAATTACACTTAATGACTAAAACGTCATTTATTTCAGACTTTCAAAGCGCTTTCAAACAAAATCACAGCACAACACAACAGTGAAATTAAACCAATAAATAAATACACACTGGAATGTTCAGCCTTGTTGCTGGTCTTCGTTGCTCTGCGTCTTCACTGGGCCAGTATGGATGATGGGTACAATTCGCTCGTTTGACTGCTTGGGAGGCGGCTTCAACGGCGCCACGATCGAGAGCACTCCATCAGTCGACAACTTAGACGTCACCTGGTCCGCATCAACACCCTCAGGTAACAGGTACCGCCTTGAGAAGCTTCGAGAAATATAACCATGTTCATCTTCCTTCTCTTCGTGTTTCGCCTCAACCACTAAGTAGCCGTCAACGGCTTTCACTGATATTTCTTCTGGCGCGAAGTGCTGGACGTCCAAATTCACCTGGAACTTGTCTTTCTCTGCCTTGATTGAAGATCCGACGTCCTGAGCCGCGGCCTGAAGGTTCCTCCAGGGCCTGTAGTACTGCATGTTTGTTTGAGGGCTGGCGATGATGGTGAGGTAGTCTTGCGGCGTTAATCCCAGGCCGAAGTGTTGGTCCAGCAACCGGCGGGGCTGTCTGGGACGCTCGACTTCAATGAAGAAAGGATACAGCGACATTTTTAGATATTTAGAATGTACTTCTTGCTTGATATACTCGTAGAAATGCGCTTAGCACAAATAGTTGCTTAGCTCAGCACTTGTTACTTTCGCTCGCTCTGTATTGAACTGAATGCCGGTTCAAAGTTGGCTTCGTATTTATATCGCCGCAGCGCCATCTAGTAACCGACGGAAAGATCTCGAATGTGACGTCTAGAAAGTACGGGAGTCTTCACGCATGCGAACGGACGTCAGGGGTTCGCAACATTTTAGAAATAAATTGACTAACATTAAATGTGATACTACAGAACTGTAATAATTAAAAATTCTTAACATTCGTAAGTGAAGTAAATTAATTTTGTCTAACATATTTTTAGTATTGAAATGAAAATAGTATTAACTACCATGAAAGAAATTATTTTTTACCTTTCCAAGAAAACTTTACTTTCTAGATAACTGAAATAAATCTTGAATAGGGTTTAACGTTTGTTCATTTATTATTTTAAAACAGTAAAAAATACTAAAGATAAAGGATAAGAACATTTTTTACATAACATGAAAACATGTTTTATTTTGAAATACAAATACATATTATGAATTTTCATGAATAATAAACGTCAACAAATTCATTTCAAATACAACTCTACATGTTGTGTCCTGAAAAATATTTAATAAATAAAATCACACAAATTTATTCCACAATAGATAAACAAACCGAATGTTGATAACCTCTATTTGACTGAAGCGCCTTCTGGTGTCGAATAGCGGAACCTACGTTCTGGAAAGTGCATCGGCAACTCGCAATGTTCCAGAAAAGTCCTGTGGCCGATCAATGAACGTTATGAGTAACGTTTGTAGGTATGTCTAGAACTTTCATTATTGGATGTAAGGACAGCTCGTTCGCTAGACTAGGGTTCGTTCTGATAATTTAATTACTGTAAGTTTATTTATGTTAGTTATTAGAACCAAATATTAATGCATGTAGGTAATTACGTGTGTTTAGTGACAATAAATTAAATCATTTCATTTATTGATTTCCACATTTATGAAAAACATGATAAAGAAGAATTTTTAGCTTATAACATAGCAAACATTTCTATAACAATAAGAATTTAATTACTTCATCTAAGACTAGTATTTTCTAGTCGCTCTTAACTGACTTGCCGGTTAGGATATTTTTCTTTTGATAGTTTTTGGTCATTGTTGAGTTAAGTCGTCTATGCCGGTTGTCAACCCTTTTGTTATGGTAATTAAAAAAATATACCTATCCTTCTTTGTTCGTTTATAACCCTTCGTTGCAATAAAGCTTTGAAGATTATAACTGTTACTACACAGGATGTAGTTATTTACAGGGGAAAATAATTTTTATTAACTGGAATTATAACGGCGTAATAAACCTAAGATTTAGATAACATTCAATAAAATTGATTGAGGGTCAAGGTCAAAGCTGAAGTTCAAGCTCGACACAGCTGTAATATAAAACTAGCGTTACTACTAATACTACTATAGCGTTGACAGTTAGTTTCTCTGTTTACATCTACAAGGATCTTTTGGCTCGTGAACATTAATATGAGGGCGTTGCTGTGTATAATCGCAACTAAAATCAATGCAACTGTTTGACAAATTATGGTTTTTCATCTATGCCACGTGGCTGAAAAACGAAGGCCAATTTTTAGGCCACGTGCCAAAAAATCCGTATAGTAGGTAGTGTAGGTAAATAAATAAATAAACATAAATAAATAAACTATAACACCGGCGCGCGGCGCGTCGCCGCGCCGCGCCGCAGCGAGCTGAACAGACAAAAATGTAATGTTTGTATTTCATAACCCTTTAGTTGTTGAGGTAGGCTTTAGGCCGGCGTCATACAGTACTGAATTCATAATCTGAGAGTCGGTTCTTTATCGCAAATATTAAAAAGGTAGGTTATTATAACTCACCTGTAAATTTACCGGTCTGTTTGGTTTGAAATAAAAAACAGACTTTCAGATTCTGAATTCCACAGTGTATGACTATGAGGCCGGCTTTAGACGCGCTAGTATTGTTTTCCAGGTAAAAAGGAATAGGAAAGCAATCCGGTGCTTAAAATCTAGCAATCGGAATTATTAGGAACTATATTTAATGTCTCGGACAAGTCCTTTTCTTTATTGGACATAGGGACTTCAAAAATATAAAAAAAATCCCGTGTCACTATGTTAGTTACCGTACGTCCTCTGAAACGGCATAACGAAACAACAACGAAAACGGCCGGACCTACTGAAATACGCATTCAGTAGGTCCGGCTAACATCTATTTTTCATCATTATAATATGTATTTTTTCGCGAACGAAGCCGTGGGCTACAGCTTCTATGTTTTAAAACTTCTTACATTCAGAGTAGAATAAAAGTCACTACAATCTGTAACTGTAACTTATAACTATTTTATACCAGAAACACACTTATTCAGGGATTTAAAACTGCTACCTACATACATTCGATATCGTTATGACAATTTATTTATATCTTAAATAAGTGAATCCTTTGTTAATTCAATAGGTGGCGTATCGGTGAAGCTGTGGTTGGTACGGTGATTCGACTCCACGTAACACGAGTACACGACCAACTGGAATATTCGTTTCTGCAGTAAACTTTCGAGTTTATGTACGTTAAAATAAGGTTGAAATTATAAGTCACCATCGTTTATCTGGAGTACGTTATGCAAGTACAACAATATTGATCGCAATAACTCCTCGCATGAAACGGATAACCTAGTTTACATTTATTTATAGGATAATATTTTGTCATTTTAGATATTAGCCAAACCATACGTAAAACTTATTTTTTATTAAAGTTGCTTCTAAAATAGGAAGTCTAAAAGTTTAAGCTAGTTTTTATACCCTTACATACCAATTTGGTATCAGGTATGGTATTTATAATGAAATATAACAAATACTAGCTATTTACCGCGGCCTTGCCCAATTGGATGTCGGTTGTAGCTGCAGAAACATTAACCTCCTTTTTTGCAGTCGGCTAAAAAGTAACCCACGTGTTAATAAAGGCTACATGAACACCAAATTGGTTAAGCCGTGAAAGAGTAACAAATATCCATAATTCTGTTTGTTACTATTTCACGCAAACAATTACAGCTAAAGATTGTAAGGATGAAGAGTCATCACAAACTTTCACAATTGTAACATTAGTGGAACGATAAACGACCCCTCTAGGACGTACCCCGTATTTGCAGTTGCTAGAGCTATGTCCAAAGTAACCATAGATTGGTAAATAGAGTACCCAATCTTCCCAATTCTGAATACAATGGACAAGGAACATTGTGAACTTGTTGACAAAAGATCTAATGATGAATAGGCAATCAGGCATGGAGTGACAATGGAGACATAATAGTATACCTATTCAATGGGGAAGGCTTGGTGCGTTGACGGTCAACCGAACACAGGTAAATGAGTCATGGTATTATTTATTTAGATCCCTTCGATACAACATTTAACTGACAAAACCGTTTTTTAACAGTCAAATCGATACTTTATACAATCAAAAAGGTGTTCGGCTAATAAATCTAATTATTCCGTCAGATGTATTTCCAAAGGACATTGGATACGAGTTTGTTTTTATAATCATTAAGGAAATACAAACTTTATTTTATAGCCAAATAACAAATTAGCGATAGCAATAAAGATCATTTTTAAACATAAACATAAAACCTTTTTGCCGAATAATTATCAACAACTGGCCAGACACAAAGTGACCATAACAACCTGCGTCAAACGTCAAGCGCAGTTCAAACAAATAATTACTGACGCCAGCCGGCATTTCTTTTTTCAAAGCTTTTTCTCGGTGAAAATAATAACTCGAAATATGTCTATGTTACCGTTTCTTCTCGATGTGGACCGCGCCCGGCGCTTACCCGACCAACATTTCGCGTTAGCCCTAACGCCCGAAGATATCCTGGCTGTGGTGGCACCCCAATACAGCAGCGACTACTACCGGCCATGGAAACAAGTCTCGTCGATGCTCCGAGACGTCGGATCAACCATTAAGTCTGATAGAGCCAAGTTCCAGATTAATTTGGACGTGCAGCACTTTGCGCCCGAAGACATTTCTGTGAAGACGGCCGAAGGTTACGTGGTGATCGAAGCTCGTCATGATGAGAAGAAGGACCAGCATGGATGGGTGTCGCGCCAGTTCACCAGGCGCTACCCTCTCCCTGAAGGATGCTGCGTGGAAGCAGTACAGTCGCGGCTCTCCTCTGATGGCGTGTTAACAGTCACCGCGCCCCTCGAACGCCCTCAAGCATCAAACGAGAGAGTGGTTCCCATCATGCAAACAGGGCCAGTCAAGAAACAGCCTGATGTGTCAAAAAATGAATCAGGTGACGGCGAAATGCCGATGAAAACTACCGTCGAAAACGGACAGTAGAATAAACAACGCCTACTTGATGCAGGGCCAAGTCAAGAATAGCTCCTCGTTCCTTGATGACAGTTAAATTATTTATCAGTGATATCTAACTTGCATGTAGGATTTTTACTTATGTGTTTGTATGAAAATGTTTTTTTAGACTTGTCGAAAGAACTGATTAATAAATTGTTTATTTATTTTAAGAAAAATACCTTGTTTTTTTTCTGATAACAGACAGTGCCTACATTATAAAATTAATTTAAATGTTGTGCTTTACTTTTCGAAAATAGTTTGCACTTGCGTTACTTCTATCGAGATTCAGATTTATGATCTCGTTCTGAACGTACACTCTTATCGGTCATTAAATATGTTTTTTTGCAATAATTGCTTTACTTTAAAATCTTATTACAGGATTCTACTAGAACGGTAAACGCACACTAAATCATTTGATCGACTTAAACCATCTTGATACGTAATTTAACAGGTGTTTATTAGTTATTTGAGCAATAGCAAGAATATATAATTTATTATAAAGTAAACAATTACCTTTATAAAACGGTCTGTGTGTTAAAATAATAAACTAAACCTTTGTCATTTATTAAGGAAGTCACTGCTACTACACTGATTTCAGTATATTAGGTTACTCAAGAGAAAAAGAAATTTCATCAAAAAACCTAGAGCTAAGACCTAGTCCAGAAGGGGCGAATTCGCCACGAATCGTTTCGCGCGAATTCATACGCGCAAAGTTGAGATACTAGACATCAATACATCGCGTCCACAAGCATCGCGCGAATTCAAAATACGCGCGTAAATCGCGCGCACTACGCCAGACTCTCGACTCGCGCGTGTTGCGCGCGAGTCGAGATACTAGGGACACCTTGTTGCGTCCAGTTGACGCGCGAACTCTTCGTTCAACTCCATGTTTCGTACTGAATTCCTCCCCAAATGCTCGCGCGTTTGTACGCACCTTGTGGACGCAATGGTCTCGCGTAATACGCGCGAGAGAATCGTAGCGAATTCTCCCTTTCTGGACAAGCTCTAAGTAAGATTTTAGCCATTAAATTTATCCTACCTCGCTCTAAATAATAATACCACACGGTGATACAATACTTGATAGATGTTCCAAGAACGCAAGTGAACCCCATTGACACAATTCAAGTACATCGCCTTGCCATAAAAATAAAACTGTATTTAGCAATATATCTCACGAAACCTATGAAATAAAAGACTGTTTGTTATTCAGTTCCAAGTTCAAAGTATAATCATGAATTTTACTGCAATAGCTAAAAGTCACGCAAACTTGTGTAGAAAACTGTAGAAACTTAAAGATAGCTTTTCTAGAAAGGTCGCTAATATACCATACCTCGTACCATTTTGGACTATAGTCCTATATTTATTATTAGACTATGTCTGAAAGTTACTATAAATAAATTGGCTTGATGATGGCAGCTCTCTGTTTACAGATATTCTTTTGGCACAGCATCGAACCTATTTCGTGAGATAATTAATAACCTACCGCTAGTTTCCATAAGCGTAAAATTATTATTCCAACAGTTTAATGCGGTATCTCCGTCTTTTTATAATGAAATTAAATTTATTGTTTATTATTCGAATTGCTACTTCCTTTAAATAATTGCTATTTGCTATTCTTATCCTTACAGTTTTAGTTTCTGGTTTTCATGTTGTTATGTTCATTTATTAAATTTTAAAAGGACCTAATACAAAGAAATTAAACACATGAATGTGATCACAGAAAATGTATTTATTTTAAAATAAACTTAATCATTATAGCACAGATTCAAATCAGTCTTAAAAAAATCATAAAGATATATACAGACTAGGCGCGATCATTCACATCGCTCACTTTTCCTTCAGCTGTTTCTTGACGGGTCCAGTGTGCGTGATGGGGACAATCTTCTCTCCCGTCGACGGCATGGCAAGGACTTTTGGTGCGGTCACAGTAAGAACCCCATCTGAAGATAGTTTGGACTCCACTGTGTCTGGCAAGCAACCTTCGGGCAACGCGTACCGTCTAACGAACCGCCTCGAAATATATCCGTGCTGATCCTGCTTTTCTTCGTGTTTCCCTTCAACAATCACTGAACCATTGACCACCTTTACATCAATCTCTTCAGGAGCGAAATGCTGGACGTCAACGTTGACTTGGAATTTCTCGTCGTCAGATGATATTTGGCCGATATCGTTGACGGCTAGCCGGTTCATTGCAGATGAGAGCTGTTCCATCGGCTTGAGTAGGTTCTCCCATGGTCTGAAGACGTTCTCCCAAGGCTTGAGGAACGAAGGCTCGAAGTCACGTAGCATCAGCTGATTGAATGGTGAATAGCCAAAGAAGTCGTCAGGTCTGAAGAGCTCCCTCTCCATCATACGGAAAGGTCTCTCAAGGTCGTACATGTATGGAATCACTGACATTTTGGTGTGTTTTGTTCGTTTGGTTTTGCTTTGAAATGCTCTGAATACTTTCTCAGTATACAACTGCCGGCTCCGTGAGCTCTCGCCGTATTTATATGCAGTCGACAACAACGCCACCTGTTATCGGGGACGTGAGTACGCTTCGAGAAAGGGCTCGGGCCGGGGTGCGATCTTTGTGGCACTGTCTAGTTAATTCCCGAAACTTCCGCGGCGCGGTGAATAATGTTGTCCATATCAGCGCCACCTAGTGGTGAGTAGCGGACTTAAAAGGCTAACGACCTTGTGACAGTTCTTTGAATGTGTGTCACTGAGTATGTATGTGTGCGCTTATCATTGTTTACCGCGCTACAGAAGGGGAACACGTCAGTACAGCTGCGTAAAGTTCTCGATCGAACTATTCTAGAAAAATCACGCGAAATGTATTGATTTAAATATTTAGGGAACAGTTGAACATTTAATAACGTTTTTACGTAACTATGACAAGGTTATTTTAATGAAGGTAATTATGTAGGATAGTTAGATATATTAATCCTTCTATGATACCCGCTATTTTTTATTGACGACCCAGAACGTCGATATACAAACTGTTTACTTTATTTTTACTCTAAATCTTATGTATGTAAGCCCTCTGGTCTACATAAGATTTAGAGTAAAAATTGTAGATAATAATTATTAAAAACAACAGAATAATTCATTAAAAAAAAAACATTTATTTGCTCATACACACCTAATATCACATTTTTGCGTATACATTAAACCTATCCATAATAATACTTACATCGTGTAATTTTACTATTTATTACACGCATAAAATACTAAAACTGGATCAAACATTCATAGAAAATATGTATATCAAAATTAAATGCAAAGGAAAATATAAAACTACTTACTAAAAATAAATAATTATGACGAAAGTGATATGCATGGTCAAAATGGTTTACAAACTTCACAATATTTTGTAAGACTGGTCAGACGTCTATTATTTAACAATGATTTTTTGCTTTGATCACAAATATTTCTTTTTTTCTAAATAAACTTTATTTCGAAATAAATGTATTTATTATACTCTTAATTAAATTGCTAATCACATAAACATATTTAATGACTAAATTTATTACAATGTCTATAGGTACTAAGTTAAATAATTCTATAACTAAAAAATAAATATTTAAACTTGCCAAAGACAAACCCGAAAACCTCGCGAATTCAATAGTGTCGATAATAATAATAGAATAAAGTTCTCAACAAGGCCTCTACATGTTGGACCTGTGTCCTCGTCCCGGTCCTTTTTAAAAAGGACCGGGTTACTTCCCTTGAAGTCATCCCGTGAATTAAAAGAGATAGAAATAATAATAATATTGATATGTTTATATTTGAATAAAGGAAATAATAATATTCATTGGAATTAATCATTGGAACTCAAACACAAAGTACAATAAAATTATGTACGATAATAACTGCATTAATTATAAACTGAGTCACAACCATAGTTTATGCCTCATGCCCCATCGTCTAAAAACTATTTAGATAGATTGAAATCAATTGTCTTTACCTACTAAAGCTGTCAAAATTTATGCTCAGAACGACTCAGGCGTCAATAGCTTTATCAAGATGTAATATTTTAACATAACTAGGTAATACAACTTAATACTAATCATCCACTTACAAACGGCGAGACCGTAGCACGAAAATACAATCGATTGATAATGATATCAAGTATTCAACAGTTAAATTCAAAAAAGACCACGTGTTAATAGAACCCTTTAAGTGCCACAGTCTTTGTTAGTTTTAGACAGCACAACGTGGATATTTCTATGTATTGTGGGAGATATTACCAATAAATTTGAATGTTTTGATTTCTATGAAGCCAGTATAAAATGATCTATTCTCTACGTTTACGTAAACATTTTTTGTATCCAGTTGCTTTCACTGAACGCATACTTGTGCGGATCAGAGTTCGGTGGTTGTGTTAGTATATAGTTTAAATACATTTGCGCAGCACTTTAAGTGGAATGTAGAAATGAAGTAGACATTTAAGAACATTACATAACAAAGTGCTTTAGTATGGAGTACGTAAATTATCTACTCAGAATATATCGCCTTTGATAGCGTGCTAAGGACACGGCATACTCCACAAGTAGGTATTTTATAATAATTGTACATAAATAAATAAATAAAATACAATCCTAAGTATTATGATCCGAAAATTTATGAGTTTATTATGATTTAGGTATATTTGTTCCCTCTTCTCGCTCAAATATTTGGCCTAAATTTGCTAAAAGTCATCGAGGTAGCACTTACATTACTTTTTATCTCTAAAAAGTTTAGTGTTCCCATGATTGGGTAACAAACGTGTATCTCGTAACAATGCGAGGCGTTAACTTAACAAACACTTATTTCTAATATTTACACTTTAACATCTTCATTTTTCGCGCTCTCGTCCTTTTCGTCATTCCTCTTCCCCCCCAACATAGTTTGAATCTCAGAAAAAGTCTTCCCTTTCGTCTCGGGTATACAGAAAAGAATGAACAGTGCGAACAATACACAGTTGCCGCTGAAAATCCAGTACATGTTCGAAGGTCCTAGCGCTGAGGTGACGGCGGCAAAGTACTTGGTGATGAGGAACATGAAGATGGAAGTCCAGGTGATGCCGATGGACATCCCGAAGCCTCGGGAGCGGTCGTCCAGGAGCTCGGCGTTGAGGACCCAGAGAAGGGAGCCAGGGCCTGGAATTTATGAAGGAAATTAAGTAACTTCTAACCTAAAAGGACAAAAAAAAAATTTGGGAACAGAAAAGGGCCTGTTGGTCTAGTGGTTAGTGGCCCTGACTGCTATACTACAGGTCGTGGGTTTGATTCTCACCCAGGACAAACGTTTTTGTGATGGGCACAACCATTTTTTCTATAGTGTGCATATATCTATAGTGTGCATGTATTTAAAAATATATAAGTATGTTTATCAGTTGTCTTGTACTTAGAACACAAGTTACTCTCGTATACTTAATTTGAGTCTAGATGGCGTTGTGGGAGAGTTGAGTAATATTTATTTATGTATTAACTAACAGTAAACTGTCTAGACCAGTAAACCGAACTAGAGTTAGTATTCCCTTTACATAAAGTGATTCCCTTTACAAGCCAGCTTTTTGAACAATGTCACTAATATTAACGAATATAATAGAGGATTACCTGCACTATAACAGAAGACCACCAGGATCAGTGATATTAGAGGCACGTAGTTCATGAAACCAGTAGTAACACCATCGTCCTGTAATCTAAAGAATAACCCCAGACCGAGCTGTAACAAAAAGAACAAAACAGTTAGTACGTATATTGGGACGTGGTTTTTATCAGTAACAACATTATAAAAAAGTGTGCTTGCTAAACGTCTTCCTTTCTAAAGAACACGTAAAAAACGTGTCATGTTAAATTTAAATCACAGGCATAAAGGTTATCTTGGTTTATTAAAACGATTCCCGCACTACGGAATTTAATCCTTGTATCGCAGGGGGTTTCACAGACTTTCAATTCACATGCACAAAGACACCCAGGCCTCTGGGAGGTTGATCAATTAAATCTGCTGTCAAATCAACTGCTCAGAACTGTGATTCGTTAACTATAAAACTTACAACCAATAACAGAGCTTAACATGAGATATGACTGACGATTAACTTTTTTTCTGTTGACCAGCTTTTGAGAAACCTAGACTAATCAAGGCTTTGTTCTCATTTTAAGGCAATTACCACAAAAAAGTAAATATTGTTTCCGCTGTTTATTTAGTTAAAAGGTGTTTCTTCAAGGATAATCAAACACAGAAAGTCAAACACCTAGATAACTAGTTCCTAAGCAGTCTTAATCTGCAGATAATCACTATTTAAACAAAACGAGGAATCTAGGTCAACATTTGGAACACGTGTTGCAATGCCCTTTGTAACAAATAAATTAAACATGTAAAAGAGGCTTAAACATTTTCTAAAGCGAGATACACTAAATGTTACTTATCATGATCAAGGGACTGTAGCTATACATGCAGGCCATCCACCCGAAGTCCAGACTTGATCTTAATACCTACTTACTAAAAACTCATTACTCTAAAGATACTTGGTCAAATCATAATAAATCATAACTGAATTACGTGAGTCACTTTAAGAGCCTATGCATTTGCTATGTCTGTGCATGTGATTTAGATTTTAGTAAAACTACTCCGGAAACTAAACTTCTCAGAACTATACAAAAATATAGTGAACTAATCAGCTTACCATTCCTACTGCCATTCCAAATATGGTTGATATCAAAAGCGGCTTTCTGCCAAATCGGTCAGTCACCAGCGTGGTGCAGATACTCGCAAACATTTGTATGCTGCCGATGATCACGGAGGCAATCTCCGGTCTCACCGACGTCTGGGTAGACTCCAGGATCGTTTGCAAATAAGACGAGACCGCGTTGAATCCGGAAAATTGGGCTCCCAAAGACAGAAGGCAAATTAGAACTACGGATTTCCTGAACAATGGATTCCTCAAAATGTCGATTTTGCTAATGCTACCATTGTTTTTCTGTGCCGCTATTTCGTACTCTTTTATTTCTTCGTTAGCTATTGTCTCTGTTCCTCTAAGGAATGTTAGAACTTTTAGTGTTTCTTCTTTCCTGCCTGAAATAAAAAAATAATCTATTAGTATTTTTTTCAAACTGTTTTTAGTCATAGTATGTGCATCAGAATAAGCTCGGGATGACTTGACTGAACAACATGTTTAAGTAACGTGAACTAGCGATTCAAATAAAAAATGTTATTGGATTTACTTCAGCAGTTTTGAGCATACTCATCTAATTACTGCATTTGGCTAATGACTAGAGGCAATTCACCCCGCTCGAACTTATCATAAACTTATAAGTAAAGTTGAGCTAGGTAACGGTTTTTTTTTGTCTCGATACCAAACTTCAATAACCAAAATAAAGACCTTTTAACCTCACTCGGTCTCTCATTTACAGTTCAATGGTTGCACAATGCTTTATTGTTCAACAATTGACATCTACCCACCATACGCTACAGGATGTTAACGCGTGTGATTCAGTAAATTGTTGTCGTTATCCATAATAGCGATCTCATACAGTTAGCCTTTCAATGCAGTGTTTACATCACGGCCTAATCGAAGCTCACGAATGTAAAATAAGCATTTAAAAACATTATTTTCGGTTCGGTTCGGTTCTCTATTAATATTTACTTTCGATTTACTCTCTGTTTGTTGGATCAATGTGTAAGGGCGTTGTATTTTGATTTGACTACATACATTTTATGAAGCAAAAAATTCTAAAAAATTGGTTCAAGAAAAAGTTGCTCACCTCTCGAATACAAGAAGTACGGGCTATCAGGCAATATTAACAGCGGGAGGAACGTCAACACGTTCATAGTAACCAGAACTATGTTCAGGGTCAAGTATGACACAAAAGGTCCCATGGACAACATGATAAGCACGCCAGCGGAGCACATTATCTGAAGCATCGTCCCCAAGCTACCGCGAATTTCTTTCTGTAATCAAACAATCATCAATTGATTACACCGTATCTTGACAGCAAACAGATCATGTCAAACTTAGGTGTCATCAAAATTGCAAGTACCGATATCATTATTTCAGTCGTTTTCCTGTTGATGATTCGAGGAAGAGGAAGAGATTATAATGATTGAAATCTATCTCTTTGTATTGATAAGGAGGTATAAAAAAATGGCAAGTCACTCCTAACCACATGTGATGAATAGAACAAATAAATATAGATTGTAGATACAACTATACGTAACTTGACGCAAATATTTGGATTTGATTTTAAAAGAGTAAATTGATTTTACAAGTAAGCTTTGGTCAGTTGCAAATTAAATTAAAACTTCTTGAATAAACATTAAGATAAAATGATGCATTTACCTAAAAGATTAGTTGTACTACAACAAAAGTATTTATAACACTTACACTGGCAACTTCCGAAGAATACATGGGGAGTATGGTGAACGTCCCGACATCTCCCATACCAAGCAAGGCTCTGCCAAGCATCAGGACCCACACTTCTTTGGCAAACACAAACAAGAAACACGCCAATATCTTCGGCAAAGCCAACATGATCAGGCTGTATTTCCTCCCAAGTGTATCGACTAGGAACTGCACAGCGAATAAATTGGCTGAAAGAAGTAAAAAATGCTTATTAGAAAAATGGTTATGTAACGATTTGGAAATGTCGTTGACATTGGGTCAATTAGGTCATTCAGTCATATAAATATGAATAATTTATTCGACTTCTTCATTTTTTGTAGTTTATATTTTCATAGTTTAAATTGCGTGTATTATGTAATTATGTTGCAATATTATAAATGTCAACAAATTTTCCTGTTTGCCCCTTATTATTGTCACACTTGAAATCTGATCTTTATTACCAAAATTGTTTTTTTTTCGTTTATCTAAAAAATGCTTTGTTGACTTATTTAAATGAGTATGAGCCAACGGCTTGCCAATAAACTTGACTGCATTGACAGTCTTACAATTAAATTAACCCGTACATTCAGGGCAGTGCTCTGATTTGCTTCTACAAAGACAGCAGTCATACTGTTAGATTTTCCGGGACTGGTATAGACTTGGTACTTACTGGCCATAGACGTCAATAATCCGATGGAGACCAGCCATGATCCTTGGTTCTGTGTCAGGGGCTCCGGTAGGATGGTCTGATTCTCATCGCCAAGCTTCACAAGGACTGGCGATGGCCACGCCAGAGCGACACCAGTAGCCACAGCACTGAGGTTTACTGAAATTAAAGTGTTATGTGATGTAGTACTTTATACTGATGGAAGGAGAGGAAGGGGAGGATAAAAAAAGATGGATGGGTTGTATAAGGAACGACATGAATGAAATAGGAGTAAATGATAGTGTGACGTCTGATAGGGGAGAATGGATGAAAAAAACGTGTTGCGCCGTCCCCAAATAAAATAGGATAAGGGCAGGAAGATGATGATGTTGTATATTATACTGTGGTAGTACAGAATGAAATA
Source organism: Chrysodeixis includens (assembly GCA_941860345.1). Taxonomy (NCBI): domain Eukaryota; kingdom Metazoa; phylum Arthropoda; class Insecta; order Lepidoptera; family Noctuidae; genus Chrysodeixis; species Chrysodeixis includens. Next base: position 1,291,984 of record OW796091.1, on the reverse strand, counting down.
GAAGACCTGAGGTCCTACAACCAAGTCTAAAACTTAAACTGGTGCTGTTGCAATTCCTGTAGGCCGATGCACTACACAGCGTAAGAGGTATCCCGCATTTACTTTTGTGGGGAAAAAATTAAACTGTCTAAAATTACATCAAAATGTGTGGAAGTCTTGTAAGTGGTTAATAGTAAGTAAGTAGACAATGGCCTACTATCATACGAATCTATTTTAAGTAGAAGTATTTTTTTAAGCGACAAAAACTGTACCATACATCAGCAAATTACTTTAATCATGTCAATTTACCAATTTAACACAGTTAACTAACTTTAGAAGCGACGAAAACATCTGTGTATATAAGTAAGTGTGTGTGTATAGCGACAGCGGAATAAAAACACCTTTATAAAACATATGGAGAACAATAAACTAATCTGAGTATTGAATCAGGGGATTCACTGCGCGAAACGACCTCGACACGTGGAGTTCTTAGACATCGCAATAAAAAGATACATGTCAAGTCCCAACTACCGCACATTTGTATGCACACTATATTGTCTAAGAATTATTTATGTATACTATATTGTCATTCTAATCGTTGAAGGGACTTCCTGGTTGATTTTAAAATACTTCTTCACATCGCTTCTTCCAGTAACGTAATTGTCTAGTCTATAATTCTGATTTTTCGTACAATTTCGATTTTAATTAAAGCATTATTTGGTATGGAAACGGTTCGCAAGTAATTGCCTAATGCCTAATACTAAAAGTAGAGTAAATTGTGAGAACAGTTAATTTTATCTATTTTTGCTATACATTGGATTGCTTTTGCGATATTCTTTTTATTTACCGCTGTTTTTTTGTGACCAATGACGTACATCTAAGTTCGCTAAAATTTGTTCTGTGTTATGTATGTATCATCCAAACATTCGGTCAAAGACCGTCCACCACAAGTTAAAAACTAAGTTCAATCAGTTTGTTTTTCTAATATTGCTGCAAAAAGTTAAATGGTTCTGTCTAAACATGACTGGCCTGTTGGACTAGTGGTTAGCGACCCTGACTGCTATACCGGAGGTCGTGACTTCGATTCCCATCCTGGACAAATGTTTGCGTGATGAGATTGATGCTTTTGGGTGTGATTATATCTATAATATTAATATGTATGTATTTAGAAGTATATAAGTAGGTATGTTTATCGGTTGTAATAACAAAAGCTACTTTAATATGCAAAATTTGAGACTAGAAAAAAAATATTGGGCAATATTAATATTTTGGTGGATCATATATTATGCTAATATGGCAGCAGACTATAATCAATTTCTTTGAATTTTAATAACGATAATTTTAATATTTATTCGACACTTTATGCCAAGATACTCCATATTTGTGTGTTTGTAATAATCATTAGAGTCTGCTAAATGATGGATAGTTAACAGTACCATATTTGATCATTATCTTAGGTTTTTCGACAGTGATTGTTAAATATTTAATTTATCATGAGCTGAGCGAAGGGGTCGCGAGTCGAACTGACTTCCCACAGAGACTTTTCATTATTGATTTTAATACTCAGAAACCGCTACGGATCTAATAATATTTGCAAAGACTTGCTGCTCCTCAAATATATTATTATATGAGAATGTCCGATCAGCTGTGACCCGAGCAATAAGTGATTTTAATGGAAATTCGTTATTTACTTATCCTTTGTTATAGAATTAAGATAGTTATAAGTTGCAAAATAAATAAATGTTTAAATTTGTCATCTTAATCTTGCTATCCTACTGTTATTCTTATCAAAAGTGTATGTGTACCCACGACAGGCCACTACCACAACAGGTTTAGCACATAGCTTTGATTCGAGGGTTTATCTCTTTACTTTTCTCCTAAGCTTTACTCATCTTCACTAATTTCGTTTATCATTTCATCTCGAGAGCATGCAGTGTGCCACTTGTGAATCACGATAGTGAAATTTCCGTGCACCTTTGATAAACAGCTGACACTAAACATAAATAAGTAATGACGAATTGACTTAGTACGGAACAAAAAGAAGGTATGCTTTTGTTATTTAAGGAACCTTGACACATCTTTTTAATCTTTATTGTTGGTTTTTTATTGTTTTTTGTCAAACATGTAATCTTACAGTAGGTTATGACTGTTAATATATGTTATATGTATGATTAAATGTTAGTAACTTCACAAATATTTTTGTTTGTGGTGTTACTAATAATGTTAGTAACTTTTTTCTTTAAACACAAAAGGATTATTAACAAAGAAAAATTTAAATCTTTAGGAATGAGCAGTGCCTAAGTCGCTAATTAATAACCTATCCTAATTAGTTTTTCCGTAGTCGGGTAAAAAAGCAGTTTTTCTTGTAGCGTATTAATTTAGATTTTAGTTTTCGATAGTTTTGCTTTTGATAATTTAATTATAGTTCATTTCTAAACGAATAATTATGGATGACGAGCAGACTGCGCGGATAGCCAAGTGACCGATACGTGAGTTCATTCTCGCGTAGGACTGGCATTTGAAAATTTACCTTTAGGCCTTAAATTGTATTTACGTTTACCTTATTTTACAAATTAATCTTTTTAACATACTAATTATTACTAATAGCTAATTAAAATAATGTCTTATTTAATGTGAATGACTTTCTTATTGGTGTACTTGTGCAATGATGCAAAACCGGACAGTAATCATCCGCGACTATTATCTGTTAACAGTATTACTTTTATTTGTGGTTTAATAAATGGGATTACAGATGGGACTAAGGGGATTACAGAGTTAAGAACTTTCAATAAAACCTCTTTGTGGTTTAAAGACAAACAAATAGATTATCAACAGTATTGACTTTTGTGTGATCATATTAAGGTTGTCTGGAAGTGAATGCTGATCAAGAAAGGACATTGAACCTAAAATAGGGTCAATGTTAGAAGAAGTAGGTTGAACCTAAAATAGGTACTATGTATATGCTGATCTACAAAATAAAACTTATTTTGTAAAACTGTTTTTTTACCAACCAGTTTAGATTCTACAAAAATGTGCCGCATTCTTACATTGTGCTACAAAATGTCTGATCAAACGCCGTTATATCCGATTTACGATAATTTTCTTTTCTGTTACGGAAAAATAGGAAATGTTACCAGGTATCAAAAATACCAAAATTTTAATTCCTATTACTTTATAAACTCAAAAACTTAATTACGGTCCTTTGGCTTCAGGCGCTAAAGTAAGACAGAACAAAGAAGTAGTACCTGTTTCTCATGTGGTGTGCAATAAAGAATATTCTATCTATCTATCCCTGCGGATAATTTCAAGTGGGTCTAATCAGGAACTCAGGTACAAAGGTTTAAGGAATTACATAATTCCCCACAATTTTGCCTACATTTGCCTATAAATAGCTTGTCTGGCAAAAGAGGAAGTCGCAATTGCTAGTTTTCATTGGCGTCATCATCATTAACTTTGGAGACGACTGCACGAACTAACAAACATGCTGTATCATGACTTCTAACGTGTTTTTCTCAAAGTTCATAATAAAATAGTAGCATCGTAATGCAATGCAATCTAACCTTAATATTGACATAATTAAGATTCTTTTTTGTCTGCTTAGTACAGCTGGCCAGATTAATTATAAACTCGTGTACAATTCCACCAGAAATCATGCAAAAATGTGGTAAATCTTATAAAGTCAGATCAATTTAAGTTACATCTAACTTATCACCAAAATTCTCTTGCACTGAGTAATAAATTTATTTATAAGAAATTATATCATTTGGCATTCTTAAATTTTGTTAGAGATAGAGATTTGTCTTCTCATCACTTAAGATTAATCTTTCCATTGATAAAACTCTATGTCAGATTGTCTCCTTATCTGTTATTATGTCGTTTAGATATCAATATAGATAAACAGATCTATCTGTCTAAGGACAGTCATTGTTAAAAAAAAAATGGTGACTAACAGTAAATCAATCCTTTCAAGATTGTAAAAAAATGTAACCGAAAGATAATACTCACTTGTATCTTGTCAACAATAATGCTAGCACTATCTCGAAATAAAACAAAATTCCGCCTTTCAACAGGTAATGGGACCCCTAATACCTATTCAGACTTTTTTATCCGTTTTTTTTTATTCTTAAATGATATGCGTCGCTACTTTATAGCCTAATGGTAAGACCGCAGGACTGAAAAGTCAGAGGTCTCGAGGTCAAACCTAGGTATGCACGGATTTTTCGAATGCTTTGTGCGTTTTAGAAATAAATATCACAGCTTCCGTGTGTCGTTAGGCACGTTAAACTGTGGGATCTAAGCCTATTCTCTCTCCGGTAGTATCGGATTACCGTCCCATTGGGTTCTAGCGCAAGGAAACAGAGAGTGCTTCTGTGTTTACTCACTTGTTTACTATTACATATTTATTTATTTGCACAGTTGGCTAGTAGTGTCATTAGCCAGTCGTCAAATTAAATGGATTAAGACATTACCTTATAATACCTAAAATTGGAACTATATAACTGCATAACACCAACGATACGACAAAAAACATGGACAATAGATGTCCTTGTAATAGATATTTCTATATCATAATTTTCATATTTATATTTATATTAGCACTTAAATGACTCCCAGTATGTATAAGCAAATGTGTCAATTCGGAAAGAAATAATTACTTTCTCTACTCAATCTTATTTGTATGTGAGTTTGCAGAATTGGTAAGTGAGCTGCGAGTACCGCGAATGCGTTATGGTCACCTGTATACCAGCTGGTAAATAGGTTGGTAAAAATACAGTTTTACAAAATAGGTTTTATTTTATACATCTGCATGGACATTGACCTTACAAATATCTAGGGACAATATCCACACACAGCCATCTGATCCCAAGCTAAGCAGAGCTTGTGTTATGGTAATCAGACAGCTGATAAACATCCATACTAATATTATAAATGCGAAAGTGTGTTTGTTTGTTTGTTCGTCTTTCACGTCAAAACGGTGCAATGGATTGGCCTGATTTTTTGTGTAAGGATAGTTGAAGGGCTGGAGAGTGACTTAGGCTACTTTTTTTTTTTAAATCAGCCCTAAATGGTAAAAATTTACGATTAAAATATTTTTAAAGTTCACGTAACTGGTCTGACAGAAGCGAATCTTCACCATAGCGACCAAAATACTGTTGCTATGGTTTTATGTTTTGACATTTATATTAACAACTTATTTGGCATACAATCAAGCAATTAAAATAGCCGGGTCGGAAAATAGAGAGCTTCGCATTTTTTTACTCCAAGTTCAAATTTCATTTCGACACACACTTTTTGAATTTACCTATCTTTTAATAATTTTTGAGTACGAATTCAAATTTCAGTCGAGCATAATATTTTCTTTTTTTCTATCGTTTTTTGGTAGATCAAAAGTATTGTAAGAAGCACTTGGTTTTTTTTTAACATAATGTTGTTCCTCAAAATTATGAGCTCTGACAGTCTCATCCGATTTAGATGGAGCTGTGGATATTTACTGACATGACAGTAAACCAACTACCAAAACAAAAAAAAAATGTTTGGACGGTAAATGATTTACTATATTTTATGATCGAGCTGTTGACTGCAATTTTGTTGTGTGTGACACGTAGTTTTGAAGATTTGATAGTACCTATGCACTACAAAATTGTGCACCAATTGCGATGGTATAGAGTAGTTGCATAAGTGAAAGTGTGTCGATATTCGATCATTCATGTCTATTAAATTTCGAGTACGAGTATGCCCCGCACGCGTACTCCCGCAAATATTTTGTTACGTGCCTAGCATTAACCTTCTTCAGGCTCAGTTGGCTCAGCTCAAACAACCAGAATTAGACCACTAACCGAGCATTTTTGAAAATTCGTCCGTTAAAGGGTAGAAAGAAAACGAAATAGAAGATAGGTGCCTGGAATAATCTGCTGCACATACATACATCTACCAAATGGGGAGCGGTACCTGATGTTCTCCGCAACACAGCGCATAGCGCTCAACGAAATGTGTCGAATAATATCAGACTGTTTAAAACCAACCCCGCTGAATAAGTTCTCCCTCTGCTCTTCCTAACGTTAGAGGAGAAGTCGCATGCGCGCTCGAAAAACATGTCGAGGAACCACCTATGTCCTACCTCAGGGACATCTGCCGCCCGGAGGTACCTTGAAGTGGCCTGTTTGGAAAGCATTAAAATGTCTGAGAACTCAAGTAGGTCGCTGCGAACAAAAATTAGTAAATTTGGGCATACAGACTCCTCTAACATCCAGTGAGAATGCGGCATCTCTGTACAGGCGATGTCACACCGCCTAGAGTGCCCAAAGTGTCCGCACATCTGCAATTCGGAGGATCTAACATAATTCACCAATGATGCTGCAATTGGTGTTGCCAAATACTACGTACAATTGACACGAAAAGAAGAAGAAGAAGGTTTTTCTCATTAATCTAAAAATGGAGAAGAAGCGACGCAACAAGCTCCACAACCTAATTCAATACATTATTATTTTTAGTGTTTCAGCAATAAATTTAAACATAAAATTGTTGAATAAAAATCGATAACCAAAGGGTATTCGTTTACCGTAAGCGCGGTTAATTGGTGTGCCGTCATTGAATTCTGCGAAAAAGTGATGGAGCTCCAAGAAAAGAGCACAGGAGGCCTCATCTCGCTACCTGATCCGTGCCCGAGCAAGGGGTAGACGCAAGGCCCAACTTGCTGCAAAGGCTTCTGCGCCCTGCCGCCGGCCTCGCTACCGTCGAGGCGATCCGGCCAGTACTTGACGACTGGCTCGGGAGTGACTGTCGTTCAGGGTGGCGCAGGTGCTGTCGTGGCATGGTTGCTTCGGCAAGTACCTGTGCCGCATAGGTACTTGCCGAAGCAACTAGCCGGACGCTCGGTGCCACCACTGCGTCCAATGCGGGGAGGACACGGCGCAACACACGCTCGCCGAGTGTGCAGCTTGGGACGAGCCGTGTCCTCACAAATGTAGTAGGAGGTGACCTGTCGCTGCCGGCCATAGTGCGTACGATGGTCGGCGGCGCAGAGTCGTGGGACGCGGTGGTGTCCTTCTGCGAGGACGTGATGTCGCAGAAGGAGACTGCGGAACGGGAGAGGGAGATCTCCACTCCCTTACCGGGCCGCAGAGAGCGCACCAGGCGCAGGGGAAGGACGAATAACGCCTTTTTTCAGCCCCCCTAAATGGGTCCAGGGGCGTGGGACTTTGGGAAGTCCCCGCCCCCGATTCGACGGACCCGAGACGGAGGCGCGGGTGGGTTGTCGCCACGCGCCTCTGAGACGATGCACAGGGTGGTTAACACCTCACCACCCCGTGCACGAGGCGAGGCCCGGACGCACCGGGCCAGCACTAGCGCGGAGCTGCGGAAGAATCCGGATTCCCGCGGCCCCGCGCGCAGGTGCGAGATGACACCGGGGTTTTTTAGCCGGTAGGAGTCCGGCACGCCCCTCCGCCTCCGCCCAGGTGGAGGAAGTCCATGAGGATTTCCACCCGAAAAAAAAAGGGTCCAACTTGCTCTCCTCCAACCACCGTAAATAGCCTACGGCAGTAGCCTTGGGGATGTCTTCTGTACTGGATAAAGGCAAAGACGGCTTCTTGATAAGCGATGGGGAAAACTGACTTCAAGTCAATAAAGAAAATCCCTTTAAAAGAAAAGCTCCCCTGTCCGGGTTTGCGGTAGTTTGCGAAAGCGTTCCCGTAGCGGAGAAGCACTCCGCCGGTTTTAGCCTGTAAGAGTACGGCACACCCCTTTACCTTCACCCGTTTTCAAGTCCAGTAAATCCAAGTTGTCAACTCAGTGCAAGATAGATAGTAGCCACAACACAAATACAATATGACCCTTCATCATGTGAATGTTGCACTAAACTTTAAAACTAGCAGTGTTAACAGTCAAATATGTTTGTAAGACTACAGGTAATGAATAGAAAGTTAAGATATAATTTTGGAACAGAACTCGATTAAGGAGCTTGCATTAAACATTATTTAGCTTTACTTTTTGTACAGCACTTCACATCTTCCATATCACGCAGACAAAGTCGCGGGTAACAGCTAGTACTTATATATTTCTAAATATACATAAACAGATTATAAATAAATCATACCCAGACACAGAACAAATGATCGTGCTCATCACACAAACATTTGTCCTGGGTGGGAATCGAACCCACGACCTCCGGCTTAGCAGTCAGGGTCACTAACCACTAGACCAACAGGGCCGTCTAAACTTATACTATTCACCGTGTAATTCTAATCACGACGTGCCCCTATTCACAATTACTTAAATAAACCATAAAATAAGTTTTTATGAGTCGCGATTATTATGAAGTAAGTTTTGTAAACAAATAGTAATGGGTTTTTAGTTCACGTATAATTGTAAGAATTAAGAGAAAATTATGTAAGTATTAACAGTATGTATTTAAATATTATTGAAGATTTTATAAAATCTATTCATAATAGTTTGAACTTTATCATCATAAATGCCTGTATCTAATTTATAACTTCGAAATTTAAATATGTCGTTTATATGTATGTGGAAAAGCTTATGACCTTGCTTTTGTTAAATTTTGATATCGATTCATGTCATAATTATTTAAATCCGTTAAATTATCCGCCATTTATGCTTTACCATAACTGTTCACACTACTTGTACCTCTAATTAAAATGACATTGCGACAGTGATCATAATAATATACTTAACCAAAAATTAACATAAAGTTTTAAAAAGTTACTCATTTGTTTATTCTACAGATAGGTTCTACAGATGTCATTGACCATTAGGTATAGGTATCTACTCCCTGAACTAATTGGTTGAACCTTAGCAATATTACATACGCAAAAGATTGTTGAGCCTTATGGATGTTTGTTTAAATTTATCAGCTGGAAAAACACGCTAGAATTTGAAAATGAAAAGAAAAATATTTTTAAGAGACCGACGGTTTTATTTTTGGCAACTAGTGTTTAATCAAAATGTTTGATTATGTTGTGTACACACACTACACACTTGTTAAAGACGTTTACTTAGAAAATTATTATTGTTTCGATACATAGAAGTCATATTTAAGCTATGATTCCGGACCTGCTTAAAACGTAACGAATATTAAAATATAATAATGTATTATGCAACTGATACAGGTATTTACCAAATAAAATAACATAACTACGAAATACGTACGTACTGTGTTTGGCACAAATGGAATCTCGTTTAAAAAAAGGGAAAAACCTATAATAGATACTGTGGCAATGTACTTTATTTGGTTACGTAGGTACTTAACTAAAGGAAAATATTGTTTACACAAACATAAACTAACTAAGCATCTGTTCAATATAAACATTTGTTTAATAAGGTATTTATTGTTGTACTTCATTGATTTTCAGTCACGTTTATTTTTAAACAGAGTTCTTAAATAAAACATTAAAAAACACTTGTTCTTAACCACAGATTATTTACCTGTGGTTAACGAACATGTGTAGTATATTACCTATTTTTTTTTAGTTCCCATAACAACCAAATTGTCATCCATTTTTTATTTCAAAAGTGATTTTAAACGCGACTATGAACTTTGCACGTCCATTTCCATAAAAATGCTGCTTATACCTAAAGTGTATATTTTACAATACTGCTTTCACTTCAATTCATCTAAAAAAAAGGAGAACTTCCTTCTCTTTGAAGTCGGTTAACAAAACACAACACAAACATTCTTTGTTTACAACACCATAGCACAAAGTATGCGGTGCGCGTCTACCATAGGCCCAAGAGATGCGTCGGCCTTTGTGCGGTCCTTGACATACCGCTACTTTCATTTTTAAAGCCATGACTGTTATGGTGCTATCATAAATTATTTACTCTATAAATATTCACCAAAATAAGTGAATTTATAGGAAAAAATAATACTACTTTTAGTAACATTCGGTAAGTTTTAAATTAAGTATTCTAGTTTATTTATTTTTAAATCTAACTTAACGGTGTTCCATTGGCCCGTAATAAAAACACTTTAAAACAAAAATGACCTTAATTAAGGAGTCTATATCTCAACTATCACATACCTAATATGACAACCGCATATTGCCTCATCAGCGGGTTACTAAAAATCTTCAACAACATTGTCACTTCACTGGCAAGTTACTGGCACGTGCGATTACCGGTCGCAATACGAATGAATGAACCAAACGAGGCATATAACATAAGTACAAGTGCCAAACACGTTTGACAAAAGGTGGGGGAAGGGAGATGACTGTATCAAATGATTGTGGAAATCTCATCGGCTTAGTTATACGTTTAGTGCGATTTTCGTATGTGACAAGATGTAGATTTAATCTATCGATATTTGAATAGATAGTTATAAATAGATCGTAGACAAAGATTAAGTACAGGCGCACTAGTCACACTAGTTTTGTTTTTCCCGTACGGGTTTTCTCACGTTAGGGATAGTATGGATATGCCCTTTCGGATACGAATGCAGGTTCGGATATTTGCATGTTACTGATATTAGTTACCGATAATATTACTATTGTCGGTTTATTAATTTAAGATCTAGCTGTGTGTAATACATTTTAAGTACGCCTAGTAATATACCTAGAATTCTTTGACATGAATTTAAACAATTATCAGTTATTTTTAATAAATAAACATTTAATAAACGAAAGAACACGAAATCGCAAAAAAAAATAAACAAAGGTAATAAGTATATTTGAAACGAAACCTATAAACAAGAGTGAATTCAATTCGGTAACATATATGAAATGATTTTAGATTAGCCGATGGTAACGGAATTATTTGGAACATTATAAGAAATTGAAGAAGAAAAAACACAGAACGTTCAGCCGAGTAGTATACTACTACTAATAGAGTAGTAACTACGATAATTTTATCGTGCGCAACATATCGCGGGTTCGATTCCCTTTTGGGACAAGTATTTGTGCGATCCACAAAATAATGCTTGTTTTGCGTCTCTGTGTCATGTGCATGTGATTTGAATGTCTGTGAAACCCTCCGCGACAGAAGAATTAATTTCTTTATTGCGGCAGTCGTTTTTTATTAAATAGGTACTAAAAAGAAGATATGACAGGCACATCGGTCTCATGTGAAGATTTGACCGAAGGAAACCTTTTTAGGATTCTCTTATAAACTTCATAATTTTTGAATTATTCAAAAGTTTTACAGAGGTTGCGACAGTTTCGGATATTTTATCCGATTTTTTTCAGGTATCCAATAAACTATCGGATTATCATAAAATCCGTATCACACCAGTTTTCGTTGGTCATTTCTGGTATATCGCTGTCTGCGATCTGCTAATTGCTACCTATATTAATTGTTTTATTGATAAAAGTCATATTGCTTCTTAATCCTGACTGATTTACATCAGTACTGTGACTACAGCGTGCTTTTTGGAACACAATCACTAAATCATATTTCAAACTAGATGTTGCCCGCTTCATCACGAATGTCGCCTCATCTGTCGCAGTTAGTTAAAAAATGCGTAAGTCCAGATTATCAGCCAAAATTGATCTAGTCGTTTGAGCATGAAAGATTTACAATTATCCATCCATCTATACCCATCACGCATACAAACTTTCGCATTTTTAATAGAAGGATTTAGTCTTCATGCTATTTTTTTTATAGTGATAACAGTTAGGTACCCTACATTCTCAAAAAACCTGTGTAACTTTTTAATCTTCTAACATGAATAATATGTTTTGGTCTGTTAGCAGCACCAATATTGGAGTAGAGCGAAGTCTTATCTTCAGCTCGTATCCCGGTCTGGACCAAAACTGGATACAGCCTTTTCTCCAAACCTTCAAAATTCATATATCTCCAAATCGCGTATGAAAAGCATAGCAACATAAATGACTGCTGATTCGTACTTTAGAAGGTACACCTATCACACCACACCTACCATTTCTATGACAGTGAGGGTGTGTTTCACAGATATTTTTACAGACATCTATCTGTCAACTATCTGTGATGCGTCAGAGATGAGTAACCGGAGATACATTTCAAGAACAAATAAGCTTGCTTTGCCGATAGTAATATGGGTAAGGTAAATAAAGCGATTCTATTGGTTCTTAAAATACAAATGATACTCATTTATGGTGTAATTTTTTGACAGCTGCTGTGATAAAGATATCAATGGTGATAACCTAGGATAATCACGTGCGAGACCAAACCTTTACTTAATAGATAAATAGCTTAGTAGAAGAGAAACATTGAACGTCGGCGTCATTAGCAAACATTCGTTAGTTAATGAGGCAATAATTAAATACAAAATATACTATCTATTATGATATTTTATTGGTAGGGAAATGGCTAAGTAGAAAAGAAACATTGAACGTCGGCGTCATTAGCAAACATTTGTTAGTTAATGAGGCGATAATTAAATACGAAATATACTTTACTATTTATTATGGTATTTTATTGATACGAGTAGGGAAATGGCTAAGCAGAAGAGAAAAAATTAATGTCGGCATTATTGGCAAGCAGATGTTTTTCGTTTAACAGGGGACCATAGTTTGTTCAGGAGCAACTCATTTACAATAGTTATCGCGAGGGTACTATTTCACCAATTTATTTCTACAGCACCTAACTTGGGTCCATTATCTTAAGCGAACTGCTGAAAGATCTTAAGACTTAAGACTATGAGTGCCCTGACTTCAGTTTTGACAAGTTGACACAAGTTAAACCTTTTGCTATCGGAACAGGAAAAATGTGAAAAATAAATATATTTTACGTGGAATTGATTACAAAATGAAGACATAATATGTTCCTTATCCCCATGGGATTGTCAATTTGGTACCGTGCAACTAGAGAGACTTGTTCAAAACTATCATGAGTTTGGTACGCTAGAATGTAAAACAGAGGCTAATTAGGGTTTCTCTGCGAGAATTCTCGAACCGGGAATTCCCGGGAAATTTTGCCTTATTCGAGACGAGAAAACAGTGGTCGAGAAGTCGAGAAATCGAGAAATTCAGTAATAATATAATATTTTCTCCTTGTCTGGAAACTTTGTGACAAAAATACGAAACCGATTGTCAGATGATGCTATAAATGCTCTTTTGTTTTTAAAGGCTTATTTCCTTAGTAAATAGACAAGTTAGTGGGCATATTTATTGCAAGGACTTAACTAAGGTACACTATTAAGCTAGTCTGATTATTTTAATACCTAATTGAAAAATTATCCTTTTATGTTACATAATTAAAAAGTTTGTGGTACACAGACTAAAGTAAATTATTTAGTATGTAAAGATCTAAGTTTTTATTGTATTGATATGATTAGAATAGGATTATTAATTAGGTTCTGAGTCTGACTGATGTTTACTGATAAGACTGTCCATTTATAACAAATATTTAATGGTTGATTCATACAAAGACTAAATTAAGGTACCTTACTCGTAATTGTTAAGTTAGTCTGATTCTTATTTTTTATACCTAATTGAAAAGAAAAGTTTGTAGTATGTACAGACAGAGACTGAAATAAATAATTTAGTACTGTTGTGTATTATTTAGTAATGTTAGGTACTAACTAAGTTTTGTTATGGTGCCATAATGGATGACATTGTTTTTAGAAGATATTTTATTTGTTTTTTCCAAAGAAAAAGACTATTTAATCCTAATTGTTTGTAGACCTAGTTGCAGTTTATTGTGTTCGCTTAATTAAAGTTTTCTATAGTAAATGTTTTTGATTAATAAATGTTGTGTTTAATATTGCGTAAAAAGCGTAGTTTTGTAGTTAAATCCCACACATTTAAAAAAAATCCATATTTCTCGACAACCCGAGAATTCCCGGGAAATAGTTGTCGGGAATTCTCGTGCTCCGAGAAATAAAAATGGTCGAGAAATGAGAAACTCTAGGCTAAATATACTGATACAGGTAGATATGGATAATTAACTACGTTATGCAATATTGTTTGCATAGCGTACCTACCTAGTTAATAAGACATGATTGCCATCGTGAGTTTAAAGTTAATCACCTTAGTTATAAGTTTGAAAGTTAGAGACCTTGCGTTCGGGACTATTCGATTCTCTTCGTCACCTATGGCGCAAATACCCGAGTGCTAGAAAAGGGAAAAGTAGTTCGATCTTACTTATTTAAACGAGGTATTATGTAGGTGACAGACTAGTCACTAGATCATTTAATTGTTACAACGAGGCGCTCACTGAAATGTTCCAGTGCACCCTTTCACGAACCGAACTGCGAACGCTGTGAGCATTTCGTTGAACACTTATTTTACTACTACTTACGTAACAAAAACTTAAATACTTGTTAATAATTCGGAATCTGGGGGTTCACCTGTAATTAATGAATATTTCACGTTAATAAAAATTTTGAATTTCAATAAAATGCTCTGCTTAATTCTAGCATATGAATATCCACTATTGAAGACGATGAAACATGTTCAAATCGGAAACATACTTGCAGAAGTACTTCTAAGACGGAATACATGGCTGGTTAGCTTTTTTGGTATCCCACTTTCTGTTAAATCTATCGTAGTAACAGCATTAACTTCTAGCCACATCTACGGAAATACATCTTGCAATAAGCAACGCAATGAAATTCTATGCCGCTTAGTTTAACATTCTCATAACGTACCTTTTTACACAGCTTCGCCGTATCACCAGCATTATTCTAGTTACTATTGGACGTAGCGTGATGTCATATGACTTCATACAACGCCAAATAACTTATCCAATTCGAACTTGTATTTCCTGAGATTAGTTCTTTAAAAGAAACAATCTCTCCTTCTAAATAATATTAGTTGGCATAGATTGCCGGGCAAGCGTAGGTAAGAGAAAGCTGTATAAAACAGGTCATGGTAATTTTTACCGGCCCTTTTACCGGCCTGTGCGTTGTAAAACTGTTTTCCCACGCGCTTATCGTTTCCGTATCGCCGGACTATTTCGGCTACAGTCAGCAGTTCTTCAAGACTTCTGTCATCATTATTATTGTAAGCGCGGAGGTAATGTCGAATTGAAAGCGAGAGTCGAAGCGAGACAACGCTCTTCATAGTGTAGAGTGGCATCTTTCTTCCGCAATTGCAATAATATTACTTCTAGACGTGGTGTTAGGCCCTCTGGACCGAGTTCGACGGTTGATGTAAATTGAATTGCTGGGGAGTTTGTTGCGCCGTTTCTTCACCCGTAGCGGAAGCACAGGAAGCGGTGAAGGGTGGACGATATAGGGTGTTGTCTATAATTTATGAATCTTGACGATCAAAAATTGCTACATTGTAGCCTAATTTGCATAAATGTATTTTGATTTTGGCGAGTATGACTTTTCCCATTACAAAGCATGCTTAATATCTTCTGTATGTATAATCTAAAAATATACCTAGATCCCGCTTTTACTAGCGCAGTCGAGTAAAAAGCAGTTTCAGTTGCAACGATTAAACTTGATCAAATTGCATTAAATTAAACAGTCGTTGACTTTATAAATTACTGATACTAATGTTATTGTTTTATATACAGGATGTTTATTAATTATAATTATTTGATTAGATTAAAAATTAAACTTGTATTTTTTTTGTCTTATGGAGTTTCTTGCCGGTTCTTCTCCATAAAAAGGACATTTTGGAACCGCGCAACTAGAGTCAGTAACGTTTTGAAAGTGCGTGAAAAGGCCTACTCGAAATAAAATCCTTTTCATTCTACAAGGCATACTTTTCACCCTTTCCAAAAAAATATTACTTTTTAAATTTGTGGATTAACTTTCCTCGGTGACCCGACTGCATAATAAGTGGAAGTTCCATGTCTCCGTTATCTGTCATCATGTTATTATCATTCATTCAACAATGTATGTTCGTTATATAATGTAGTGCTGATGATAAATTGATAATCTTCCATGAGTAGGATTTTTATACATTTCAAGTGTTTTCGAGTGGGCGTGTGATTCACAGAGTGTTACAAATCTGTGAATCATGAATGAACCTGTCAAGTAAGTAATTTTTGATGAATATGTACACATTTATCTAAATAATCTTGACGAAAGTTCATCTGAATGTAATGTTGTATTGTAAATGCAAAAGATTGTGAGTATGGTTGAATGGATGTTTTTTAGTGATTCACGCTTAAAAGGCTTAACTAATTGGGATATAATTTAGTATGCAGTTAGGTGACACCCTAGATTAACACATGGGCTACTTTTTAACAGGCTGCGAAAAGGAGGTTAATGTTTTGCAGCTACAGTCGATTTCCACGCAAGCGAAGACGCGGTTAAAAGCTGGTTTTAAAATGTAACGACGCTTTTCGGTTTCATCGAATGTAATTGTTATCATATAGGACATAGGTGATGAACTTTAGGCTACTAATGAAAAAATCTGATAACTTGTTAACATAGGTATAATTAATTTTATCGTAAATAAAGATCGCATCTTTTTAATCCGCCGACGACGCTTAAAAGATGTGTATTGTGTTTCCAGGGATATTGAAGTTTACACCAAACCCCCCTTTAGTAACCTGGTAGAAAACTTCATGGACTTCCTTCGCCCTGGGGAAGTCGAATGGGTGTGCCAGTCTCTTACCGGCTAAACCCACCGGAGTACTTCTCCGTTCCCTATTGCCAGGGGCACGGGAAACTCCTACCGCGGAAACGTTCTGTATGCTCACGCTAAACGTATAAGTTACAAATGGTATCTTAAAAATAAATTGAACAAAAAACATACAACTTATGATGTCACTATCAATTTTCGGTCCTTTTTTTAAATATTATTTATAGCCTCCGTCCGTTTTGTTCATCTCGGTATTATATTTCACTGAAAATTAGTGGACCCTTGACGAATACCTACTGTATTTAGAGAAAAAAAACTGATCAATTGGAAGTCGATAAGTGACGCAAATTTTGCTTCCAAGTTTTGGCTCGTACCAACTAACGAACACGGCAAGTCAAATAAAAGCTTGTAAAAATACAGTAACAGCTTTACAAAATATTAATATAAAATGTATTAATTGCCTAATACGTGCATTCATGTACCACCCTGTATAATACTGTTTATTATTAGTGCAATGCCAACAGGCTATCTATTAGTGGTGCACAATAGTTGCGGGACTCCGGCCGGGGCTGTGATAACAGCACATCATGTTAAATTCTATATATTTAAACTGTTTTATTTACTTCATATTAGTGTTTAGGTAAGTGTTTCACTTTTGCATGTAACGGCTGATCTGCTTATTTGATAGTGTAATTAAGTAAGTAGATAATTAGTTGTAATTATCGTTACCAGACAATGATAATAATCTGTGCCTATAATTATGTCATCGGTTCCAAGAGTAATTACATTGTTTAGTACCTAATGGCTTAGAGCCAAGTTGCAAACGAAACCAAAGGTAACTCCTATTGTGGTACATTCAATATACTTATGAGTTTCGGAAGGCATGTAAGAATGCGGGACCTGCGCCTGATCTCTCCCCGGTCGATTTAAATTGCTGTCCATCGGGTTATGAGAGTAAGGGAATAGCAGTGCACCTGTGTTTGCGCACAACAACACAATCAAATTTGCAAAACAGTTCTATACAATAAATTTCATGAAGTTGTTCTTGTGCTATTGTGTAACCAAATCTATAGCCAAGTATGCAAACTTAGCTTTAGATGTCAAAGTTAAGGTTTCAAATGTTAGTGAAAATAACTGAAGTTTTATAGAGCTGATTTGTGTCGACTGTTGTTGCTGATTCTACATATGTACATACAAATCAATAAATAATAATATCATCATAAGGATTACAAATGTGTTTGTTTTCCTTTGGCATTCCCTTTTAAACGTATTTTACTTATGTATGACTTACCTACTAGGAAAATTCATTTAATGACGATAGTATAATTGCTACATTTACCTAATAAGTAATTACAATTGTTATAAAAAAAACATTATAAGTTCACTAGTTTAAGCGTACGCATAAAGTTCAAACGCAATATTATCTCTTAACAAATTTATTTAACAGGTTCAAACTTATTGAATATTTATTATCAACGTTACAATGATAATATTATCATGGATATCTTCGTTAGAAACAATTACCATCCTTCTATCGCTTTGTAACAAACAATACTTCTTCTGTTTTTTCACATTCCCCGCCATCTTGTTAAACGGAAGTCAAGATGTTCAGGAAACGTATTAAATGTAAATTTATTATTATAAAATAAGTTTCTTAAAATAATTATTACTATTTATTAAAAATAATAATTATTATTATTTATACTTATGCTACTTAAATCTATAATAATTTAATAATCTATCAATAATATCGCCATTGTGTAAGGAGGATTAACCGAAAGTAGGTTACTAACATTACAATATCATAATCATAGTTTAATCACAGTCTAAATATACTATTGTCATAATAATACTATTGAAATTAGAATACACCTTACACTAGCAACCCGCTCCAGCTTTGCACGGGTGAAACACTGACGTATTATACATAAAACCTTCCTCTTAAAATACTCTATCTACAAAAAAACGCGCTTCGAAATCCGTGGCGTAGTTTTGAAGATCTAAGCGGACATACAGACAGACAGCGACAGCGACTTAGTTTTATACTACGTAGTGATTTTAGTCAATCTTACAAATACCGGTGTTATAAAATTAGACTTGATGGTTTAGTTCAGAATTCATGTAGTTCTAAGCTTGTAAAAGCGATATCAGTATAATATAAAAAATAATTATAGTTAAATAAGTGATCGTGTGTGGTTTCTAATTCTTGATTCAGATCAAAATTAGGCTACAATGTAGCACTTTTCGAACTTCAAAATTATAATAGACAGCACCCCATCGCCCACCCTTCACCGCTTCCTGTGCTTTCGCTACGAGAAGAAACGGCGCAACAAACTCCCCAGCAGCACGCTGTCTTTATGTCTGTCGAAGTAAACAACCCACAGGCTATGATAGAACTAATTATACAATAATTAGGTAGTCTTAGACGATACACAAAGGTGGTCCCTGTCACGTCTGTCACACTTATCGCCTCTGTGACCCTGTGATCTCTAATAGGCCTCATAATGGATACTCTAGGTATTATTATTACTCTAGGCCATTCTAGGCGTTTATTTGCACATATTGCAGTGTATGCTCAGGTCTTGTATATGTCATAGTGAGCTTAGACTTATTTTTTTAGAGAATCAAATAAAATAAAATAATTTATTTACTACTAGCGACCTGTCACAGCCTCGCACGTGTAAAATACTGATGTATTAGGTATACGTGTAAACCTTCCTCTTGAATCACTCTGTCTGAGAGTCACTTGCTTCAAAATTCATTGCGTAGTTTTAAAGATTTAAGCGAACAGACAGACAGCGACGGGGACTTTGTTTCATACTATGTAGTGATGATGTATGACAAAAGACCCTTAAACTGCTCTATGAACACACAAATCATAAAATTATATGTATAGAATTTAAATTTTATGATATACTAATTTGTTTTTCTTGTCAAAATCAAAATAAAAAGCATAATTTTATTTCGAGTAGGCCTTCTTAGGCACTTTCGAACCGTTACTGACTCTAGTTATGCGGTTCCAAAATGTCATCAATTGATACATGCCTTTGCAGCATGCACAAACTGTACAATAATATATTATTTCATCTTATCAGCACTGTATAATTTATTACTCTGATTGAGCATTGTGTTCGTAAATATTTTCATCGAGATTTTAATAATGTCTTAATATCTTGTACGCCTTTGCTTTAATGTTGATAGAATCAAACTCAAAACATAAAAATCATGACTGTCTTGACTGATTTTAAACAATCTTGATATCAAACTAGGTAGTTTATGTCAATTACTAAGCAGTACCTGTTATCGTCTGTGGTAACTGCACGTCAGCGTGACGCCACTACCGGGCTGGCCGCTTAAAAAAAACATCACGCGCGTCGATATGAAAAAGAAGAAAAACAATTGACGCCGAGGACGCGGGAACTGGGTTGAATTTGCTAAGAAGAATAAGTTGCGGTTAATGGATTGTTAAATTATAATTATTGATTCTGCTGTGTGTAAGGGTAAAATGAGTTAATGCATTATTATTTTATGTACCTTTTGTTGGAATGATTGTTTTACGAGTATTATAAGTTACGCTAAGTGACTGTTTGATTTTCCCTCCCTTTGCTGATAAATTGTAGGTTTGCCTAAGGTGTTATATATATTGCTAACTGTGTGATTGTTTAATATCAGAAGTGGTCCGCACAACGCCTACTGTTTGCAACATGCCGCGTGGACGAAAGCGCAGGCAAGCAACAAGTTCGGATTCATCTGGGTCTTCAAGTTCAAGTTCATCGGATAGCAGCTATGATCGCAAGCGCCGAAGGAATAAGAAACGATGCCGCAAAGGATCACCAACCGTGAGTCAGAACGTTGTGTTATCTTCAGTAACTCCCGAATTTGACCCGTTAGTGGATGATGTAGACATGTGGATTAATGTATTGGAAGCGAATGCTCGTGCTTTTGGGTGGTCTGATAGTATGATTAAATATCAGGGGCTACAAAAATTACGTAATACTGCCAAAACGTGGTTAGATTCTTTACAGAAAAATGAAACCATGTGGACTAATTGGTGTTGGAAACAGTGGCGTGAGAGATTATCAAATACTTTTCAAACCAAGCGCAATATGTATGTATTGTTAAAACAATTGATAGAAACCAAGCCTTTGCCGAATCAATCCCTTTACGAATTCTATTTCCAACAGAAAGGCAAAATAGATAGGTTGCAATTGAAATTCAAAGATCGTGATGTTGTGTCTATCATTGTAGGGTCAATCGGTGATCAAAATATTTGCACAGCGGCTGAAGCAGGTAGTTTTCCAATTTGCGATGACTTAGCTTCGTTCTTGCATGGTAAAATTCATGCAATACCTGACAAAAGCTTAGTACACAAAAATAATTCATTTTCAAAGCCCGTATTGCGTCATTCTGCATTATTGCAGGGAAATGGAAATAGTCAACCGGACGTTAAATTAGAATCTCCGTTCACTGGGAACATGACAAACAGTAACTTATCGTGTTTTCGCTGTGGTGAATTAGGACATAGGCGGAACAATTGTAATATTAAAGACGATATTCAGTGCAACTCGTGTAATAAACGGGGACATTTAGAAAAAGCATGCAGGTCGAAACCGAAAACAAATGTTTTGCAAGCTGGTAATGATAAATAGTTTTCAGTGCGAGGCGTTTTTTTTTTTTGACATGGGCAGCGATTGCTTATTAATTACTATGAAACTTTCTGAACGTTACAATTTACAACCATTTAATTTGATTTCTCCTGTTAATTTAGTAGGATTTACTAATAGAACATCTATTCAAATTTCAAAAGCTGCTGCTGTGACTTTAAAAGTTGATACGGTGGAATTGGTTACGGTTTTGTATGTTATTGATGAGTTAACTGGATGCGATGTGTTGATAGGACGTAACTTCACGGAGGATTGTAGTATAATGTATACTCGTGTAGGGAATACACTGTCATTTTAATCGGTAAAAACAATGAGCATATTTAATATTAACACCAATATGAATTATAACGTATCTAAAGAAAATAAAACCTTATTAAATTCGATCTAATCCGAAATTACCAATTTATTTATATACTGACGCTAGTCGTGATGGCTTAGGTTGCATAATGGTTCAAGTTACAGAACGCGGTGAGCAACCAGTTCATTTTTATAGTCGCCAGACAAGTAACGATGAAAAAAAATATCACTCTTTTGAGCTTGAGCTGTTAGCAATTATTGTCGGTTTACAAAAATTCAGACACTAGGTACTTGCTCGGAACTCAATTTAAGATCTTTACTGACTGCAACGCTGTTAGGCACGCTTTACAAAAAAAAAAAGGAGATTGTTCCACGTATTGGTCGGTGGGTGCTACAAACCCAAGAGTTCAATTTTGAGATTATGCATAAGCCAGGGACGCAAATGCAACATGTAGATGCTTTGAGTCGTAACCCAGTTACGGATGGTTGCAATATAGTGACTAATGATGTAATGTCTATAACTGAGGGTGACTGGCTTCTATCTGTGCAGCTTCAGGACCCAAGCATATGTAGTATTCGGGATATTTTACTGTCAGGTGAGGCCGATGCAAATAAACATATATTTAATCAATATGAATTACTTGGCAACAAAGTATACCGTCGAACTGAGTTTGGTAGGAGATGGTTAGTGCCAAAAAAAAAAAATATATGTTTGGCAAATCATTAGGGCTAACCACGATGACATAGGACATTTTGCTGTGGATAAAACTGTTGAACGAATCAGATCTAAATATTGGTTTCCACATCTGAAGAAAATCGTATAAAAAATTGCCTCAATTGTATTTGTTACAAAAATATTCACGGAAAGGAACCTGGTAAGCTATTTCCAATCCCAAAATATGCTAGACCGTTTCATACACTACACCTTGATCATTTGGGTCCTTTTGTTAAGTCTACACAACAAAATTCATATTTGCTAGTTATAGTAGATTCATTTACCAAATTTGTATTTATTTCTGCAGTAAAAAAAATACTAAAGCTAGAATTGTAATTAATGAACTTAATAAAATCATTAAGGTATTCGGGAATTCCAAGCGCATAATAAGTTATTCCGGTAGTGCGTTTACTTCAAACTTTTTTAAGGCCTTCTGTAGTGAAAAGAACATTCGATCTCACGTTATAGCCACTGCTGTACCACGTTCGAACGGCCAAGTCGAGCGGTACAATTTAACTATTTTGGAAGCATTACGTAGTATGGGTGCTAATACACAAAATAGTAAATGGGATCAACATATTATTAGTATTCAACAGGGTATTAATAGCACGATTAATAAAACCACATCTGCCATCCCTAGTGAGGTTTTCTTTGGATATCGTGTTAGAATGAATAATGACGGGGTTACTGATGATGATGCTACTGAGGCTACGGTTGATCTCACAACTTTGAGACAAAGGGTTGATGAGAATATCCAAAGAAATGCGGAGAGACAGACGGCAACCTTTGATACAAAAAGGAAAGAAGCACCTTTGTATAAAGTTGGAGACTTGGTTGTTATTAAAATTCCAAGCATGTCTAATGATGGGCAGAGTACGAAATTAATGCCTCTTTATAAAGGTCCATTTCAAATCACAGAAGAACTAGGATATGACCGCTACAGGGTTGCTGACATGAGAGGTGCCGAGAGAAGCTCTAAACGCTATAATGGAATTGCATGTGTTGAGAACATTAAGCCGTGGATTCGAATCTCGGATCCAAATACACCGAATGTTATCAATAACTAAGGTAACGAGAACATAACCTTGGGGTAAGAGAACTAAAGTTATATTACACTATCTTCTATTGATTTATTTTCTTCATCATCTACGAATATTATTTCAGTAACATCACTATTTTCATGTATAAAAATGCTTTATTAACAGATATAAGGGAAGCATAGAAATCAAACAGTTTCAATCCAAAGGTGTAGTCAAATGCATTCGCTTCGAGCATTCTCCCAGTTGTGGTGGAGTGGCAGGATTGTACTTGGTAATGGAAATTCATGGTGAACGCTGTTGCCATTTACATGGTGATACACAACTGAATTGATTTTGAGCATCACTCAGTTTAAGCCATTTGGTTGAGTTAGCTGGCCGGTGATGGGATAGCTGGCTCCGCCAAATTCTGTCGCTCTTCTTTGCTGCGTGAATGTTGAAGTACAGCAATGACTACTTCTCGTGTGGAACTTTCAACGTTTGGTCGTAATTACCTACTTTACTGAACTAAAACTACATTATCTTGTTCTCAGCTCATGCATCAGACTATATCGCTGTTCGGGGACGAACGCGACAGCAGGACGGCCGAATGTTATCGTCTGTGGTAACTGCACGTCAGCGTGACGCCACTACCGGGCTGGCCGCTTAAAAAAAACATCACGCGCGTCGATATGAAAAAGAAGAAAAACAATTGACGCCGAGGACGCGGGAACTGGGTTGAATTTGCTAAGAAGAATAAGTTGCGGTTAATGGATTGTTAAATTATAATTATTGATTCTGCTGTGTGTAAGGGTAAAATGAGTTAATGCATTATTATTTTATGTACCTTTTGTTGGAATGATTGTTTTACGAGTATTATAAGTTACGCTAAGTGACTGTTTGATTTTCCCTCCCTTTGCTGATAAATTGTAGGTTTGCCTAAGGTGTTATATATATTGCTAACTGTGTGATTGTTTAATATACCTTAGACCAGTACTTATCATTTATTACTTGGATAGAGTAAAATCAAAATTTTGACTGCAAAATTACGTATTCCTATTTTACGTGCCGCGGTATACCCATATGTGAATTAATGAAAAAGAAGTAAATGACACTGTGACGTCTAATGGAGGAGAATGGAAGAAAAAAACATGTTGCGCCGACCTCAAGTTAAATGAGATAAGGACAAGAAGATGATGATGATGGTGTACCCGGATGTGATATGATAAAGTTCATGGATGATATCGTGACGCCAACGTACTACATATTTGATTCACACTACGATCTGACGAGCTTATCCCCGCGACGTCACCCGGGTGGATGGCGATTAAAAGCTTTATCCTTCTTTATCGTAGTTGGGTAGATTTCATTTAAGCGTGAAAAAGTAAAAAACATTCATCTATCTATCTAAACTTACAAACGGTGCTGCTATTCTCCTATGCTCCATATGGTTACTTAATTAGATACGTAACTAGGGGTAAAACAGTTTAGGTTTCTATCCATTTTCTACTTACAAACTTAGTTCAGAAACAATATGCGTCTAAAAGCAACAATGACGATAGCCAAATCATATGAACCACAGGCATTTTATTTGCTTTTTGTATTTGTGTAAAAATTAACATCAAGATTGTTTACCTAGACTTTAGCAAACGGAATACCTAACGTTTTATAATGCTAATGACTACTTTTAGTATCCAAGTTCTTTCTTCGTTCAATGTCCTCGTTTATTCGTTTCAGATATACCTTTGGGCTCTATGAAAAGTGAAATCCCTTTGGAAACTGTATGTTTTTTTGTTTCAGTGTACAAGCACGAGATCTCAAAAATGTTTTGGAATCGAAGACGTGTTTCTCCAATTATTTCGCGTTCGGCGTAGCCACTGCCTCTTACCAGATTGAAGGTGCCTGGAATGTCTCAGGTTAGGCTTTCTTTTTTGACTAGTATAATAAATAAACATCTAGGAGGGAATTAACATAGATGTAAGTTGAGATGATTGGGTGAAAACTTTTTTTTGGTCAATGGTATTCTTCAGAGGCCAGTCTAAAACTTACCCAAATCGATTGATCTTAGTTTAGCCTCTTAAAGGATTCTTTCGTGGTGCTAACTGCATGCCTGGGGACAAAAGTTCAGGACACACTGCTGTTGTTCCTGTCTTCTTCTTGGAAGTATAAACAATAGTAAAAGCACACATTGGATAATAGACAAAGAAATCCCCTCTTGCACAAACATACGGAATTGAAATCATGCCTAAAATATTTCAACAATATCAACTTTTCAACAAAATCAAGCTTTTATATCAACCTTTTTTTAAACTTACGGGATCGTCACCGATTGGTTGATGCAATTTGGCCGAAACTTTGGGAGAAAAAAAATATCAAATCACATCGCGAAGAAGACCTGTTAGTTGTCTAAAATAAGCGTTTATATGCCCAGGTAAAGGCGAGAGCATATGGGATAGGTACACTCACGAGCACCCGGAGCGCGTGTTCGACCACCACAACGGTGACGTGGCTGATGCCTCCTATTACAAAGTGAAGGAAGATGTGCGCCTGCTCTCGCAGCTGGGAGTCGGCTTCTACCGGTTCTCCATCTCCTGGTCAAGGATACTGCCTGATGGGTTGAGCAAGTAAGTGTTGTGATAGTAGGGTGATACATGTCACCTCGTCAGTTATAAATATGCGCGACTTGTCACGGGTTCGATCACCGCGCCGGACAAGATTTTGTGAGAACCATAAATGCTTGTTCGGAGTCTGGATGTCTTTGTGCATGTGTGTTGAATGTCTGTAAAACCCTCGCGATGGAGGATTAGGTAATTAAAGAAAGATTAAGTAATGCAGAAGTAGTAAGAGAAAAATAATAAATAATAGCAAGAGAATTAAAAACAAATGTCCATATTATGATATAATTTTTAGCTACTTTACATTTCTTCTTTTATTTTAGCTCAAATTGTGTCTGAACTATTCAAGTTTTTCTCTGAAATACATCTTTTAATAGCCATAACGAAAGACAGAAATATTAAGCGTACAGTGAACAGATTCTAATACACTGGCAACCTTAATTAACATAGAATACTTTAATTTTGCACTCCTTAATTTGCAGTAATGTGAACGAAGACGGTATCCGTTACTACAAGGAGCTGATCGATGAGTTGCGAAAGAACAAGATCACTCCCGTCGCCACCATGTACCACTGGGACTTGCCGCAGAGCTTGCAGGATCTCGGCGGCTGGACCAACCCTATTATTGCTGATTATTTTCTGGATTATGCTCGGGTACCTATTTGGTTTTTATTTCTACATCCGCGATTGTTACCAAACCTAGAATAGATTGAATGTAGGCATTGTTTCGGATGCCTAATAGTATGTACCTATAACGTAGAGGCTTGATAATTCTCATACTGGGACAATTAATTCTAGAGGAAATTAGTGTATCTACTTAAAAGAAAGAAAGAATGACAGGATCAACAGTTGCACTATTTTTCTGGTTCTCTTAATGGTCCTCTTTGCACGACTTACATACATATAACTTATTCACTTAGCTAGATAGTGCTGTCAGTTTGATGTAAACTACAGAAGAGAATACTATTAATTTATCCACAGGTACTTCTAGACAATTTCGGAGACACGGTGCAAGTCTGGTTGACGTTCAACGAGCCTTTGTCATTCTGCAGCGACGGGTACGGCGGTGATGACGCTCCCGGCGGCCGGTCCAGTGGGTTCGAGGACTATATGTGTGGGCACAACATGCTCAGAGCCCACGGCATGGTCTACCGAATGTTCGACCAGAAGTATCGGAATACTACTAAAGGTATAAACATCTCCAGACTACAAACGTGGATTTATGTTTTTAAAATTTCGCGACTTGTACACATATTTTAGCACCGACCGAGGTCACGGGTGGTCGGTGCAACTCGACCGAAATGTCGGGAGAAAGGAAATGTCGAATTATGTCGCGAGTAAGACCCGTTTATCGTCTAAAATACAAACGTGAAATTACTTTCCTCAAATCCATATTGTTTTTTTTTGAATGGAAAAATGTTTAACATTATTAATGTCTTGAGGATTGTTTTAAAACATTTTAGTTGTACGTTTGTGCATCAGGTATCATGGGTGTAACGTTGAACTTGCCGTGGATGGAACCAGCAACGACGTCACAAGAAGATCAGAAGGCCGCGGATACTGCAAGACAGTTCATGGTGAGTAAAAAATAAAAGCCGCTAAGCAATAATTGCAAGCCGATGCACAAACGTTTAAAATAAATAATTAAATACAAGATATGATCGTTTTAATAATAATTAAGTTACTAAACGTTAATTGTATGCGGTCTATTTTCCAGTTTGGTTGGTTCGCACACCCAA
The DNA here is from genome assembly GCA_941860345.1 of Chrysodeixis includens. Classification (NCBI taxonomy): domain Eukaryota; kingdom Metazoa; phylum Arthropoda; class Insecta; order Lepidoptera; family Noctuidae; genus Chrysodeixis; species Chrysodeixis includens. Next base: position 1,264,487 of record OW796091.1, on the reverse strand, counting down.
TCTTCTCGCAAGATGGCGACTACCCTGCAGTGATGAGGAGCGCGGTAGACGCCAACTCCAAACGCCAAGGGTTCCCTCGCTCTCGCCTGCCAAAGTTTACGGCCGAAGAAGTGAAAGCCATCAGAGGCTCCTATGACTTCATGGGTCTTAACCATTACACCACTTACCTTACGAAGCAGGGCTCAAGGAAGATCAAGACTAAACCCTCCTTTGATGACGATATGAACGTGAGAATATCACAAAAGGATGATTGGCCCAAGTCTAATTCTACTTGGTTAAGGGTAAGAACAACCATGACAACCTTGTATACCACTATAACTGCTTAATATGCAGTCATAACGCAAAAACCATTTTAGCGTAGGATTTATTCTGGTCTATCAGTTTTGCGAATAATACTGCAGAACTATCTAGGAACGGTTTGATTGATGACGACAAATCTCCAAAAAAATCCATATCTCCTTTGTAAGAGATCTTTGGCAGTCTTTTGAATTATCAGGTCACACCCACCGGTGTTCTTCAGATTCTGGTGTCAATAACACGACCTAATTGATGTTTTTTGTTTCTTTCAGGTTGTACCATGGGGCTTCAGAAAATCTCTGAACTGGATTAAGGCGAACTACAACAACCCTCAGATCTTGGTCACGGAGAACGGGGTATCATTAGAGCCCGGTCTGCACGATACGAAGCGAGTGAACTACATCGACGCTTACCTTCGGGCACTGCACGCGGCCATCTTTAAAGACGGCTGTCGCGTGTTTGGGTATGCCTACTGGAGTCTGATGGACAACTTTGAGTGGATGAGGGGATTCTCGTAAGTAATACTTTGACTTAAGTAGTTAGCGACGGGCCTGTTGGTCTAGTGGTTAGTGACCCTGACTGCTAAGAGGGAGGTCGTGGGTTCGATTCCCACCCAGGACGAATGTTTGCGTGATAAGGCGTTAAAAATGACATTTCTCTGCTTTGTAAGAGAGATTACGTTCCAATTGAGGCAAAAATCCATGGCACAAATTGGAATTACCGGTTTCAACTTTCAGACTTAAGAATATGTGAATAATCCAATAAATTATATTAACTAAGTAACAATATAACAGCTGTAGTCCTGCGTCACAGACCGACTGCAGTTATCATAATTCTGATAACCATGAAAACGAGAGGATGTGCATCCGTTCACAACTAATTACGTTTTAATACATTGTTTCTATTTCAGAGAACGATTTGGCTTATACGAAGTTGACTACAAATCGCCAAACCTTACAAGAACACCCCGTTTATCAGCTAAGTACTTCACAAGTGTCGCTAAGACTGGATGCTTGCCAGACGACTTTGCTGACTACACCTATAAAACTGACTAACTTTTTAGTTAATTTTAAGTATACTATTTACCGAACACCAAACAATCAGATAACTTAGAGATTCATTATCATGCTGTCTTTGTCACTTTACTGTAGTTTCTAGCGACAGAGATATTAAGAACAAAAACTATGAGATTTTGTTTAAGACATTATCTGTACGGTAAGTAGGTGCCTACTCGAATTAAGCTATATGATACAAGTATTAAATTAAGCTCATCACATATAATGTTAATCTTACTTCGGTATACTAAATTACTATTGATTTGATTTGTTGAAGTTTGAATGTGATTAAAATCTTACAGCGTTTATACCTTGTATAATCTTTTGCTTGTGTTAATAAGAGGGTGGTAGAAATACCACGCAATTTACGTAGCATTGCCGTCAATTTTCAAACGAGCAATTACCATGCCCGCGCTTTTCTACTTTAGTTTCGACTGCTTTTTTTGGAGTATTCAGCGAGACTCCAGCCAGACCAAAATTGAAGATGAAGTAAACCACCACCCTCTGCCGGATTGCGACCTGTTCCTAACCATCATTATTCCCCTGCCCTTATCCCTATTATTATTTGAGGTTAGCGCAGCATGTCTCCTTCTTCCACACGTTCCTATCTGACGTCATTTCGCAAGTCACACTCTTTGCAGCCATATCATCTTTCACACAATCCATCCATCGTTTCTTTGGTCGTCCTCTTCCCCTATATCCATCCACATTCATGTCCAGCACACCTTCTTTACCACGTGATCCTCTTTTCTCGCAACCATAAATCCCAAATTGTTAAGACAACATATCTCTCTTTTAATTTATCATGTCAAATCATAGCTTAAAATGCCGAAAAATATATTTTACAAAAGGATTTGGATAAACACAACAAAATCATGTCTTCAAATTATTTATTGATCTTTATAATCTATAATGGAATAAGTTATAACTAATCAACCGTTACATGATTTCACTATTATTAGCTATATTCTACTTAGTTGCTAATAAATATCTCGCTATATACAAATACTATTGTTTGTATAACTCTATGAATACAAAGTTTTACAATAAATTCGGATTTTATTTAACGTGTCCAAGACGCGTTTAATTGACAACTAATTTTATTTGTATTTTTTGGTTGATAAATACTAATAATTTATACAATACAGTTTGTAGACAAAATACTTTTCAAAAGTCATTAAAGTATGTTGTTTTTTTAATAAGAACGTCTATAATGGCTAGCTTTTAATATCAATTTAAATTTTGTGTTATAAACTTATTTTTACATAGCCTCTAATTAAAAGATTTTTGGCATTAGCCTCACTCAGTTCTTTAAGGCTTCTTTTGAATATAACTGCAATTATGTACGCATAAATTGACAACTAGAACATTTTTGTTGTGAGCATTGCTCAAAAAGCACTAGTAAAACGGATTTACCGCAATTTTACAAATTAAACGTAGGAAATTATTAATTTAAGTTTTGCTTGAGAAAAGTATAGACTGAATCTTTTACTGTATAATGCCTTAATTTATGTCTGTCCTTGTCATACTTCATTTTAAAGAATAGGACAGTAATAGCCAAAAGTAAGTTCTATTTCAGGCATTATTTATAGGATATCATGCGATTATTATTATTAACGTGTACATTAGGTACCCTGACTGTCCTTGGTTCTTTCTATCTTTACACATAAAATCCATTGACCAGCATTTTAAGACCAAGTTTTATATTAACGATACTTGTGTTACGAAAAGTTCGGCTTAAGCCATAGTTTCTCCAAGACATAAAAGTACATCAATATTTAATATTGCATTCAAATTTACAATAAGGAACATACGCGACAAAATTGGTTTAAAAACATTACTCTCAATTTGACGCAGTCGGGTAAAGATACGGTATTAAACGATAGCTTTTTTTTTCTGCTCCACAGATTAAATAAGAAGATAGACAGAATTTGGTCCCAATTGTTTAGTTATTGACGTTTGTCTATTCTATTATGTAGTCTGTGGCGCTTGCAATCGTACGGTGGTTGTTTTAACGTTTCTATCTATAATAAATACTGTCGCACTCATCATGTGCGATGGTTCTTATAACTATAGCAGATTTGTTTAGGCATGGAATGTAAAAATAATTAATGTGCACCCTTTAAATTATTATATGCGCTATTTAGAAACATCGCATTATTTATTTCAGTATTTTTTTCGATTTTTCGTAATATATTGGTCTATTAGTAGAGACCGGAGCTTCTTTTAGATAGAAGGGCGCGGGGCCCAGCGGAAACTTGTCAAATCATGGGCAAATTCAAACCCAAACTAACGTATGAGGTCGTCCACATGGGACGTTTATGATTCCCCGAAACTTTGATTTTTTTTTTCTCATGCATCCAACAAACTTTTTTTGCTGCATTTTAATCCAGTCTCTATTTATTCATAAAAATCCTATAATTTTGGAAACTACTAACTTTAGAGGGTAAAATTTAGAGGGTATCGCATTAATTATTATAAGAATACCTTAATATCTGCTTGTAATGGAACATTCTTCAAATACATTTGTTGCGCGACCGATCGGTATATAAGAACGAAATGGTTACTAATACATTTCTAGTGTATTATCACTGGTTATACATCATTATATTTGGACCTCTTTTCAACAGTTTTAAAACAAAATGAAAATTAAAAATTAAGTTATATCTTATCTTTGAATCAACTGAAAAATCTTTGAAAATAAAATAAAAAAAGAAATTTTTGAAACGAATATCATGAGAAAACCAAGATTATGTACCACAAAAAATCAAGATACAGCGAAACAGAAGCGAAAAAAAAAACCTTAACATATCCGTATCGGCACAAATTTTAAACAAGAGTTTTTAATACACAATAACCTTCTTTTTGACGTCCACGCACCAGTCGCACACCCCCCCTCTAGAGTGGGTCCCCCCTCGCTCAGGACTGCGGCATCTTGCACTGGCTGCAGTCCTCCATGCCGTCGCTGAACTCTTCGATCTGTAGCGTCATCTCGAAGAAGTTGTACTTGTCGTGCACTAACCGTGTGGCTTCTTCTAGAACCTTCTGTGGACTTACTCCGGTACCTGGAGTATTAGAATGATTGGATGAGTTGAATTATCATGTTAAAAAGTGTGACAAATGCTAGTCTGTTAAATTGGTATAACATGAAAGTAACAGCTTGTTTCACAAGTAAGTAATGGTCAAGGTAAAAGTTGTGCTGCTGTGATGGTTTTCAGTCTAGTGATGACATCTTACATTAAATCTTATTACATAATAATATTATCAGTAGTTTTGACAACAGAGTTAGATCATCAGCTGTCCAGGAAAAAGTAACTCTTCCATACACTTTAAAGATTCGATCAGCTCCAACTTTAGTAATAACTCACTTCTCAATAAAAGTTTTTAAACTTTCGCGACTTGTAGATATTTCTTTTTTCCCCCGACGTTTTGGCCGAGTTGCAGCGACCGTGGTCACGAGTGGACCAATCTGACAGTCCATTGGTTGATTTCCGTACTATTGAATAGTTAGACCATCTATATCTAAAACACTTATAGTTCTAAAACATGAGATGATGTAGTTGCAATACTCACGGATAGCCAGATGCGCGGAGAGTGCGGTCTTGTCGAGCGACAGCGCCCACATGCGCAGGTTGTGCACGCGCACCACGCCGGGGAGCGACAGGAACGTGTTGGCCACGTCCTGTGGGACACAACGAGTTAAAGAAGCTTTATCGATTTATATCGATCACAAAATTTATTGGGCTCTAGGTACAAATGTATAGCGAAGAAGAGGTAACAGTTAAGAAAATGTAATCAATTATACTAGATTACCTACTTTTAGTTTTGGCACAACTCTAATCACTTATTATGGAAGGTCTTTGAACAAATAAATCATATGTAAGCCAGCCTATACACGTCCCACTACTAAGCACAGGCCTCTTCCCATATAGGAAAGGTTTGAGCATTGATCACCACGCTAGCTCACTGCGGATTGGCGATTTCAGATTCTAATATTCTAATGCTTTCTTCACCGTTTGTCATCTTAGAATAATTAAGCAAGAACTTTGAAAAACATTTTTACAAAAAAGTTACATAAATATTTATCTCTTATAAGATCGATTCCAAAGCACTTCCAACAGCGTTCTTTAACATAAATATTTTGGGACAAATCCACACACGGCCATCTGATCCCAAGCTAAGCAGAACTTGTGTTATGGTAATCAGACAGTTGATAAACATACTTAAATGTTTCTAAATATATACATAATTATTATAGATAAATCACACCCAGACACAGAACAAATAATCCTGCTCATCACACAAACATTTGTTCTGGATGGGAATCGAACCGAAGACACAGTCCAAGAATTCGAAGTCACCCTGTATATTTCATCATCAACTGACCTGGAAGTCGATCCCCCGGGGCGATCCCTCCATGAGTACGAGCAGCGTGTCCTTGATGATGTTGAAGGTGGTGATGAGCACCAGCACGGAGAACAGGAACGTGCAGATAGGGTCCACTAGGTTCCAACTCGGCTGTGGGGTAAACGAATATGAGCCTTATGTAGTCGACTTAAAGTTGAATAGAGAAATAATTGTCAGAATAACAAATCTTCGCTATGGAGTAAAAGAATATGAGCCTTATGTAGTCGACTTAAAGTTGAATAGAGATCTTGATAAAGTAACAAATTCTCAACACGTGTATTTGCTTTTATTTAAAAGCTAAAAATGATGAAGATTTAAATTTCGTAAATGGAGTGAGTTGAGTGACGTAACTACTTGGTATAATAGCGAGGAGTACCTAATGTCACGTAAAATATCTAATCACGTGATAAATTTATGTATTAAAAATGTCAATAGTCTTATTTACCACAATCATCATCAGTGGCCTCTATGATGATTGATAGATGATTGAAACAGCAGCCGTGTTAATTTATTTGCTTTTGGCACTTGCGCTGGTGGCTAACAATACGGGGGCGCAAATTCTACACAGGAATTGTGTTCCCGGTGACGTTGGAGGTTGTGCCATTCGTTGGTGACGTAGGCCACGTTTTACTACTACGATATCTTCTAAAATATTACCTTGAAGTAGATAACAATGGCGGCGATAAGCACACCGAAGCTCTGCAGAAAGTCTCCCAGCACGTGAATGAAGGCAGCTCTCACGTTAATGTTCTCCGCGTGGTGTTCGTGCGAGTGGGACGTCGAACTCTCCACGTCCGAATCTGAACGCTCCTGTAAAGCAATATACAGAGTGAGAACGAAACTGTGATCTATTGCTTAGGCAACAAGGTTCATAATACTGTGTAACTACGGGATGATATCCAAATGCTGTCTCGGTAGGACTTGAACTCTCTACAAGGAAAAGGCTGGTTAGTAACGTTGATTGCAGCTTGCCTGAAATGGTCAACTACGAAAATGTGTCTTACAACTCAAGGAATAAGGTTCTAACTAGCATACAGCTACGGGTTGATGTTTTACTTTAAAATCTATCTTATGATAAGTAGCATAAGGTTAGGATTACTTTACTACTGATTTTGCTTAGGTTAACGGTCCTCGAGAATATTACGGGGAGGCTGGAACTTGAGGTTTCCGCCTTGGGATCTGAAGGTGTCTGTTGGGAAATGGTTAGTTTAGTAATTAAAATGTGCTTTATGTGTTATGGGATAAGGTTGGGATTACAATACGCATATGGGTTAGGTTTATAATAATCTAATTTGAGTATTTAGTAGATTATACATATTTCAACGCTCGTTCGGGGAAAGGCTTGGTTGGTTAGTTATCTAAAAATGTGGTTAATTAAAGAGTAACAATATAAGGGATAGAGTGGATATATGGTATATGCCAGGCGAAATATACTAATATATACTTAATTATGAAGAAATGAGATGTTGCCAGACGGACGACAATTCGTCATCTCGCTTTTATATAGGGAAACGTTTTGCAGTAACTTTGTTAGAGTTACTAGTGTGTGTCTGTGTGTTTATGTGGCTGTGTGTGCCATTGTGTGTTTGTCTGTGTGTGAGTATGTGTGTGTACCTTGTTGTTGAGCGGCGGGTTGGCGGCCCCGTGCGAGTGCGCGTGGCTCGCGCCGCCGTGGCTGTGCCCGTGCTGGTGCAGGGTCAGGCCCATGCTGCCGGGACAAACACCACAGTTCAATAAAACAAAATAATTTGGTATAGCAGTCAGGGTCACTAACCACTAGATCAACAGGACAGTTAGATAATCAAATCATTCGATCTTCTACGGCCTTTAAAAAAATCGTGAGGTGTTGTGAAAAGGAATCGGTGAGCTCTCAGGTTCTTTAGGTAAGTACGGTGTACGGACGCCGTTATCATCATCATCTTCCTGCCATCATTTTACTTGGGGGTCGGCGCAACATGTTTTTTTTTTTCTAAACATGTTGCTAATGGTTTTGGCTATGGTTTTATAGTCGACCGCCTGCCTGACACTAACCCTCTGTGGGAATGCGATTGTTGGTTGTTTACCCGCCACCATTCGGGTGACCCAAGGTGCTTGGTACAGTGCACTGGGTCTTAAGGTCCATTAGTCGCCTTTTACGACACCTAGTGGAGGATATGGGGTGGCGCTATTCTTTATATCCGGACACACACACGGTGTATGGGCGCCGTCTCGCTTTCAAAAAAACAAAAGAACCCTGTTAGTAGGAGAGCTAGTGAACCCTCCGAGTAACGGTCTTCCTGTAAGGCTAGAAATTTGTAGAGTGATGAGTCATAGTACGCCAAAGCAAAAAATCATGACCTGGCAGGCATCTGCCCTGCACGTCATCAGCCCTTTTATTTTTTAAAGTGTAAAATGAATAAGATTAAAAAACTTACTGCTGTAAGCTTCAAAATTTAATATCATTTAGTTTATTTATTTATAATTATGAAAAAAAAATGACAGGCCATTAGAGTAAGCAAAAGTACCTACCAGGTGAATCGAGAGGTGCACAGTTTAGGAGGTAAAATAAACTTTCGTCTGTAAAGCTGAAATTTTAGTATGTATTTGAATAAGTCTTTTAGAATAAATGTGTATAATGACAGGCGATTCTGAACAGCATAAGACCTTGACAGGCGAGGGGAAAGATGCTAAGGGCGTGCGAGTAAGAGGCGTAACGTAAATGCATATAGTGTCAGGGACATTAAATAAAATAAAAAATTATACAAGCAATATATTTTATTAATTGTTGTGTAATTTACATTCTTTTTTATATCAATTATCATCATCTGACACTTCTTCACTACTACTTCTTTCATCGTCATCCGACAGGAGTCGGATGATGATGCTGATAAATTTGAAGAAGATGGTAATTCACTCATGCGATATTTTTTCATTACGGCAAGAAAGTTTTTATAACATTTAACATGGTAACCAGTATTTGCATTAACTTCCTCTGGCAAAGAAATATCATTAAATTTTAAATTATTGTCTTTTCTTATTTTTAATATTAATTTACTTTTATCTAAAGTAGTTAGTTGATGTGAATTTTACAGTTTTTTCATCACTTTCTTTATTACAAATTACACAAACCACGTGTTCAGATTCCATCCTGCACACTATTAACTGAACTGTTAATATAAAAAACAACACCGCACCAAAATGCACCAATAATTAATAATAATATAAAATTTAAATTTCAAAGTTCACAATCAATATAAATATACAGCGTAGGAATTCGTAGCACTACAATATAATACATCTGCACAAATAAAAATCGTTGCCACAACTGACAAATTCTTCCCTTCAAATTCTTTAACGAAAGCATTTGAAGGGAAGAATTTGAATTGATGATAATTCAATGATATTTCTGTGCCAGAGGAAGTTAATGCAAATACTGGTTACCATGTTAAATGTTATAAAAACTTTCTTGCCGTAATGAAAAAATATCGCATGAGTGAATTACCATCTTCTTCAAATTTATCAGCATCATCATCCGACTCCTGTCGGATGACGATGAAAGAAGTAGTAGTGAAGAAGTGTCAGATGATGATAATTGATATAAAAAAGAATGTAAATTACACAACAATTAATAAAATATATTGCTTGTATAATTTTTTATTTTATTTAATGTCCCTGACACTATATGCATTTACGTTACGCCTCTTACTCGCACGCCCTTAGCATCTTTCCCCTCGCCTGTCAAGGTCTTATGCTGTTCAGAATCGCCTGTCATTATACACATTTATTCTAAAAGACTTATTCAAATACATACTAAAATTTCAGCTTTACAGACGAAAGTTTATTTTACCTCCTAAACTGTGCACCTCTCGATTCACCTGGTAGGTACTTTTGCTTACTCTAATGGCCTGTCATTTTTTTTTCATAATTATAAATAAATAAACTAAATGATATTAAATTTTGAAGCTTACAGCAGTAAGTTTTTTAATCTTATTCATTTTACACTTTAAAAAATAAAAGGGCTGATGACGTGCAGGGCAGATGCCTGCCAGGTCATGATTTTTTGCTTTGGCGTACTATGACTCATCACTCTACAAATTTCTAGCCTTACAGGAAGACCGTTACTCGGAGGGTTCACTAGCTCTTAGACTATGTAGGATATTTGATTACATGTAAGATATATGAGTATATGAGTACTTACACAAGATTAACAGCGACCCCTACGGCGGAGGTGATGAGCATGACGGTGGCGTCGATCTCGAACTGCTTGTAGATGACGCGCTGCACGGCCATGTACACCAGGATGCCCGTCACCACCCAGATCAGCAGCACCGACGTCAGCGCGCCGATCACCTCCGCGCGGTACCAGCCGAATGACATGCTGGAGACAAATATATGACATCAACATGCTTATTTTAAAAAGATTATTAAATATTAAGCAGCTGTGATAACCTACTGGTAAGACCATAGGACTGCCAAGTCAAAGGTCTCAATGTTGTGTGCGGTTTAGAAATAAATGTCACAGTTTCCGTATTTCGGAAGGCATGTTAAAATGTGTGTCCTGCGCCTGATCTCTCTCCAATGATAGCGAATTCGACTTTCGCATTAAGTAAAATTAAATTTTATTCGTATGTCGATGATAGGCAAATACTCCGATTATAGTATGCACTAAACAGTCAGCTTTTGAAAAAGCATTGTTGACAAAGGCACATTCATGTTTGCGGGATCTAACACAGCACTCCAGTTTCCACACTTATTGGTTTATTGTGGAGGCCATTTAATATGGCATAAACATTGGCTTTGCTGTTTCAAGGTGAAGAATATATATATTTTCTTGCTCCGCACTCCCACATTAACAATCATTGTAAACCTCGTAAATAAATCAAAATTTTATCAATAAATTTAGAGCCTTATGATCCAGTCTTTAAAGTTCAAAATAGTTTACTTACCGTCTCGTGGCGGGCCTGCTTGCGACCCATAATGAGAACAGTGATATCATAAAACTGGCGAAGTCTGTGAGGAGGTGGGCAGCGTCTGTGGCTATCGCTAAACTGTTTGACAGGTAACCACCTGAAATGGAGCAAGGAGGTTACATTAGTTTACCTGACTGCATACATAGTGGGCTGTTAGATTTTTTATACCTAACAGGTGTGATGTGTTTGAGTAGAGTAGTTAACGAAGGGTAGCCAAGGATATGGAATGGGATGGATGCGACGGGTAAAAAAAAAATCAAAAAAGTGTTTAAAATCGAAAGCCATTCATCAAATTAGGCTACAATGTAGCACTTTTTGAACGTCAAAATAATAATAGACAGCACCCCATCGCCCACCCATCACCACTTCCTGTGGTAGAAGCGCCCTTTCTTCTTCCTACGGTAGAAGAAAGGGCGCAACAAACTCCTCAGGCTGTCTTCTAATGCAACTACATTTCTTGTAATTAAGTATCACATCAAAGACATGAAAGACCTTGTGCTATATTCCACCTCACACTATTACATAAAGCTCTTTGCTATTTCAATCAGGCTTCTTGCAAATAAACAATACAGATATTGGCCACGCGCCATTTTCCATAACCTACATTACGATTACACGCTAACTCATTTGTAATTCTTACGCCGTACGTATATCAATTACATAAACTATTGTTTTCGAAAACTGATTTAAGTGTCGGTGGATAGTTGCAATAGTACTATACCAGAAGAGAAGTGATTTTATGAGCATGAAGCAATATCAATACAACAGGAGGAGTGCAAATCTTACTAATATTATAAACTCAAAAGTTTGTGAGTATGGATGGATGGATGTTTGTAACTCTTTCATGCTCAAACTGCTGGATTATTTTAATGAAATTTGGTTCGAAGTTAGCTGACATACTTGATTAACATCTAATTTTCAAGCGACCGCGTTAGATGGTAGGGGAGAACAGAGAAACTATGTGACTTGACAGTTAGAAAACTAAAGCGGACCTAAATAATATGCTGTCAGAGATTTAAGCATTAAAAAGTCACTTAAAAGACACAACAATGCGTTTTGATTTCTTTGATCTAATTTAAGATGTCAAATAATTGTAAAGCCAAGTTCTACTTACCAACAATTTCACCAATCATAAATACGACACATAATATACTGGCTATGATCAACTTTCTACGCGCACGCTTGTCTATTTCTTCGTTTCTTGATCTGTGACAATGCCCTGGAAAAAACATAATCAAATTAATGATACGAAGTCGCTATTGTCAGAGTTGTGTAGATGTTTTGAAGGTGCGGACTGTAATGTTCCTAAATTATAATAGAATTTCAACTTATACAAAAACAAATCCAACAACGTATTTCTATTAAGAACAATTAACAAACAATTTCAATCTAAAATAAGAAGTTATTAGTCATAATTTCGGAAAGAATCAGCATTATGCCGGAAACAAAAATAATGATATTGAAATTGAAACTCATACCAAATACTGACATGCGAGAGTACAATAGGACAATACTTATAAACAGACAAACGTCATAATGCACTGATGACGTCACACGAGGAATTAACCTTCATACAAATTACTAGTATCACTAGCTAGTACGGTGAGCAACAAAGTCTATGCACTATACAGATTTGCGAACCGAAAAAATGTTTAAAAATATACATATGTTGGTACCTACATAAAAAGTTCTGGTGATACTATTTTTTCAATGCCCTAACAGTAACACTAAATAATTATTTTTGATAACATTTAGGAGACTCAACAGTAAAATTTAATAGTGTACCAAGCTTTTTGTTGCTGACTGTACTTCCTAAATAAAATTGTCAGATTTAAGGCATATTAGTATACATATAATAACCCAAGTGTTTTGGAATATCATTCATTAATATGGCTGGCCTGTTAGTCTAATGGTTAGTGACCCTGACTGCTATACCGGAGGTCTGATGATTTGTTCTGTGTACTTATGGATTAATATATCTATAACACTTATCTATGCATTTAGAAAAAAAAGTGTTTCGGTTGTTGTTTCTAGTACTCACAACACAAGCTATTTATTATACTGAACTTGATGGCGTTATGTGAATGTTGAGGAATTTACAAAAAATCCAGTTTTAGGATAATTTTGTCCAAAAATTTGAAGACCCCCATGAGAAGTAAAATAATATGTCGCCACATGGTGTGAAAACTGATACGAATATCTGACCTTTAGGAATGCGCAGAGCCTAATGAGGTGAACGTAATAGGTAAGAAGATAGACTCAAATATTAAGGGACTTTGTATTTCAAATTATTTTTTCGAAGAATTCGTAAAATTTTTGTGTACAATAAAGAATAAATAAAATGAAAATTTTTGTGTAGAATAAAGAATAAATAAATAAATTAATGAACTTAAGATAGTATTTATTAGAATGGGGACAATAAATTACTTCTGGAGGTTTTTTTTTTTGTAACCCTCTCTATCTCTCTTCCACAACTTCAGGACTTACTTATGGATATTTTAGACGACAAAAGGGATTTATTCGCGATATACATTTCTTTTCTGCCGACGATTCGATCGAAAGTAATGTATATCGCGAATAAGTCCCGTTTGTCGTCTAAAATATGTGCACAAGTCGCGAAAGTTTAAAATCGTTAATTACTTATGGATATGGTGATAAGTTCCTTGAAAATTTCAGTGGTAATATTAAACGTGATATTACCACTAAACACATACACGCGTAATGTCGTAAAGAACTTACTTTCAACTTCAGATATGCTTCCATTGCGCCTCTCATCGTCTCCATCAGTATTGGTTTCTATGACCGCGCAGCACCCTGTCGAGGGGTTCCCGTGCACGCAGAATATGACTCGGCGACCCTTCGCAGGACTGTCTGTCCCGTACGATACCTTGCCTTCCTTGAATCTGAAAGTAAATGGAATTACAAATTAATGTGATGTTATTGGGTATATAGTGATAGTTTATTTTTAATCAAGTAAAGGGAGATTATCAGCGTATAACTAAACAGTAATGCAGGTCTGGGCATCAGAGTACTTGACGAGAAGGTTATTATGGGAATAAAAATTAAAAAAGGTTCAGATTGGAAAGCAACAGATTTGAAACCAGAATTTGTTCCAGTTAAATTTGCTTGGTCATTGCCTATTAACGTCTAAAACACCACACTTCGTTTTTAATCATAAATAATTCTCAATTGAATTAGATGCAAGGACTAAACTAATAAAGGTCAATTGCAAACAGGTCATAAATCAACCTACTAACACAAAATGCATTTAGTGTTATTTTATCACCATATTATTAGGCAGTGTCGTCAACGTTCAAGTTATTAACTTGTTGTTTCCATAACGTTCAAGCTACCTTACGTTTCTTGAGAATATAACATAAGTGTCATATGAACAAACGCACAAAATCAAAACAATTTGATTTGTGGAATTAACTTGTGTCACTTGATATGTTTTGCATTTAAAAATCAGGTGCGAAGACAACTCCACCAGAAGCCAATTTAAACACAATCACAAAGTTCCCTTATGGAAGAAGTGGACGAACAATTTACAATAAATAACAGACTGGATACATCAAGTCATGCCTAAAACCTTTTTTATGGTATACATAAAAAGTCCCGTGTCACAATGTTAGTAACCGTACTCCTCTGAAACGGCTGGGCCGATTTTCTTGAAATTCTGTATATTATTACGCATTCAGTAGGTCTGAGAATAGGCCAACATCTAGTTTTCGCGAACGAAGTCGCGGGCAACAACTAGTATTTTATAAAAGCTATCGCAATCGCTTCGTTAAATTCAGATTCGTTTTATCATTTGCAAAGTGGATAATAGCGAAGCACCGTCAAGGATGAAGACCAAATTGTAATCGACATTCGATACTTCCGAATTAGGTGAGTGGTCACTGTAGTGGGTAAATAAAACAATGTTTGTGCGATACCGTTTCGATTCCGCGTAGGCGTTGGCACGTGTAATGGCGTGTCAATTTGCATTACACTGTGCTAGCCGTAAGTCTATTGTTGTAACATTTCTGAACCAGCTTGGTAGATTCGGGGAAAATTGCCCACACGGGAACAATAACTTTGATATACTCTATGTCAACCGAATAAGGTCTACTTTTGTAGGGCTTTGGTTGACATGGTTCCGCCATATTTACATAACCAATCATGTTTTCACAAACAAGCTAATCATCCTGTTTTGCTGCAGTAATCGGTGAATTAACTACGTGATGTTATCGCTACTAAATCAGCAATCCTTTGTCCGAGATTTAGTAAACAGGTATTGTGACAAATAGGACTGCAAATGCATAGTGTGTTCGGAAAAATATAGGGGAAGAAGTGTTGCCTACACAATCGAATTATTTGTACACATCATACGAAACATATTTATGTTAGTTTAAAACTAGTGTAGATATTTCCACGACTGGAGCTATCAGAAGATCTGTGACAAACAAGATGATTATCCCATTTCACTGCAGAGTGCAGGCCAATCTGCGTGAGTATCACTTTGCTACCATTGCCTACCCCAATCAAGTCATCAGGATAACTGCCTTGTTTGTTACAGAGACTAAACACATCTACAGCTAACTACGTACATACCTACGTAAAAAAGTATATATAGTACTCAAATAGGTTCAAATGTTCCTCGTGTGAATGCAGCTACCGCAAAACATTTTACGGAATTGGTATCAGTAGTGCCAAAGCCACAACTATCAAACTGTGGTTCGTGTTGAGCGGAAGCAATATATCGCGAAATGATTGCAATTTTTATTTGATATTATTGTTCAAATATTTGTACTACAGTCATTTTACTCTAGACTGAGCATGCAAGGATCGGCATATATCCCAGAAAAAATATAGATTCAATCTGTAATAGACCATCTCTCAAATGAGATCGTACTGTCGTAAATTCTGCTAGATTTATTATCAGTTGAATCACTGGTCATGCTTTTAGTACTAGTCCGTTTTGTATAGGAACAAGATGGTACCATGTAGAGGCAACTTATTCAGAGGTTATTGACCTATAGCGCAGTGACACTTGTGACATACAACGTCAATTGCCGGTGCTTAGCGATACGAGCGCACATTCAAAGGTGTAATCATTCATGGATAGGAGTAGAATCGGTATTAAATTACTCTTGACCTAATCGAAATTCTATTAAAAAACAACTGATTAATACTACTGATGTGTAAAAGATACGTACAATCTTCATGTAATATGATATATTTACATGCAAACATGTGTTATCGCAGGCTAGGTAGCAATATATGTACTAAATATATTATAAACAATATACCTTATCGCTAGCTAATAACTTTATCTAGCTAATATTTTTATATGAGATTACACAAGCCTTTTGAAGTTCATTTGTGTTAATTAGGACTTGTTAGGGTTTTTGGAGTTGTCTGCCAAAATGATCTATTTATAGTTTTATATAAATTTTCGTGAGCAAAAGCACCAGGGTCAGGTCAGGAGTACCCTAAACCGACGGGCGTGTATTCACACTCATCAATCTTTTCAAGATTGATGAGTGTGGATGAAGCTAAAGTGGTGTGCCAGGATCGTAGCAAATGGAAAGACGTGATCTCTGCCTACCTTCAAGGGAAAGAGGCGTGACGTTTATGTATGTAAAAGGACCCTATGCGTCCTTGTGACAAGATCTCTGGTGGTTCCATGATAAGGAAGCCAGAGATAACTGGATAAGACCTTTACACCTAGATGGGTTGTGACTGTCATTAGGGGTATAGGGCAGAAGACGAAGGACATGTAAAAAATAAGAACCGAGTTTAAAAATACCGGCACTAAAAACTTGAAAATAATCTAAATGACATAAGATATCAACCTATCACCTATGTACTGAATGAAGTAAGTCTCAATTATTATTTTTAAAGGCTTTTTCCAATATAAATTTCCAAAGTTACCAATTTCCATAAATCTCACTGTAATTCCATCGACTCTGATTGAGTTCTGCTAAAGGGCCACTTTTTACGTTACGATAGACCATTCTTCTAGCGTGTTGCATCTTCTCTCTGACATAATTCCGCTTTAGTAAGAGTTATTCTGAAGGTATTGCTTCTTTAATTCCAGTCTCTATTACAATTGCATTACAGTTCTACCAGCCATTTCTTTGTTTCCAAAAATCGGCTTCTTGATTACATGGACAAACGAAAACAAGATCTGTCTAATGTAACATTATTACAATTGTGACCCATTTCCTTGTATATTTACGCCTTAGTATTTAACAGATAAGTTGATTACACTGTTGTCTTTACGTGAGTATTTTATATTATTATTTCTAAGGTTTATTGCGCGCGTGTGTTTACATAGACGCATGAATGTCAGTGAATCTAATGTGTACCTAATGATGTGTGAATGAGTAAGTTATGATTTTAGTAATAAGTGTTACGAATCGTTCGGGTGCAATTTTGTGAACGTTTTAACTTGTTTAGGTTGTTTTTAGAACGTCGTAAGTTTCAGATAATTGTAGGACCGTTTGGTCGATAAAACAGACGAGTCCTTGGTCGTAACAGTCCTTAGCCTTAGATCGACGAAGCGAGAAAAGCAGCTGGTTCGGACTGGATGCGGAAGGCAGAGAACCGGGTGTTGTATTGCGGATAGGGCGACAGATTCAAGCCTATAGATTTTAGGATGTTATCTTTCTTTACCATTAGTTGTAAGGAGCCGAGCAAAAAGAAGAGGTACGAAGGAATGATTCCGTGACTTAGACTTGGGCAGTGAAGGGATTAGGGATGGTTTTTAAACGACCCAATATTCCCACTTCATAGGTTGAAATAACTAACGTTTTAATTCGGAAGAATGGGAGGACAAGTAAAATACATAAACCACGATAAATAACTAATTCATAAGACGGCATTTACTACGATTTCTCGGCATTCCTTATCAACCTGATTGGTTGTATTCCACATACTTATCAGCTTATCATAATCGACTAATGTAACTTATCATAAGTTACAAATTAAGAGCTCGGGTTTAACGACCCATTTGGACCCACTTACGACCTTGTTGAGGGCAAAAAGGGGAGGAGGGGGAAAACGTTTCCGTCACGTGATAGATTAGTAGTACTATAATGTTATAGTAAATTCATGAAAGTGTGTGTATTGATTTAGATACTTTATCATTATTAAAAGGTACTTAGAGGTCGGTCTGAATGAAATTAGAATGAGGTAGCACTTTTTTTGCGATCTTTTTTTTCGTTTTTGAAATTAAAAATATACCAAATATATTATATGAAACGCTTCTTGGAAAAAAAGAATGTACCTACGTCTTGCTGTAATACTGACTGAAAAATGTTAAAAAATACAGCCTTTCCGTAGTAAATACAATAATACCACCTGACCTTACGTCTAAGGCCCATAGCACACGGCGTATTTTATACGCACAGGCGACGCGCAGATGACGCGCGTATACGCGCTTCATACGAGATTTGAACGCAACCTTGTATCCTAAGCACACAATGCGGCCGTGAAACGCGCTTCTACTGCGCGTATACGCACTTCTACTGCGCGTATACGTGCTGTAGTCGCTCGTAGCCTTTGCGTTTTGATCAGAGACTCCTCTCTCCAGTTGTACAATGGCGTCCGTTGATATAACACTGGGTACACTGGCTTTAGTACTTCTGTTAAAAAGAAAAAAACACAAAAATAATCATCCCCGCATCCCCTCTCTATCTCTACCCCGCTCATTTGTACGCGCTTCTACTGCGCGTATACGCGCTTCATGCGCGCGCTTGTATCATCAATGCAAACGCAAGAATCGGCGTCTACGGCGCCGAAGACGCGCGTTCCTAATACGCGCGTCGCCTGCGCGTTTAAAATACGCCATGTGCTATGGGCCTAAGCATAAATATGTCAAAAACATTGATAACAACTGTTTTATCTGGTGGGATTAGTTCGCCTATTAATATGAATTAACATGGTCATCAAATCAAATGACTAACACGCTTACATCAGACACTGCCTAAACAATTTGATATTTATGTTTATTCAAACACGTGTATAATTACAACAACCAGCAGTTGTTTACTGTTTTAAGAATACCTAACTGTTCCTCGTGAAATAATAGAGAAATAGGCCAAGTTTAAAAGGCAATAGGATCAATCTTTTTCTGATTTTGACTAAAAAAGATTAATCAGTTCCCATTACAGTACGATGTTGCACGTTGATGCGTGATATATTTGTTTTCATAAAAGAAAAAAATGGATTCAATTTTATTTGGAAATTTAAACCAGACTACTAAAATGTATTTACTAAAATAATACAAGCTATGCTCAATTTGAGACTAAGTGTCGTTGTGTAACAGAAAAATAAAATAATAATAAATTCAAAAAATGTAATTTAGTGTAAGCATGACAACAATGCTTATCGAATTGTTACTCTAAATCTCATAATTAACGTTAAGACACAACTGTAAATATAAACTGTGCCACTAAACAATATTGACGATGCGGGGTTACTCGAGGTCAAAATTCATTGAACAATTACAAATATTGTATTAGTCGACCCAATTGTCTAACAGTACTAATATTGATATTGGCTATAGATAATTATTATTGTGCCAAGTCCATTGTGAGTGTGTGAAATTTGTTTATAAGCCGATAACTTTCTATCAGTTATACATTTATCTAAGTAACAATGTCACAGTTATATGATACTCAATAAAATGCTGGCTGAAGGTAATATAATAAGTAATAAAATAATTAAATCTTGGATTTTACAAAGGTGACTAAGTTGAGCGATAAAAACGTTAGTACTTTAAAAATGTTATTACAATCACAGCAAGTTGCTTGAAATTATACCCATCCGAATACTTATAAACTAACCTGTCTTGCAAGACGTGTATTTTAGAACGTATTACATTAATATCCCTTTCAAACTATCCATAAAGATTAAAGCAGAATTGTTTGCCACATCAATAAAAATACTTTAAAACAAATGAAATACGAATCATTACAAACCATTTCAAATACCGAACGTGTCATGGTCATACATAAAACGAGCATGCAATAGCTAGCATTGCACATTCTGTATGAGAATTGATTCATCAAATTAATTAATAAGTTACATTATAATCGCAATTAACAGCTAAATGATTAATAAAAACTTACAACAGCGGTTTCGCGTCCATTTTCCAAAATCACACAAGAATCAGTAGAACCACAACACTTTAAACACAACAGAAATAAAAATAATACAAATTGAATCGTAGTGAACGTCAATCTGACATATTAGCAACGTAACTGAATGAGTACTAATTTGAATCTAATAGCATTATTACTATCGCGCGTTATCTCGAGACATCGAATGAACTACCACTCCCTGCACAAATGTAGGTAGATAACTGCACTGACTACCCACTGATAGTGGAGTCGAAGGAGTCTTGTGTCAATATTGTCATAGATTTATTTATTTTTAAATAGATAGACGAAGGATTTTTTTTTATGACGTCCTAAAACTTGCAGTTTTTAACTTAGTGTGTTTTACAGAGGACAAAACTGAAGAAAATTCGCCTTTTTAACATTTAGAAGATTCAGGAAAGACCACTCTGGAGTTATGTGGGTATCCCTTTGCCCAACAATAGGTCAAAAAAGATTAAATTGAAAAACATCAAGATATTTTTTAATAAACATTATGTCAGTAGGCTTACCAATCAACAGATAATAAATGATTGATATGCATTTATCTATTTGTAAGTATTTTTGAATTGTATAACATTTTACTTACGAAAAACTAACCCGTATCTGTTAATCCGTTTTTACTTAATACAATATTATTTCTTTAATTCCAAGACAAAATTATATCAAAGGAATAATTCGTAAACCATCTGCTCATCTATGTCAAATATAGAATTGTTTTTGTGTCCACTAAATCAGTTCTTTCGGGGAGATCCCCCCTCTAATTTCAGCAGTAGACAGCTACAGACTAATAATTATAATTATAACAATGTAGGCAGTTATATTTCTAAAGAAAACGTAAATGCTAGTCATCTCCTAGAAAAATATTTGAAGACATTACAAATGTAACAGAAATCCCAAGCTTGTTTTTAGGAAATTCTATTTTGGTTCGATATCTATATCAAATAAAATCCAGACGCCATGAACCGCCTACTGTGTGCTTACAATGTTGCTATCTCGCTATCTAATCGGTGGATGTTCAACGGATTATACAAATAATTGACGATTATAATTATCTACCGACACTTGGTCAGGTTGTGAAGGGGACGGGAGTTATTTTTGGACTGTATTTTTGTTGTAAATATACCAACAGGTATATACGTAACTTTTATGTTTGTCAAATCTGTTTCTCATGTGGTGTGCAATAAAGAATATTATATCTATCTAACAGGGCCTTATCGCCACGTCTTAATTTAGTATAATTGTAGTTTTGGAAGCGTGATTGCATACCTAGAGCAGTATTTCTCTTCCACAACTAAATTATCAATATATAAATAGCTGGTGGTAGACCAAGATTAGGCAGACAGCCAGACTTTTATTAGATCGTAGATTAACACTTGCATGCACTTAATTAATCTCTTGTTATGCAGGAAGTATAAATCTACTACTTGTATTACTACTAATAATACGTATTTGAATAAAGATTAAGGGAGTGAATAAAGCGAAAAAAAAAACAATATAAAAAAAAGAGATTGCGCCTACTACTAAACACTAACAGAATTAACGATTCAGATACTAAGACAACGTGCTATTTTAATTGAATAGGCGTACGTAATGCCTTTACGTAAATATGAAAACGAAATAAGAATAAGGTACCGGACCTTATTCTCACTTTAAACATTTTATAAGACGCAAGCTCCCGTTCCCTATAACCGAAAGACTAATTAGGCAAGTACTAACTACTAACACAACATAATTTTACGTCGGCACTTCAGTACCTGTTCTTATATTTAAATCTGTGGGTTTGCGAATTGTAGAGATATTCAGGTGTCCTCTAAACCACTACACTACAGTCAAAACATAGGACTAGGTATTACAAAAACAAATTTATATAATAAAAGTAGTAATTATAAATTGATGTTTTTAATATTAAAACATATTGTTTCTATAGTTATATAATTACATTCCTTAATGAGTATCTACATATTTTTTTATTCGAATAGAAACCTGTGATTTTTGTTTATCATTTAATATAATTCTAAATTTTTTGGTTGACCGTACTTTCGTAAGACTTACTTTACTTTTTTATTTGTGGTCCCAAAATACTACTAAAAAATAAGTATTTAATTGATAGGTGGAATATGGGACCGCGGTCCCAGTCCCTAAAGCCCCACGACCCTAAAACTCATTGCTAAATTGGAACATTCTGCGATCAATTGAAAACACGTGAGTTATAAATACAAATAGTGGATATGCTAATACATTCATATTTATTCTACACTATATCAATTTGTTATATCTTCATTCAAGTACGGAATACTCATTGCGGTAGCTCGGGCACTTAATTACTGGGCTGTTGACATTACTACGAGCACAGTATAATAATAAATACAGTATGATGACTTCGTATAAACACATACGCTTCTGGAACATGGCATCCGCTTAGCAACCTATTGTCGTGAGTGTAGCGCGGTGACGAATGGAAGGTGCGTTGTTGTTGTTATTCAAATACTGTTGGTTGGCAGCCAGCTACAGCTGTTTGGTGCCGCGGCTAAAGGCATTAATGTTTTTTTAGATACGGTCGGTAGAGTTAAACTACTGTATTTATTTATACTGTGCGCCGAGTGAAGTGACTAGTGATCATGTAGGTGTCTCTTGACGACCTCGTTTAATCTAAAGACTACATAGTAACTATTAGAGTTCTTTATACGCTGGTTTGCCATGGAAAGTCACTGTAAAACTAAACAAATGGGGACTGGTATTTCAAGGTTCAAAATATCATCAGGTTAAGGTTCATAATAAATTAAAATTGCTCATCATATTGAAGACAAAATGATAAAAAAATAACGAATGGTAAAAGAAACTAGCGTAAGTTTTTGACTGAAATAAGAACTAGGTAATGCAAAATGGGAATACCTTTCAAACGTTAATGATTAAGAAGACTTATATAGGCAGTGTATAGCCTTATTTGTAACACTAAACTGTTACATGCTAAACAATCATCCCAATAAGTCTAGCTGAATTTATTCAAGTGTTTAGAGAGAATATGACAAACAGTAAAACAATACCGGTCAAAATTCGCGTGAAAACTGAGAAACACAAGAATTCAAAAAAACAATACAGCATCTTAAAACGAGAAACGTTCAATGAACAGTTTCGGCTCGGCCTGAATCATTTACAATAGAGATAATAGATATAGAATGAAATAATAAGCGTAGATAATGGGTCTCTAAATTTTCCGTAGATGTTTATTTCAAAATGTTTGTGATATTCCATGTTTGTAAACGCACAGTCGAGACGCAGAATACGCTTTATAGAAGTAATCTTTGAGCATTGGTGGTAGGTATGGTGCTACGAGCAGTTAGTTGATCAAATTCCACAGGCCTTCAATTCAACAGATCTTTTTGAAGCCAGTAGGTTTACTTAGAATAGAATCGAGTTCTGTTTTAATCGAATTGAGATCGAGTTGGTACTCTGGAACCCTACACTATCCCTAATTCATGCAGCGGCACGAGTTGGATCTGCACTCTATCAAGAAATCTGTAGGTTACACACAGAATTCTCTCTCTCGATCAAAAATCAGTTTCGTGAGTAAGAGGCCGGTTCTCTAAAAAAATATCTGCAATCTTGGAATGGAATCTCAGAAAACGCTATGACTCATTGATAAATCTGCCCTTTTACGACTTCCTCGACACTTGTATAATTTCATGCAAATCCGATGTGAAAACCAATCATAACTCAACAACATAGCAGTAATTACATTAGTTTACTGGCCATTAAATAAACAAACGTGCATAAGTAATGAATATCAGTATAGTATCGATATTTACGACAATCAAGCATTGCGGTTTAAGAGAACCGCATGAGTTTTGATAACGGTATCATTCACGGCTCATACACAAGTAAAATGAGCAGTGTAATGTACTTCCGATGTTAAACTTTCTACATGGAAACTATATTACAGTTCTTATAGCTTCCTGTGAGTTTTTGATGGAAAGATACGTAATATGCCATCAAGTAAGCGGAATCGAATAAATGAATGTATGAAGCGAAAATACGTAATACATTGCTAACCTTGAACGAGTCGTAGATGATCTTGAACCTTCAATAAATGTTACGAAAAGTATTTTTATAAAGACAACGCGTATTTTGTATGTCAATCTCCTTTCTCGAGTCTCGAAAACATAAATGGCTTCAATTATATTATTAGCCTTGAAACTAAACTTCAATGAGACAATATGGTCACATATTTAAAAAACAACAGTTGTATTATTGGATTTACAGAAAACAACAATAAGGTTTTTATGCCCAGCTCAAATTATTTTGGTCCGAGTAACCGCCCAGATAGGCTATATTTAAAAATCTGAAACAATTACAAATGAATTTCTTTTTTGATTGATCGTTGCCTCGTTACAAATGCTTTGTTACACCCGCTTTGTTTGCTGCGAGACAGCTGTACGGCGAATCAACAGATTCAAGTACATATATGTAGATATTAGCATAAGAAATACACGTCAACGTCAATCTGAAGTTACACATTTTAGTCTTCTTTGTAAATGGCACACGTTTTAATACGGGTCAAGACTATTTTATTTCCTTAATTAAATAATTGGGTTTATATTTTGGGGCACCTATCATCAAAATCTTCCTGCGGTTATCCCATTTTACTTGGGGTCGGCGCAACACGTTTTCTTCTATTCTATCCTATCAGACATCTCAGTATTATTTACTCCTTTTTCATTAATATCATCCATCTTTTTTTTTTGGAATTCCACTTCCTCTCCATCCATCAACATTCATACTCATCACTCTCTTAGTCATATGAGTCTCATCCCTCCTCATCATACATTTGTCCATACCAAGACAGACGACTTCCTTCCCTTTTTTCGTCACAGATGCTTCCTTTATTTTGGGACATCTATCTCTCATACTTTAAGTCTTATTAGGTACCCAGAGATTTACTTTAAAATCACCCTAATTATCCGTCCATACTCTTGCCAATATGTAAAGCGTAATCTTTAAATCTCACCATCCACATAGGATAGGAAATCCTTAGTAGTAAAGTACATTTCGAAAACCTCCAAGAAAATGTGTATGTCACGAGGTTGTCCAGTGCCGCATGTGCGCGATGACAATTATTTCCGGCCGTCGCTACGATGATAAATCAAATCTAATACGAGATGCTGTCTTTATAACTATGACATTGGCACAAGGTCTTTGGAATAACGCGTATAGGAAAGGAAAGGGGACACCCTTGCCTTTTTTACGACTCCCGCACTAAGGAATTTAATACTTGTATCGCGGGGGTTTCACATACATGTACAAACACACCATTTGAGGAACGCAAATGGTTCAAACGCATTTGTGGAACGCACAAATTCTACTCGGGGATCGAACCTGCGACACGTCGCGCACAGTGATAATTGGCGTGATGACCTATACCACTTGGTAATCCATGCAGTCACTGGAACGAAAATAACACCAACTTATTAAAAATGGGGTTTTATTTAAGACCTACAATTGATTAAATCACAGTAGGTCTTCCTAGAAGGACCCGAATGCTATTCGTCACCATTATAGCACTGACCTTATACCATAATTATCACAAGTGCTGTGTAGATGATGCGGATACAATAAAGATCACTTGTATTGTACTCCGTGAGAATAATAAAAACCATGTTACATACAAATTGTCCTTATATTCTAACTCACATTCTTAGTGCATCATTTCTTATCAGAGCTTGTCCTATGATGACTCCTTATAGAAGACTGTTGCCTAGGAAAGCGAAACCACTTTTGACAATCACTTTATGTACTATCACAGCAAAAATGTTATCTCATCCAGCTGTCAAGAACATCAAAGAAAGTGAAAAGTTATTTGGAAAAGGAACTTGTGCTTCTTGTAACGACGATAGACTATTTCCTAAAATGGGAACTATTTTAGTACATCGCGAACGATACGGCCAATGTCCGTGTATTGAGCTTAGCACAATGATTCATCCGTCGCGTATTGGATAATATCAATATTATGCTTCTCTAACATAATATTAGGGAATAAATACTTCAATATTATTAATATTTTTGGAATTTAATTAACTGTAGATTATATGACACAATAATCGTGACCGAAACCTGATTGTACGCTAAAATTTATAACCGGGTCGAATGTTTTGAAACTTCGATGATTTAGGCTTTTTAATTTGAGATGTGGCAATAATAATGAAAGATAAACGACCGCAGTTTTAAATCTGTATGCAAATAGTATATTGGCATGATATTAACCTACATTAATTTAAAAAGAAAACAGACAAAATTTGATGTGGGCAAACCTAGCTGGAGTTTGAATCAGGAGTCTGCAATTTTTTGGCTATCCTTCTCATACAACCAAAAACGATCAGAATGCTGAAAAGACAACTTCAGACCATACCTTAAAGAGCTCTAAAACATGTTAATTTTGGCTATAAAGTAGAAGCTCCTGTATTGAAGGTATTGTGATATACTTAACGCCAAGACAATAACAAGCATCAGTTAAACACAGACATGCAGAATTCAAATCACAGAGTTGTTCTATTCAAAACGTGCAGAGTAAAACGTGTCAAGTTTATTAGATAACGTATTGACGCACTGACGTCAAGGTGTGAACACTATGAATGACGGCCATCTATACTAGGACGATGGAAGACAGGACGAATCAGCTGCTGCATGGCAACGACTTCATTAAAAGAATAATGGAACAGTATGGCTTCAAGAAAGCATCAAGGTTATCATTCCGCTTTTCAAATTAACAAATGTGGGCCGAATTTCTTCGAAATCTGTCTCTATTAGACAAATTTTGTAATGCCAAATACACATCCTTAACAATTTCTCTGTCAAGTGAATTATACATGGACATAGCTATTTATAAAATAGCAATATCAGCGATCAACTATTGTGTTTACTGACGGGAGATTAAAGTTCTTGATTTGGGTCAATCATACCGCCGTTGGTAAGGACACTTGGGGTTAGGAACTGTGATTTGATATATGATTGACTCTAAAAGAAGATTTTTAATCACAAACTGAAACATTTATAATTCCACTAGGATAACGCATGTATGTATCTACATACAAGAAAATTGTGCCTTGCCATGAAGGCAAGAAAGACATTGCCACTCCATGCTTTCGGCGTGGATTGAAATTCGAAACATCACGAAGAGATTTGGAAATGAGTACTGCTTTCATAGGGCCTCCTTACCTGGGAATGGTAAATCGAACGTCTAGATGTATGTTTGTTAATATAGCCTTTCCAGATGGCAATACATATAGAAAACATTCTGACTCAAATTGTGCAGATGTTTACAAGCATGAGATGTTTGAGTAGTCTTCAGATGCATCAAAATGCTTATGACTCAATATAATGTTAGTAAATAGATGAGGTATTGTTCTCATATTAATGTACCACTCTCACGAAGATACACAATATGGGACAATTACATCAGCTAACTATACAACAAAATAAATTAATGATCAATTTCCATAAAAAACTAATTTAATTAATATTTTCGGAAGACAAGGAAGTTATAAGAACAGTTATATATTCCAAGACTTGTCACAAATACATATTGTGCACTATAATTATTATACCATTTGACCTAAATTACGCACACTACACTTCATTTGCAATTCGAAAAACTAGGTCAGATAAGCGTAGAATCTATTATATTTCACTGAAAATAGAATTTACACATTGTTGTTAGATAATGAAGTAAATAAATATGTTGTACGTTTATTTCTCAGAAGGTCATTTACCTACTGCATAATTAATTAGAACATTGTAAATAAAAAACACTTACAATCAATAATAAACTTGAAATACTTTATGTACCAAAACAGAGTAAAGTAGAGCAAAGTCAGTCTTTTAAAAAAAGTCTAAGTTGTGCTCCAAATTGTATAAAAAGTAAAATAGTATTTCAATATTGAATGTCTTTATTGAAATACTTAATAAGTATTACATATTTGCGATATGTTCACAAAATCAAATATTTCACTCGAATTTTCATTATTTGCAACAATAAATTCTTCAAATTCCATTATTGAATTGAAATTTTTATCAGTCACAGATTGTTTATTTTTTTTTAATAGGCTGCGACAATATTGTTTTAAGTCCTTATCTGGAACAATGCATTTTGACTGATATATGCTGCAAGTGAAGGCCTACTTAAAGGTCATAACACTAGATAGTAATACTTGTATGATAATACTACTAATTGTTTATCTTTAATTATAATTAATTAATAAATAATTTAATATATTTACCTTTTAAACATTCATTCAATACCGATGTCAAGATAAGAGATCTTTTTTAAAAATGTTCAGTCGACCATTACATATCTCTAGCTTATTTTCAAAAAGACTTGATTGCAAACTTTAATGTTATTATTTTTTAATTTTGGCAGTCAATTATAATGTATAAGACCTGTTTTTTTAAACAATTATGAATGCTGCTTTCCCGTTTTCATATATATATAATTTTGAGTATGTACCTAGCATGAGATTTTCCAACATTGGTTAATGATGTAAGTATAACAGTAAATTTTAATATTAAAGTTAAAAAGTGGGTGTTGCTCTGAATGTCAGTAGGTAAGGGAACTGGTTATTGGCTGGAGTTTCTTTACTGTTTTTAGATTTAAACTAAAAAGGGGTTATTGAACACATATTAATGTTCAAAATCAGTATTGTTTTGATAATCTTACCTATAGATCTAACAAGCAGTTTGCATTGCAAAACTAAGCATTTTCAAAAATTTTATAATTGTTTTGAGAAATATGTACAAGAAATCAAAATAATTAGGTACATTGGAGAAGAACACACTATTAGGACAAGTTCAAATTGTCAAAGATATTTTATTATTAGCTAATTTTAACTACTTCTATCTTCATTAGTCCAATTTTTATTAACTAATCATTTTTGATATCGGTAACCAGTAAAAGCGCTTAGAAAGCTTAGAAAACATTACTCAGTGAAATAAGTTTACTCATATCGTAAAACTATTACAATATGTTATTGTTAAGTATGGACTTACTTAAACTAATTATATTTGTTGGAAATTCATAATTGCCTTTTGCCATGACACTATAATAAACTCAATATAATAATAATTGATCTTTGTTCTGTCTGGGTTTATTGCATGAACATAATTGTTTTTCCTAATTACACATAATACAACTAAATACTAAAGAAAAATAATTCTAAAAACCTATTAACAGATTATGTACTATGTGGGAAGGTAATTCCTACAGGTTGTATTAACAAATTATATTTAGAATACTTAACTTAACCTCTGCTTAACTTAAAAATAATATTCATTCCTTTTTTAATTTGGCTTCCCAAAAGTTGTGCGCAGGCAGGCCATCAACGATTTTTATTCGAAGTACTAAAGTATATAAAAAAATAGATAAAGAGTGTTTATTCATTACCACGAACCACAAATTTAACAATAGGTATGCAGAAAACCTACGCCTACGTGGGTGTCTATTTACTAATTTAGAAATAAATATTGAGAACGCACGTCGAATGAAAACGGAGGTCACGACGGTGATATGAAGCCCTATTTTACGTGAAATATATTTGTAAACATTAAACTTACCCGTTCATGTTGTGTGTGTCTTGCTCCGTTATTCTATTGCCAACTAAACAGCCAGGGGTCTCAGACTTCTCTGAAACATGATGGTCTTCAATATCTTCCAGTATCGCCGCTCGATCCGCATTCGTTTTATTTAACTTATCACTAGACAAACTTTTCGATCTGTACCTCCCATTTATTGGCGCCAAACTTTTATCAGTAAACGCACTTAAACTATTCAATTTCGTATCATTAGGATATTTATCGCTAATTATATTAGATGACATTTCGTATCTGTTTAAACTATGCGCGCACGTCAACGGAATTACGCTGGATGTCAATCTCAGCTGCGGCGCGACAAGACTGACGTTCCGCGAAGTAAACCTAACGTTTTGCCGGACAAAACAAATGAATGCGACCCACTTCGAGAGAGCGGCTCGATGAATGGCATTCAGAACTATGAGAGGAATATTTGATTTGTTCGAGTTATAACAGATCCGCAATGTGAAAAAACTTTTTGTTTCAATGTCGGAATCGGAACGTAAACCGGGGTGAAGGCGAATGTACTATTGTGCGACGCTCCAGTCACCGGAGCTCATCTCAAACAATATCAACAATAGATAAATACTAAGTAGATCGGAAGTTAAATCAATAAGAAAGAAAGAAGGAACACTTTTTATTTTAAAATAATAATAGACTATTTCAGTATTTTCCTTCCCGTTTTGATTGCAACCTTGATGAATTGTAAGAACTAAACGTCGTGCATTTATTTTCTGTCTATAACAGAAAAAGCTCAGTAGGTTTAGGATAGATATTTAATTACTTTTAATAATGTAAAAGTATTTATTAAGTCGTTTTTAACCCATGTGGAGGGCAGGATATTATTATGTTAATTTTATTATTTTGATGTTACAAAAAGAATGTTGTAAAAGAAAAAAAAAACGTACAATAATAAAACGCATTTTTGTTTTAAACAATTTGGATTTGTTTTATAGCACGAGAGGTTGCCAGTACTTCTAAATGGACCTAAACCTATATTATTGTGATAAATATACAATTTATTTTTAAATGACAGTCGCCGATATTTAAATTACGAGTCTCTCTGAATTGAAATGCTGTAACACGTTGTTCCGAGGCTGGACACTTGACCTCGCCTGTACGTGCCCTGGTTTCGAACACCTACCTTACCACTAACTTCCACTAGATTTTTTCATTCAAACTAGTAAATAGGTTTTCCATTTACTTATATAGGCGTATATTTTGTAGATTCTTAGAATTATTAAAAGAACTTCATTTCCTCAAAATTATTTATAGCTTATGTTATTTACCACATTTATTTTGCAGCGCAACGTTTGCTTAAGTTAAATTAGGGCCAGCTTTTAATTGTCCATGGTGAATGCGATGCATTGCTATGGATTGACCTAATTCGGGAGATGTTGAAGGGCGGTTCAGTTCAGTCTGTAAGAGTCTGAGACTACCAACTTCCTCCCCCGAGAGTGTGTGTGAAGATTCCTCCGCCTTACCAAAAGGCTCAGCTTAGACCTTTACTAATTTTTCTGAATATCGTAGTGCTTTATAAGTTTAGTATGTGGATAGAGCAACCGCTTAGGTACCTTGCCCACTCTACGTCCTGTATGTTAGGTAATATTCAATACTGTAAGATCGGTTGCTTACTTTTAAGTTGTTTATTGTTGTTAATAAATGTAGTCGCAAATAAGTTTTCAGCAGAAACTTATCAGTCTGGTTTACAGTGCAGATTGGACAGCTTACAAAGAGCTCCAGAAAGAGTTGAACAAACTTTTGAAGGCTTTCAAGAAAAAAAGGTCGTACATAGGTGAGTGACATAGGTATAATAAAACAAAGTCCTCCTCCGTGTCTGTCTGTCTGTCTGATCGCGATAAACTCAAAAATTACTGCACCAATTTTCATGCCTGTTTCACCAATGCGTAGAGTGGTTCTCGAGAAAGGTTTTAAGTAATATTTAATTTGTTAAGGTTTTGTATATTTTGACTAAGATATAAGGATGGTTGTTGGAAAGTTATAATGATTGCGTTCGATATAGAAGGTCAGAAGTGGGTAATGATTTTACGGCTATAACCGACATTCTCGCGGTTGAAGTCGCGGGCAACAGCTAGTAAATTGATATGATGAAACTGTTATGCCATTGTTGTTGATATTACGATTAATATTATCTGTCAATAAGTAACCTTCGGACTGTTAGTGGTAACGAATGAGGGGATGCACCTAGTTAAAAATCAATAAAAACAGGCCTATTGGTCTGGTGGTTAGTGGCCCTGACTGCTATACTAGTGGTCGTGGGTACGATCCCCACCCAGGACAAATGTTAGTGTGAAGAGGGAATGATCGTGCATTTGGCCTATGTCTGGTTGTAATATTTATGTAGAATTATATAAGCATGGTTGTCAGTTGTCTAGTACCTACTGCTTAGTTTAAGACTAGATGGCTTAGTGTAAAAAAAATATACTTCTTTTATACGGTTCCATTAGTAACTTTTGGTTGATATGTTTATTTTCAAGGGTAGGTTATAGGTGTGTTGTTCTCTCAAGGTAATTATTTATCGCAATACTTGCTCATCTTCTATTTGGTATAAGGATTTCATACTGAAATATTTTTTTTCAAATTCCCCATAAAATGACATAATTACTGCTTTTTTCTAAAGAATATCCTTTCCTGTCTAGTACTTACTAGACATATGTCTAGACAGCAAAGTTTATTCCCTCTTTTAATCACAAATAAGTTCTATCGTAGTCACCAGACATTATACAAGATATAGCCAAAGACATTACGATTGAATCATAACAGTTTTATAACAAACAAATGACAGTCTGCCAGTACTGCCACTGTTATTAACAGAAGATTACTCTTTCTCCATAAGCTCGTTTATTACTACGTAAATGAACATAGACTATAGTTACAGTAACGTAGTAACGATTTTTAATCTGTGGTTAAAGTCTGCACGCATTTATTTCTGAGTAAAGAAATTATTGAAAAACGAAGTAAAAGTAACTTATTTAATACTTGTCCGGATTCCTTCAACATTTAGTGTCAGAGTCAAGAAACCTTGAAATTAAATTATATTTGCCGGATTTCATATCTCCTACTTTCATCCTTTACATACCTACATCGTACCGTACGGCTTACCTACACATTTATTCAGGCCTTATGGTGTTTGCCTCTGCGTTATCCGTAGATATTGTGTATATTGTCAACTTCCTAGTGCAGATCGATTTGTAGTCTCGCCAGACTTCGTTATTTAATGTAATTTAACTGTTGTGGAGCGTCAAACCATAGCCAAACCTAGAGGCCTGACCCCTCTTGAAGCGGGAAAGTCGCAGTTATGGACCCAAGGTGGCTGAAAGCACGGTGTAGAGCGGCGTTTCTCTTTCACAACTGCAAGTACTGCAACAGTATTAGGTAGGCCCCTGAGAGTATTTACTCGTTAGGTTTTTGGTTAGATTTGTAGGTTAGTGCCTTCTATAAATATAATAAATATTTCTCAACATTCAAACAACGCTATCTAGTATTAAGTTCAGCATACTTACTAGCTTTTGTTATGAGTAGGTACTAGACAACCGATAAACAGACTTATATACCTATACAGAACAGCATTAAATGGTCGTGCTCATCACACAAGCATTTGTCCTGGGTGGGAATCGAACCCACAACCTCCGGTATAGCAGTCAGGGTCACTAACCACTAGACCAATAGGTCCGCATTGTATCAATCTATTAATTATTTTAGTTCCTTATAATCACTTATAACAATTTGCACTTATTGGTAGGTGTGTTCCATATTTTCTTATCGGTGCAAGTACAGACCGATCTACAAACTATACCAATGTAAGTAAATATTAAATACGTACTTGATAGTTAATGTTTATTATGATTAATTAAAAATTAATTATTTTGATATATTAATAAACGCATTGTTAGGAAAAAAGCGCATCAAAAGCCTTTGCGTAGTTTAAAAGACAGGGACAGACAGTGGCAAGCGAATCTGTTTTATACTTAACGGTGATAACGTACATATAGTCCCTAGTGTCAGCTATTATAAAATAAATAGTTTCTAACTGAACACACCAAAAATTTTAGAAAACAGTCACACCAAATAAAATTCATGAAAACATAATACAAAAGCGTTGCGTGTTAACTTACAATAAACCGTTAAAATAATGTAATAAAATCTGTTATAACTATACGATTTCTATTTTGACACTTAATAATAACAAATGTCGGGTTTTGGACGGCATATCGTATGTTTACATTTCCCACACGATTCCTTCGTATTCATTTGTTATGTTAGGAATTTATATCGACTGGCATTCCGAGTACTGCACTCTGTAAAGACTTGTATATTATGCATGCGTTTTATTTGGTCGAGTGCGTCTAGTAGCAAGATTATCTTTCCTAATACCTATTTCCATCTCTTAGAATAAGGGTCATACACACTGGCTTGAAGAACATCGGCCCGCTCTTTTGTTTTCTCACAAAAAAGATCATAGACGCTTGGAATCATCAGTATTGGCAACGAACTATTTTATACTTAGACTGTCTGGAAAAGGTCTGAAAGCGGATGAGCTCGGAGCCGATCGGTTCCTGATTTATTTGACACGAGGCACGTTCAAGCATTTTTAAAATAAACCTTATTACAATTACTCAAAATTCAGTTTTCAACGAAATTAATATCTACTCTTTACTTTCAACCAGTCTGTGTGAATGTTGTAGCTTAGCGAGCTAGTTGTGGAAGCAAAATAGCTCATCACTCAGTGTAGAGTGGCATCTCTCGTCCACAACTGCAGTTTAAGAAACCCTAATATCCAGTTAACACATCATACATTGCTAACTCAAGCGCAGTCTAATTGAAAACCTTTTGATCATTGTGTAGTTAGGTAAGCAGACTCAGCTATCAAACCTTCTTTGATTTAAATAAAATCTAAACACTTTTGCTGTGTCTCTGATTGACTGTTCTAGGTACTTAAATAAAGAACCGACATAAGCGTTAATTATGAAGACATCTTGTCATCGTCTATTTTAAAACAAACAATACCTGTAATGGAGATAACATTACGAAGATCTATTTCAGGTTTCAAACTAAATGTCAATATCGTTTTGTCTATAAGTTATGACGCAGATAGGTAGAAGTCTTATTTTGGAAATCAATCAACAAATTCTATATTTGTCAAAGCATTATCATACGCATTGTTCTATTCTGTTTTCATAGAATTTTCTATGAGCTCAAGTGTCTGTAAGGAGTCGATAATTAGGTTGTTTTTCTGTGCGTAAATTCAAATGGTCGTTGATGAGTTTGCCTGGTGACATAAATAAAACAAATAGCAATCGTCTTGTTATATTAGTTTTAGTTGATTGACGGTCTACAAATTGTGTTGGCAAAAACCACGGTCGTAAACAAGGTAACCTTTTTGTTGTAACTGTTTTTACGGTAATTGTGATAGGCTAGTTAATGTTTATAGTTAAATTAGGTACAATGTTGAATTAATAATTGTCGTTACGTTTGATGCACACGCTGTTTATACCTCATACCTAATCCAAAATGTACGTATATTGCTCTATTTAAATAAGTAATCCTCAATATTCCCCACAACGCCATCTACTCTCAAATTAAGTATACAAGAGTAACTTGTGTTATGAGTGCTAGACAAACATACTTAAATATTTCAAAATACATACAATAGATAAATTACACCCAGGCACAGAACAATATAATCGTGATCATTACACAAACATTGTCAACAACATTGTCCTGGGTGGGAATCGAACCCACAACCTCTGGTATAGCAGTCAGAGCCACTAACCACTAGACCAACAGGCCCGTCAAATTGAGAATTTTTAAAAGAAATTTAACATTTCTGCATTCAAGTACAGAAGTAGCGAAAATCTACGTAAACAGTACTGATCTCGTGAGATTCCACTCGAGAGACCACATTTGACACGATTTTCCATGTATTACAAATATAACCAACCGTCAACAGTAAAAATTCACTCGACTCTCTCACGGCAGTAAAGGTGACTTGTATAACATCATTTCATAATAATTATGTTAGTATATAAAATCTTTGTATACTTTTAGATTTTTGGTTTTGCTTTGACATTAAAAAGCTTTGTAGGATACACACAGAAACCTTGCCTTCGTACCGATTTTATTGTGATTATTTGGCATGACTAAAGAGGCTGAGTATCAAAAACTCTTCGGATATTACTCAATTTTTGCTTTTCTATCCACATTTTACCTCTCTTTGCACCAGTATCACTTCCGATGTCTAGTATGTAAGAGTTACATACGAATTCTACATATTCCTTCTCGATCCTTCCATCCTCGCTTACTCCATATTACACAACAGATTTGGACAAACGAGGTCTCTATCAATGTCTTTGACCTTTCCTCCTCAACCATGCTCTATACAGGGTGGTCCATGGTTTTCCTTCTAGAATTACATACATTATTCAATACTGCCGCGTGATCCTATTATTAGATTTCCTTTAATAATATTATATAAATTTACAATTGAGGCAGACTCCTTTTATCAAATATTGCCGAACAAAGTATTCAATGAACGGTAGTTCCTAAAAAGGCGGATGTTATTAATTTTGGCGTACATTTTAATGATTTCATCGAAGATGTTGATACCTTATGCTTTGGTCTATTGAAGTCGTCCTAACAATGCGAGCGTTTCAATGGTGATGAATGGATTGCATAGTCCGGTGACGTAGTCTTAAAGTACTTTAACTTAAGAGACCCCCCACACTAGCGTCTTCCGAGCGTCGTCGTCGTGCCAGCGTCCACGCAACGTCTACCTGACGTCGACGCCGGCGCCGCGCACGTGTCTAGTAGTGTGGGGGGTCTCTTATCCGATACGATTTCGGTATCGGACGCCGCACGCCGATCCGGTAACGGCGAAAGTAATTTTTCTGGGATAAAATAATGCTCTTTTAAAAAGTTTTTACGGTTTAAATATCATTTATTTTCTCAAAGATTATAAATCACTTCAAGGAGAAATAAATACAATGAACATAATAACAAATGCGTTGACAGGTAGGTAGTCTTAGAAAAATAGTGTTGACAATTTCGTGGGTATTCTAAGATATGAATAGTGCAAACAGACATAAGGGACGGCTTACATGCAGTATCAATTTAAATTTATTTAATGGAAGTAAAAGTTGTTTCTATGTGTATTTTATTTTTGTCATCTTTTCTTTTTCTGGTCTAATGTTATTATGTTAATAATTCCATGGAATAAAATTTTTCCTTTCCTTAGCCTCCTAGCATTGTTAAAAAATATCCTGGGGCTTTAAAACTCGTTGTACAAAGGCTGTATAATGGTATTGAAGCATCATTTGTAGCTCATCAAGCAGCTCGCTCCATGTCCTTGTTAGGAAACCAGTGTGGTCACGTGCGCATCATCTCCGACCTTCAAATGAGACGCACGTCCTCAAAACAGTTCATACTTAAGTACTTAGGCTCACGAAGTAGATCACACAGAAGGGATACAAATTGATGGAAAAATAACTTTGTAAAACCTAGGAGTACTTATAACTTCATATCTAAAGACAACTTTATGGCATAAAATTTACACATTAGATCACCTTTTCAGAGTAATTTGAAGGCAAATAGTTCATTATATTTACGGCTACCACGACATCTAACGAGTCGGGTCACAAATTCGTTCGTCAATGCTTAGACCATTTAAGAAATTAAAACCTGAAATAGGGGTGATCCTGGATCAACCTAATCACGTAAGGTTCTCTTTTCCGTTATGAGGTACAGAAATAGAAATCCTAAAAAAGTCAACCGCAAAATGAAACTAATCTAAATGAACCATAGGCTCGTTAAAAAGCAAACACGTGAGCGTATAGTTAAAAAGTATCTCAACAAAGAGGTCTTCTTCTAGTGTGTAGTGGGCATTCTCATCTCCTTGTGTTACGGAATTAGACACAGTCAAGTCGCACACGCTAGCAATTATTCGTAACAATTGAATAACAGCCTCAAAACTCTATTATCACTGCTGTTACGGTGCGGCACTCACGTGGACTTGAAGACGAGATTCAATTAGTATGAGGGATAATGAACAAAGAAATCCGTTGTCTTAATGTCTTGTGTCATTTGTTTTAAAGTAAATGGTAGTGAAAGCCTTAAAAGTGCTCCACTAGGACTAGGGTGTTTCACTGTTGATACGTTTTACTCCTTACGTCATTGCGTACTCATCATGATTATCTTCCTGCCCTTATCCCATTGCGCAACTCGTTTTTCTCTTCCTATTACATACATATATTTTATTTACAGATTCTAAACTGCTTGATTTATGTAATCTTCCAATCTAAAAATATAAGTAGTATTTTTTTATTGATGAAAGAGATCTTTTGGGGCTCCTTCTGGTTGAAAGCCGGTTATCGTCTTGCTACCCTATCATTACGCTACTGGCCAATGCCCAGCTTTTTAATAAACATATTGTTTTTTTCAGTTTGTTGACCACCTAGAGAGCTGACCATCACCACTTTAAGCAATTTTGTTGCTTTAGTGGAAGATAGATACTCCTCCCTACGTCTTGTAGCGCACCATCCAGCTCCAACAACCGCAATAATCACTTTAAGTGGCTTTAGTTCTCCGAGCATGACTGCTACTATATTGTTTTGAATCTCCAGGTCTCACAGTGCTCTCTAATACATCACGCATTACGCAATGCCACGTCAAAATGTTATCATTCCACATATTGTTGACTGTTATACATTTGTCTGGTATTGTTGTCATCGGCGCCTACACATTGCAGTTTCCCTGAAACGTAGCATGACACTAACGTCTTCCGACGAAGTTGCGTGTGGACATTACGTCAACAATATTTTATTGAACGTCAAACTAAAGTATTTTTATATCTTAATTAGTTGTTGCCCGCGACTTTCCCCGCGTGAATGTCGGTTTAAGCTTCTATTAAGCTAACCCCTCTGACACAGTTGATTAAAAGGTAGCCTATGTGTGTATACAGGGTGTCAGCTAACTCCAAACAATTTTTTATCAAAATTGATCTAGCTGTTAAAACGTGAAAGAGTAATAAACATCAATCCATCTAACATTCATCCATCTGTACTTGTAAACTTTCGCGTTTAAAACAATCCTTGCGTCTAAAGGCGAGCCGCTATGGAAAAATTATTTCCATTCCATACTTGCTTACCTTTAGATCTACAAGGAGTTCGACTAAATACTCTGCCAAAATATATCACAACATAAGACAAAATAAAATCTTTTCTTAATGACTCATATTGAACCTCATCATCAATTCACTGACTATTGAATACGTACAGTCAACATAATCGCAAATAGAATGTGTACACGGTCAGTACTAGCTTCCGTAGCGTTACAGGAAAAGTCCGGCTGGTGGTGGAAGACCGTGAACTCTTGAAGGTTGGACCTTGATAGCAGATGTAATAGATAAGGATGATGTCGACATCTAACAAACAATTGAATCTGAATTTAGTCACGGGAAAGGGCGCTCTTCCTTGCGTAAGACCTGTTACAATTTAAGTAAGCGCTGTACAAAAATATTATTATTATTTTATTTTTATTTATTTCCCATAATATTATGCCCCTATTCTATCTCTACAGGGGTAATTAAGTACCAGCCGGAGTCACGCAAAGCATGCGCGAGCAATCCCGTGACTCTTGCTTAGGTAGTAGGAGCCCGGAGTGTTTTTAGTCGGTGGGAAACCGACATATCCCCACGTCGTGCCCTCGGTGTGGGTGAAAGTCATTAGCGATTCACCCCGGAAAACCAAAACAATAATAAGGGGATAATTAAATATGGATAGGTCTATTACGTAGTTTTAAGATCTAGGCATACAAAGGGACGGGCAGATGCGGAAAGCAACTTCATTTTCAGTATTGATGCATCGCCATAGAAGCTATTTAGAATGGTATTCAATCTCAAACTCACTATATATTCGACTCCATGAATTCTTCCACGCTACGCATTCACACGCACCGAGTATACGCCGATACGTCATAAATCGTTATACAATATATCTATTTGGTGGCGGCAACTGGAAAGTGCTTGCATAACGTAGGTCAGTGTGTCTAATTATTATGCCAGCCTATTGTGACTTGCGTGACTCCGACCCACTGTTACAATTATACTTACATGATGGAATGTAGCCATCGTTATTGCAGCCTGTGTTGAGAAGAAATAGCGAGTTCTTATTGGTTGGAAACACGCGGGAAATGTTATGCCGAAAATATATTCAATTATTTACCTAGATGAGTCTCGTAGTAGCACTTTCGAAACCTTCAAAGTTAGTCCTTTAAATGTTTTCGACTAGAAAAAAAAATACTTAAACTAATCCTTAAAACAAAGGCAAAGGCAAAGTCTTATACCAGTGAAATCATATCGAGCGATTTTGATCTACAAACAGACATTACAATTTTATTTATCTATATTGATTACGTCGCTACAGTGCACGCATGTACGAATA
The DNA here is from genome assembly GCA_941860345.1 of Chrysodeixis includens. Classification (NCBI taxonomy): domain Eukaryota; kingdom Metazoa; phylum Arthropoda; class Insecta; order Lepidoptera; family Noctuidae; genus Chrysodeixis; species Chrysodeixis includens. The sequence continues at coordinate 1,224,558 of OW796091.1, read as the reverse complement.
CGCGCTTTCAGCAGAAAAAGAGTAGTGGAACTAGTCTGTTATGTCTCGTTATGTTACGTTTATGCCATGCAAGCGATATGCCTAATACCTTGATCATGTTATAACTTACTAAGGTATTAAGGATTAACTAGGTTAAATAAGTGAGGAAGCAAGGTTTGTTTGTCATTCGTTTCAGTTTTTAATTGTTTTCTAACCAAAAAAGCAGTTAAGAAAGCTTTTTGTCTTTCTCCGTCACCTATGTGCTTTGTGACATTCGTTTAAGGCCACAATTCGTTTATGACCTAATATTAATTATAGTCTACTGGTTGTTGCCCGCTACTTCGTACGCATTGGTAATACACCCGCGAAAAAAATAAGTCGGCGATAAAAAATACATGTTGGCCAATACTCAAACCAAATAAAATCTTTGACCAGTCTCACAAAATTTTATAAGTATCGGTGAAGCCGTTTCGGAGGAGTATGGCAACGAAAACTGTGACACAAGAATTTTATGTATAATTTTAACTTACAGTATTCTTTCTCATGCCACCATAATAATACGAAGAATAGACATAACAGACAAGAAACATTTCTACGTAAGATAAATTCTGTCACAATTAGAAATCGACGGAGCGTAATAAATAAAAACAATAGTACCTACTTCCTGTTCCGATTCGCCATTTTGTGGTTTTTCACGGAAATGTTTCCGGTTCTTAAAGGTTGACGACTAATTGAAAACGTAAAGTAAATAAATACTTATATTGCATAATGGACATGTTTTTTTACTTTGAAATATAATAATAGTGTGACAAAATTAAATAGGGCCGAAAATTAATAAAAACTAATTCGTCTTTAATAAATGCTCTAAGACAACGAAACTATTTTACATGTAGGTATTATAATTATAAAAAAAGATGTAGTAAAACAGTGTTAGTATTACTAATAAGAATGTTAGTCTCTCTGCGGGGCGAAGAATTGACGCCTTTCGCCTTAATCTATGTACCTGTCTATTAATTATATCATTATGGTATTAAGAATAACAATTATGGTATATTAATTTTGTTTACTTGCCTTTGTAATTAGTGTTTCTGATATAACTTTTTGTATAAATGCTATGCTTTAAATTACAAACAGCAAAATATAAAGAAATATTTTATGAACCCCTACAAAAATAATCATAGCAAAACACAACTCGACAACTTCAGTTTTTTTATCAACATTATACATATATTATTAACCTACTTCAAGAGGTGCAAATAGCTTTATTTGAATATGTTGAAACATGTTCAATAATGCAATAATAAGAGCAAAGATAAAAAAAACGCCTACTTTTTTATTTATAGCAAACTCTTAGGCAAGCGTATTGATAAGACTAAAAATATTTATTTTCTGTCTCTTGTTTTGGAATTTAATATATAATTTATAGAAAGCTAGTCTCCTTTAATTTTAATACTAAAAATACTGTTTGTAAATACTTAACGCAAAACTAAAATATCTCACACGGCATTGATTGATAAGCATTCGTAGAAATCCTATCACATAAAAAGTTATCGTCAGTGAGTCATGGTACTATCTGTTGTACTTGACCTGATTGTCTGGCCGTGCCCTTGTTGCTGCTGCGTGAAGGTCGCCCTACTCCGTCCTAGACAGTCCACAGGTAAACGGGACGCGACTTGCATACGTAAATGTCCTCAAAACACTAATTAAGAGAATGTAAAGGCTTGTTAGTTTATTTTGAATGAAATAAAGGGTATATTGTTAGTAATATAAAATAAACAACGCAATCGAAGAAAAAATCTTTTATTGAAATAAAACATCTAAAATACTAAGGACTATACAAAAGAATAAAGTACCTTGACAACCAACATCCTTTATCTGCGTATAAAGGAATGAATTAGCTTAATGCCAATAACTAGAGCAACGGTATACACTGTTACCTTGATGCCAGTTATCATGTTGACCTGAGCCATCCATCTCTTCACCGGGTTTTCGCTAAGAAATTTCGGCCAATCACTCGCGATAATGTCATCGTAGGACTGAGCCTGGGGACGCAGGCAGCCCAGCAGGTGCAGGTACGCAGTGTGACCAGCCTCCAGCGCTGCAGCCACATCTCCGTCAGCGAAAATGTCGAGCGCTCCCCATTCTAAGAACTTTGGACTCCCTTCCGTAGTCAATTTGCGCAACGCGACATAATCCCCACATCGCGGCACGTAAATATCGGCTAGAGATGATTCCTTATAACTCACGGGGCTAGCTGCTTCATCACCGAATAATTTCACCAGCTGCTCCAAGACAGCTTCTTTAGACTCTGTATCATCGTCCCTCACCACGAGATACCCAATCAAACCCGAGTACTTTTCTAGGCTTCCCGTTGTTGACATTCTCGGTCTTTCCATAGCCCATATGATTGGTCCGCGCATGCTGAATATATCGCCACTGTATCCTAGTTTGGTCCAAAAGTTACTTTTGTATAGTATACTAAACTTCTTTCCCCGTCCTGGTGTCATACCTCTGGTCAAATCTGCGTTATCATCAGATAGCAACTGATCCTCAACTTGAATGCGGTGCAACTCGTCTGGTTTTAATGCCATCGCTAACAAATTACAAATGTAAGTAGTCTCACCCTTTATCGTTTCCAAGATAACTTGTTCCGAATATGTTCGAATCTCTTTAATGGATATTGATTGCAAAGTTATATCAGCAACGCTTTGCACTAGTTTGTGTGTTATTCGTTTTCTGCAGTGTCCAAGAAGTTTCTCTCGGAACCTTGTATTTAAGCCTCCAAGATGATTCGAGGCACTGCTGGTTCTGTAGCACTGGTGTAGATAAAACAGAAGCGAAACACTATTTGCGGGTGCACCACACACTAGTCTAACTGTGGTCCTCATTATTTCTCGCGAAGTTGAGAATAGAAGAGTTCCACAAATGTTTTTTTCCATTGTAGTCTGATCGTAGTACAACAGAATCTTTGTTTCACTCTCTGAATTTATTTTATTAGTTTGAAATAATTCTCTCATACATTTATCCAAATATGTTTGATATTGATTCAATTCAAATTTTTCCAAGAAGCTCAGATACTCAAAATCGTGAAAATCATTTTCGAACTCCACAGTATTACCATCACGATACTGGAAAACCTTTTGCAAGGGGATCCTTTCTTCTTCCGAATTTTCGTCATCAGAGACATCGTCCAGTGTTGTTACAGATAGTTCTCCTTCTGGAGCTCGTTTACTTAAAGGGTTAATTATGGCATTGGGTAAGGGCACTCTTAACTCTTTAGCATACTGTACAAGATAAAACCGGGCTACGTTGTCCAGAAGTTCTCTGGCCGTGTGGTCATATCTTGGCATTTTTAGACCTTCCATTTGAGAGTCCTCCTTGTCTTGAAAGGCGACGTTATACCTAGTGCTACTTTTCGCAGCTCCACCCAAGTCTCCCAAGTCTAGCACCATGATGTCCATGGTGTCTCCGAACTTCCTCTTCAGTTTGTGAGCAGCCACAATGCCGGGGAGCGTACATCCTAGTACGATGACGTCTGCCTTGATACTTACTTTATCGCCCTTACTAACTTTCTTAACCATAGGTTTTTATTTAAATTTAATATAAAAACATAAAAGTTATTGACAGTGACAGCTTGCGCTGGCTGACACATAGGTTTTAGTTTTTAATATACGTGGCTGTGGAAATGAAATTAAAATGTACGAACTTTTAAGACTTGGGACTCTTGGGATTAATTCAATTAATTCAATAAATTAATTTATAAATTGAATTAAAATTCAATTAATTTATTTCAGACTTGTGTCCATAGATATACTAAAAACTAATTCTTACGTAAAATAACTACTAGGTCTGTGCTAAAACACACAAAGTATACATTCCAAAAAATTAAAAAACTCAAAAGTAATGTTACTAAAACTCTGTTCAAAATACTCCTAAAAATAATAATGAACTATTTTGAGCGAATACCGACTTCATATCCATAGCAACGAAAAGTTGTTTCAAGGTAAAAAATTAACATAAAAATTACATTTCGTATACGTTTACCATCGGATAGCATGATACCTACTAATTAATGAGAATTAAGCCGATGTTAAATGAGCGCTTAACCTTATTGAGTACTATCATTAGGACGCTAGTGGCGACCAAGATCAATTCGACCGATGCCCATGACTTGGTGCGGGTCATTGACTGTCCATCTTTAGACAAATCTGCGATCTCGCTGAATGGTACTAGATTAGATAAGGTAATTAACGGCTGCCTTTTTTCATAACTTCCGCCATACTTTTTAGTCCCTCATTATTACTTCTCCGCCCATCCTATTCACACCAGCGCAAAAAAGACTCTACTCGTAAAGGTATAGAGGATCAGTTTTGGTGACTTTTTGCTAGTTTTTCTCCATAGTTTAGGTTTCCGAAATAATTTGATCGTTCCGAAAGTGTTCTATAACATTTCGAGTTTGAATTTGAGGCTTTTAAGTTAGAAACCATCAGTGATAGCCTAATAATATATTGGTATGTCTATGGTACGGTATGGAATGGGTATGACCGTTGATCTGCCAAGTCAAAGGTCGTAATTCTAAATCCCGACACGCACTATTGACTTTTCGAGTTCATGTGCATATTACCACAAATATGAAAAACAGATTGATTACAAAGTAATTATCACTTGCTAGAAATGGTGAAGAAAAACCTCGTGAGGAAACAAGTCACTTAATTTCTGTAGTATTAGTATATCTCGTTATAGCTAATAATAGGTGTTCATCATCCTATTCAATGAGTGTCTGTTTTATCAGATTATCATTAAGGCTTTAGTTAGTCAGAGCTATGAAACTTTCTTATTTATGCTGCACAGTGACAAATATACTACATCTATTTACATCTGTTTGCGTCATTTGATTATTGAGGCGTAAAATAAATATGTTTATCGTCAAAGCTGTGTAACTGTTCAGTGATAAGATAGTGCTAACACTTTGCACCGTGATACGTATTGTTTTACATCATCAATTTGTCAATGAAGTGCATTGGTTCCGTGGTACTTACAGGTTACCAAAATTACTAATCAAAATTTATTTATTTAAGATCTATACTATGTAGCGCTTTTAAAACGTCAATTAAGTAAAAAGACCGCACCCTGCATCGCCCACTGCTTCCTAACAAATTCTTGTGGTCCCCCGTCGGAGAGCCAGACATCCTCGTACCAGTAATTGACTGTAACTGGTGGGAATGATTCCCATTTAAAAATACATTTAATTTCCACTCTATCAAATAAATTGCATCATGACCTTACGATAGCAATTTAGATTTTATGGTAACTAACCTAATATTTGTTTATGCAGTAGCTAGTTGCTGTAATGATAAATTTTATTAGATAATAAACTCTTAAAGAACTTTATACGACACCCTGTCGCCTTGTTAAGGACAACCTGTTTGTTGCTCAATATCCTACTAATATTATAAACGCCATAGTTTTCAATTATAGATGTATGATTGGATGATCATATTTTTTACTCTTTTACGCTCAAACGACTAGAGTCATTTGGATAAAATTTGGTATAGAGTTAGTTGACACCCTGGATTAACACATAGGTTACTTTACCGCGACTTTCGCGCAGGCAAAATCGCGGGCAACATCTAGTTTAATATAAATCAATCCTATTAGCGTGGTTTGTACCTACATTTATGTTGGAGTTACCTGATGACCTATCACCTCTTAAAGTTCAAATTATTGCAATCCTGAAAGAGAGACTTGATCGACGCCGTGCTGTGCGGTGTTACGGGTTCGCAAACTGCAATCATTTATTTAAGGAGGAGGCTAGGGAGAATAGGCACTAGTGGGCAGTATGCACCTAAACCCCACGGTTTCACCTGCGTTATTTTCCATACATATTAAAATATTCTTACGGAAAATACTTACTACGCATTTTAGTTTTTAGTTTTATTCTACAATCCATAGACAATTTTACCAGTATCATTGTAGAATAGAATAGTAAAACGTAGTTAACATAAAAATTACCTATTTGTGGAAAAAGAAATCAGAATGACTTGATGTCAGACTGATGATTTTCAAAACGTTATCGACATTCTCGTATATTTATAATATGCAGAATAATGTAATGTTTCTTGCCGTGTAATGAAATGAAGTGGATTTAATCATTTTAAGCTTCTTTTTTTAATCCAAAACTTTATCGATGAGCGAAAATATCGGTCTCTACACACGTTGTACGGTGTGTAGGACTAAATACACAAATAACTGCTGTCACCACAAAATCTTAATAAATATATAGGTAGGTATATTGAAGTTAACCTTTACAGCCTTTTTGGCTTCTACGTTTGTCAAATTGTTATACATTTTTCTAGTCACTATGCAGACTTGTAGAGAGAGTAATTAATAAAAAGGCTGAATCTAAAAAGGTGCAATTTAAGTAATACTCAAGACTCGATATTGATTAAAGTTACATAAGGTTGTCGTAACAATTCCCAAACTATCAAATACCAGTACAAATTCTGCAAACTATGACATCATGAGACCCTTCAATTGCATCTGACGGAACGGGCCCAAGAGGTACCAAGAGGCCAATTAAATGACAGCTGATTGGTGCACAATACGCAAATTAATTTATCTTGATAGGGTTCACTTGAAATTACTGGCACGCGTTCATCGAGCTATATAAACAGTCGCAGTAGAGTACCTATAAAACTTTATTGTGTTAAATCAATAAAAAATAATGTGAGAAAAGTAAGTAAGAAAGGCTTAAAATGTTTGTTCGCTTTTCCACTATGGGACATATTGTTTTTGGGACTTGTCTGCCGCATAAATCGAAATTGCAACCCAGAGTCTACAGTAATAGTGACATATAGGTACTATCGTGTCTCAAGGAAAACGATTACCTAACTGCCTTGTCTATTACGACATCAATCAGAAGTGGGCTCTGTGACACAGGATGAGTTATTTACTCTGAGCTCTGCATCTATATATGCGAGATGATTAGCAAAGAACCAAACGGGACAAGACGTTTCAGGTTTAGTCAAGAAGAGACTGTCACTACCCACTACCTCTTTTAAGGAGGTTGATGTCCATGGGGACTTTCTTATTGTCTTGAAAAAAAAAAAACGATTTGCTTTCGTTTCTGGCGCCTCGTATTGACATCAACCTACTCGTATATAACGATGAAGCACGGTATTTTTCTTGTTAATGATAATACTATAAAATGTAAATTAAATTAACCTTGTATTTATTTACCGCTATGGAATAGTAACTATTTGATACGCCAGTACTAAAACAATTATGGCTTAATTAATATATGTGAGCTAACTAGCTACTGATTATCGTAGTTTATAGTAATTGAGTGAGCAGGTGAAGTGATATTTGCTCGTTAAGTCTAGTTGTGAAGTTTGACTTGGGTTTCTTTTAATCAAACAGGTAAGCTGATAAACCTAAGTTTTTTTGCCTTATATTTTGTCTATACTTAAGATAAAAACCCTTAACAAGCACTTCAATATTACTGACTGGTTTAGTGGTTGGTGTCCCTGACTGCTACACCGGAGGTCGTGGGTTCGATTCCCACCTAGGACAAGTGTTTGTGTGATAAGCAGGATTACTTGTTCTGTGTCTTAGTGCAATTTATTTATGATATGTATGCATTTAAGTATGTTTATCTGTGGTCTGGTCCTCAGAACACAAGTTACAATTGTATACTTAATTTGAAACTAGATGGCATTGAGGGAATGTTGAGGAATATTTATTTATCTATTTAATATTATCTTTTCTTTGAACAGGAATCTTGAAAGGATACTTTGATTCAACCATTTACTGACATGGTCTTTGACGTTTAAAACATGTTTTTACATAATTACCTAATCAAACCAATGCATTAATCTAGTCTACACTTAAACTAAAAGCCGTGTATACTTAGAAGACTACTCAAGTTGTAAGCCTATAATTAGTGCGAGTAACTTAGATTAATGCACTCTACTAAATGGAATATATTAATGTTGTTTGACTTTTATCACATTAGAAGCTATTATAAAAGAGTTTAATCACTAAACTTGTAATTTATGAATATAATATTGGTTGTAAATAATACCTATGATGGTAAATGGATCGTTATAAATCAAGGACTTGGAGTGAATTAGGAAAGGAATGTGCATTTGTTTTTGTCATTACGTGGCCGCACTGGTTCAATGTGGGATTTTTGGATTATCTTATTTTAATTCCGGTTAATATGTTTTTATCAATGTCAATCTGCAGTTGTGTAGTAAAAAACAGTATGTTCAAAAATACCATCCAAATTATACAACGTTGATAAAAGCGAGAGGCATTAAATGAAACCACATATTCTGTATATCATTATAAGGCTACACAACAAAAATCAAATCAATTTAAGCAATATTTTTATAATAACTTTCGTGAGGATGATTCATACTTAAAACGTTATAACGGTTTACTCACGCGTATTTATCGGGATAGCCCGACTAGTTTCGGACCCAACCGGAGCCAACTAGATAACTATGCCTATAAAACTTAGTCACCTAATCAGGAAGATACAGCATGTTCAAACTAAAAAAAAACTAAAAAAATATCCTGTGACTAAACTATTGCTTACATTGATTTGATTTTTGTTGTGTAGCCTTATAATGATATACAGAATATGTGGTTTCATTTAATGCCTCTCGCTTTTATCAACGTTGTATATGCCACTGAGCCGGGTAAAAAAATATTTTATCGTGTAACTCGACAAGTTACATGATAATTAAAACAAAACAAGACAAATTGCAAGTGAAATTAATAGACAAATGCAACTTTTATCAAAATTTGCCAAGGAACTTGAACTTGACGAAGTAGTTTCAAACATACTAACTTTATAACACTAGTGTGACTACAATCCTCCCATTTTGGACTTTCTTTACAGCACAAAATAAAAATTCGTAATAAAATATCGTCTTTGCACAATTATTGCTCCAATTCGTTTTTACTGACATCCCGTTACTTCTACTTCCGAAGCGACATCAAAAGATCTTTATTATACCATCTCCATACACGTAATTAGTAATTAACGATATAATTATTGGTACTCGTACAATGCTCTTACGCTTGTGTAAAAGCTATATTCAATTAGTCGGTCACTAACCCGCAACACGCGATGAATGCGAGCCTCGCATTGGTTGGGAGTGGCTGAAACTTAAGGTCCAAACACTTTGAGGCTTTGACGACTTCCCTTTTATTTAAAGTCTCTTGTAATCGGGATCTGGAAGTTGATAGATAAGTTAGAGTACAGAATCAAGTAGATAATACATTTTTCTTCATAAAGCAACGATGAAAAAATCATGAAAATGTCGTGAATAAATAATTCATATACCAACTGCAAAAGTATCTTTGTTGTTTTTTCTCTGTACAATGTAAAGTGAATAAAATAGTTTTATTATTATTTTTATTTTATCTGTAAAGAATGCTTGGATTATTAAATAATTTGTATCGGTGCTGCCAGATTAACCAAATTACACTGAAATAAGTTCTACTCACAGGGAGATTACATTGATAGTGTGTGGTTCATAATAAGATGAAGTACAAGCTGGTGCTCCATTGACATGAATGAATCCATGCCAGAAGATTTGAAAGAGAATGTCGCTTAATTACGTTTCTTCGAGCACTGACCTTGATCGAATCGCTTATATGTAATGTTTTAAAAACTTAAAGTTACTTATCCAAAAGGAACGTCCTTCTCTAACATTTGAAATTTTCTATTCGTTTTCTTATCTAATGCGATAACATTGTCTAGACTCTTGGTAAAGGGTATACATTCATTCTGTAGTCCAAAGTCACTAGTTCACTATATCACGCACTGACTCACTATGTCACAATGTTTCACCCCACTGACTCCGTGACCTTTGACATTATCATGTGCCTATCACTTGACAGGTGAGATAACGATAATCACTTAATTATGTCCTCTACGTAAGAAGAGTAAATACTTATTGTTCCTTTGTGTAAAAGAGAGATAGATGTATAGCTAGAGATAGGTACCAAGAGATACGTATTTCATACTTTATAATTATCTGATTGAGTGTATTACGAAATTTGTTTTCCAATGACATAATTTTATGTAGTTCATAATCTGACAAGAATGAATAAGAGATTAAGAGTGACTAATACCTGTTTGTCTAGTTTCTTATAGATATAGATTATATTGAAAAACTGTTAAGTTTGTCAGAAAAAGCAGGTAAACAGTGACTAATGCGATTACAAAGATATACCACGCCCACATATCGGTTAGTCAAATATACTTGCTATCTAAACAGACTTAGGTTCAGTTATAAATAACTCAAACGACCTAAATTAACTGAATACTCAAACAAATATCTGACATAGCAACAATATAAGAAACAAAAACGACAATCAAACATTTAACCGTAATTAGTAGTGTTATCTAATTAAGAGTAGTAATTAGCAGTTAACAGTTAGGTTAAGATAACTGGCGTGTTACTGTCTGTGTGATAGCGTAGCCTTAACTCCCGGTGGAATAGGAGCCGGCGCTAGCAGTGCGACATGCGCTCGCGCACGTACGCCACCCTCGGTGCGTGTGCGCGCTATCACACGACACGAGAGTTTCGTGAGAGAAAGTTATTTGGCAAGTTTTCGCCTTTATAACTGAGGAAACTGAGGTAAAAGTTGATAGATTTATTCATCAATATAAAATAGCTCTCGCGGTAAGGTAATGAATCCTTTTAATGTTGGCACAGTCTCGAGAAAATATATGTATACATGACCAAACAATTGAAGTTTATGTCCTAGTCAAAAAAATTATGAATTCGTGAAATTTTCGGTTAACCTTACAATATCATGAAAATTCCATAACAGCTTTAGAAATTTCGCATATTATACAGAAACTGTCTGTTGTATACATGTTTTTGCTCGTGACAGTACTTACCAATATTCGAATTACATTTTTGAAAAACACAAACGTAGAACAAACATTTATGAATCACACGCTTGCCCTATGCAGGGACCAGGGATCGAACTCGTGGTATGCTACGCAGTATGGTTGACGTGGTGGCCAGTCCAGGCCATACCAGTCGGCTATAATTATGTCTAGCCTACGTCTCATATGATATATACTTCCCATATACGTCTGATATGACTATAATACCATGGCACTAATGTGTCAGTTATTATTTCAGTTATAACCAGTTATAATTCTGGCTAGCAACCATGCGCTGAAAAAGGAGTAACAAGTTTCAACATGATTAATTGTTTTGCAACTTTTTTGTGCTAGAAATGATTTATTATTCTTTGTCATTTATTGTATTATCAGATTATATAAATATGCAATTCAGATTGCAGATGTGTTAGTCATCGTGATGTACTTCATAAACCAAGGGCGAGTTCACCGCAAATCTATATTCAGCCAACTTTGAGCTAGCTCTCTGTGAGCCCCGGAGTGAACAGAAAAATATACGGTATTGTATACCGTATATTTGTATGTTCACTTGGAGGCTTAGTCATTACGTATACGTCGTTTGGCAGTACCCTGAAAGATAATTTAAGAATATACATAATTTGTTAAGAAGTCTAAGTATAAACAATCTATGAATCTATTGCGCAGCTTCGCCCACAGTCAGTAGCTGACTTTAAGTTTGATGTGAACGCGGATTCAAAATGAAACATATGCCTGTCTAAAATGTGAACGTCATCATGAAAATAACATTCGTTGTGAACAATCTAATCTTTACAATACATGAATAAACAAAGTGTCCATCCAGATTGATACCGGGTAGATAATTTGAAATAAATAAAATCATAATGACAATACAATTTAAAAATAGATTGCATATCTTTTGATTTAATCCTAAATGACAATATACGTGTGCCTGTATGTCTGCCTGTCTTTAATCAAAACACAAATGAAAAAAAAAAACAAATCGTTTCCTTGGTATTTTTAAAAGATATTAATGTAGAGTTTAAAAAATATGATATAGAATCCTTACTCTACATTCCTATCTTTTATTTACATTTTTCTATCCAGACTACATTATTTACAACTTGAAATTATTATTTATTTTCAAGAAATCCCAGATCATATTAAATTACTGAGTACAATACGAGATATTTCATACCACACTCACTTTCACAAAACAACCTTGCAAAATCATGTATCGTGGCAAACAACGCACACGTACTTTTATCTCGCATACAATGTGAAATGAGCGCGTTCCCATTCTAGTCTGGCCGGACGACTCGATTAGTCGGCAATTCGCAATAAAATTTGCGATTATAACGCTCGCGCATCGAATGAAGGCTAATATTCCTGTACAGAAATGTACCTTAGCAACAAACTTTACGTGACTCGTTACTCTTTGAAAAGACTTCAACGCGTTTTGTATTAATGTTGAAATTGCTTGTAAATTGCTCTTTTATGGGTAACCGTGTAATAGGATTCTGTATTGCTGTCTCGGTCTTTTCTTCTATATTAGTAAGAGATGGGAATAGTTTTTTCATGTATATTGATTTGAATGTATTGTTTAGCATAATTGAATTGTTTTAATGGAGTATTTTCAATGTTTATTTGTTGTAGAGTTTATGTTTAACCATTACAGCTTCTTAATCTGCTTATGTATTTAGTACGATGGTACTAACTACTGGCACAAGGCGAGTTAGTAAGAAAATGAAAGTTATTTGAAGGATTTATTAATACTAAGTGAGTCTGAAAATATGAGTTGGCAAACGGTGTATATGATTTCTCCGATAGACATTTAAAAATGAATTCTACAAAAAAAAAAACATAATAAAACTATCATTTCTGTAAATTTGATATTGTATTGGCTCACCCCTGAGCATTGCTAAATTATAATGAGTTAAAAAAAAGACTTGTTTAAAAAAAAGACAATTAATTGATAGACACTAATTTATGTTACTTTACTTAATGTTATTTATGCATCTACATGTAATTCTTAAATAAATAGTAAAGCATAATACACATAATAATCAGTATCTTTAGATAAATTAAATAAAGTTTATTCATCATTTGTATTCTGTTCGTGTATTACTTAAAATATGAATTGATACCAGTTCATGCAATGAAACCCAGTACTTACAATGAAGACATATTTATTTTAATAACCTCCATCTTAACATTTATTTTTGCCTATAGATATTTAACATCTTGTGGGTAATGAGACATACTCTGAATCATCTTCCTGCCCTTATCCCATTTTATTGGGGTCGGCGCAACACGTTTTTTTCTTTCATTCTCCCCTATCAGACGATGTATGTCTCAGTAATGAGACATGCTGAGACTTCTAATATAGGAACACAATCGTTTAAGCGCTGGATGTAAAATTGTGAATTGACAATTAATTATTTTAGTCCATTTGAAAGTTAGAACTATAGTGAACATAGCCCTGTGAAGCAGTTAAAGCCTCCGCTCAGACTCACTGCATAGCTCTGTTTATAACCCTCAAGTATTTATTGTTATGCTTTCTCGCGTTCCCTCTTACCTTCTCCCTCACACCTTGACTCACCTTTTTACGCTTTATAACATCAACCCTACAATGACGTTAATTCCTGTTGCGAATGTATACACTTGCACCCTAATATCAATGTCATCCATGTACCAAAAGATCCTTGCAGCTCTATACTGGCGTAAATCCACGTATATTGTAACCCTGTTATCTATTGCATCATATCGTATCGCTACTAATACCGCACACACCTAATACAGTATATAGGGCAGTGTGTCAGACAATTTACAATCTGGTTATTAGTATTGGATATTTAACTATCTTCAAATCATACTAACGTTGATTTTAAGGCCATTTTAAGGCCGATTTAATGTTTTCTGTTGGTATAAGTAACTAGGTAGGAAATAAATAGGTTTTACCTTTTATTAGAGACTAGCTTTTGCCCGCGACTTCGTTCGCGTGGAATAGTGACTTCCGGTAATTTTTTGGTTTTAACCACATAGTTCCCGATCTCGCGGGATCTCTTCAAAAATGAGATGTGGAAGATATTCTAGGGAACTCTTCAAAAAGCAACATATTTTTATTTTTTTTTGAATTTTGAAATAAAAACTATCCTATGTCCTTTCTCAAGTTCTACTATGTCTGTACCAAATTTCACACAAATCGGTTCAGTAGTTTAGACGTGAAGAAAAGACAGACAGACAGAGTTACTTTCGCATTTATAATATTAGTTTGGATAATTATGAAGTTTGAGTGTTTGGTTGATTTTACTATCAATCAAGGTCATCATGTATTTAAAATCCATTTGATTAGGAGTTTCCCAAGTAATTTTATTGGCTGTTGATCAAGAAAGTACCTAGTAAATTAGTAATTTTTCCCTCTTATTGCATTTGTAATTATTTTTACTTAAACCTTATATGTTTGATATAACGTTTACTGAAGGTAAACGTTATTTTAAACATATACCGAGGATATGCTTTAAATATAAATCAATATATTCCTGAAAATCTGGATCAATATATTCCTGCTAATCATTCCCCATTTTTACATCGGCCAAGGGATGCACAAAGAATATAAAAAACAACGTTCTAAAAGCCAAACTCTTTCTTTCACTCTCCTTATTCACCGTTAACTACAGTGGCATCTAATCAGCCTTATCTCCAGACATCTATCTATCTATAAAATCGATAAGAGTATAACACATTAATCTTAAACCTCAATCTATGAATATACTGATACATTCAACTATTAGTTCACGCCATACAAAGTTGCAATCTCACCTACCACCACCTCTTAAAGTAAAACCACCATTGTGAAAGAGAGACGCCGCTCTACATTGTACAGTGCTATCTCTTTTCCACAACTGCAACAGTCTTACGTAAAAAGATTGTGGTAGAACTTAGTACTCATTTGCAAAACAAATGCGAAGCATCGCTAGCAAATAATACTGACAGATGGGACAGTTTAATATGAAGATTCAGGATATAGATTGCTTCAATATCCTTTTAAACGGTTATGTAATAGGATAGGTTTTTAAATCATTTTCTTTAATAACAAGGTGACAATTTCACGCCTCTCAATCGATTAAAAGGCTTAAGGTGAGAGTGACTGTTGTCGGTTGAGAAAATACTGACAGTGCACTTTTGTTAATCTACAGCCGAGTACAATGAACGCATATTATTATGAAAAGATTGTGTTCTTATTGTAACTTTAAATTAAAATGTTTTTTTTTTTCGTAAATTTTATTATTTATTGTATCGTTTATGGAAAGTTATATTTACTTTATTCATTAGAACTAAGCATGCTAAAAAAATCACCATTACATTTTTATTATACCGAATCCGACAAATATTCCCTACACCCTAAATTCAATCCGTTACTTTAGTGTGATCGCGATAGCTATCAACTATGTAATTTACATAAAAACCAAAGCATGGAATGTAATATGCAGTCAATAAACATAATAAATATTTATCAGAAAGAAGGTAATCTTGACATTTAATGTAAAGTAACGGTATAACTTCTAAGAAAACTACCACCCAGTTTATTAGGTAACATTATTCGATATGGTTAGGGATGCAAATATTAGATATTGCTTTGTTCATAATATTCTAGTATTCTTGGTGGCTCAATCGGTTATAACATTATAATAATCATCATCTTCCGGCCCTTATCCCAATTCACTTGGGGTCGGCGCAACACGTCTTCTAGGCATGTTGCTTAAAATCATGGCTATGGTTTTATAGTCGGCCGCCAGCCTGACACAAGGTGCTTGGTACAGTGCACTGGATCTTAAGGTCCATTAGTCGCCTTTTACGACACCCAGTGGAGGATATGGGGTGGTGCTATTCTTTATATCCGGACACCACACATAACATTATAATAATACTAGCCTATTTTAAACGTCCCACGGCTAGACTTAGGCTTCCTTTCATATAAGTAAGGTTTGGGGATTGATCACTACGCTAACTCAATCATTATTTGGTTAAAATGGTCTAATATTACTCTAATTGTCACCACGATCCACGAGCCATTGTGCGATCCACAAATGCTTGTTCTAAGTCTGGGTGAATTGAATGTCTGTGAAACCCCCCGCGATAAATAATAATAACGAAATACCTAATTATCTGAATATAATATCTAGATGACGCAGATGTCGAACACACTTCTATTCACCTACAGCTTCTAACCAAGACATTCTGGGCTGTAACATGACCGCAAACATCCAATTCATATCAAAAACAACACAAACAAAGATAGCATTACAGACAAAAAACAAATCATAACGCAGCATCAGTGACGTCACAGCCACGTCAAAGTCACATGCATGCTGAGTGAGAGATTAATCTAAATCTCCGATAGCATTGTGCATGTAATAACACTATTATAAAGTACTGCGTGCTTGTTGTAAAGGGCTTCTCCACGTGTAATGCCACATGACTTGCCTATAGTGGTATATAAAGACTAGAAAGAAAGTAAAAAGGTTTTCTCACGCCTAGTCACATGGTACGTGTGTTTTGCTGATTGAAACGTACTCGAAGCTTATGTTTTTCTACTTCGAACTACTCTACGTCTTTGTATTATAATATGAAGTGCTGAACGTTTCAAATTATCTTAAGAATGAAAAAAATGAAAGCAAGAATGTATTGTACGTCTTAGTTTCAGACCAAAATATTTTTTTTCTGCGACTTTTTCATCACAGTTTCCGCAGCGTTTTCCTTAATAAAACCTGAAGCACCATTTCTAATACCGACATTGTTTTCCTTGGCGAACAAGATCGCTGTTAATAAACGTACAGGATACACTTTGGCGTCGGTTAATTTAAATCTGAGGGAAAGGCAAAGTTCTAAATAGAATAAATTCAATTCTTGAGATCTATGAGCAAATAGTTCATAAGTCCTGCATCGTATACTTGTCGCAAAATGGGCAACTTCCCAAATGTCATCCTCATCTTTTCTTATTTGTTATTTGGGTAACTTAATAGCAAATTGATCAGTACCAGCTAATCAGCCTATTATAACAAATGGTTGCCATGTTGATCAGTTCTCGTCGGTAAACAATACAACATTGTTTTGTCTTGTGTCGTAAGAATGGTCGAAAGAATTCCTTTTCAAGCGTAAATATAAACTCATTGGTGACTGAATACGCTTGAGAAGTTGGTGTACGTGATCGGATTCATGGCGGCACTTGCTCTTGATGTGGATTTAGAAATGGCTTGAAGGATGGTGACGAAAATTCGCAATAGAGAGTTGGGTCTGGGTTGGTAATTACAGACATAGTGCGAACTTTAGGTGTATTAGAAGTCGAAAGATGAACGAAGAAGCAGATAAGGAAAAATTTAGTGTTACTGTCGAAGCAAAAGAGGACAGTGTAAATTGAACCAGTATTTTTCATTTTCTACGAATCCTTTCTATCTTTTGCTATTTCTGGTCACGAGCATCCCGCATATCCAACCAGTAATATATATTTTCAAAATTTGAATGGTTTTAGAACAACAGAAAAACAAACAATCGTGTGTTTATCATATATCTTCCAGGTATCTTCTAGAACGCCTAGATTGCTAACGCCGACATCAGATAAACGAGTGACGCAAAATTCAAGAGATCGTAGAGCGATCTGCAAACAGAGAGATTTATGTTTGTACCTAGTATGCAACCGCAATGGGAATATTTGTGGTTTCCGGGAAAATACAACAAATACATGTGTTTACTTGTGAAAATATGTCGATGTTGATCGTGAATGCTGTCTATATTAGTGCAGTTGTAGAAGAGAGCCGCTCTCATCATCTTCCTGCCCTTATCCCATTTCACTTGGGGTCGGCGCAACACGTCTTCTAAACATGTTGCTAATGGTTTTGGCTTTGGTTTAGTCGGCCGCCTGCCTGACACTAACCCTCTTTGGGAATGTGATTGTTGGTTGTTTACCCGCCACCATTCGGGCGACCCAAGATACAGTGCACTGGGTTTTAAGGTCCATTAGTTGCCTTTTACGACACCCAGTGGAGGATATGGAGTGGTGCTATTCTTTATATACGGACACCACACGGAAAGAAGAGAGCGGAGAGAATTACACAGTGTAGAGAAGAGAGCCGCTCTACGCTGTGTAATTTGCTGTCACGCTTCCACAAGTGCAATAATATTATTTTAAGAGATGAATACGATGAAATAAATTATAGGGCTGTACGTTAATTATGACGATCTATAGTAATGTTTGAGGCATTTTTTCTTGTGATTCCATGTAGTAAATTGATGCGATTTCTCCTAAACCTTAACCTAATCTATTTAAGCTTTACCGTTGACAGAAAGTCTTAACAGGAAAGGTAATGATTTAATCATATTGTAATTAATTTTCCCTAAACATATCAATTAGGATTCTGGCGAAAGATTAGTGTATTTGAAAGAGATTATCTGCCTGTATCTGTTAGAGCTTTCAGTTTAGTGATTTATGAAACCTATCAGTAAACGCATGATACGTGATGACGGTTAGTAAAAAGCAAAAATCTTTGCAGTCTTATAAGAAAATAATAAAAATAGTAGATATAGAATTAAAAGAAAATAGAACTATCAACACAAAAAAGCAAACATAAATAACTTATTTCAGGAAACATTCGGAGAATGCAAACGGGCTTAACATACAAAATTGACAAAATCAAAAATTTATTTGAAAAAACATTTTTCGATTACTTTCGAAAAAAAATAATTATCAGAATAATAAATATTCTACCATCAATCATATCAATGACTAGCATAACTGTTTATTTTGAAGGCCTACAAACCATAACACATCACACTACAATGGCACTGGTCAGTTTCCAGCCGTGAGAATGATGTTAAACGATACAATAGCATGTTTGACTGCTTGGTACTAGTGTATCTAAATTGCAGGTAGTATCTTCAAAACTTTAGATATATGAAGTATTTTATAACTATAATCTACACTAATATTATAAAGAGGAAAACTTTGTTTGTTTGTAATGAATAGGCTCAAAAACTACTGGACCGATTTAAAAAAAATCTTTCACCATTCGAAAGCTACATTATCCAAGAGTAACATAGACTGTATTTTATTTTGGAAAAAAATAGGGTTCCGTAAGATATTTGGATTTTTCGTCATAAATAAAATGATAGTTTTCATATTATTTTTGTCAGCGAAACGAAGTTTGCAGGGACAGCTAGTGTATTTATAAAGTTACATTAAGAATGTAGATTCTTGTAGCTAAGGAAATCATGTCATATACTTTTTAGTTTAAGACGAATTGATTTTGTTTTTGATATTACTGAATTCGGGTTACTGATTTTTCTGTATTATTATTATTTTCCCTTTTCTTCTCTCGTTTGAGAATCACGACGGTTTCGTTCCTGAGACATTAACCGGACCACAAGAACCATTTTTGACTTAACGACGAAATCTAATAATAAGACTAACTGTTGCCGCGACTTCACCAACGCGAATAATATCGGTTACAGTGGCAAAAACATTACTGCTCTCTGACGCAGTCAGTTAAAAAGCAACTTATTTTTAAATCAAGGGGTTAAGCTAACTACTTACCAAAATTTATCAAAAGTGATCCAATCGTTTGGTTAACAAGCATCAATCCATCCATACTTACAAACTTTAGGGTTAACAACATTAGTAGGATCAAGCGTTAAAATATTACGTTAATACTAAGCCTCACCCAGTTTCCGCGTTTCGCCTTAATTGCCAAGAAAAATAACCGACAAAATACGGTACTATATTATATGGGCTTGGATAAATACATTTTCAGATGTAAGTTATTGATGAGAGTTATTTAAAAAGAAATGGTGCCGTAATTAAAGGGTTTGGCGGCGTAAATATTGATGTTATCTTTCAAGGAGTTTTTAATGCGATCTTTTACTGTAATATTCAAGAGCACCTTGTACTGGCTTCTTAATGTTTTTCTTGGAGCTGAGTGCATCAGATGTCTGCATCAGTAGGTATTTTTGTGCATGATACAAATGTTATGTATGTAACGTTTTCGAGTGTTAAATTTTTAGGCAAACGATTTAGAAATCGCAACTTTTATCCGCCTTTTGTGGCTCTCGAGATATAGACGCAAAAATAACGAAAAAAAAAACATTACATAAGTTAAATTTTATTTTTGTTCAAGCCTAAACCATACTTTTGATGAAAAATTTCAACGGTTTTTCATGACCATACCAATTGACTTTGACTTTGACCATAATCCTATGACGAACATAAATCTCAATCCATCCGCTAGTCATAACAATCATACTCCCCAGTTCAGTTCATCGCCAGTTAAGATCAAATGACATACTACGATCCGGGAAGACTCCCATTACTATGATGCAAAACGAAACACAACATAAAACGTCCTAACTCCACAACACGACAATCAAAAACCAACCTTGAAACCTTGGAGTAGAGTTGCTTTTTCTTTGTAGTGTTAAGTGATTTAGGATTGTAGTTAGATTAAGCAGTTTTGATATTTGCACTGGGTGCAGCGACCTCAGTTGATCACGTAGGCACCGCGTTGACTCAGAAGCAAATAGTCGCATCTTTTTTGCGAATGGAGGTCGGATTGCGAGAAATATTTTAGGAACGCTTTGTAGGCCAATAGATGCTGATCACATGAGCATACATGAATAATAGCCGTGTTACATGTATGGTTAGTACTAGTATGTAACTACGTACATACTGAACAACAGAGGTGATTATGGTTGCCAAATATTAGCCGGTTTCTGTTGGTTTAGTATTCGGTTTTGTAATAACAGTAGCGTTGTAACTGGATACTAGGTTTCCTGTTTGGTTAAAGACCTAATTTTTTTTTTTTTTTCTGTATTTTCGGGTATGTAGACATGACGAACTACAATAGGCGAAATAAAATAATCCATTATTTGTCCGTCAGAATGTACTATCATTACAAATATCTTAAAAATATTAACGTGCTAACTTCACTATGGCATTAAATTTATATTTTTGGACCTCCATGATCCGAGATTTACTAGATAGTTAATAAGATTATTTAATTTGGTAATTGTATGTCCATTGTCCGATCCGCGTTATAATGTCACGCGATTCTATTTGAACTAAACAATACTGGGAGCACTATTAATACATGTGCTGCAGCTGCTATAGTTTTTATTTCACTACAAATTATCCTTAACAAATTCGTTAAAATTAGGTAAGAATATTCAGATTAATAATATCCTAATTATTTTGAACAAGTTTAAATACATACGAATAATCATACTCTTATCTATCTTAATTATATCATAATTATTTTGTACAAATTTTTAATACATACGATGGATACCGTTTCAATACACACTCATTCGCTAGTATTCGCGCTAGTGGTTCAGTAAACACATTGATTCAATTACTCGCTAACGCAACGACTTGTTTCCTGGTACCTACAGATTTCATACGACCTTCCTCATACATCGAATTTAGCACAAAACTAACCTCAAAATAAAGAACCTTATTTGTTTAACTGTCATTATTGAAGGCTATACCAAGGTTCATTGCAATGTTTGTTATCAGAAGCTTTACGAGTTACGACCGGTTGTTTTTTTTTTTAATTTACGCACGAATGTCAACTTTATTTGTTCATGACACATTGATGAATCAGTATGTATTATTAGAACTGTTTATTTTAAACCCAGTAACACCTTGATTTACTGCACACTGTTTTTTTTATTCTAAGAAGCTTGATGAATGGGTACAGGAAAATTATTTGTATTTTGACGCAGGTTCACATGTGCCGTAGCACGTTTGAAATTGACGATACTTATGAACTTTCATTTGTACCTAAAGTTCCAGTTGCAGTGCTGTTCTTAGAATAAGTCTAACAATATTTGATATTAATAAGTACTCTTGACTTTTCATACAAATAAGGTGATGAAACTATTGCTACGGGTGATTTGACTCTGATACCAGGTAATTCATCAACCATATAAAAAGAAGAAGTATTGTCTCAGGCAGACGACAATTTACAGAACGTACTGTACCGAGCGTTGCATGCCAACTAAGGAGAGGCCTATGTCCAGCTGTGGATCATCATAGGCTGATTGATTATTAATTTATTGACTTTTCTTTTATTACTTTTGTAATCAATCTTTCGTTTAGCCATAATCTGACTTTTTAGCTTCTATCTGTGTGTCTAATTATATTGGCATTTGACTCGCGCTTGAGCTATCGACAGTTCATTTGATTAGCTGTGTCAAGGCTCTGATCTATAGAACTCGGTAACCCAATAAATACCTTATCCTTTAGAAGTAACTTCCAAGTGATCGATATCCTTTTGACACTACTTCTTTACATATTCATTTCCTAATAATGTTAGTAAGTAAGTAACATTATTGTTTAATCAATCCAAAGTCAGTTCTGAGAATAAGAATTACGCATTTTTGTGTTCAAAAAGTTTGTTTTAAGTAGTCAATCGTTATTAATCATTCGAAGATTATTGTAAAAAACAACGACTCTTGCACTAGCAATAGTACCTAATCATTATAATTATCGCTGCACTTTCCTTTTTATTACTCTATTAACATAACTTCATTGTATGACTAAGATAAACATATTGCCCTTATCAAGCACTTTGATCAATTAAAAAAATCTCATTACTTTGATAAGTGCATTGATAACGACAAAAGCCTAGTCATTTCATTTACTAGTATGATGCAAGATGGTACTTTAGACTTTAACAAATGAACTTTGGACTAATACATAACAAATACTGATTGTCAATCATATCTTATCAATACTTACTCAAATGCTACTTTTAGATATCATACGAATTTATTTAGGGTAAACAATTAATCATCAAAATTTGAATAATCATAACACAATAAAAGCAAAATAACATATTGACTAAGAAACCCATATAGAGAGAGATAAAATTCTCTCGATTCGAATTTGTTAAAATAGGACATCAAAATGTTAGAAAATAGTTTTCAATGTTACTAAAAACTGGTTTAAAACAATCTTACTAACTTAAGTCGAATAAACTCGTCTACTGTTATACTCTTAAAGTAATTGTATGTAATACAATTAGAGAAACACTGCCTTAGCTGTGTAGTTTAAGTACTTGTACGAGAACGTCACGGTTATAAGTCACAATACTTTTTCTGTCCATACTGCCGTAGAAAACGGACAAAATCGAAATGAAATGTAACTATGAAACAATACGTTTAACATCCTCTTATACAACCTTATTACATTCTTACATATTAAATGGCATTCATAAAGAACAAAAAGATTGGTTGCTAACTTAACACTCTTTTTACAACATATTTGCAGCTCATAAGTTTGTTATTTGCCTTTCTAAAACAATGGAATTGAGAAAACGCTTTACTGTCGGTCGTAATTTGCAGATATTTCCATTTGTATCAATATCTTGGAGAGATATTAAGTCACCGAACTCTGCTGATAAAGAATTATTGTTTTTTTTCTATTGTATTCGTTACCGTTGTCAATAGTGTGAGATTGAACATAGCATTTTATGTTGCATCAATAAATTTAAAATGGCCATTCAATACTGCTTGAAAACAAAAGCGGTTCTTTAGAAGGCAGAATAAATTAGGATCGAAATTTCTGGGAAATCTGATTAGATGCTACAAATTGGAAAGATGGATACCTGCTTCGGTATTTCCGATCGATATTATAAGGTTACTAAAATCAAAAACTTTTTTGGACAGACCTGTGTAAAGAGAAAACTTCTCGTGATACGATAAGCGTTTACAGAAATTCTAAATTTCAACAACAAAGTATACTAATTTGTGGTTGCTCTTTGGGATTCTTAGAAGTCCATAATCTCATTTCGTTTAATTTAGATCCTTACTGATTTGTCACAAAAATAATTAAACCAGGCCGTGCTTTTTTAAACGTTTGAAGTATACTTTACTACTGAAGACGTAGAAATAGTAACTGACTTGACTTGTTGCAAGACTTTATATACGGCGAATATACCGCTGCCTGGTCTGTTGGTCTGGTGGTTAGTGACCCTGACTGCTATACCGAAGGTCATGGGTTCGATTCCTACCCAGGACAAATGTTTGTATGGTGAGCACGATCATTTATTCTGTGTCTGGGTGAAATGTATCTATAGTGTGTATGTATTTAGAAATATATGTAAGTTAATAAGTTAAGTTAATATACATATAAGTATGTTTATCAATTGTCTACTACTCATAACACAAGTTCCTCTCGTATACTTAATCTAGATGGCGATGGCGGTGTGTACGTTTATTAATATTTCTTAGTTCGTGGTACCAGCAAAGTAAAATAGGATAGGTACTATTATTTCATCGCACTTACAATAAAGGTTAGGTACGTAACATTTACTGCGACTTTCACATTTCACATTGTAATATAAGATATGATCACATTCCCAAGCATGTTTAACAATATGACTTAGGTATTTTCGATTTGAACAGTTCGCTATTGATTATAAATAATCAATTTCCTTTCTTTCTAATTATCATATAATCATAATATTCCACGCCCTTTTGCACAACCTCATCTAGTCTCAAACTAAGCTGAGTTCATATTATGAGTACTAGACAATTAGTATGCATTCTTATATACTTTTAAATACATACATAGATAGGTACTATAGATAAATTACACCCAGACACAAAACAAATAATCGTGCTCATCACACAAACATTTATCCTGGGTGGGAATCGAACCCATGACCTCTGGTATAGTATTTCTCGGCCACTAACCACTAGACCAGAAAGCCAGTCGGTATATCTTAGTATTATCAGCAGAAAAGTTACGAGAGGACATCTTTCAAACTTTACAAGGTAAATGTATTTGCTGAATTACATCAAAAAATTTACATTCTCAGTAAAAATGATGCAACGCCGGCGCTCTAGATGACGTGAAGCGCCTCGGAAGTCTCTTTTCCACGACTTCGACAGTTTATGGACGGAGTGGTAGGCCTCTTGATTTAATAAAGAGTGACGACTAATCCATCGCTTTAAAAGTATTGTTTTTGGTGTTTTTAGGTTTAAATATTCTCCATCCAATAAAATATCGTGAGAGAAGCGGATCACCTGATAATTTTAACTGGTGTAGAAAGCCTCATCAGAGGTTAACAGGCAGTTTAATTTTAACACCAAGTTGTAAATCAATTATACGATAAGGGGACATTTCTAATTTGCATTTCTAGCAACCCGCTCATTTGACTCTTCACATAGAGTTTATCCATCCTTTTTCCTTTACCTTTACCTTCCAAGGTAATAAACTATAGACTTAACGAGGAAAAGCCAGATATTATCCAATATTTCCTCTAATTATCTATAAGTTTATTCTATTACCAGAAATCTATTTGCGGCGCCAACGAGTATGTAGGTAACTAATTATGTACATAACTTTATCAGTTATACAAAGTGTATTTATTTTGATAAAATACTATCAAATGTCTTCAATTCTTCAAACAAATTGTAAATGCGTAATATCATTGGTTAGTAAATAATTATAATCTATATTGTCCAGTCATTTTAGTAAGTTCACCTCGTAATTCGAGATACCTAGCTGTAAGTCTGTAAATACTTGTATATTGACACCTTAAAAGTTGTCGCAAAACCTGCATATAATAGGGTGTACACAACTACTAAATTTCTAACTTCGAGATTTTTGTCTAAATTTAAACTCAAATTTTTGGACTAATACAAATACTGGGGCAATAACATTTTGAAATGTGTAATGTCAATTGTTAATAAGCTAGTAATTCTAAAATATAACAAGGATTTTGTCTTTAGGTACCAACAAACATCAATACCCTACCAGTATTATTGATAGGTGACCTACTCACTACGCAATCAACGTTGTAATAGTATCTCCGTTCTTACGTCTATACCAAATGAGATGAAAACTGACACGGCTCGGACTTTACCAGTTCCATATAGATCCTCAATTGTTTGTACTACAAAGAAAAAGTGAGATATATGACGCAAATAGATTTTTTACTGGAATGGAGGCACAAACACTAAACCGTACAATAATTATCTAAGGTATTGCGCGTCTGCCGGGGCTGCGGGATGTCCGGGAGAGTTACCGCGATCTTGGCATTCAAAGGGCTGCGGAAGGACATAGTGGGTTTTAGTCAGTAAAAGTCTGACACTCCCTCCCGCTGCACCCACAGCGGGCGGGGTCATTTTATATGCGCGAAAATATTGCGCATCGAAATGGTAATTAAAACACCTCAATCATTAAAATTTACCTGAAAACTACAATAATAAATGTCGATCGAAACATGTGTAGGTGTTACCACTTAATATACAGTTAAACGCAAAGTTTATTAAACCACTCAGTTTATAGCCATTGTGAAGACTTGAATGCCACCTCGTGATCTGCTCACATGACGTGCAAGACGTGACCGACAGACAGAAATAATTGTTTATATATAGATAGTTTTATAAATGGACCGGCCGGGTGAGAGATGACCTTTCCCTTTCCGTGCGTGATGCAAGATGGGCTGTGTTTGGTAGTAAGCCACACGTAGGCTAGGGACCGATGTTTCCAGAAAAACATCTGAGTTTCTCAAATCTAAGCCCAAATACAGATACACGATCAAAATTGCCATCTGACGCACTTTTTCTCCGGAATTATTTGCAGACACAAACATGTTTTGTTTACTTTATAACGTCTTGTTGTAAATTCTGCTTCGCTACGTCTATGCCAATCTTCCTAACTTAACCATTTTTCGCCTATCATAACCCATATTGAATGCTGACGAGTTATCAAGCAGTCAATATAAGAAAATTTAAAAGGAGAGATCTACTTCACTCCTAGCAAAAAAGTAAATAAAACACGTTTAATAAAAAGACAGACACATAAAACTAAAGTGGTCTACATAGCTACATTAAGTATGAGATAATAACCATAACACCAGCAGATGCTAGACAGCTCATTAGTAATACTACACTATACAACGTGAGACTATCGGGCTATGATTACAAGACATAAGCAATATACATACGAGTATGTAACCGGTCGTTTCTCTAGATGCTCGTATAAGGGACATCGCGTGTCACAAGTAATATCTCGAATCAAACCTTGGGGTTTACTGCCTTTTGAAGAAATACTGTGGAAGTTGTGAAAGCGAGACGAAATGCTACGCGAAACATAGTGCTGTCTCTCTTTTATACTGACTGGTGGTTGGGGTTGGATTGGATGGGATGGTTACCATTTATATTATACTTTGGTTTATATTCACCATTATTTTACGTAATTAAAAAGCTAAAAAAAATAAGATGATTACTATTATAAAATCGTCATTCTAGTCAAAAAGTACAGGAATAGAGTTCCCTGGGGATAGCCGGGATAGAGTTTTCTAGGGATAGCCGGGATAGAGTTCCCGAGGATAGGCAAGATAGAGTTCCAGAAAGATAACCAGGATAGAATTCCTTAGGGAAAACCGGAATAGAGTGTAGAGTTTAGGTTTTGGTTAGGTTTTGATTAGGTTTTCTTTAGGTTGGATTTACCCGAGGGAGCTCTATCCCGGTTATCCCTCGGGAACTTTATCCCGAATATCTCTCGGTCCTACCTAACCTAACCAAAACCTAGATTAACCTAAATCTAACTGCATCAGAAAGCACTATATCTTCTTAGCGCGATATCCTGACATTGGCCTTAACCAACATTCACTAGAAAGTATGTAATTATTTGTAAGATGCGTTTAACATTACTTTAGACGTGTAAGCATTCACGTTTAAATGTTACTGCTGTAGATATTTAGACCGCTGTCGGTCTACGCAATGCGTCAACTCGTTGAAGGCAGATTGTAATGAATCCTTTTAATAATCTTTACAGTCTTAAATTGTAAGCTTTTTATTACAAGTAATAAATCGCATACATGCGCACTTACGTAGATATCTTTTGTCGTCAAACTTTAAATTGATTAAGGAATATTTTTATCCTTTTTGTTGACTATTTGATAAGCCTATAGAGGATTTTTTACTGTTAAAGAAAACTCTACCTAAGTACGTAAACAAAAAATATGTCCACTGAAATCGCATAAATTTCCTTTTATTTCAAATTATTAATTGTGACGAATACTAAAAATACGGAACTTTAGTTGTATTACAATTACGTCTCTTGATTAAAGACCAACTAGTAAGTGTCATGAAAAAAAACTAGAGACACAGAGAAAATTGTGTTTACCTTTTTTTATATCTCGACTCTACATTCCACTGCCCAGTGACAAAGACTTCATGGCCCTTCATGGCACTTAAGGGTGACTTGTAACAAAGTGACATTTATGAATACAACAGTACGAAAGTCTCCTAAGTAATTAGGTATAGATAAAAGTAACAATTGCTTAGATAAAACAACTTATTCGCGATAACCAAACATTATATAACAGAGAGGTGTGTTTAATTGAAGAGCGTTATCAGTGATTACGAATTTGCTGGTGGTATTTTAACAGTCATAATAAATAGGTATTTTAATATCTAGTAATAATGTTATCAGCTGAGGTTATCGTTAATTATATATTTGTCGAGATAACACGTGCTTGGTTCCCTAGCAACGGAGTCAAATATTCAAGAACTGAATTTTCTTGAAAAGAAAGGAATCGCTGCCGATGTTGTAAACTTTGTGATTCTTTAGTTTAAATGTCTAGCTGCATGAATGAATGTGCTGAAGAAAACTAACGTTTTGCGTGTACAAAACACCCTATGACCGACAAAGTCCATATTTGTATCCTTGTTGACCGACATTATTTTTGTACCAACAACCTGTGTACATTATTTACCATAATGTGCAATAAAGAATCGAGGAGAGGCAAGTGTCCATTGGTAAGCAACTTTAGTCGTTTATTTCCTTCATGGGCGAACTGTCTATAAGTCTGTTGGTCGGTACTCTGCATAGCAACGGCGCGCGGCGCGGGCTTGTCCCTTCGACAACGACATCAAGTACCTACACAAAGCGCTCCTCAATTTTTTCCTCAGCTGAAAAAGGAAAAAGATATTTTACTTGAAGGAAAAAATACAACTACACATTTGCACGATTGGTCTGTTATCTCTTTACTGAAATATGAACAAGTGTCGCGTAACTGCCGCTTAGAAACAATAACTTCCTTCAAAGATAAGGACGGCCATGGATGTCTCACTTAAACCAGGAAACGGCAAACAGTTTAAAGTGTTCCGGAATTATATAAGTTAAAAATAAAACTGGATTAGTGCTGGTTATTTCCAGATAGAACTGCTTTATAATATTGTAGTACATTGTCGAAATCTCTTTGGTATTATTGCCGGCATGTAACTTGGCAAGAGTTAGAGCGAGAGGAGAGATGCGCAGAATACTAGTATGTATGTAAAATGACTTCTGCGCATTTCTTCTCTCTTTCGAAGCGTTGCCACGTTACATGATGAGAAGTATAGTCCTGTTCCTGATATAACTGTTTTATTATTCGTTTAGGAAGACATAGATTTACTTTAGTATTACGTAATCCATTGGGACAGGATATATGGCCAAAAAGGTTTCTTTACGTGATAGTTCTCCGAATGACATCGTAACTGAATTAAATCTGAAACTATCAGCACCTTCTTGCAGAATAAATGGTTTCATTTTTATCTTCAACACGTGTAGTAAAATACTTCTATTCAATGTAAAATCCTTCACAAGGCCATTGCCAAGACAAAACAATGAGGAAGCAATTAACATTAAAATTATTTCCACTTTGTCATTTTTACTAGCGTCTAAACCTCAGTAGTTACAACACTTACAAAAACATAACGAAATATTATTATTACAAAATAAATAACCATTCCAATTTCCGATTTTGTTTTTTATCTAAAGAACCAGTGTTTTAATCATCTGAATAACCTTGGAAGTACGATGGGTCGGATTACGGATCGGGACGGATATCCTAAAGAGGCTGTATATTTTTAAACGTCATTTTAGACCATAGAAGATTCCCGTTGGTATCTCTCCTGTAAATGAAGTAAGTAGTCTTGTAAACAATGGATTAATATAGGTAAGGCTTTTTCAGACATTTTGAAAAAGCAATATTTATATGAATATGCGTCCTTGTAACTGTAAGTGCAAATTTTTGGGATTATCTTATATTTAAAATTCCTATCGACGGGTCCTACGTAGACTGGTGTAACCCGCAAAACATCAAAATACGTTTTTTTGCACCAAAAGCCTTAAAATTACCTTAACTTTATATCCTGTAAAAATTATATTATTTTATTCAGTAATTTCAGAGATACAAACTTGTAAACTAACATAAGTGACATGATTTTCGGCCGCACGACCATCGTCACTGATGTAAGTCACTTGCACCAGTGTAGGTAGTCGCGTGCGCCGCGTGACGTACGCGCAAGTGCCATTTACTCCAGTATGCGCGCTGCGACGGAGTCGGGAGCACGTTAACACTGGTATAACTGCGTTAACTGCTAACGTATTCTTCTGTATAAAAACTATTTCGTGGCCTGTTTTTAAGGGTTGTGTTACTTTTTTACATATTTAACAAGTTTTGTTTGCTTTGAGTAAGTAGTGGTGAGAATTCACAACAATTAAGGGCTCACTAGGTCAATTATTAAAAAATGTAAGCGTTAAAAATTGACAAACAAATTACTAAGTTGACAGTACTAATATTTCTACAAAAGGGTTTAATTAATGTTCACCTAATGCAAGATACAGATTGTACTGCTTGTAGATTTGTTTGTGCCGCCTGCATTTTTTTTTTTCGTTTAAATTATATAATGTAGACGCACGGTGTACTGCATACTCTTCACACTAAATTATAGAGTTTGTTTTTCCCTTTTTAGTTAGGGGTTGTTTTTTTACAGTCGGGTTTTTTTTGTTTTTTTTTATTATTATTTTATTCTTTCAATAAATTTTACACTTATATCAGTAGGAATACAAAGTAGTAGTATACAAAGTCACATGTGACTTTGTTTTATTTTCTTGATATTGTTATCTGACGTAACCTACATTATTTTAATAATAACATTTATTTACTAATAAAATAAATAGCGATACTACTTTTAACACATTTTTTGCAGCAATTAAAGTAAGAAGCTACCAAATTTTGCTACTTGGTAACTAACGAGACAATTTTTTTTTATGTACCCAAGTACATCATTTTTAAACATGTAAAAATATTCCAGAGGTAAACAATATAACAATATTCGCAACCTCAGTTTATTTTGGTAAAGTTGTAGTATTGAAAAAACAATTAAGTACAATCAAAACTTAAGTATAGTGATACAAAAGACATTCAAATTAAACTAATAAAGGACTTAGTGGTCGCCCGTAACTTCGACCGCACGAGTGTCGGTTACAACTGGAAAACATTGCCCTCCTCTGACGTAGTCGGTTAAAAAGTCTATGTTTTAATCCAGGTTGTCAGCTAACTCCATACGAAATTTCTTCAAAATTGGTTATGTCGTTTGAGCGTCAAAGAGTAACAAACATCCAATCCACACTTATGCAACTTTCGCGTTAACTATACTAGTAGGATATTTTCAAATGTATAAAATGCATATTTAAACAAGTATGACGAGTGTGGTGATGTGATGAGGCATTCGTATGAAGGGTGACACAAATCACCATTACATACATTACAAGTTGTAAAAATGTAATTAATTTTCCATCATCTGATTTAGAGTCTAAGGTCTCATTGCCCTGTTTTTAGGGGTTGTGTTACTTGTTTATACGTTTAACAAGTTATGTACACAACTATACACTTAATAGAAGCACATAGTTCGAAAGGAGTTGCACAAAGGTTATACTAATTTCTTTAAAATACTTTTTCTAGCGAATCTGCAAAGGGAGAAATAAATTAGAAACATCAACGTACAAAAACTAGTGGACGTAACTGAATAGACGTAACGTATGTAACTGACGTGATGTAACTGAAAAAAAATAGTGGAAATGATATTTATAAGAAAAATAACATGAAATTCAAGACAAGCTAGTCTTAAAAATAAAAAAACAATTAGGTATTATCGTAAGAAAACCTCTTTAAAAATCAAACCTTTTTTTTACTTAAAATAAGAAGATTACATTTTTTGTTTTATTATTTTTAAGATTGCAAGGCCAATGATTTTATTTTTCATTATTAAGAAAGCTACTATCTAATAATAAAGAGTTATTTTGTATTTTAAATGTTTTTATTTAACTTCTTGCCACACTAATTTAAATATTCACAGTTAATAATAATACAACAAACTGTTGCAAGTAGCTTTCCAGTACTGAGTAAACTGTTGTAAGTGTTAAAAAGTCGATAAAAGTAGATAAATGTAGGTATTTTTTTAAAATATTATAACCTCATATTGGTCAATAACACGGAAATACTATGTTTAAAGAGTAAAATTCTTCAGATTTGCTTTATTATAAGTATAAGCAAGTACACTATATACTGGTATAAGTGGCCACTTGTATCAGTTTACAGGTTCTACTGTAGTAAAAAAAACAAGCTACATCAATGCAAGTCAACCTATTTTCCAAAGTATAAAAAAATAAGAAAAACCAATAATGCAGTCTTATTGCTTAAATATCAAAATATAACATACTAAAATTTCAAGTGTTTTTATTGATTTACGACAAAGTTACAAGCTTTTTAACCTTTAAACCGCTCTCTTGAAAAGTTGCATTTTTGCACTTGTACTAGTCTACGTAGGACCCGTCGCTATGTCACAATTTTAGTTACCGTATTCCTCCAAAATGACTGAACCAATTCTCTTGCAATTTGTCTATGCATTCAGTAGATCTGAGAATCGGTTACTATCTATTTTTGTCTCTATTTAATTTTTCGCGAACGCAGTCGCGGGCAATAGCTAGTAAGTATATAATTGCTCTTAACTTAATTTGGCATGAGTCAACAAAATTACGATAGTTACAGCTAATTACCTCAAATACAACACAGTATAAACACATGACGAAATACTCAAAGGCGTACAAATTCTACAAATACCGCTGTTTGCGTACGACGAGCGCTTTACACATATTTGCAGTGACTACGCATACTGGCTGATAAGTGACGTAACGTGTGACGTCTGTTTGATTAATCTACTTTCTTTAACGTAGTTACTAGTGCGAAATAATATAAGCTTATCGTAGAAAAGAACACAGATATTACAAATCGAATCCAGCGGGCTCGAAACAAATTTTAGGTATGTAAAACTGATCTGTCGGGGCTGCGGGATGTTCGTGAGAGTTATCGCTCACCCGGCACCCAAAGGGCTTTAGAAGGAACATAGTGGGTTTTAGTCAGTAAATGTCTGACACTCCCTTCCGCTGCACCCACAGCGGGCGGGGTCATTTGATGATTTCACACGAAAAAAAAAGATATGTAAAACTGATAAAATTTAATTATTCTACTCAAAGAATAAATGATTTCATTTCATTACGCATTGTTGGAGGCCCTTTCTTACCCGGGGAAGACGTCACCTCTCCAGGTGCCGTACTCTTCGTAGCTAAAACCACCGGAGCGCTTCGCCCTTCCCTTGTGCCAGGGACCATGACAGTGACCAGGGACTATTGTCTGAGAGCCTACCACGATCTCTTAAAGCAAGCTTGCTGCGACTGTATTATCTCTTCCACAACTGTAACATTTTTATTTTAAGAAGTGCTCAGCTTAATGTACAACATTACTAAATAAATACCGAGAAAGTTATCTTAAAATTCCTCAAAACTTTCTATCATCAAAATATATCCTTCGTCATTATTTCAAGGTTACCGTACCATGAAGGTCTGTTAATATAGGTTCGTTACTCACCACTAATCTTAAAGTTATTACTTAACTTTCTTTAAATATGAAGCTAAGTGTTGATAAGACTTAGAGAGATAACGTAAATATTTATAATACATGAGGGTTTCCAGGCCGGTGTGGAAGCAGGATACCATTCTACAAAGTGTAGTGTGCTATCTCTTTTCCACAACGGCAATAATATTACTTTCAGAGGGCTTTAAGATTACAAAATATATTTCTAAAATATTTACGAGTTACGTTGAGTTAATTGGTAGTTTTATCTTAAAGAGATAACGAGCGGAACTACAGCGCAAGTATTAGTGTTATTGAATAGTTTTAATGTGTACGTGCGTTAGGTCAGTTCGTCAAAATTTGTGGAAACATACCGCGGTATACTTGGAAAAAAGACGTCTAAGATTATAACATTTTAGTTTACTTTGACGCCCCCTTTGAATGTCGAAACGTATTGGACAGTACGCGATGACAGTTCTTCACCGATTTTGATTTTCTTCCGCGATTTTCAAATCAAATTTAGACACAGAACATGTTCGTAAAGTGGCAGTTAAGTTTGGTATTATTATGGTGTTGGCCTATTTGTTACAACCAATACGGAAAAGCTCAGACTAATGCAGCTATTCATGTGAATCATTTCAGAAACAAAACATGTTGACTAATACAGAGAGAACCTCTAAATTGAACCGTTAATTATTATACATAAAGTATTTTCAAGAAACTGCATCACTTAATCACACTTTAATTAATGACTTAATAATTCCATTGAATTTACTCGCAAACAAATGAATCCCGAATTAGTATTTGTCTGTTTATTTTCCTGTAAATGCATTAA
Organism: Chrysodeixis includens; assembly: GCA_941860345.1. Lineage (NCBI taxonomy): Eukaryota > Metazoa > Arthropoda > Insecta > Lepidoptera > Noctuidae > Chrysodeixis > Chrysodeixis includens. Next base: position 1,190,084 of record OW796091.1, on the reverse strand, counting down.
GAATTTACGTAATATTCGTATGCATTACGTAAACCTGATCTGGCTTTGACCTATAACTCTGTTTATACTCTCCTGTTTATAACAAATTATCTGTATAGTAAACATTTGTAAGATCTTTAACAGTTTACAATTGTGGTTTCATATAGGACCATCTTAACGTGGTCTGTATGTCACGGTTGTTCCTAAATTGGTGATTATTTCTAGGCATACCTATGAACAGAAATTAAATAGTTTATTTCTGAAAGTAGAATAAACGTTATTAGATTTAGATGTCACATGATATAAGCTCGCTGGAGTCAACGTTCCCTAACTGCTTCGTAAGAAGAAACGTCGAAACTCCGGGGTCATCGCCTCTTGTAATGTTCAAACAATTTTAGTTTGTATTCTACTTAGACTACTGGACTACTGGTACCCTTCCCGAATCATACTGGGATGGCCAACTTTTAAGTCTAAATAACAGACTTAGGTAGGTTACGACCAATGTAGGTGTCTAATGGCCACAATTACGGATTTCAGCTAGATTTGATTTGACTGAAAGGCACCCAAACAAGCCTTAAGAAAAAAATAAGCTGACGTAGAATAAGATGTCAGTGATGACGTAATCACTAAGTTATTTTTAAACACTGTAAGTGCAATAACAAAGGCTGAACAAAAAAGGGCACTTTACACAAATTCCTTTCTTTTTTACTCTCAAAGCACTTAAACAATGCTAAAACCTTTATACTGTTCAAACAAACTTCAACATTATTTAAAAAGCAACCCTTTCAAACTTAAAAATGACTTTTAAAACCCTTTTATCAACTAAAATATTTTTGACACAACTTAGACAGCTTAAATTAAAAACTCAGTATTTTAGGTAACTAAAATTATTTACGTCACCTCCTCATATCATGTAAAAATACATAAATTATACTCCTGGTAACCAAACGACGTATGGTTTTAACTAAATTCTTACCTCGTTAGGTAAAACCTATAAAAAAATACTGTCATACATCAAGTCAGCTTGGCTAAGAGTTATTGGGAAGGGTTTCTACCACGAATATCTAAAGTAAGCCTGTTGAAATTTTGGATGACCAATGTTGCCACTTAAAAAAATGTCGTTCTACGTATGAATTTGTATGCACGAAGTGTAAGCTCGATCCCTAGCGCCGGCAAGTACCAATGTGACTTTTTCAAAGTTATATGTACTTTCTTATTCATAGTAAGAATCTACTGACAAACGGTGAAGGAAAACATCGTGAGGAAACCTGGCTTCCTAATACTGAAATCTGAAATCACCAATCCGCAGTGAGCTAGCGTGGTGATCAATGCTCAAACCTTTTTTATATGGGAATAGGCTTGTGCCGAGCAGTGGGGAGTATACAGACTGGTTTATTATTATTATTATAATGTAAGCACGCTGCACTACACCTTGTAATAAGGTACCTCGCCCCAGCGTGATGGAAGCCGACAGTTTACGACGGGCGTTAACAGCGTAAACATTGTAAAGTTTAACTGCAAACCGAAGTGTAAACTATTCAGAATAGGAGCTGAATCAAATTATGTTATGGTAATCTCAGCTTTGATTTATGAGGATAAGGTACATACCTACGTAAAAAGATAATAGCATTGTGAATAAACGCATGTTAATCCTAGGTCTAAAATACATCTACTAGATGTATATGGCATAACAATTGCTCGCTTTTTTAGTGATATTTTTTTTTTGTATTTTGTAGAAAATTGTTGATCCTAATTTAGTTTAGTAATTTGAATAATAAAACAAAAAGAGACACATTTTAAACACCTAACAGAGCGTGGTTTCGATCCACGGACCTCTGGGTTCCTGACCCAGTGCGCTTCCCCTGCGCCACTCTGCCTACTCATGATACCCGCGAAATATCGTTCCGGTTCTAGAACTGATGCAATAAATTACATTTATAGTATTCAAAATGGGTCTTCGTATTCTAATTTAAGACGATTTCTGTCATTTGGTATCTTTGAAGATTTAGTATAACTGTTAGGCGGCCTATAGCTCTACAATGCCATTGCACAATATTTTGTTCGAAAAACATATTGTTTTTAATAAAATATTTTATAAATTATTTATCAATATGAGTACACCTGGAAAGTGCCTTCCATTACAATTGCAACAAGCCCAAACACAGCTAGCGTACCCTGTCTTGTAATGGAGTTCTGGTGCCTGTCTCTTGGTGTCATCATCAGATCTGATGATAGTGTTTTTTTTTAATTGACGAAAAACTACTAAAATCACTTTACGTTTTATTTACAAAATTTGAAGAGTTAAAAAAGAGTATAAGGTTAAAAAACGTTACAACTTATAAATATTTTGCTGTAGTTAACATCTTACGTAAACTAATTTTATATTTTATCACGGTTCATAGCAAATTGCTTTTTAATTTTAGTTTTAATTCTTCACGTGAACAATACAAAATATCACTTAACTCATGTATGATTGGCGCCAGCAAATGTTTTTAATAATAATCAGATTATCTTTTTAAAGGCAAAGTTCAGGATCAATCGAACGGATGTACTACAAGAGATATAACGACAGCGTTTTTTTATTCGAATGCGAGTTTCAACTTCGCTTATTGCTTAAGTTCCGTTTACGTCTTCTTTCCCGTAAGGCTTTCTTGTCATCCCATATTCCAATAATGTTTTAACAGTTATTCTGATCAAATCTAGTTAAAAAAGTACACTTCATTTACACTTTAAATTAGACACAAACATTCTTGTTCCTCAGTACCACCTCTTGATTGACCGGTAGAGAATGCCTCCGGCATTAAATCCGTCATTTTAATTTTATTTGGTAAAAGAAGTGTCAATAAACAAAGTTGGGTCTACGAGTTTTTCTTCGTCCGAAGCATCTCTGCTCGCACTATTCTACCGTATATCTCTATAAGTTCTTTTGGCCTTATATAGCCTTCATTAGTGCCTGCAAATAGAGCTGCCCTACTGACCTCAATCTGTATCCTCGATATGATTTAGCAAACCTATCTGAGACGTGGATATGTGCACGCAGTACGCCGCACCCATCCATGTTGAAGTATATCTATACATACGGCAGTCTAACTCGGCCCGGTCGTTTCTAAAAAAATAAATGCCTACAGCCGGTACGTAACAACGGTAGGGCTGCCCGTACAGTGTTAAAATTACATTAACAACACATCGTCCATTCGTCACTGTGCTGTGCCCGCGACTTATCATGTCACGGTCATGCCACGATACAATTGCGTAGATAACTCGCATTACGCCCTTTTATAAGAAAACTTAATACTGTATACACTTATTATATTTTGTTTACTGTCAATACTAACATGAATATTTGGTTTATTAGATCAAGCATGTAGGCAAAAACATTTTAGCTAAAGAAATCGTTCTGAAGTATGCAAATCTCAATAAGATAATGTCATTTCCTCATATGTACTTGCACTTTAAAGTTTGCAATATTTTCACTTGTCTACAGGTCTGGTAATTAAAATATAGTTTATAGATACTTAGCTATCTAATAAACCGATGGATATTAATGACTAGAAAAGATAGTGAAATACAGCAAACTTTCGAAAGAAACATTCGCTTGAACTTTCAAAACAGGAAAAACATAGTTAAAAAAATAACTCATGATTAAATATTTGTCAGCGGTGGATTAGCAATAAAAGTGATCTTCCTACATAAGTTTCGTAAGCAAGGAATCATGATCGCAGACACGTTGCACAAGATAAAGATGCACAAACAACATTACTAAATAGCTTCGCGGAACTTCGGTCTGATTACAAAGTTTTTCAATATTTCTTGATATAAAATTCTTGTTTACTTGAATAGATATCAATTCACTTGATGTAATCGGGGACGCACCTATATTTTTTCACAGAATTTATAACGCATCGGTATGTTAGTAAGTGTTTCGAGACAACTTGATAAGTAATTTACTATGTTTGTAAGCCATTAAGAAATGAAAATAATACGACTATTTCAAAATAAAGTTATCAAAGAAAGATCTTTTACTTTCTTCTTAAGATTTAAAATTTCCTTTTGATTAACAAAAATATACTTATCAGTCTAGACAACCCAAAATCTATTCATTATACATACACACGACTAAAATAAGTTCTAGTCGAATTAAGAAACATCACCTTAAAACTAAATATCCTCTTGGAACATGCCTGGTAACCCTATAAAAAGGCCTGCTATCAAAATTTTATAACCTGGAACAGGAAAAAACGCCAATAAATAAAAAAAAAAATATTTACATTCCTCGAACGTCGCCCCATAAGGAGAAGTCACACGTTAAAATCAGAACAACAATATTTAGCAGTCGATCAGCTGACCGCTGTCACGAGCCTATTTAAAAACTAACTATACTCACAATTACAATCTGCGTTATTTTGGGAACCGGGAATAAGAAGCAAGATGTATAAAATCACATTCAGACGATGCGGTAAAAACGGGTGGGATGTAATACATTACCGGGTCACACCGCTCCGGCATATAGAATGACGTATCATTACCGTCAATGTATCGTGATCTGCACGATATTTCTTGCCCACATCTAGATCGACGTTAAATGTAGATATATGGTAGTAATGTCGCCCTGTCTGGCCGTTAGAGGTCAAGTACGCGATAACTGATTCTTGTCAGAACGCCCAGACTTTGTGATTTATTCATTGTCTTGTGACACGTTACAATCAACTATAGACTGTTTAACAAACCATGTGATTTGATAATATTCTAGATTGGTAATTAATTTGAATCAGACTGACGTTTTTACTTGAAATATGTACGGTTTTTACGGGCAATAAATTATATTAAAGACCAATTCAAGACCACGATGAGATAAATCCGTTCAGCCGTTCTCGAGTTTTAGCGAGACTAACGAACAGCAATTGATTTTTAAATATATAGATTAAGGAAAACTCAAACTCGCACTTTGACTAACCTCAAATCATCTATTAGCTAATATTTCCATGTACCCAATTTGCACTACTTGATCTGTAGTGCAACTACGTGACGTCTGCAGCTGTTAAAAGTGCAAAAAGAGATCTCGTGCGTATGTTCATGACAAGTGACGTCATCGCTCATGTGACCACAAAACGTGCCCGTTTATAGACCAGTCCACGTTTTAGTTTTATAGCCTTTTATACTTTACTTCAAATACAATGTAATTACAAATAGATGTTTTGGTTTTTAAATAAATAACTTTAAGTTTTCTCTTAAAGTGGTTAAGTCGTTATTAGTTATTTTTCTTAAGTGATGTTTTACTGTTTCTAATATGCCATAAAAAGTTAACTAAGTAGAATTCTTTACATTTCAACAATGTAGGTCACTATTATACTTATTTCGAGACCACACTGAAGTACACTCACAACTGTAGATGAACAACAACCAAAATAGCTGTCACCTAATTAAAAATGACGTTATTTTGTTAAGACCTCGCCAGCACAGTCACATGTCTGTGGTATTACCCCGCAGACGATGTCACATTATCTGTCCTTACTGCAACATAATCTCATGTACACCAAAGAGCAGATCATTCTCGTAGTAAAATTTTGCCAAAAAAAAATTGTTGCTATCGACTCAATAGGAAGAAACACTGTGATACTGTATAAGGAAGTTATAATTAATCGAAAGGCATCTAATATTTGTTAGACAATTTTAAAACGTGGTGACTTCACAGGAGGCTTTTCCAAGACCTCACAAGTTGAAAGCTTGATACAAACGCAACGACGGAAAGTACCACATAGTGGAATTCCCAACTGCAAAGTTTGAACGCATCTTATTTCAGAACAACATTCTTAGAATTACAAAGAAAAGTAAGCAACCGGATAAATTCTCCTCTATTATTATTACTAGCCTGAGATGCCTCACTACTGGGTGAAGGCCTGCCTACTCTTCTTCCACTTGTCTCTCTCAAGAGCCACGAGTGACCAGTTCGGTAAAAATGAATCCAGGTCATCTCGCCATCTCCGCCGGGGTCTGCCTCGCTGACGTTTATTACTTAACAGAGACCAAAATTCTCCTCTGAATAAGGAAATAATTTTAAGGACGTGGGACATAAAGGTTTTGCCTTTATAGGACGATTGCAGTTGTTAAAGACAGTGCGCGATATACGCGGTGTAGACCGGAGTCTTCCTTCCACATAGCATTGTAAACCATTTCCTTTCCACAATAGCAACAGTCCTGTAGACTCTTGTGTACAAAGGTTATATACTACTACCAAAATTAGTTTCATTTCTTTTGTAATAAAACCTTTTTACATTTGGAAAATATAGCGTGACAAATCAATTGTCATAGATACTTAATTCAATATTGATTTAACATGATCATTGGTCAGTAACCTTACTTGCTCTCAATGGACGTACAACTAATTAATCACTAATCAAACATCGTTCTAGTTTGCATGAGCCAGATATCGGGGATTTTCAAATACCCGCGAATGAGGAAGGGAATTCGTTCATATTTCAATTCCTTTTATTAATAGTCTAGATTGTTCTGAGAATGGGCTGACTACTTATTTACACCTTTAGGTTCTTAAAAGCTGTTAGTCATATTGTTTTGAACAAACTCCTTACTCGAAATAACCTCTTCGTAAATAACGACTAAAAAAAAAAGTAATGACGCAAACTGAATAATAGTGACAATTTATTTGGATTATGAAATAAGCTGCTTAGCTTAATTAAGCTGCTGATTATTATGCAAGAAAAGATGAAAAATTGATGATGGCATTATTATGTTAATTCCGTCTGGTCTTCCCTATAAGGATACTTTTATCGTGCTGAGGCAGGATTAAATCACTTATATTATTAAAGTCCGTGGTTTTACCACAATCTCGATTCGACTGCACGAATAGCCGACTGGTATAGGTCGCCACGCCAATCCACTGTGCGCAACGTGCCGCGGGTTCGGGAATTAATAGTAATAACGAAGATTTCAATTAATCGAAATGTCAAGAAGCTTCGATGCAGAATAAAAATGAATTGGTTTGTAACTCCTTGGAATGCCGGACGTAATATGAATAGTGAGAAGGTTGTTCAAGAGAAAACGTCCCTTCAGTAAGACTTTCATAAAATACACAAAAATGGATATGATTAGTAGCAGTCTATATTGCACTTAGGGCTCTTACACTTTTGTAAGCGATTAGACAGAACTATCTTCGCACATCAAGTCAGCTTAAGTTTTAAAAACGCTTCTACTTATATTTTAAACCCGAAAGTTGATAAGTATGGATCGGAGGATGGATAGACGAATTGAGGATTTGTCACTGTTTTACGCTCAAACGACCTACGAGTTGTTAACCGACTGCGTCTGAGGAAGTTATTTTTTCAAAATCCATTGCGTAGTTTTAAAGATTTAAGCAAACAGAAGCAACCAGACACAGGATAGCGACTGTCTATGTCGTGGTCTGTCGGTCATGAATACAATAACATCCTAAGATTAGAGATCACAGTCACGTGATGTGAAATCTTGCACAATCAAATGATTTCACAATCATTGACGTCATCGACAAGTACACACAAAATCTATGACCACAAATCACTCTGCATCAGAAGTTGTGACGTCATCGTTGCAGGAATTGTTTTGAAGAAAAACTATCGATATACGTAGATCACAATGATGCAGAGTAATCTGTAAATTCTAATAGGAATTTGTACTTCCCAATCAGATTTAGTAATGCACTGGTATTTCCACAAGTAAATATTGATTGAAAATTATCAAATAGATGGTAAAATTGCTGTTTAAGCGTTAGACTATCGGGATATTTCGGAGACATAATTGTATGGTTTACGGTTAACGGTTTACTCCTGTCAAACTGTTAGAGTTCGTCTCGCGACCCCCACCGCGTCAGTTCATGATTAAGAACTCCGGTCGGTTCCGAAACTAGTCCGGTTATCCTGCTAATAAAATAGGCGTGAGTGAGCCGTTAATATACAATTCATGAAATTATAATATCTCAGACTTAGAAGATTTTCATCATCATCATTATCATTCCCTTGCCCTTATCCCAATTTTTACTTGAAGAAGAGTCGGAAGAGTTTATTACATAGAAATTGACCTAAGGCGTAATGCAGAAGGGATTACGCTTCATAATGATGTCATACTGTTACTAACTTGACTCTACCTTTCACATATTATTATAAGCATTGTGGAAACAATGACGCCGTGTTACGTCCAGTAGTTATTATAGTGAATCTATTTTTATTAATTTATATTTACTACTTGTACTACCATAGGTGTTGCTTGCGAGATGACGTTAGATAGGAACGTGTGGCAGAAGAAGAGATGCTGCGCCTACCCCAAATAATAATTGGGATAAGGGCAGGGGAATGATGATGATGACTATCCTATACTTAGTTTTTAAACATTGCTTTACATTCCTTGATAACTAAAGGATTCTGAAAAAAGTTTTTATTGATCACACCGTAAATGTTTTTGTGAAGTATCGTCGGCAAGAAATAAAATAAATTACGGTCTTCTTATCGTCCTGATACACTTCACGAAAAAGTTTAAGGAAAAAACATTGTGCGTTATTACATTATCCTTAGTTTATTTTTAAAAGTACGACTTGATTCTGGATAACTCCGAAAAAGAACAGGTTATTCATAGTATTTCTGCGGAATACAAGCTCAATTCAAAATATAAAAGGTAATTATCCCTTATTATCTTCTTTGCCTGTTTCATGTTACACTGACTACTGAATGCCATATATTGTATGGACATCAACAAAACACACCCATTTTCATCCAGATGATATTTAGCCTCATTTACGGGGAATCACATCTAGCATAGAGAATCTGTTTTTTATCTTCAAATCGATTAATCTTTACTAATCTATCACATTTCAACATAAATATCGGGGCTTTCGGCTCACTACTGAATTTCGGGCACCGACAAATTACAAAACATTGCGCAAGAGTGCAATTTCTTTTACAATCGATATATTCTGTATACATAACACTTAGTAAACCTAACAAATTTCTTAGCTTGATTAGGTTTGTTTGCTTTAGCACACGAAATACACACGATTCAAACACTAATATCTGTTCGGCACACGGTGCGTTGCGTCTGCGCCGCCGGGCGCCGGTCAGCGTCACATAAAATGATGGCCCTGGACGTCGGGTGCAAATATCAATAGGGTATAAAAAATAAACAAATGAAGGATATGCAATTACAAGTGACCGGTAATAAAATTAGTACGTTACAAATTAAGCCAATTGTGTTACGAAATTTAATTTCCCACATAACATTAAAATTTAAGCTATCAAAACTATTTCATCTAGTTCTCCACTGCTACAATAAAACGAGATACCTACTAAATATAGCAAGTTATTACTCATTATAACCAATAAACAAAATTAACTTCCATTTAAGCTTAATTGAAATTAAATATCGAGGAAAACCACTAAATATAAATTGGTGTTATGTCTGCATATGAATAATAAGTCAATGAATTTAATAAACACTTACGTAAAAGGACTTAATTGCATACAGATTATGGAATTACGACGATATTTTCAAGTTTTGTAGCTAGTATTGAAATTAACAACAGTCGTGTCTCACCGTACTATTCTTAACGTTCAGATAAAAGTCTCTCTTAAGTAAAACCGTAAAATAAAATGAAGAGCCAAGTCAATATTCAAGAAGGTTGTGAATAGGGCAGGCTTCAAGCAAGTTTGCTGTCAAAATGTGAAAACTTTATTCCCTAATATCAGTTTGATTTTCGTGAAAGTCCTCACCATAACCAACACCCATTTTTCCGGGGTGTAACGCTAATGACTTAAACTCAGGCCGAGGGCATGGCATGGGGACATTTCGCACTCCCTCTGACTAAAAACACCGCGGGCCTCTTCTACTACCTAAGTCAGCGTCACGGGATCGCTCGTGCATGCTCTGTGTAACCATAACCAGCACCCAGCCGCCTACTTTCCAACCAATAGTTTAGTGTAGAAACGACTCCTTCTAATCATAATTTATGCCCTGAGACCAGTGACCAATATTTATGCTAAATAAATATTGGTCACTGGTCTCAGGGCGATAAATTACCCTCGCAAATCCCAAGTAATCTAATCTCGATATTATCAGTTTTAGTTTAGTCAGGGTGATATCTAACACCAGTAACAATAGATATGTATCAGAAGTTATATACGATAGGAATAGAACAAGATACATGATAGATAATAGGAATTTATTTTAGCAATTATTTAATGGTTACGTTTTGCGTTTCAAAAACTGTTTAAAATTGCGGCTGTAATGTTACCTTTTCGATGCCATGTGTAATGTTAGCTTAGTGTAAAGCTTTAGAACGTAAAGGCCGTCAAAGGTACAGGTGTATATTTCGTTAGAGTAGTCATCAATTCAACGTGGTGAGGAAAACAGATAATGCCACTTCCCTATTGGATAACGCTGTTAAACCATCAGTAACTCTTCAGGAAACAATACACCACGGCAGAACTCGTCTCTTAACTGTAGGTACAATAATTTGACAGGTGTCAAATTTGACAAGTAACCTTGCCACCGTACTACGCGTAAAATCAACACGTTTGCCGACACGGCAGTGACTGGCCCTGTTATGAGTAATCTTGATAAATATGATAGAAACAGATAAATAAATGACAATCATGACAGTATATGGGCGTGAAGTTCAAAAGCCCGTTCGATTGACTGTAGCACACAATGAATGCTGAAATGTATTGTAGATAGCTGATTTGTTTTTGCATTCTAGCAGGGAACCTTTGGCCATAGTAATAGCACATAATGCAAAAAAAGCCTAATCAGTAAGCCAGAAAGTTATCTAATCTTTCCTTTTGTAGTCATGGTTAAGAACACATCTACCTATCCTCATCTTGGGGATGTGAAGTGAATACAATTGAGTATCCCAGAGACGCCAATGAATTTGAATAGGGGAAAAGAAAGAGCTGAGCTCTAAAAAGATAAGGCATGGAGTAGGGACTTGTGACCAGACCTCCATATGGGAAGCGGCCTTTAATGGGGATGTGGATGGCAAACGATGTGAAATTAACTTATTCTCACACAAGCCACTGACTCTTACTCCCAGGCGAAGATGGCGAGAGGACCTGGATTCATTCTTACCTAACTGGTCACTCGTGGCTCTTGAGAGAGACAAGTGGAAGAAGAGTAGGGAGGTCTTCGCCCAGCAGTGGGATATCTCAGGCTTATATGATGATGATAATAAAGCTATTGACTTAGCGACCGACGAAATTAACGACCCAGGACCAACCACCGTCAAAGTGCAGATTTTTGAATGAGACGACGCTCTACGTAGCACATAACTTCATCTCGCTTCCACAACTCTACCCATCTCAAGACGCGGTTATAAATCGCCTGTTTGATATCTTCAATGTTATGTAATATAATACTGTATTTCCCTTCACAATAACTTCTTTTCATGTTTACCAAAGGTGTAAAATAGTTGGTGATAATATCACAATCATTCCTCGCGGCCATAAACAACAATATTATTCTACTTTATGTTTATTTTCCACTTCAAAAACAATGAATCGATTGCATTATGAAATGTGTAAGAGAAATGGAAGATATAACTGATTAAATAGTGATTTATAATTATAATTGCAGGGTTATTTATTACGAAGTGATGTAATCGGGGATTCACATTAAATATTAATAGTAATACATGTTAATGATTTCTGAGATATTTATCAAACAAACCTATTTCACTTCATGTGTGTGTTTTGAAACCGTTTAAAGCAGTTTGAAGTCCCTTAATCTATTAATCTAGTTAAGAAAGTTCCACACTGCAAAGAATACCTAACTACTTACTACCTAAGAAAATTATTTTTTTCACCAAACGTAACTTCAAAGTGTGACAAATATTTCAAATAAGGTAAAGACAATATGTTTAGTTAACCAACAGTTACTAGAAAGACTCTACAATCTTTCCTAGTTCATTTTGTTCAACAACAAAATGAAATAGCTTAAAATGATGTTATCAAATCTCGAACTCTAAATTTGTGCTAGTAATGCTATAGAAAGCACGCATGATAGTTACTAGTACAAGTACTTTTTAATGGTGTTATTAAACTACAGGAAACATTCCTGTCCAAAATCCATTCTATGGACGGGACTATACCTCTAATATAATACGCTTGACTAGCTATTCTATAAATACGATAGCTTACCTTTCTTAAGATTTAAGTGATGTTATTGACATTTCGTACCTTAATATCACTAAAACCTTTCAATAAACATTCATTTTGTAAACGCCTGACAACTATTCTTTGAATGCTTTCAGCGATGAAATAGCTTTTAAGTGAGTTACAATATTGGTAGCGAGCCATCAACAAGCGTAGTATAATACAGGCCAGTTATGGGGCTTGTCAAATTAAAAAAATACTTATAATGACGACTAACAATATTCTTATCTACCGATAGTAATACTATGTTTACACTATTCCTCGTTGCTTCCTAATCTATTTAAAAACAAATGACTCGTGATTTTACCGAGAATATAGAGTTATTACTATGAAGAAAAACAGTGTTGTTTTCCCATGAACCATTGTATGGAATGGATGCAGTAAATCACCGGTAAATACGTAAATCATATAACCGTATTCAAACGTAAATAATAATTGTAACTATTGTTAGGCGAATTTTCAATTTTCCTCTCATTTAACAAATGAGTAATGAGAAAAGACTAGACTATTGTTACATAATATTACTAGAAATAGGTAAATCCAAGGGAAAAGTTTGATTTATTTAACATAGGTATGGATTTTTTTTATTAATACTTCTTTAGCTAAAAGAAATATGCCAAAATGCTTTCCAGGACGGTTAGCTTCTTAGAAGAAACATGGTAATTTGTTGTAATGATAATTTATATCAAAATAATGCAAATTTATCGAAATAAAAAAGATATAAAAATCAGTGTAAACTGCCAGCATTTTTTTAATGCACAGTTTTATTACGTCTCCATTTTTAATGACTTTTTATCAGTAATTTGTATAAACAATTACTCATTTTATTTTATTGCGTATATTTACATAAATTAACGCCGTAAATGGGTATAATCCGCTCGGCGATAGGTGTTCAATTAAATCAATTTCGCGTTATCAGGGGCGCCCGCGCACTGGCGGTGCACACCTCCTTGCGTCACAGTGGTGGGGATACGATTTCGTCGACTTATACTCTCGACGCGCGCTCGCGCCGGTCAAACGATCAGTGAACGTTGAGCGTGATATTTTGTTCTGAAAAAATGTGTAATATGTGTACCCGTGATGTGATTGATGCGGCTCCGGTGGCGCCGGCGCCGGTGCTGAAGCCGTCGCGGACGCTGGAGCGCATGAAGAAGAAGCACAACATCGTCACGGACCCGCACAGCATGGAGAAGCAGCGGGAGGTGGAGTACCAGCCCGACCTGCTCGCTGTCTCCACTAAATACTCCAAGGTCGCCTACGACCTCTTCAAGCAGGGCCTGGTCCGCCTGCAGGAGACGAAGGCATACGTGTAAGTACGCTTTCTTTTTCCGCGTTGATGTTATGTACAAATTTCTAGTTTAAACAACTTTTTCGTAAGTAAAAGTGTAAATACTCCTGTCTACGCTGCACTGGACTACTGTTGCTAAAGATTCCTCTGGATGTTATTTGACGGCGTCTGAAAATGGTTACGTGTAGTTTTCGATTGTCGTGTCTTACGTGCGATAGCGAGTGTCGATACAATTTCCCGAGCGTGTAACATATTTTTTTCGTTCTTCCGAATTGGTACCAAATACTTAGCCACACATGTTCGAAACTTTGTTTTTCAAATTGTGTATGATGGAACTTTCAATACCAACATGGATGGAACATCATTCATTCGAAATATTAATTGAACATCTAGTTTTGACCGGATTTTAAAACAATTGAAAGGCGTATTTAAACAATACATTTTCACGACCACGATCGTTACATACGTAGGTACGTGTTAACGATAGATAAAGCTGTCACTCTTAGGAAAGCAACGACACTATCTGCGACACTTGATACAAAGGATTTCAGATCTGTCTCAATTTGATAGATAACTTCAGATGAATGGTAAACCCTTTGTCGTCTAAGCTGTGGGCTGCTGCTTAGTAACAAATGAATTTAATACTATTTCGGTATACATAACCACGTTTAGGCCATGAAAAAGAAAGACAATACTTCCCTAAAATGAAAATCTCCTTAAACTCTCCTTTACAGAACTCTTTACTTAGACATCAATAAATTTTTATAACAAATCTATTAGTAAAATATTTTTAACTCGTAATACCCAGTAATCTTAAATTCTTCACAAAAGCCCCCGAAGCTAGAAAAATAACACTAGTATGATTTACTATCGTAGTTTCGTATCGAATTGTAGCGATTAGTATCCAGCCATAAATAATCGGAATATAATACACATTATCAATATTCACGTGCTGCCTATGAATACAATAAAAAAGTACCGCAGCGCATCTAATAAATAAATGTTGAAACTTGTTGATAAAAAAAAAAAAAAAGATTCGAAATTCAGATGTTTTCAAAAAATAGAAATGAGATTCTAACCTTCTTGGTGCTCATAAGTTATCGTTTAATAAATGGAACATTTGGTTTTAAAAAGAAATTACATTTCAAGGATTATTTATTTTGTACATTTTTTCGGATTAAATAAAAAAATGTTAAAGGAGCGAAAACTAAGACAAAAATCTTCCTTTTTCGTAAATCCTCTAGACATTATCTCAGTTTCCAGTGCGTATTTGTCACGATACAGATCGATGTTTCAGATGACACGTACAATGATAAATTGCTGATAAAATTAAACTAACGTCAGCCCTCGTTATCAAGGATATTTTTGTCTCTTTAAATATCAATGTTCCAAGAACTTGTCTAAAAAGTTTTAGCTACAGTAAAAACGATTTGCCAAATAATTGAAATATTTCGCCTATGCTTTTTCTCTTAGTTTATATAAGCTCAGTACTATATGTATATGGATCTCTATAAAAAACCTTCATACATTTAACTGTTGTTCATTTTTGAAATTTTTATTGTTCTAGCAATTTAGATACTTCAATGCAATTTGCTCTGACGTCTGCATTTTATCAAACATTCAATTCAGTTCAGAAAATTAAATTTCAATTTTACCTGCTTCGACTAATGCTTCGTATTTCAAACGTGTATTTTTCTGAACTGTTACAACTGGCCCGTATTCTTCAAAAGCTAAGCCAAGAGCATCCTTTTTTTAAAAAAAAACAATGTGATTGCCAAATAGTAATCATATTAAGTTGATCTAAGCCTTTAAAGCGAACTACAAAGTCAAATTATTAGTTATTTATAAACTCGGAACCTTAAATAATTGGTGCTGGAACGGATCTAGATATCTGTCCGAGGCCGTGTCTGTCTGTATGTCACGGATATTTACAAGTAGTAGCCATTCTATTAGAAAGCTAACGAAATAGATAAATACAATGTTGTAAGTATAAAAGTATTTCGTTGCGACATTGTGATGACATGCTGTCATGTGTATTGCAAGGGTAATGGATAGACGCAGATAATAAGCACTTTTGTTTTATTTTATTTTTTTTGTATATTTTAATCACCAGTTCTAAATCTAAAGTGGTTAATTTGATGGTTTCTTTTTCTATGACATTTTAAGGTTGGTAGCATTGTGACGTTGCGTAACTTATTCAAATTGCTTTTAAGGATAAAATACACAGGGATTTTCATAGTGGGGATAAATTTATAGGTAATTATTATACAACAATATAGGAAACTAAGGGAACATCTATTGTCTACATAATTCAAATGAATAAATTTATCTAAACAATAAATAAATACAGGCATTGTAATAACATAATATGGAGGCAATTAGTTTATACGGCCTTCAACTTCATTAGCGATTTAAAAATAAAATGGCGACAAATTGGCCATTCATTTTATAAATAGCTAAAAGATAAGCGAACATTGTAAAACAATACCTAGGAAATTATGTTGTATGTACGTAATGGAAAATATTACAACTGAAAATGTAATGGAAAATATTAGAACTTAAAATTAGAAACAAAAGAGAAATAGAGTAGGTATACCATTTATCAGAAACTAATTAACTTCCATAACTGTATTAATTTCGAATTCAATTTGAATGGACTTATTGTTTTTCTTTTTCTATTTACTGATCAAAATACTATTTTGTTATCGATCAATCACGTAAAACTCCTAATATAACATCAAATAAGAAAACTATGAACACGCAATTTCCCGTTCTTTATGTACAAGCTTAGATAAGCGATCAATTTCAAGTTTAAACAATAAATTTAAAAATATTAAGGTTAGGATTCTTTAAAACCTTGTACAAATTATATAGGCATGCTGTTAACTGATGCAACAGCTAAAGGAGTTTGTTCTTTACTTACAATAGGCTGTTAAACAATTTATTGGTAAGTGCTATCGAGGGCATATAAATTCTAGTCAATTTATTAATACATGTTTTATGTGGGTCAGCAGTTAATGCATCATATTGTCATGTCATACATTGTCTTCTTGGTACATTCTAGAAAGATTCTTGCGCCGTTTCTTCTTCCGTAGCGAAAGCACAGAAAGTGATGAAGGGTGGGCGATGGGGTGCTGTCTATAATAAATTTGACGTTCGAAAAGTGGTACATTGTAGCCAAATTTGAATAAATGACTTTTTATATTGATTTTGCTAAGATTTGCTTACTAAGATTCTAAATGTTGGTAACCGTATTGATCACCACAGATTATTGTTATTCAGTTTCCTCATTCTCTTATCTTATTTACAAAGTTTATTGAAACCCATGAAAAACAACCTTTGTTTTTCACAAATCAAACACTTAAATAGATAATGTCTTGTCACAGATAATCAAATAAACAGGTGTAACTAAATGACAAATATTTTCGAAATTACGGTTATATAGCTAACTGTAGATGCTTATAACTAGGTAAGCAAATATTGTAATGCAATGCATAGGGAAATATGTGACGTTCCTATATTTATACAATACACGGAAGCTACATTTACAATGCTATTGGCAAACAAGGATTAAGGAAGCAACCTTCTTGAAAGCAAATTGACAGATGACGACTTTTGCACACAAATACTTCTTTAATTCAAAGGTATAAACAACCATCGCACAAGTCAACCGCGTCTTTGCAACGAGGAAAAAATAGTAAAAATAAGTTCAAAAATTATAATAGTTTTATCCATTCAGTAGTTTTCCCGTAAATATAGACAAACTCATAATCCGATTTAATATTTTATTAATCAGTGAACTGACAGAAAAAAAAAATATCAACAATTTATTTTTATGAAATGTCGTAACATGTCTTACACTGATTAAACATGTAACAACTTTATTTTTAAATGGATATGACAGTTAAACAAAGTCACTATGAATTGGCTATCAGTTGCCAATCAGAGATACGTGATTGATGATGATGATGATGATGATGATGATGACATAGTAACTGTACTTCAATGTACCTAACCAACAATATCTACATGTCACTGATAAAAACGCGTTTTATAAACAACTGCCAAGACAAACAGTACCCAAATATTATCTAGTTAAACTACTGAACTAGTTTTTTTGTTACAAAAAACCTATAAACGTGTTTTCATTTCACTGTTTTTCGGAACTAGCGTTCGCGTTGTGGTGAAAATTGTAACAATTTTACCAGTTTATTAGGTCATTGACTTTTCTTTGAGACGTTATTATAGTTCTTGGAAATTTATGACGTCACATATTATATCTGCAATAAGGTGACCTGGAGACCCATAAATTAGAACAATCATGCATTAAAGAGGTTTTATTCAGAAGGGTTTAATTTCGGTATAATTTACTTTCAATCAAGAACATTCAGACAATCAAATATCATCAAGTCTGAAATGTTAAAGCAATGCATTATCGGCTTTATTCTCGTTACCATATCTTATAGCAACAAGCAATACTGATTAATTTAATAGCAGAGAGAGAGAACGAGACAGCGCGCTACACGATGTAGAGCGACGTCTCGCTCGCACAACTGCAATAATATAACTTTCAGAGGTGATGGTAGACAGTCAGGTCTCAAAACAACGCACTGAAAACGTGTCGACAGGCACGTAACACTGTCCACAGCTCTGTTTATAACCCTTGTCATCATGTTATTGTACTCTGCAAACTTAACCTGAAAGAACTACAATCAAAAAACACCTCTGTGACCTTTGCATAAGACTTAAGTGGAATGTATTGTTGATTTGGTATTCGCTATTGAATAGGGGCTCGTGCCTTCAGTTCTCACGGTACTAACAATAGGAAATAGAATAATAGAGTATTTTCAGGCGTCGATCGATCACTACGCGTGACTTAAACGAGATGTTAGGTACATAAACCACTTAAATTATACCGCATAATAACAATCTTCAATTAAATTGTATAAAAAGGAAGTCAGACTTCAAAAACACAATTATTAAAAATACAGGAAGTTTAAAAAATAAACATTCTAAAATAAAGTTCAAACGTTTTAAAGAATTCTATTTTTAAAATGATTGACATAAAGTGTCAACTTGTAGCTGGCATTAGTGCAAAATAAATGGAACCATGAAAATTGGGCGACAGACAGAATGGGTGAGCAAGCCATAACCGACTTTATTAGGCTTTAAATAGGATCCATATTAGCTTAGCATGATCTATGAGCGCGTATAGGTAATGGTCATTGCACTAATAAAGTAAATATTATTTTATTATGTCAAAGGTAACGTCACAAGGTGATGTAACTTGTTAGTACTACTGCATACGGACTTAAATGATTCAGCAGAACGTTAATCAGGCTTTGTCTATGGCTCTTTTTGTCATAGAAAATCGATTTTAGTGTAGAATCCTACCATAAACGCAAAAATTGGTTAGTGGTGGTGGATGGTGAATGTTTGTTACCCTTTCACAGTCAAACGTCTGGTTTAATTTAAATGAAATTTGGTATGGAGTTAGCCAGGACCCTTGATTAACACATAAGCTACTTTTTAACCGACTGTGTTAGAATGGTTAGTGTTTTTGCAGCTGTAACCGACATTCGCGCGATCGAAGTCGCGGGCATCAGCTAAATAGTCTCTAGTAATTTTGTCAACGTCATTATTTACTTATTTAGTCTAGGTTTTAATTCTTATTTTTCACAGGTATTCACACGTCACTTTCATTTTGCAACACGTTATAAATTTTAACGATAAATATTTCACAATATTTTCTTTTTATTGCAATCTATTTACTTATCACATGACAGATGTTTACTTCAAGTTGATCTTTAGAGATACGATAAGACAAAAAGTGGCACTTTTTTTAAGATTTATTGCATAACTAATATTAATTTATTGACAGTGATAGAAACTTATCGATGACTTTAATCTGAGTAATTGATTAATATTGTCTTTATATTGATTGTCGATAAAATGTTTTAAATTGCTTAATGTTTGTCTGTCGATAATGTTATCAATGCAGGTTAGGACGTCCTTCTTTTTTTTTATTAAAGTTATGCGACCTTTTTATTGATACTTACCGAAAAAAAAAACCTGTAAGTTCTGAATTTTTGTAATAAGTCTCATAACTCCCTGACAAATATTTTGTTTCATATAAAATACGTAAAACTTTAACGCACTCCTTATGAAAATAAGCTTAAAGCCATATCTCACAACAAACCAGTTAACGTAAATATTATTCGCAACGGTACCTATAGATAAACAAAAATAAGTCTAGTGGAAATATTGCGGAGGAAAATATTAATCTAACGTAATCTGAACCAGGTTTAAAGACGAGTGCGATAACCGAATGCGGATGAGGAAAAATATTCCAATGATGAAACAAATGACAACTATAATCGTATAAGATTCTGAAATAACTTCCTACTTTCCTAGGGCATATCGTAATTAACGAATGTGTTTACAATATCTAAGATAACAACATTTCCTGGACAACAAAGAGTAGTAGACAATGCCTGACTAAAGCATATTTTAAACTTTAATAAAAATCCACAGCAATCTATACATTAAAATTCAATCTTTCCATCACATTGTTCTAGAAAACAAAAATATCGTGATCGTAGCACTTTTTGCATCGATTCGCAATAGTTTTTGCTTCACGAATTATGCTAAAGGCTTATCAAGTATTGTGGTACGACCTCAGAATCAAAGTCAGCATGGAGGTTGTCTACCAACTCTAATTTGTGATGCTGCGCTAATCTCATAAGTAATATTTGCAAATGGCCTTACAATGAGGTTGTATTGCACCATATATCGTTACTGTCTGATTTTGTATTGATTGGAAAATAACGAGGATGGTTGCTAGGGGCCTCTAAGGTATTTGCCTCGTCATGTGCTTCCTCGTAAGTTGAAGTACGCTGTCGTTCGTAGGATTTATCGATAACAACTGTAATAAGTACTTTAATTAACTAAATTACGATCCAATCGACCAGACAACAAGTTTTCAATACAATACATGTTTTATATTGGCAAAATAATTGATCAATTATGAAGATGCAGACGATCAATGATGAATTTAGTATCAAAGTAATAATTTTCATAAGAGCCTTTCAATATATTTGTGAATTATACTGTCACCCAATACCATCTTGCCTGACAACTTCTGTGGCAAAACGCTGAAACAATATGTACACGCATACCGTGAATGATTGGACTCTTATCACAAACATTTATTAGAAAAGGAAATACACATATTTTGTCGTGTTCTATAGGAAAACAAAATGTAGGAAATAATTTAATCGAACACTACAAAACATTTTAAATCGAACTGTTTGGAAGAAAACAAAGCTTTTGCAAAACCAAGGAATCCAATTTTTCAAATTTTAATGTACAAAGTACATAAACAAAATTGAATACAGTGCAGTAATAAAGTTCTAAAACATTTATTATTAACACATTATAAACCCACTAAACTATCAATTTTACACGTGCCAGTAATAACACCAAGACAGTCTAAATACGTAAAAACAAGACTTTTGACATTTGTGGCAGAATGCGTTTTCCTTTGCCTGAAATAACAGCAAGAATATTATAATCAATCAATGAGCGTCTTATAAAGTTTAATACAAATATGAAACAATCAGTCATTGTCTTTACTCTAAATCTCTTAGCGATAATAATCGAAATCTATTTATTGACTTCACAACCAACTAAAGTAACACTAGTATTTTTATACTTCAAATATTGACAGGAAAATGTACTTTCACTGTTAATATTGAAATGTCTGAAGGACAAATGACGAAATGATTTTATCTTTAAGATAATTCTATAAATACTTGTAAGTGGATATATCTACTGAGATTGCATATAAACTTGGCAACAGTCGCCAAAGTTCACTCACACTATTGTTTATCAATGCAACAGATCTATATTACCTACTTTTATTTTCAATATATGTATAACTCGTTGCGATTTAATTACTAAAATTAAATTGGTTGTCTACTTTTCATTTTACTTTAGTAAAACTGCGGTAAAATAACGTGAAACTATTTGCATTGGCCAAGAATATAAAACGAGATGGATCATTGAAGAAATAATTTTTGTAATAAAATATATGTTTGAAGCTAAAAATTAGGTCATTTTCACACGGTACTACTGAACGACGTAGATACCTAAACTATATTTTAAAACATTTGAACTTATTCCATGCGTTTAAAGAGATTAAAATATGTATTAGAACCTTGAAACGTCTTAAACATGCAACGAGCAGAGCAAAACCTCATTTCACCTTGTAGTACTAATTATATTCTAATCAGAGTCAATCACAGCCATCATTAATTATTACTATTTGTTCAGAGTGTTTGTAAAAAGTTTACCCTTCTCCCAAGACCAGCCTTCGTATATTTTAAATGAGAATCATCAATTAAAAACCTTTATGAGTCTTAACTGTACAAATAAGCCTATTAAAAATTATAGGTATATTAATTTTATTACAAAAGAGGTCGGTGCTGCAAAAACGCAGTATCTGCCAATTAAATCAGGTAACAGACAATTATTAAACATGGACTATTTATTAAAATACCCATAACAGAGAAATAGTTTTTTCATAAATAAACTGGAATCATTGAAAACTTATCGTGAGAAACGACTTACAGTTAATTAACGATGGTCTAAGTTTCAAGTTCATAATTTCTACTATCTATTTTGCTTTTTTTTTAATCTACACAGGACACTGAATTGATAATTATTTTATCGTAAACAACCGGATATACTATCGGACGTAATCGAGAGAGCATAAAAAAAAACAAGATAAAAAAATAAACACAAATAAATACGTTTTAAAAATAGAACTAATCACGTGCATTTTTAAAATTCTAAACCGGACCATAGATAAAGTAGACGTCCTTTTGCATAACGTTCTTAAAGCAGATAGCAACAGAATTTTTCACATATTTTCTTAGATGAAACCTCCTTGAATCGCTAAACATACGCAATGTAATTTAGCGATAATAGCTCATACATATTAATGTAATGTAATTGGTAATCGTTTAATATTTGAATGCGAAATGCTTCTGAACGGAACTACTGCCCACTCACGGTAGTTGGCACAAGAATACGTTGCATATGTATATTTTGTGACTAGGTATATTTATTTGTATTGTTTCAGGGATGTGCGTATTTTCAACAGAAAATTACGTAAATGTTTAAATAATAATAAACATAATTTACGGCTAAACATGAATGTCTACGAGTAATATAAGATACGGACGAATTTCGACGCCAGTAGGTAATAATTAAACCTACGTAAAATAGACGAAAACTAACCACAACAAGATAGAACTCGATAAAGCAATTTTACCAATTTTTCACACGATTTTTTTGTTTTGAAACATTAATTATCGAACTACAGCACGTTTCAAACAACCCAGTGAATTACCGATTTAAACAATATAACTGTTTGATAACACGGTTCGCACCTGAGACGTGGAGTCTAGTCGAGCGGGGACTGTACCTGCACTACCTGCCAAGGACATTACAGTCATCGAAACAGATGGTACTGAAATTGAAGAAAAAAAACTGAAAATCGTCGTCCCGTGAAGGAATGTAAAAGCATTACAAACAGTTGACTACCAATATGATGCTTCCTTGGCTAGAGGCGTAAATTCATGTCTCGCCAACAAAGACCGGTGAAGCAGACGTATAACCTCCCTCGAGGTTACGCTGTGGCAGTCCACTTCCAAAAAAAAAAAACAATATGATGCTGTCAAGAAATAATGAAATCTAAAAAAAAAGAAAAAATAGTCCTTGTTCTCAAAGTCTCCAAAAGTACTTCAAAAGTCCATGACAAATGATTTCTTGCACAATCGGAATAAATGAAAGATATTAAGCATTACACGCGAAGGTATCTAATAGCTACCATGATGCATTACCATTTACTATTCAATTATTCAAAGAGTCTGCACGCAGCTCTCGAGTTGTTTATGACCGCCTTAAATCATTCTTCGTTAATTTGAAACAGTGGTAACGAGTATACCATGATAAATGGTTAGGACAATGGTATTAACGAAGCCCATTCTCTGATATCGTGTTGATAAATCGGTACATTGTGATCTTTATATTTGTGGTCCTTCTGTCTAAATTCATCATTTGTTGAATATAAACCACAGTTGAGTGCAAAACAAAATTTGGGGAAAAAGTCAAATTCTCGTCTTCAGCGTACCTACTGCAGTAGACATTACCGAAAACAAAAAGATTAGTAGAACAGATTATTAATTAATTATCATAGTATTTAAAGGTGCGACTAAAATTAGTGCATCGAATACACATACTCAACCTCGTGCTTTCGGATTATAAGGTAATCCAAACTATAAAGATAACGATATCTACCGATACTAATCGAGACGTATCGATAAGGAATAACGTCGTTACCTTTGCCTATCTATAACGAGATAAAACAACTAACCACATGTGAAGCCATGTGAGACAATCGCGTCGTTCGAAAGTTCGTCGACATAATACTTGTAAATCGATTACGCATTTTACTGATTTACCAGATAAATCGATTAAAATATTTTTAGTAATCTATGAAATCGATTGGACATGTCTGCGTGATTCATTAAGGATGTACGTCAGCGCCTATCGGCAATCAAAAATATTTTGAATGCGGAAAAAGGTTGAGTAAACAGATTATGTACACAAATAGACTGTCTGAAGTTCAGTCCAAAGGTTTTGACGAGTAACTAATATCAAACTTGTGAAGTTTTCCATTGTTTTAGCTAATACCTAGGTTGTTCAGACTTGTCGGCCGGACTACTTTGTTTTTACGTAGGAACAGCCGTAAAATACTGTAACAAGAAGCTAGCTCATAAATTCCAACAGAATACAATCCTTATAATTGTATGGAATTGCAATAGTAAGCAGTTTCACACCATTTAATCCAAACAACAGCAAGTTTTCATTAAATTAATTGTTTCCCCTTTCCTAACAAATCACAGTTGCCACCCAAATGTTGCACATTATAAAAAATAGCGAATTCGGAATCGGTCAATATTTATCGTTGGTCAAAACGAACAAAACCTCCTTAACCTTCATTGCAGGAACATCAAAGGCATTTGGTTAGCGGAACTCCTATCAAAAATTTCATTGTACAATTACGATGACACGATAGATCACAACAATATATCGATAATCGATAATGTTAATCAGGCGGCAACCACGGGAACAGTCACGTTGCAACTAGCGTGCGTACAAACAAACCGATTTCGTTTACACCTACTAGTAAATGATAAGATTGTAGAGGATTTATTGCATCTCCATTTATTGATTGACATGCTAAGAATAGACACCGATTGTCAATTGTTTGTCTTCTTTAAATGGTCCTCCAATGCAGCTGCAAAGGAATTGTTTATACAGCCATTTCGTGGAGCCATGATTAGTAATAATCCGCTGTCAATATATGTATGCGTAAAGGACAGTTTTCAAATTAGTTTTGATCATAATTGAGGTTTTTTAATCCTTCTTTATCACGGAGAATCCCCTTATCTTGTTCTAACTGCAGCTGTGCTACCCGTGATTTGGAAAACCTTTCATCTTCCTTCATTATCAATGGTTAGTCACTACCGTTTAACACCTGGTATTACTATATTGATAAAAACTGAGTCACCGTTCAGGGTTTTCTGGATAAGCATTCAAAAGCCTTCAAATTACTTTAAATTATCTTTTATGCGTCAGAGTGAGGTCAACTATCCCTGTCACACGCAAACCACTTTATATTTTGAGTACAAAGAGGTGACGGTCAAAATGATACATCAAATACATTGTAGCAAATTGTTAGGCATCCCTGACACGGCTAGTACAATTTAAACGAGGTCGCATTTAGCAGCAATGTACAGAAGATACGAGAACAAGCGGCGACCAACGCAATTATTTTAAGATACTCATTTTATTTTCAAACTCCGTACTGGATATTTAAGTTCTCGTCAAATCATTTTATAAGCGTGCCGCATCGTTTATATAATTTGACCTCACAGTTTATTTGGCATATTAAATCCAATCGGTCGTTCTTTTTTTGAAGTGGAATTCTGAATCATTGCACTCATAAATTGGCGCGAAACTTTCCTGTCAGCGTGATAGGCGATAGCTGCTTTTACTAATCACATTTCTACTGATTTAAAATGTTGAGGCAATTTTTTGAAATTGTAACATGATTTTAAAACCTTGCATATATTTTAGCTTGTATATTAATTAATGCATCTTCTGGTGTGGTCACATTCTTAGTATTCAATGAAGCTGTAAATCCCAAAGGTATTTACAAAAAGTACATTCATCAAGGCATTCAGAATCTGATATCGTACGCCATAAGAAACGTGCATTCACAATCACATACATTATCGAAAAAAAATAAAGTAATAATTTGCAATTTACGCAACTCGTGATTACAGGCCGGTACATTCAATACGAGTTATTTTTATCAGGAACGCATTTTCTCTGTAGGCTGTATAAGAACTCGTCTTTTCCGATATTTTAAGAGTTGTCGGTGACAGAAAGGCGGCGCCATTTCTGCGCATAAGCCGCATTCATTGACTTGCGTGTCTTACGTTTCATTGCACGATTAATTTAAGTAATCTCAAATTAAAATAACACGAGCAATGAAGTTATAATACAACTACTATACTTGTCTTATCAGGAAAACTGAAAACTACAAGGTGGTAATATCGATAAACAAGAAAGGAAATTTCCCAGTAAATTGGCATGTCTATCGCCCCATTGGTTCTCCTAACAAAATAATAACACTGAAATGTGTCCGAGCGCATTCCGCGCATAAATTAAAGTCTCATTGCTCAGATATTTATAGCTTTTTAACGCGATCGGAAATGTGTATAGTTACTTACTAATTATCTGGCGTTTCATAACGCTGTGTGTGTTAAAAACATCACTCTGATGTCGTACTAAATGAGTTATTAGCTGTAATTACTAGTTGTAATCGCTAATGTATAGTCAATTGACTGAAACGCTACTTTGTATTAATGCAAGTAGGTTCCGATAATAGTGCAGCTAACACTGGTTAAGAACGCACCAGTGTGTGACAGATCACACAGACTCAGTTACGATGATGGACTAGCGCACGCGACTGACGTGACGGCCTATATTTTTTCATGGGTGTATCCGAACAGATTTAAATCGCATTCGAAAAATGAAATGTCGATTCTTTATGTCATTCGATTCTTGTTTCTTATTTTAAGTTTATGGCCCGCCTGGCGCGAAATAATGTGCACACAACTGTAGTCGTTTGTCAGTTACAATAAAGACTATAATTCTCTGCACTGTCAGTAATATTTCATATTTGCGTGTAATTAAAAATTGACAGGGGCGCCTTGTAAGACAATCCGTGTGAGGTCAGAAGGTTTTTTATGAAGTTGCTTCTGAGAGATCCGCTTACATTTTCCCTGTATTAAAATTCAAGTTACACCTGAAATAATGTACTATGGTGTTTTAAGAGCAGACAACAATTCTTACTGTTACTTATTTCAATTTGTTTAAGTGACAAACACGTGCCAGTTCTGCAAAATATAGAACCAGACGGCTAACACCGCAAATGTAGAATTTATCCACAATTGAATTTATTATCCTATTTTTCTAGTTTATTGTAAAAACATGAGTTATACTAACACTAATTATAACCTCAAAACAGGTGAATCACTTCTACAGTTAATGAATGACAACTAGTGACGTCACACAAGTGTCACTTCACTCTCGACTTTACATAATGACGCTGAAGTCAATACACGACGCTACTTCAATATTTGTATAGTTGTATGTCCACTTGATGGTGTGTGTCGCCTAGCAACAGGATGTTAAATGATATGTTTATCGGACATTAACCATAATTGGCTATCCAGTATTATATATGTGTATGATAGTGATCTCTCTAATTGGTTGGTTTATTTTTAGACTTAGCAACTAATTTCAAAGATAATTTGTGCGTACACATTACGCTCATATGATGAGTTCTTACGAAACTTTTCCAGAACTTGCGAATCAAGTAATGTGGCAACTTATTACCAAAGTTGACTTTCATTTAGCGCCTCTACTATTGCTCTAGTTAGTATAAATCTTGATCTACTGTATACTCTGATAAATCGTACTTTTTATCAATACGAATCAAATCGTGTTACTGACTTTCTGGGTTCGTGGATAGCACTACCACTTAAATTCTATTACATTGCATACAGACACAATTAAAAAATGTCACACAACGAACTACAAAAAAACGTCCATAAATATTTCCAGCCGAAGTGACCTTTAAAAGTCGCTCGACATCGCGAACGAGTTACGATTGTCTGCGTGACGTAGTGTCGACGTCAGCCGTGTCGCCGTAACAAGGTCATGTCGTGCAGACCGCGTTACTTGACCCGTCATCGTTAGGCCGACTGCGATTACTTTTGCCTAAAAAATGACATTAATATCAGCTGTTTTAATTTTAATTATTTTCTTATATTCCTATTAGGTATATTAATCAAGTTAATCGTGAGTGTTTAAGGGCGCTAGTTTCGTCTAGATTCGCAAATATTATAAAATGAGTCCTAATCTGCCAAATCTATAATGTCATACAAAATTGTATTTCTCGTCTTTCATGAGTGCGTCGATGTGTGTTCGATAGACAATTCGATCTAGTTTATATAATATATATCATTCAAACATTCCCGATAAACCATTTAAAAAGTCCACCAGACAAAGTCCAAAGTACTGCTATCTTCACACATCGTATACTTTGCTTTCGTTTTGCTCCAGTTTTTTCTTTACCTTTTTATCGATAATATCGTCAACCAGAACCGGATCAGCTTTACTGTACGCATAACAGTTACAATTATACTTACCCGTTTATCAAAGAATAATAAATAATCAATATCCACGAAATACAATCGTAAACAGTTTGTTTACGTAAACCAAGCTTACGGTCATGACGCATGTGTAAACGTCCATATATTATCATTTTACGATGAAAATATTATGTAGTTTACAATTTTGTATCAAAATAAACACTAGCCTTTACAACCATTCTTAGAATACTTTTTTTTTTCAAATGATACTCTATAAAAAACAGTGGTACAAACCAATAAATATTTAATTAACGCTGTCAAGTTGGCAACCACGTCCGGTGTAGCCAGAGCATAAAATACCTTTCATCTTGTGGTCAGCCTAGCGCCGGTAATTGATTAACCGGTAACTTCCAACAGGTGACACATCTATCATTACACATTTAATGGCTGTAGTTAGTTTATTAATAACTGTGTTTGTATATCTAGCTTTAATGCAATTAACATAACGCAATGATTCTTTGATGTAAAGAAACATTTTAATGACAACTTTTCTTAAGTTCATTTTACATCTTTATGACTAAATATTTAATAACACTAAAATACACAATTGTCAGTGCAAAAATTTCACAGACCTAGCTTGCCGAACAGTATTTTATAAATTTAATGGAAAGCCAATACTTAAATCTGGATCATTGTACAACTGTACCTAACTAAAGCCAAGAGATAAAGCACGAATAGATTTAATCGTTAACGGAACATTGTAAATACGTTTAAACGTTCAATACCCTTCTCTTTCTTTAATGCCTCGCTTTATAAATCAGACACTATCCAATTCCTTAATTCAGATTTACGGGTTTAACAATAAAATCTAAATAACTAAAAGCACATAGTCATTTATAGACAGTTTAAAAGCACTTGCAATAATGACTAGTACCTAGTACTTACAATGAAGAGCACAGGAGGACACTGTTTTATTTTTAATAACCATGTCTGCTTTGCTAAATATATTCTTAATGATACATCAATATTGATGTTGCAGCCCCTATTAAATACCATGAGTTCTGCATTTCTAGGCACTGTAAATAGACCTCTGAAATGATAACTCATCTATTTTAATAATACATTCAGTTCTTGTATTTATTTTCTGTAAGATATACCGTTACTATTGAACAATCTGCCAATAGAAATTCACCGTCGTGTGCCTAATTACAAATCGATTTTGAGTCATTGATACTTAATTATAACTTTTCTTATCTTATAAGAGCATTTTAGATCTGAAAAATAGGTAATCACGATAGTCTAATAAAAGCCGAATATAAAATAATTACGAATGCATAAATACATAAAATATGCACTCCTTTTCAGTTCATAATTCGTAAATATTCGTTCAGCTTAGCGTTTATCACAACATTAATTGATACATATCTATTTCCGCCAATATCTGAAAAGAAACAGGTCGCCGCAAAGTTGCCAAGCCAAATGATAAGATAATATTTTAGACGTAATCTGTGGAAATCCAGACTTTTATAAAATTGTTTTTTCCACGGATACACGTGTACTTAAAGAGATAATAAGTAGACAAATAATTATAATATCACTCAAATTTGCATTAACGTTTAGGTACTTTCTTTGAAACACAGAATCAATGTATCAATGTATTGTTGCTCCACGGCCATTAACTTCTCAATAAAGACTTAAGCTAACTGAGCAGTAAAAAACAAATTAAAAATTCATACGAGTGACTTGAATTTGTACTTTCCGATTCGGTCGTCGTCCGCATTCACAAGTTCAAGTTCAGAATTGCATTTCAAATCGATTTAATGTGAAACAAACAGTTGCATACAAAAAGCCATTTTGTTTTGAAAGATGGCCGACGCCAATTCGTTTTTCGAATATGTTATTTTTTCTTTTGTATGTTAAATGGCTTCACCGCAACTTTGTTTTCACTAGGTGGACCGTAATGTTATGTTAAATATTATTTTATTGTTGAATTGTTCTTCTTGCGATGAATTTTATGGTATTCTCACGTTTTACTACAAACTGTAAGGCACGGATATTCTAGAAAAAGCGATATAAAGAATATGTAAATTAGCTGATCTTATTCGGAGTCTAATCTCATAGCGATTTATTATATAACCAGGAAACCAGAATTGATCCGATTATATCAATAATTTTTACTTATCCCGCTTAATAAAAATGTCCGCATTAATATCGTTATAATTTTTATAATCTTAGAGAATCGTAACACTAAAATTATTATCTGCTAGATGCTTTGTCAATGTCCAGATAGAATATCAATGGTTACACTGCATTTATATTAAAGACGTAGACAACAAAGTGAAATGTATTTTCAGATTGCAAAATTTTAAGGAAAATCCTCCTTTTAATTAGGTGCCCACAGATTTTCTCCTAAACTTACCAACTTTTTTAATTATCTTTGTACTATAGATGTACAAGGAATCCGTATTCTTGTAAACAGGTATTGCATGACTTGTGTAACTGTCAACTGATAACCATCGATCGCACGCACTTACTCTTTGATCTTATCGCATCGGGCGTGATAATAACATAATTATTTCCAAACACAAATACGCACTGTTGTAACAAGCTCAGTGCAAAATAAGATCGCAAATAAAAAACGACTTTCACTGCTTGCCAATAAAATGTAAACTAGAAACACTCTTGGTTTAATTAGCTATTTCTAGCAATAGAAAGAAGAGAAATACTCTAAATTAATTTTAACTTTCGACAAATTAATTAACATGTTGTACATAACCAACTGCTCTGAATATCAACTGTCACTGACATTTCAATTTCGAATTGAGATTCAAAACAACCGGAACAAAAAAAAAATATTGAGCTATGGCTTGTCAACTTTTTACTAATCTGTCAAATGTGTTTTCGCGCCATAATTAATGTCACTCAAATACACCAGTGACTAACCTCGAATTAGCTTAATTTATTCGGATGACACTAGTCAATTGGCTTCATAGAAAGTAGAGGCGAGTAATTAAAATATACGCACGTGATTTGAGGCACGTCGGCAACCGTTATTGTGGAATCGATAAGAGATATTAGCAATACACGTCACTCAGACGAACTGATTAAGTTGCGTAAATAACGCCGTTGAGCGGGCAAATAATTGTGACATTTCTTTTATTTATGCCATATTTTTTACGGCACCTTTCATTGTTCATTTTCATGTATTGGGGAATTCGGTTTTTTTTATTCACTGTATAGAAAGTAATAAAATGTTAATAGGAATACAATTTAATTGTGAAACTATTTAAATTAAGTTCAATGCGATGTAAAACTGTATCATAATAAGAATCCCACTTTTTAAGGCGGTTTCCAGACGATAAATATAGTTTTCAGTACAGTTATTTTAAAAGGCACTGACAAAACAAACAATTATTTACTTTCTTACGCATTCGGGTAAAAATATCTTGGTCTTGAAACCTCGTGACGTGGCATAACGCCAAAATAGTGTTTTCTGCACTCTCAGATCAAAAACGTTTATTTTTCACCTAAAATATTAATGTTTATCTTATCTCAAAGGGAACTTAAAATAAACAAACAATCATTTCTTAGTATTTGTTTTTATTTTTATTATCTGTTAAAAATATAGGCAAGAGGTATTTTCCAGCCATTGATTAAAATTATTGATAAAGTAAGATACAAATTTTGGTGATCGGAAGTGTTTTGTAGCTTTAAATTGCATGGTGGATATCTTTATGTTTGAACATTATTGATATTTATTGAGACCACATTATATTGAACCATTACCTGCTAGTTTTCACGCTAACGAAGTCATAAATTTTACCTACTTTCTACCATCTTTAACTAAACTCTTAAACTCTTTCTACCATCTTTAACTAAAATCTTTAACTAAACTCTCGTCAAAAAGCGCGCTTTATTTTCCTCGACTTCTTTGAATTATATCTTTTAAAATCAACGAATGCAGTGTAATTACTCAAAACCCCATAATCCCTTTACTACCTCGATAAATTATTCAGATTTATTTGCATTCGTAATGTGTAAGTACAATAAACAATATTATTTGTTGTGATTATCACAAGTGACGTCACACGCCGATTATCATCGCCCGTCTGACTATCACTGATCTCTGAAGTGATCCAAATTTAAATAGGCGCAGAAAAAGAAATCATTGATTAATCTATTTATGGCCAGTCTTATCTCCTGCCCAACCTACTTTTTATTTTTATGGTGGAACATTTCAGTTATCGTTCAGTCTTGCGGCTAAAAATTCTTAGAAAACCCTCCTTTGTTGGACTTGAAACACAAAATAATATTTCTCGATAAATATCGGCAAAGCAAAAAATATTAGCCTTATTTATCAGATAAGTGCGTTACATTTAAAAATAAATTATTAAATGAGTGGTCGGATAAGTAGCGAGTTAATACTTACACTAAAATATATGTAATTTGTATCTGAGTAAATCTGGATCAACTGTCTCTTTCAATGGTACCCGTTAAATAAAAGCTTTTAAAAGGTTAACATAAGTTATCCAAAATTGAAAGTCGAATAATCTGTACCGCAGCCCTGAAAAGAGGTTTTATCCATGACTTCGTTTACATTTTTTTTTATTTTTACTGTTTTTCGACACGATAACTTTTATATGGGCATTTTGAATTAAGAATATTTTTATTATCCATTATTTCTTATAATTATTACTGGCATCTATAAAACACACGAGGATAAATGACACGGTGTTCGAAAAACAAACATGGCAATTTACCAATTTTCTCGCATCAGTGTGCTGCTAATTAAATTTTCATGCGTTTATTATTTTGATAGGCTCGCGCCTAAATCGATTAACGTCGGTAACCTCACGGAATATTGGCTTTGATAAAAAACGACACGTGGAACTTAATTAAGCATATTTTTTCTTCTAATTTTTAATAGACATGTTTACAACTTTTATAATAGCTTAACAACAAAATTGATAGGCTGTATTAACATAAACATATCATAGATTAAAATGGCTCAACTTATTAATGAATCCGGTTACTAAACGCAATATTCTTATCAAAACTCCGCCGTTACCAAACGTAAAGTTCCGATAAACGCAAGATAATTACTGAAAATAATCTCTAGCGTTCGTTTGTCCTGAGGAACTAAGTTCGCGGACTCTATTGTTCATAGATAATACAGGTTATAAACAGAATGATTGATAATTATTGTCTTGTCATGAGATATCACTAAGATTGCCTGTTATCATTACTTTTAATCGCCTGATTACACAATGCGGTAAAACTTTACTAGCAATTGTTTCTTAGTAACAGCTGGTACGTAGATTTAGAGGAAGTGCATTCTTCTTCTAGGAATGATAGCGTGGAATCCTTAACCCTAAAAAATACTAATCATAATCGGTAGGTTAGAAACACCTTGACAATCAGAAAATCCAATCTTAACGACAAACCGTCATAGATCGCTATCTTATATCAAAACATGCCCTCAACACCTGCACAACATGTCATCATCATTTAAAAAAGAAGCAGACAATCAACTGTTATTATTTTAATTCCTTAAAAAGGTTTGTAGGTAATTAGTTCATACATAATGTATCGATAGTTTTAGGGCCAGTTACCTTGGAGTAGGAAAGTTGCGGTTTTGTTAGATTCCTATTGCACGGCAAACGTTAATTTACTGTAAGTAGCATTTAACTTTTTATCTGCCTAGGCGTGGCAAAGGTTAAGCAACGTAGTGTAAAAAAGAAGAGCTGATTGTCTTTAACATTTTTTATACCAAAGAGTATTTTTCAATGAAGCTCGACATCTTAATTCAAACTATTGTTCGACCGTTCTACATCTTAAAATAAACTTCAGCCTAAAATCTGCCTTAAAACCAACAGAAGCTTAAAAAAAAAACTACATAGAGAAACGTATTTTGTTCCAAATATCAATTTTTAAGCCAGCACTTTTTAGACTTTTACCAACATCATTTTGCAGTTATATTGATCAGGTATAAACCTTACCCCACCATACTTATAGTCTATTCTCCCTTGCCAACAGCATTGTGACCCGCACCTCGCAGCCGCTGCACGTGGCGCTGGCCCTGGTGGTGCTGTTCGCCTGGCTCAGCCGGCCCGGCGCCAGCAACAACCTTTTCGGATGGAGAGCACTCTACGTCGCGGCAGTCGCCACGCATTTAGGATCTCAAGTCTGGATGACCCTTGTTTCTGGTGAGTTCCTTCGTTAATGATTAAATAGCATTATTGCAAAACATTATCATAACTGGAATGAATAGACTCGTTATACAAAGAAAACACTTCAAAATAGAGTTCTAGAAAATGAGTTACAGACCACGAAATGTTTACAGGTGGCATTTACTGGTACATATTAGGTTTTCAATGATTCGATTGTGGGTTATTTTATGAGTTCGCCGTTACCACAGAAATAATAAATGTAGTTTCTTTTATTTCATCACGTGAAATACTGGCACGTGAAAAGCCGTCACGCGGATATCTACACATGCTATGATGTAAGTAAACGGTTTCAAATTCGGAACTGTAAAAACAATAATGTATTCAAAGATTTTTTTTATATTTAATCAAGTTTATGATAGACAACCCATTATTTGTAACCATAAAAACTTTTTGGATCATAACGATAAAATAATAACTACCTTAAATAATGATTGATAGTTATAATGTCACGACATGTGTATCCATGTCTAATGTCTACATAAAATAAAAAGCGTAGCTACATGGGTATTGTATAGACATAATATGCTTGTAAATATTTTAAGATAGCTAAAAATATGTCGTTATTCATTATTATTACATATACGAAAAAGATAAGAGTGCCAAGAAGTGTCTCTAAAATTAACGTTTAGGTCTCTTACGATTACTAGAATTTTAAAAACATATTTTTATTCGTTTCCTGTAAGCCAATCCATTTTTTAACTCGATTAAACTTACGTCAGACTTTCTTTTATTTCAATATCAGAATCCCGAAACTCGTTTCAAATTTCGAAGAATTATATTACATCGAGCATGCGCATTACGTACGTGCAGGACTGGGAACCCATTAAAAAATTGCAAACTTGTCGTTGAGAAACACCAGTTTAAAAAAATATCGAATGGTATTTGAAGAAGGCGGAACACTAATTGTTTAAAAGAGGTTTTAATGGGAATATGACTGCGTGTATTGTATCTGCTATAAGTATGTTTAACGTTGAGTGAAGTAAAACAGTAGGTTTTATTAAATAGAAGGAATGTGACACCGGTATTAATGTTAGGTAGGATCAAAGGGTATTAACAGATAACATACATTATTGTAATTGCACTTAATAACTAAAAGGCTTAACGTTATACAAATGTAGAGTCAGAAATATTTATATTTTTATTAGCAAATAGCAATTACAAAACAATTGAAGAAAAACATTATTTGTTTTATAACAAAGTACTACGTAAATGTAAGACAGTTACGCATTCCCGCCAATTCAAGATGGCGTACTTCAGTTACCTCTGACGTGAAGCCATATTACACGTGGTGAGCAAATGTATTGTTACACCTTCACCATTGTTGTTATTCTTTTGTTTTATTGAAACAACAGCCAAACTATTTATCGATGCTCAATCAAATGCAAGTCAGGATTCCTTTTGGATTTTTATCATTTCTTAACATTATCGTTTGCACACGTCCACAAACGTCTGGGTCTTCGTCGATTTAAATACAGATACTACTTATTATGTAATGTATTTATTTTAAGCGTTTTACATATTTCATCAAGGAACCGTAATTTGACAAACGAATACGATTCTGTTAGTAACCCACCTTCAAGAGTACAATACATTTAAAGGTGGCAACAAGGACAAATATAATGATGCTACTTCACAAAATGCAATTTAAATTATATGAAGTATGTAATCGCATTAGAATCCTTTTTTATTAAACTAATTGCATTAGCCTTATTTTCTAATTAAGAAAATTGCAAGGTACGTCTATCCTTGGATAATTTATGTAATCAAATAATAATGGGAATACTAGCACGTTTTACAGTCGGCATTGGCATGGGAATGGTAGAGTCTTGGAGTGAGCAATGATTTTTTTTTATTTTACACCTGTTTATAACATTCCGTCAAACAGCTTCGACTGGTATTAAAACTACAGCTGATATTTCTAAAAACAATGGTTAGTTAGTTAACAAGAGTAGTCTTAATAAAATTTTAGAATAACGTATAAAAATGTTTTGAAATTTAGCAAAAATGTAGCGTTCGAAGTAGCCGACTGGGAGACAGGATAAACTGTAGGTTTCATTCAACTTTAAATTATGCTCCTTTGCATTTTAATGACTTCAGTACGGGAATTTAAGCGGCCAAAACACTTTGGATACGAAATTAAACTCTGCATTTAGGATTTAAGGTTGAAAATTATTTGTTTTTCTACTTGTGTTCATTATCTTATTTGGACTCGTGAAACATACCTTACGGAATAAAACAATCAATAATTACGTAAGTAATTTGTGTAATGAGAACTCTTTGGAGATCGCACGACGGTATGACCACAGGCAGTCTTGTTAAAAGAGTTCCGCGCTTTTTCCGTTAAATCAT
Organism: Chrysodeixis includens; assembly: GCA_941860345.1. Classification (NCBI taxonomy): domain Eukaryota; kingdom Metazoa; phylum Arthropoda; class Insecta; order Lepidoptera; family Noctuidae; genus Chrysodeixis; species Chrysodeixis includens. The sequence continues at coordinate 1,153,255 of OW796091.1, read as the reverse complement.
CTCTTATTTTGACGCAAACTTGCTAATGACTGTTATTCAGAAATGCAGATAACAAATTCGAAGTATTTTCAAAATCGTGTACGAAAGTTTCTTTAATAAACTTGCTGTCATGATAATGAAATTAAAAAAGAAACAGGACTTATGCACACTTACCGTTGCCCCATAATACCTCGAGTTAACGAGTTGTTCGTGTCAATGTAAAACCACGCGCATGTTGTAAAGAATATGTTTTAGTACATTTATCAGGGCGTTAACCGTAAAAGAGTAAAAATATTAATATTTCCCATAATTAATAATTAATGCTTCAATATTGGCAATAAATCTCAGCATCTATTCGGGCAAACTTCGATTTACTATTGTTTAAAATGGCTCTTTATTCAAAATATTACCACAGTTGATCGCATGACTTGTCAAATTATTCAAACAGTTACGTCGCGTGCTATAAAACAAACGAAATAAAGTATTAAATGATAAAGTCAACATCCTCGTTCGACCAATTTGAACCGGATTGCGATCGGGCTAACATTTCGCGGGGATTTAACAGAGCGCGTTCCGGGTTACATTGATTTGACCTTTAGCATGACAGCGCCTTGTTCCTGGGTGTGATTGTTGTTTATGGTCAGTAAAATCAGATAGATGACAATTTATTCATTTATTTAATTTTGCTTTAAAAGTAAGGACTCACCGAGTTAACAAACAATTATTTTTGTGTATATTGTAAGACACTTTTTCTACAAAAACTAATATTTACAAATGAAAGTGACTGCGGAAATTGCATTGACACGTTTGTTTGATGTCAAACAACGTTTGTTTTCAGGTTGCTAATGTAAAAGGCAACCAGTGCACCTTTGCACAATGATGAGGCCGGGAGCGTCAACCTTACCCAGGGTCATGGGAACACATATATTATGAGTCCCGCATTCCCATGCGGGACTTCAATACCTTGTATTAGAGAATCGGACATGAGTGTTTATACACAACCGTATTTTACTTCTGAATCATTTGCACGACCACCCAAAATGTATTTTGATAGTATTATATTAAGATACCGGATGTGTAGCATTTCTGTCTAATGATTGACATGGGTGATTAACTTAGGTTCTCAAATCGTTACAGCAGTCTATAATGTAGAAAAATGTTTAAAATGTTTAAAAAAACTTAGACTTGATGCAAAAAGGTAATAGGGAAAATGCTTTTCTACCTACAATAGCCATAATCTTCTAAATCATGCCCGTCTTAACTTCCTTCCTAAAGCTTTACTAACAAATAACTTGTCTTGTCCAGGTATCGTCCTGTACTTCAACCTGCCGCGGCATGAGTTCGGGCGCGTGCAGACCGTGCTGTTCCCCGTGTACTACGCCTTCAACTCCGTGGTCAGCCTCATGGCACTCCTCGCCTACTACAGGACGCAGTGCCTCACGCAGTTCGAGCACACCTCTTGGATACAGGTCAGTACTATCACTATACTATCACTACATAGTATAAAGTAAAATCGCTGTCGATATCTGTCGGAATCTCCGATTTAATCTTTAAAATTAAGAAATGGATTTTGAAGCGATTTTTTAAATAGATAGAGTGATTCGATTGGATCGTTTATGTGTATAAAGTATCTTATGGGCGGATCGCAAGACCATTATTAAGTACATTAAACTATGATTCTAATAAATGATTTTGAAGTTCTAATAGATGAGTTGTGGAAGAAGGACTTCGCTCTATACCGTATATCGAGCCATCTCGCTCTTAGCTTAGATACTTTAAGAGGTAGAGATAGGCCCTTTATTTGATCATGAAAATACATTTTATGTAGGCTAAGACGTCTCTAGACGATAAATGCTACAAGGTCTTTGTACGTGACCGCAATATGAACTAATGCCGTCATACATATATGAAGATCTCACTTTTGACAGGCAGTTAATAACATTCACGACCCAAAAGGTTGTTGTAGCTCGATAGCTCTGTATGCAAAGATAACGTTTCATTCGTACGACCGTTATTCTGAAGATTAATTTATGACATTTCGACATTCAAATGCAAGGGCTGTCATCACGTACTTACCATAAATAATGTAGAGCAGTGACCATTTAAACGGGACATGGTCGGAAGTAAATCAAACAATTTAGTACGACAAAAGGTCACAGCTCTGTAATAAAGTTGCAAGATAATGTATAATATGCTAATGTGCATAAATGCATAATGCATGATTGCATGCATATTATACGGCGCCAGCAAATTAAGTGCATGCTCGAATAATTGTCATTGACACTAATTGAATTGGTGTAGGTTTAAAAGTCAGCATAAATTTTACCTTATGACATAATATTTTTTAGTTTTTAATGACGAACTGATATATCCAGACATTTGTCAGGAAATAATAACAGGAATTAGTCATATACCGTGGGTACTGAACTAAGGATCTTATAGCCAATAATAAATTTCTTGCCTCTTTCAAAATAAATCTGTGGTTCGTCTAAACCACAAACACGTACTAGTATATAGTTTTGTAGGTGTAATTATAATAGGTATACGTATATTGGCGTATCGACAAAGTTATACCTTGAAAAATTGTTTGATAGACAGACCAGCACTTAAACCCTCGACTACAATTGCAATCGATCAAAAACATCAACAATTTTTATTATTCCCCATTCCTTTTAATAGTTATTGATACTCAACGTTCCAAGACGTAAACTTTACTTAAGTAGCCGTTGTTTCACCAGCTATAAACCTACGGAACTCATTCCCCATTCGTAATAACAATCGAGTTTATAACGCATTTAATTACCGTAATATTGAAGCGTTCCATTTGGCTACAAATAAATTTAATGATAAATGTCTGAGACGGAATATGACCCGCTATCTTAAACGTCTTTAACACGATTTATTGGGTTTTCAATTGGAAATAAGCACGTTAGATAACACCTCTGTAATTGGATTTATCACACTTCAGCACTGACCTGTATAATAATAATAATGTTTGGTTATTTGCTTAACATTTTGTTTTATTGGTCAAAAGCTTTACGTAGATTTTGATGTTATTTCTATTGAGTAAATACTCTTCAATCAGCTTTTTAAAGGCTAATTAGGCCCATATAAAACTTTACCACTTTCGTTTTTTTTTTGTTCTGGAATATTCGATCAATAACTACTTTTATAATTTGCAATATTATATGCAATACTTACCATTCTCTTACCTTACAAATACGTCTTTAAACATCTGTTGTTGGAAGTTTAATTACTTACCTGAATGAGTTTGATTAATGATCTCAAGGAGTCGGTTCAGTAATGAAAGAACGCAAATTAATGCTTAAGTCAACATTGAGTTCAATTACGGAGCAAAAATTAAGTGCTAATAAAATTAAAGAATAAAGTACAATGTTCGTTAATGTCAAGGAAACTTAATTAAGTAATTACATTTATTTGTAAAACGCGACCTTATAAGTATTCTTTATTTTTGTATTGAATGCATTCTAATTGCAAAAAAAAAAAAACGGAATTATCTATGAGTTACTTATTAGACATCAATACTTAATGACAATTTAATTTTGCCAATATTATTAGAAATCAAAAGCCGCAAATACATCCGCGCAGTATTTAAAATTGTTTTATAATACTAATTGAACGTTAAATAGATCTCAAAATGATTGGATGCATATAAATTGCATATTGCAAAGTCCTTGATGCATTGTGATAGTAAAAGTTTCTAGAAACTTTTTAATTTAATTATCTGTGAAATCTACGTTCAGTAAATTTAATACAAGGTTATTTAGCAAGAGGTCGGATTAACTCTGACAGGATAAAGAGATTAATAAATTGTACTCTTGCCGAATAGGAACCGGATATAAGGAAACAATGTTACAGATAAATGGTAGTGTGACAAGATAGGTCAGATTTTATAATGATATTACGATTTACATGACAAGTAAATCACGAAGTGGATAGGTAGGTAGGTATAGGAAATGTCAGTCAAAGTAACATGTGCGTAAGTAGGGTACTATCTACTACATATATTGTTCAGGAACTATAATGACTTTTAAGCTTCAGACGACTTCAAGATTGCAATAAAAATTCTAATGACATCAATTTACGTTCAATATTCTACCCTAAATTCATTTTAATAAGGTTTTATTTCCATTGTTACAGCTAGCGCTGCTGCTAGCCGTGTTCAGTATAGAAGCGTACGTGCGCCTGCGCCTCGTGCGCCCCATGCTGCGCGCCAAGCACGTCAAGACACAGATGGAGGAGGCGGCTGGTGGTGGACAAGAAGTAAGGATACATACTACTTTACTAAGGACTCCCCTTTCCTTCAAACAAATAACAGCCAGTATAAAATAATCGTTATTTGAGTACGACGGATCTTGTAGTAAGTGTCCCAAGAAAGTTTGGCCAGTTAATGCTATTCGAATCTGCGGGAATGACATTCCTTTTCGGTGACTTGACTATAAATTCTCAATTCAAACGTGTGAAGGTTTCGATTAGCGTTGGCGAGAAATGTATCTTGTCTATGGGTCCACAGTACCTACAGTGAACTAGATATTCATTTAGAATCAAACCTTCAAATCAACCTAATTTACAGAATATGCAGTCGTCAATGAGCTCTGGCTCTCAACACCAATACTAATTACTATAATACTGACGTTACGATCATATGAGGCAATAAACGATCAAATAACGTAATCTCATTAATCGAACTATTTGCTTTAGCCCGCACTCTTCATTACGAAGAATCGTATAATATTTAGAAAACAATTCACTCGACGCTAGCACCTGACGGCCAGTGAATCACCGGTCACATGGTAACACGACAGATAGTGAAATTACACGTGTTAAATGCAATGCAGACATTATTTTGCAATAAGTATATAAGTTATGTAAGAAATTGCCGAACAACTCGAGCAAGTTACAAGAATACATTTTTGATTGAAGTCTTTCGAACTTGTAATGTGATATGGTGGGAAAATGAATGCTTGATTAAAAAAACTTGTTTTTTTTATTATGCAACAACAACAATCTCAATCAATTCAGTTTATTGCCTTATATACAAATTAAATCGTGATTCATTCACCGATTTTAGTATAGGGATGGAGTTCCTTAAAAATATAGGTATCATAGAATTATTAATGATTTCATAATTACTAACGTGTGCGTTCCCTTGTTCCAGGTCGGTCGCCTAGTGCTAGGCGAGCTCGCACACTGTCCCCGCTACCTGCGCGTGCTGAAGACGTTCCGCACGTACCACTCCAGCATAGCCATGGGCACCATGATAGCCCTCGGCTGCTCCCTCTACTCGACTATGATCATAGTCGACTCCATGTGCCGTTAGTCGACTAGCACAACACTACGTGGACCGTATCTTGTTCATGAAATTTCCGTTGGCATGCTGTGTAAATTTATCGGACATCAATTTGTTACAATCTTGTATTCTAGCTTTTTAGGATTTTCCATTAAATTCTCAAAAGCTTTCACATTGTATGATTAATGTCGATCTGAATGTCACTCTACAATTGATTTTATCAACATAAACAAGGAAATTGATATTCAATAACTTTTTCACTGAACGCAAATATAATAGCAATTAAATTGAACTATAATGTTTAGTTGTAAGGCAATTTAAGTTGAAAAAGTTTACATAGCATGATACCACCGATAAAATTTAAGGGTCGATTTCATAAATGCATAACTTTCCTAGTTCCAAGTCAGGCTGTGAAGTCTGCTTTCATTATTTACGCTTTTAAGAGGAAAACATAGTATTAATTCGCAATGAATAAGTCGACTCGACAAGGACAGGGTGTGTGGCGCTGGTCGCGAGGGTTCCCCGAGGGGAACGTGGAGAATTATTGTTCCAAATTGTATATTATGTTAAGTGATAGAAGCGAAAGCTACTAAACACAACGATTTTAGTATTAAGATATTAACGAAATTGTTTGAGGTGATGATTAGATAAAATTTAACAAGGTAGATGTATTAACGCGTACTTGCCAGCCACTAACAGTAACGGCGCTGTAACAGAACTAATCTTGCCAATCACTTGTCGTGATCATCTCTCATCGAGCGGCCTCCAGAGGCAGCGGGCCCCACACTAAGCTGCTTGATTCTATTGAAACTCATGTTGTATGCTCTCTAATTTCCTGCAATACTGCCATAGTATAGCACTTAGCCTAGTAATAAGTTATATACTCTCGCCAAAGCATTTTGTCGCACACTTATCGTAAAGAAATGCTCCTACACGCAGGAAGTTACGAGCACGCAACTCTTACGACGCTTACGGCGTAGTGACAATGAAAGGTGTCTTCTGAAATTGCCATCAGCGAATATTGATGCTCGCTGAAGTTTTATGTTGTGATGACTCGATAGTCTAGTCAGCAACAGACGCCGCGGTCGGCAAATCTCGAATTAATTAGATCGCGCGTTGTGAAACCCGAGCTTAAAAAGTCTTGCATTTAAACCGCGATGTAATGAAACGTTTAAATGATTACTTTTAACCGTCAAGCAGCTTGTGCCGTATTGGCAGAGGGTTTGTTTAGCTAATTCTAAGTTATATAATGATAAAATTACTAAGTTTAGTTAGTTAATAAATTTATTTAATCAATTAATGTGAAATACATGTTAGTGATTACTGTTTACTTATTATTCGTAAATGGATCTGAGTGTCTACGTGGGATTATTATTTATTTGAAGTGAGAGAACGGAGAAAGTATTAAAAAATTTAAAATAAACAATTATTATGAAGTTTTGTGTTATTCATTTATGTTCACCTAAAGCAAAAACAACCAAACAAATTATTCTCTTTCCTCGTCCTAAAGAGGATGATAAGCATGATGCTGTATAATCTTATCACATATTCAAACCATACTAGACACCTTCAACGATGTCACCAGCCTGCTGTATCTATAGCCACCTGAGGGAAGTAATCAATCATTGTGCCAATTCACTTTGGACAGCTGCCTACCGTCATAGATCTTACAATCAGATGTCAGATAATACCTAGGTAACAGACAGCGATTACCTAACGATAGAATGTAAGTAATGTAACCATACTCGTGCAGGGCAAAGATCGCATATGAGAACAAGTATTATACTAGAGCTGAAGGAAAAAATAATAAAAACAGTTTCACAGGAGTATACATCCCAGTAAACAATTTTAAAGTCTGGTGATTTGGGTCTAATGAACCGAAAGAGCCGTGTGGTGCAAAAATACCTTATTGTGTACCTGTACTTTTTGTTATAACATATTAAAAATATTTTAGTAACATGTTTTGAAATCTAATATCAAACACCAGAGGTGTAAACTTCACGAATACTAAGCATGCACTTTAAAAGAAAACTTATCTTTCTTAGGGATTTCTTGGCGGGTTTTCGCATATTTCGCACCCCCAGAACCACAAAGGCGTAAGTGCAGATACGTCATTTTTTTAATTGCGTATTTGAATAGTACAAGTAAAAATACATATAGTAAATTTTTTCCGTGAATTTTTGACTGAAAATTAGGATTTTATAACAAAAAAAGTTTTTTTGACGTTCTAAAATTAGATTATTTTACTAATTAAAGAAGTCGATAAACCAGCATACGCACGTAAAATTATAAGAAAATAAACCTAATCGTACTTAAGCTGTTGTTTCATTTGATAATACAAATCTTTAATAAATGTAATCCCTATTATGCTATTTCATACTTAGTAAAAAAAGCAATTTCCTAAAATAATACTGATTACATCCTATCACGCTTAGAAATAGTTAAACAAAAAGTGCCGTATTCTTTGTTGAGTAATACATTCGTATTACAGTTTCGAAATAATCATGCTTACGCCTTTTTTCCGTTCATAAGGTTAGGTTTGGTTTTTAGTTAGGTTAGGTTAGGTTTGGTTTTTGGTTAGGTTAGGTTAGTTTAGGTTTGGTTTTTAGTTAGGTTAGGTTAGGTTTGGTTTTTAGTTAGGTTAGGTTAGGTTTGGTTTTTAGTTAGGTTAGGTTAGGTTTGGTTTTTAGTTAGGTTAGGTTAGGTTTGGTTTTTAGTTAGGTTAGGTTAGGTTTGGTTTTTAGTTAGGTTAGGTTAGGTTCGGTTTTTAGTTAGGTTAAGTTTGGTTTTTAGTTAGGTCAGGTTAAGTTTGGTTTTTAGTTAGGTTAGGTTTGGTTTTTGGTTAGGTTAGGTTAGGTTAGGTTTGGTTTTTAGTTAGATTAGGTTAGGTTTGGTTTTTAGTTACGTTAGGTTAGGTTTGGTTTTTAGTTAGGTTAGGTTTGGTTTTTAGTTAGGTTTGGTTTTTAGTTAGGTTAGGTTTGGTTTTTAGTTAGGTTAGGTTAGGTTCGATTTTTAGTTAGGTTAGGTTTGGTTTTTAGTTACGTTAGGTTAGGTTTGGTTTTTAGTTAGGTTAGGTTAGGTTTGGTTTTTAGTTAGGTTAGGTTAGGTTTGGTTTTTAGTTAGGTTAGGTTAGGTTCGATTTTTAGTTAGGTTAGGTTTGGTTTTTAGTAAGGTTAGGTTAGGTTTGATTTTTAGTTTGGTTAGGTTAGGTTTGGTTTTAAGTTAGGTTAGGTTTGGTTTTAAGTTAGGTTAGGTTAGGTTCGGTTTTTAGTTAGGTTAGGTTAGGTTTGGTTTTTAGTAAGGTAAGGTTAGGTTTGATTTTTGGTTAGGTTAGGTTAGGTTAGGTTTGGTTTTTAGTTAGGTTAGGTTAGGTTTGATTTTTAGTTTGGTTAGGTTAGGTTTGATTTTTAGTTAGGTTAGGTTAGGTTTGGTTTTTAGTAAGGTTAGGTTAGGTTTGGTTTTTAGTTAGGTTAGTTTAGGTTTGGTTTTTGGTTAGGTTAGGTTAGGTTTGGTTTTTAGTTAGGTTAGGTTAGGTTTGATTTTTAGTTAGGTTAGGTTAGGTTTGGTTTTTAGTTAGGTTAGGTTAGGTTTGGTTTTTAGTTAGGTTAGGTTCGTTATTTAGTTAGATAAGGTTTGGTTTTTAGTTAGGTTAGGTTTGGTTTTTTTTTTTTTTTTTCTATACTGTCGTCCTCCAACATGATTGGAGACGTTATTTGCCAATGCACTGTCATACCAGTTCTCGCTTCTATGCCTCTCGCACTAGTAGTCGATTTTTAGTTAGGTTAGTTAACTAACCTAACTAAAAACCAAACCTAACTAAAAACCAAACCTAACCTAACGTAACTAAAAACCAAACGTAACCTAACCAAAAACCAAACCTAACCTAACCTAACTTAAAACCAAACCTAACCTAACCAAAAACCAAACCTAACCAAACTAAAAATCAAACCTAACCTAACTTAAAACCAAACCTAACCTAACCAAAAACCAAACCTAACCTAACTAAAAATCAAACCTAACCTAACTTAAAACCAAACCTAACCTAACCTAATCAAAAACCAAACCTAACCTAACTAAAAATCAAACCTAACCTAACCTAACTAAAAACCAAACCTAACCTGACCTAACTAAAACCAAACTTAACCTAACTAAAAACCGAACCTAACCTAACCTAACTTAAAACCAAACCTAACCTAACCTAATCAAAAACCAAACCTAACCTAACTAAAAATCAAACCTAACCTAACCTAACTAAAAACCAAACCTAACCTGACCTAACTAAAACCAAACTTAACCTAACTAAAAACCGAACCTAACCTAACCTAACTTAAAACCAAACCTAACCTAACCAAACTAAAAATCAAACCTAACCTAACCTAACTAAAAACCAAACCTAACCTAACCTAACTAAAAACCAAACCTTTTTTTTTTTTTTTTGGTAAAGCGGGGGAATCCTCATGGACACCCGCGACCCCGGGGGGAGCCGCGGGTAGTGTCAGACTCTTACTGACTAAACCTGAACCGCTGTGCTACGTCATCCGCGTTTTTGTGTCGGTGCATGGCAGCGCGTAGTACTACTTCATGCACCGACCGCGGGCTTCCGCCGGCCAGTTGAGAGCCGGCGGGTTGCAAAATCGCACTGTTGTTGGAGCCGACGTGTAAAGGGGGTCGGCCTCCTCGCCTGATACTGGGACCACACCCGTAGCACCGAATGTGGCCCCCCGTCGCGGGTCCTCTACTACGGACGGTGGCACCCCCGTGCCACCGTCCGGACCCTGGTTAGGGCGGGAGGGCGCGCTCATGCGCGGGCCCTTCGCCGCCCCACCCGACGTCGGCGTATTTGGGGCGCGTCCGGATCGTTTTCCCGGACGCGCTCCGCGGCCTCCTTCTGTGACATAACGGTCTCGCAGAAGGAGGCCAGTGCGTCCCACGCTGCGCGGCTGCTGAGCGCGGCTGCGACAACAGCCGGCAGCGCGGAGACGTCTACTCCGCCCAGCGCAGACACTAGGACGGCGCGAGGCCCATCGAAGGCCGGACACAGGGCCAGCGTGTGCAGTGCGGTGTCGTCTGGATCACCGCACTGGTGACACTCCGTGGTGGCCTCACGTCGGGCCACCCGACACAGGTAGTGCCCGAAGGCCCCGTGTCCGGTCAACATCTGTGTGAGGCGGTACGTCAGTTTTCCGTACCGCCTCTCCGCCCACTGTTGTAGGTGTGGGCGGATAGCCTCGACCGTAGCCCGCCCCGCCGTCGGCCTGGAGAGCCGAAGTTCCCAATTTCGGAACACGACGAGGCGGGCTTAACTAAAAACCAAACCTAACCTAACCTAACTAAAAAAAAATCAAACCTAACCTAACCAAAAACCAAACCTGACCTAACCTAACTAAAAACCAAACCTAACCTAACCTAACTAAAAACCAAACCTAACCTAACCTAACTAAAAACCAAACCTAACCTAACTTAACTAAAAACCAAACCTAACCTAACCTAACTAAAAACCAAACCTGACCTAACCTAACTAAAAACCAAACCTAACCTAACCTAACTAAAAACCAAACCTAACCTAACTTAACTAAAAACCAAACCTAACCTAACCTAGCTAAAAACCAAACCTAACCTAACCTAACTAAAAACCAAACCTAACCTTACTAAAAACCAAACCTAACCTAACCTAACTAAAAACCAAACCTAACCTAACAGGCCTTACGGCAGTAGTCTAGGGGCAGTCTACTGTACTGGGTAAAGGCAAAGACGGTTTGCGCGGTGCTTCCGCGCGCCTCTTAATTAGGGCTGGCGAAAGCTGGCTCCACGTTAACGAAGAAGCTCCTTTAAAAAGCAGCTTTAAAAAGAGCTCTCCTGTCGGGGCTTGCGCTAGATTGCGAAAACGTTCCCGTGGCCCCCGACAATAGGATACGGAGAAGCACTCCGGCGGTTTAGCCAGTAAGAGTCCGGCACACTTCTTTGCTATCGCCCCGTTTTCAAGTCCTTTAATCCCAATTGTAATATCAGTGCAAGATAGTGGCCACAGCAAAAAACTAGCAGTATTAACTAACAGTCAAATACGTTTGTAAGACTAGAGGTTAGGATTAGGAAGTTACGAAATTAGTTTGGAACGGAAATGGATTAGAAAGCTGGCATGAAACATTATTTAGCTTTACTTTTTGTACAGATCTACACACCTTGAATACCACGCAGACAAAGTCGCGGGCAGCAGCTAGTGATTAATACAAATGAGTATTCATGTTTTTGTTGCAGTACAGTATTATTAATTACTCTTTTAAATGTTTAATAACTGAAATTATAAATAGTTTAAGGATTTTTGTTAATGCTATGTTTGTAAAGCTTTTTCGAGGATTTTAACTAATTTTAAGAAGTTGTAATTTTTATGTTACATTTATTAGAATAAATATGATTCAATGTTATTAGTTTTATAATTGTAACAAGGTCTGTTATGTGTAAAATTATAATAAAGTGCAATTTTTTAATCATCTGTTTTATTATACCAATGAAATGTATTTTACATAGGGGCTTAACATTGGTAACAGTTATGATTTTACTGAAAATACTATTTAAAATGTCAACATTCAGGCTTAGCATTACATTTTATTTTTATTTTTTAACAAAAAATGCTTTAAACACGTCTTACAATTTGATGCTGTAAAACATATTAAGCAAAAAAGGCCGTAAGTAGTGCTTATCTTTTGTATTTTAACATAGTATAAACCTTCATAAAAGACGTAACCATGAATAGGTTAAGTATATTCATTATTTAGAAAACGATAATTGGGGTAAATATATTTACAATTAAGGATTAGTCATAAATAAATAAGAAAAACGTCTGCAAAACTTTAATTGTCAATTTATTAATCACTGAGATAATTTGAGATATTTCTAATGTAATAAACAAAAAGCTTGATTTTTTTTACCTTTTTTGGCATACTTATAACAAAATATCATAGCATCAAAAATATAACAAATATACCTGGTTAAACAGTTTTTTTACTCTCCTGTAAAGTTAGTGTTTTCGTCTTACGCCTTTGTTTCCCTGGGTGTGCGATTTGTAGACTAACCATCAGCCAGCTTATTTGTTTCCGATGGTACCAGTCATTAGCCAAGCTTTGTTCATGAGTGCACAATCTCATTTACACAGATAAAGAGTTCGTCTGGCCCTGATCTTTTTTTTGTGCACATTACAATATAATATCTTATTATAATTTCTTTCAAAGATGCTCTCAGCTCCTAGTAGACTACATGAACTGATATAAGAGATTTAAGTCATTCAAATTGCAAGATCTTGGCATGCCTTCAAAATACATTCGAGTAATTCTATCCAGCCTTTATGATGCCCAGTCCAAACGCTTACCAAACGTAAGCGTCTGGACCTCGACAATAAAGAACTAAATTAAATTCTAAATAAACTTAATTTAGTTGTAACTATGACTATGTTTTATGACTGAGTAGATGATGTTGATGCTAAAACTTATTTTATGTTACGTAACCAAAGAATCGAATATCACCCAGGTAGTCGGCTATTTTTTTATTTTTTTTCCTAGCCTATAGTGCCACTGCTGGGCAAAGGCCTCCGCCAAGTCCTTCCACGATTCGAACCAGTCCTGGCGGTGTACGTTTAGTTCATCCCGCCACCACTTTCTGGGCCCGCCTCGGCGGCGCCGTCCATCTGCTCCCGTTGTGTGGCGACCTTCGCCCAACGGTCACTATTCATGCGGCTGACTTGACCCCCCAATCTCATTTTAGTTTGGCAACCTTTTTGCCAACGTCGGTGATTCCTGTTTTGGGACGCAGCGTGGTGTTCCGGATTCGGTCTTGTAGCTTAACACCAAGAGTGCTGCGTTCCATAGCTCTTCGGCAAACTCCAAGGCGAGACTTCTGGGAATCGGTGAGCGACCAGGTCTGAGCACTGTAGGTTAGAATGGGCAGGATACACATGTCGATGAGCTTTCGTTTAGGGAAATTGGCAAATCACCCTTCATTAATGTCTTCATGGACCATATGGCTATGAATATGATAATTTATTATGGTTTGTTAAAATCGATCGACTCGACAAAATACTAAACACTTGCGTGCAACAAAACGCATATGTCAAAAGAATGTTTACTTTTTGAATGACAGGTAGACTTTGACGTCTGCCAATTCGATACGTCAAATTGTCAATAATGACCTTACGTGGTTTTTTGTTATTAGAGTTTAGAAATATTATTGAAATACACGATGAAATCTAAAACATTCGCAGTCGGTATAGAGATTTTATCGCGAAACATATGCGCCACTGATCGACGCAATCATGTTGCTTATAGGTAGGACTAGTGAAGCTGAAAACATGAAGTGTGGTTTTAAATGTAAAATTAACTCAAAAATGATTGTAGATAGATGTAAAACGGTGTTAATTTTATCCAGCGTTGTGTGCACCCTAGCGGTTGTGATATCTCTGCACAAATTGTTAAATTATGAAGAAAAATTCACGAAACCATTTGCGCCCATACCTGATGGATTGTACGGTAATTATTTGGAACCTATTTCTGAGGACAATCCTAGTCCAGCGCCACAGAGAGCTGTGGACAAAACCAGAGATGCAGAGGCTGTGGTTTCCTTAAACGCTGCTCTAGAAATGAAGAAATTTGGTAAAGCAGATAAGGCTTTGAAACTGTTTCAACATGCCTTTGCCCTGTCACCAAAACACGCTGACATACTGAACCACTATGGTGAGTTTTTAGAAGATACAAAAAAAGATGTAGTGAAGGCAGACCAGCTGTACACACTAGCTTTAACTAACTACCCGGAGCATACTGGAGCCCTTATGAACAGGCAACGCACAGCCAGCATTGTAGAAAATTTAGATAGAGAAATGTTAAGGAAAATAGACGAAAAGCGAGATGCACTATCTTCAATACCAGAAAGTAATTCAGCTCTACGTAGAGCTAAGAAGGAGGCTTACTTCCAGCACATTTACCATACAGTGGCTATTGAAGGTAACACAATGACTCTACAACAGACAAGGAGTGTGCTAGAGACCAGAATAGCAGTTTCTGGGAAGAGTATAGATGAACACAATGAAATCTTGGGTCTGGATGCAGCTATGAAGTATATAAACTCAACATTACTGTACCGCCTTAGAGAAATATCTATGGGAGACATATTAGAGATACATAAGAGAGTGTTGGGTCATGTTGACCCTATAGAAGGAGGTCAGTTCCGCAGGACTCAAGTGTATGTTGGAGGCCACATACCCCCCGGGCCCTCAGAGATACAGAGGCTCATGACTCAGTTCCTTGAGTGGCTGAATTCCGAAGATGCCTTAGACCTACATCCTGTCAGGTATTGCATACATTGTTATTTGATTGATACTAATTAGTAACACACTGACTCATTATTTAGACTTTCACTATGAAATTATCATAATATTTACATTTTAGACATTTCTCTTTGTAATATTATACTGTTGTTGCCTGATGGACATTACAATGCATATTGATGGACCATACTTATTACGAAAATAAGAGTTTCATGTCCAGCGGATGTATATTTCTCCTGTTTTTATTGCAATAATTTTATAACTAATTCAATTTTGCAAATTGGTTAGCACACTTTTTTAAAAATCAATTTTTCCATGCAAAATCATTTTAGCACAACAAATACACAAGACTGAATTTGATTTGTGTTATCAATACAAGTAAATGCATGTAGAGAGAGTAACTTAGTCACTCTAATATACTTTGTATATACCATGACACCCATATGGGCGGATCTGTAAGTAAAAGCCAGAACAAAATAATTTAGTCATAAGCAAGAACAACACTTACATAAACGACATTCATAAATATACTTGTTTCCTCATTCCATGACATCTAAGAGTGATATTTTCCTATGCCTACTTAAACACAACTTTTAAATATTTTACTAACCTTTTCCAGATACGCAGCGCTAGCACACTACAAGTTGGTTCACATTCATCCGTTTATTGACGGCAACGGGCGCACGTCGCGGCTGCTGATGAACTTGCTGCTGATGCAGGCCGGCTACCCGCCCGTCATCATCGCGAAGCAGCACCGACATCTCTACTATCAACACCTACAGACCGCCAATGAGGGCGATGTCAGACCTTTCGTGAGGTGAGTGTCTGTGATCATTAACGTATTGAAAAACAGTAATTTACTATATTTTAGTTAAATAAAAAAAGTTGTCATTAAAAAAAAACAGGTATTCGTGCATACTGTGTAAATAACATTTCTACATCAACTCTATCATGTTTTATTGACCTCGTGTCTATGACACAATAAACGCCCACATAACAGTCCCATTTAAATACTTACACAGCTTTTGTCTCATTTCAGATTTATCGGACAATGCACAGAGCGCACATTAAACTTATACCTGTGGGCAACGAGCGAGTATTCCCACATGGTGCCCGCGATCGGTGACCCTCACATACTCACCGGTGAAGGCTTCGACGACGACATGCTGTGACCTTGACACTGCCAGCAAAGCCAAGGTCAAAGGTCAACGGTTTAGTAAAGGCGCTGACGTCGGTGTTACCACTTTTGTGGTCCACTGTACATCTTGACGCGTTATATGGTAAATTGTGCTCGCATAATTGTTTTGAGAAATATGAATTTAAATTGTTGTCTTGTAGCCATTTTTAGATTTAAACAAGTGGAGTGATAAATTATTATAGGATTCTCTATTTAATTTATAGCTTAAAGCTAACGTGCGTAATTCCAGTATGAGTTTTTACAGGCTGAAAATTGTTGATAGCATAATATCAAATTTGTACAATTTTAGAAACAGGCAAAAGTGCCCGTATACTTTCTGGTGCTAAATGCACGATGTTTCGTTTTTCTTAATAGTTTACTTCACGTGATAGAACTGTAGCAGTGAGCAAAATAGGATATCTACAGTCTGCTTATTGTTATATGAACTAAAGATTGACACTACTCCCCTCTAAATGTTTAAACAAGCTCAGCTAGACCTATGCGACTAGCCATGGTCGAATATTAACCCGTCACCGGTGTGTATCGTTATTACAGAAAACAATGGTAATATAAAGTACGTACGTATTAAATAACGTTATCGGGCTTCAGCATCATTGAAGTAACAAACCGAGACGTGATGTCACAGCTTATGTAACGACATGCAACAGACGTCATGTGTGTAACATTGCAACGCCTAAGAAATTTGACACGGATTACCCATAGCAAGAAATCAGTATTTTCTTGTTCTAATATTTATTGTATTCGGTATGACGTTATTGTGTATTGTGTAGAAAACTATAGGTACTATGTAAATAATATCTTTCGGTGCATTTCGTATTTGTAAATATGTTTGTTAATAGAATTATTTTCTTCCATCTTGTATGCCTGCTGGCAGGCTAATAAATCAGCTCTTTGAGCATTATTATTACAACAATGGAAGTTCCTATGTCTCTGTTAGTTGTATCTGTGTAGTAGTGGTACCTATCTATATAATATCTAGCCAATAATTATTATTTATTTTGTTGTTATCAAATAGCTCGGGACTATAAAATCTATTTCGATATTTATTCTTAACTACTTTACTGCTGCTCTCCGTGGTATTTAATTATCTGTTTTATAAATTATGAAAGTTCTAATGGAAGAAAATTGTAAGAGTAAAAACTACAATCAAATTGCAGGGATACCCATTTCTTCTAAAATTATTATAAAATTTTCGAATACCTATTGTTTCTGTGTTTGACAACTTATGAACTTTACCACTATTTTTCCACTATACGTTGAACATAGTATTCATTATGTGCTCAATATACGGGGATTTGACCTAATTTATACTCTCTACTCTAAATTAACTAACACCAAAGAAATAATGTATGTATTACGTTTATATAGATTAGTTATTCCGATAATCTTTACTTAATGCAGTTTAAGGATTGGTTTGAGGCAAATAAACACAGAAAACTGTAAACTTGATGGTAATTTCATACAATAGAGATGATGACAGGATACAAAAATAAAAAAAATCGTTCAATATATAATCGCACATATACGTGTCTAATAACACGTATATGTGCGATTATCTGAACAATAATAAGGTCAAAGTTATGCTGCTTCAGGGGCGTAGCTACCGCCGTATCTGCCGTATCAATTATACAGGGCCCCCGGGCCACGGGGGCCCCCAAAGTGTGTGAGGAAAAAGAAATAAAAATTTCCTTATTTATTTTATTTTATAAATGACAAAATTCTATAAAAGCAGTGACTTTTTTCCCGCCTTAAGCGTGCGTTTAAAAGTTGAATTTCAATAACTAAATATTTCTTTTCACAACATTTTTTTTCTTTTGTGAAAAATCTTTGCCCCCATATAAGGGCCCCAAACATTTTTTTTATACGGGGCCCCGCCAATGCACGCTACGCCACTGTGCTGCTTTAAAGTTTAGAAGGGGCTTGTGACACAATGCTTTCTCAAAATGTATACAAAAGAGTGACGCCACGCCTAAGTTTAATTGACTGTACTTCAATTTACATTTGCGGGGCAAAAGAAAAAATACGTATCCAATATTTAAAACAAAAGTTGTCATCATCCCTATTGATATGTCAACCGTGTGAATGTAACTTAATTATAACCTACTTATGATTTGCAGATATGCAAGTTCGCCTATTTCATGTGTTCCCTAAATAATCTGAAATTCTGAAGTAAATGAAATTATAAAACTGTAAATATGTAAACTGTACACATTATTGATTGATTTCAACATCACGAAACGTGCTGTGATATTTGATAAATTATTAAGTGGATATTTATTTATGATTAGCTTAGGAATGCACAAATTTTCAGGTGTGGAACTAGGATTGTTTGTGTAGAATAACGGTTTACATCTATAACTTGTTGTCTTCTGATCGAAACCAATGACGTTAACCGTTATGTAATACTTTTTTTTTCGTATTCGTAAGGAGTCGCGCATTCAGCCTGTGGAGCCTATAATTTACTCGGACTTGAATAATGTTATTTTATAAAATTTAAATTATAATAATATATTGAATACAAAAATGTTTCATAAATTTGTGAGTAGGCTGAATGCGTTGACAAATTACGTCACGAGACGTGTTTTCATTGCCATTATGATTTCAAAAATTACTTATTTTTGTATTTTCTTATTTAGCTTTAAATATAATTGGATAATTTATGAACTTAATAAGAATAGCAGGAATGTTTGATTCTGAGCAAATTATGTTTTAAAATTTTTGCAACTTTTTCATAATTTTTATATCTGGTTTAATTACTTAGATACTGACGTATTGAATGTATGAAAATTAATTGTTATCCTATGATCAGCTGTTTCTAACAGTACTGTGTAAGGCTCAATTCACACCAAAAGCGCGGCGAAGCGCAGCGAAGCGAAGCGCGGTTTGAGTGTCATTTGAATTTTTACTTTATTCCCATTACTATAATGTATATTTTCGCATGAGAAAGTCGAACGAGACTCCGTTCATGGAATTCGCGGGAAGTCCCGCGGCGCCGCGGGCATCCGCGCGACTCGTTCGACTTTCTCATGCGAAAATATACATTATAGTAATGGGAATAAAGTAAAAATTCAAATGACACTCAAACCGCGCTTCGCTTCGCTGCGCTTCGCCGCGCTTTTGGTGTGAATTGAGCCTAACTCCGCTGGCTATGTTGCCATTATGTACCTTTAACAACAATTTTGATATGTACTTAGGCTAGTTTGTGTTGTCTTCCAGTATTTACATGCGACTATTTATTTGCATTTCCATGATACCAGTACAAACTTGCTCTAATATAAAGCTAAGTACTTTGAATATTTTGTTTTATTTACTCAATGTATTACCCTAATTCCTCAGACTTAACAATGCTACAAATGCTAACAATCGCAATCACAGCTTCTAGATATTTTGTAGTTAAAAGGTAAAGATTGAAAATATCAAATAGGAAATGAAACAATAAAACATCATGTCAATTTTGATTAATTTATTATAATGTGCGATGTTAAAATAAAGTTTATAATAAAGCATTTAACTAGACAACTACAGCGGGAATGCGCCGCACCAGCATTCAACACTTGTTCATTTATTCAAACGCTTCTATACAAAAACTAATTCATTCCAACGCGGTTACAATCTCGATAATATTACAATTATTAAAAAAAAATGTATAATAATTATAGTAAGAGAGATTTTGTTCAGTACGATCAAACATCGGCGCAGCAGCCGCTCTGATACAGAGGGCCGATTCGTTTTGTTTTATTTATTAATAAGCGCTATCTAATAATGTTGTAAGCTACAGTATACATAGTCACCTCGGAACGGATCGGTGTAGCGTCGTGCGGGACCGTGGGCACAGATACACTCGCATATTCACACAACACAAACAATACTGAGTCCAAAAATCACCAGCAATTTACTTTCAATTGAGCTTATAACACGAAACAATTTTCTAAGGTAAGTGTAACTAGCTCATATCGACATAACTGTCCAAGTTATTTTAACTTTGTGAAAATATCCGAGTGGTTCGGTAAGCAGTAAATTACAACCCACTATATTCCCCTCTTCTAAGACAAAAACGTCAAAATGAACTATATTGTATCAAAACAAAAGCAAAGGTTTATTGAGTCTTTAGACCCGAGAGGTTATGGTTATAAGCGACTCTAGACCTAGCACCAGATGAGCAGATATTATACCCCAAAAGATTCGAGTTATGTTGGTTTTTATTACGTCGCAGACTGTAAGTTGTGGTTAATATTACTAACAAATATATTACGCATTTTTGGAGAGGAGCACACTCTACAATCCATTATACAATAAGTAGTGATCTAGGCGAGATCGGCGGCCGCGCTGGCCGGCGGCTCGGCACACAAACAAATGGCATATGCACGTATTATCACAATACAATAAATAAGTCCCATTCAAAAAAGAAAAATGTATTATAATGTATTGACTTGAACAACTTATATAGTTACATAGTCTTTAAAGTAGTTTTACTATTTTTATTATAATAAAAAAACGAGTTTTACGATTTTTAATAAACGACAATGCTTTTTATTTAAATAAATTACAATATTACGGTAGGAGTAAATATCTGTGTATAGAAATTTATCTCACCAGCCCACGTCAGGTAAGTGGTCGCGATAAACACACGCACGCGTCAACTGCGGTAAATGTAATCCGTCGAACCAAACAGCATTCCTAAGTCACCTAAAATCACATTGCATAACGACCTAACAAATTTTCCGCAGCAAAACACGTTATGTAAAAGAGACAAGTTTAAAAACGCGGACGGGAGCCATGCTCGCGCCCGCGGGTCTAGTCACACTCTGCCGGTGTCAACAACTACCCGAGCAGTTCTTAAATAAAAAGCGTTACATAAGCGAAACGAGGCGCCAATCCCTTTACAATAAGTATCAGGTGTGTAACTGATACGAGTGCGCCACTACTGCTGCGCCCCGAGTGTAATTCGTGTAGGTGCATAGTTGACAACCGCGACTGCGTTCTCCTCATTCGAAATAAAAACACGCAAAAGCAGAATTTCCACCTACATAAGTCACATTCAGAGCACTAAGTTAACGTATCCATAGACGATGCAATATCGAGTTATACCATGCCAGAGTTAAGGCCTAATAAATCCAAGCACCATACATAGGAATAATCTGTTGTGTAAAAATGACAACTGTTTTACAACCAATTTATTTAATAAATCTTAAAGTGTTGCCATGACATGATATAACTGAATATTCCTCTTTATATAACATTTGTTCTCATGCTAACATTTGAGGTCATAAACTAACGACTTTATAAGGCTGTTTTATTATTGTTATATTGAAAGTTATAGCTTATAGTAACATACAACTAAAGGAAAAATCTCAAGACGGTACAAGTAAATGCATATTCAATCGGTAATAAAATTGTTTCAAAAGTTTCGAAACAAAATTAAGTTATTTTCTTTAGGAATGGCCAATATTATTCATAAGGTAGTTATATTATAATCTCAAAACGTGGAATGTTTTCATATAATATCTATATCTTGAAATTTTCCCGAGAGTTGTTAATGGGTGAAAGACTTAAACACAACATTTACAAATCTAGCCAAACTACACGCGAAGAATTTACGTAATTAGTATAAAATGAATATTATGTTTCATTTGTGCGTGTTTACAGGAGATTAAAGTAACATGCAGAGGGAGGCGAAGCATAAGATGGTTCCAAGAATGCTCTAAAAACAGTTCGGAAGTTGTAGGAATTAGAAAAAAAAACAAGTATTCACAGTTAGTCTAAAATAAGAAAATGGTTACCGTAATGTATTGTGAGCACGCACAAACAAAACACGGATATTGTCATCAACAACCGAGGGTAGTCCGGAAACAATAGTAACGTTTACAACGAGACAATAACAAGCAATTTTATATGCAACGGATATGTTACGATCACATCTTATCATACATTTATACATCATCAAACAACAGGTTTCGTTAGTATACTTTCAAAAAGATTGCTTTTGGCTTTACTCATAATTTGGACTTTAAAAATTTTCGATTAACTTATGTTACAAACCTTTCGTTTAATTCAAAGATATAAAAGGAAACTACGTAAAAATCATTCACGACAAAAACAATCTTTCATCGTCGCGTATTATTTTTAAACGCTATACATCCAAATATCTAATTTATAACAAGTATTTCACAACATTCCGAGTACTTTGTATGCCGATAGTACCACAAAACAATTAAGTCTTGGAAATAAATTACAGCAACACAGTATTTATCCGTCAAAACCGTAACTTGGCCAAATAATAAGGGGCCAAGTTTACTAAAACCATTTCAAAATAGCTAAAATTAGGACAAGCATTGCTTGACCAGGCTTGGCTTAAATCAAGCATGGCCAAACATGGAAATTAAAGCGCCAAGTTGTAAAATTTACGTTATGGATGAATTTTGACAGATATTTGACTTCAACTGACATTGGCGCGACTAGGGCATTAGACAAAACGATTGTGGCCTCACCGCAAAGAACTTACGTAACCGATTGGATATTGATGAAGTTGTCTGAAATGCGACTGCTGCGAACAACACAATATATTAAAATTAATGAGTATTCCAGCTCAATAACATTGCTAGATCTGTGTAGGCTGGCGAGTCAAGCTCCCGCCGCAGCCGTCTAGTCACGCCAATGAGGAACTACTTCACACTCACTGGGACCGAATCACTGTTACATTTGTACTTCCTTCTCCCGGTATAAAAAATATCTACAGTTCGACAATAGGCCATTAGCGAAAGTTAAATGCATCCTGAATAAGTGACTTAATGTTAATAGGGTAATGTGTCGCACCTTACATTTACATGATTTAATTACGTGGCAGGTATCGAACGATAGCCAGTATCTATCGACACCCAACACGCGCTTCTATATCGTCAGTATAAGGAAGGCGTGCGTTCATTTATTGACAGTCGCGTGGACAGAATCAACTTAATTTAAGGGCAACATCTTAATAAGGAACGTGTTTAGTCAATAAGTGAACGCAGACCTTAATTAACTTTAGTACTGTATATAATTATTACAGAAACTAAATATAGGACCCTACTATCGATAATCGTAATAGCACGTTTTGTCTCACACCGCATCGCAGACGGCAACGACGCGCCATTTTGAACATAATAAAGTGAAACATTAAAATGGCGCGTCAACAAGCCGCGCGGGCAAGCTGCCGGCCGACCATACTTTGTGCTTCAAACACTACGAATAAACAGTCTCTCATTTTCAACATGACGGCACATACCTCGGTAAACTAAGCTTTACAATAATATTGAACAAAGTGGTCACAACTCGCTCAGTTTTCGGAGCGCGGGCAAAAAATAATTGAAGCCATTATACAGTAGGCCAGCTACACACGGTCATCAAACATTGAATTTTAATTTCAATACTGATTACTTTATACACTGTAATTTCTGCAAGCGGCTGGGTTGTGACGTACAGGACCGCCATACTGGCCGCCATCTTGTGGCAGCGAGAAGCGCGCACGCAGCATAGAGACCAACAAATAATTCGTTACAATCGACTCCCTACGAATACAGAGATTCATATTTACTTAATAATCAAAGTTTTAGGATTGTAAATTACATTCTTCTTCCAGCTCCATTTCAAGAATCCTATTTTTATGCTATTTTTCAAAATGTTCTATTTTTGTACATTTTCTAAATGGAGCCCTCGCGGCCTTTCTCTTAAACGCATCTTACAAAATATGAAGCGTCTTATTTCGATCTGTTTTTTATTATAATTAGGGCAAAATATGAGACGACTAGTGGTCAGTCTGTTGTTTAGACAACACAAGCTGGCATAAACAATAGCATTGATGTATTGTTCTAGATTTGTAAGAAGCTTCACCCGTAAGTATACAGCATACGTGGTTCCCGGCTCTCGGGCCGTGGGCTCTCGCAGGAAGTGTAGCAGTCACAGCAGTAGAGTGGTGTGCGGGGCCGCGCTAGTGGTGCCTGGCGGGCTGGATGCGGCGGGAGATGTGTTCCTCCTGCTGCATCTTGGCGCGGAACTCGGCCACCAGGTCCCGCGACTGCGCCAGCACCGCCAGCTGCTCGTTCAGCAACTCCTCCCACTGCGTCGCGTACGCTGCAGCAAACACACACCTTAATACATCACATCTTATCGGTTTATAGTACGGGTATGACGTGTTGTGTCGTCGCTCTGACTGTTTTCAATAAAATCAATTGGTAAAAGACATTATAATGATGTTTTGCGCGTTGCCGTGCACAAGTATAATGATGTCACGGCATCAGGTCCGCTTTGATATACGATGACAAAACAACGACACAACACATCACGTGATTAACTTTTTTTAGTAATTATTATTTCTTTAATAAAGCATATTTATTATGAAGAGTGAAAATATTTTAATTGTAACGTAATTCTATGAAACGTAGTTAAGCTTGTCTAGTAAAATTATCGATTTAAAGGCAAATAAAAATAAATTAGAGGATTAAAATTGGCGATTGCCACTTTCGTCAATTTTAAACATAGTGTGGTGTAAAACAAAAAAGGGTTAAAAAAAATGCGCAACAATGAGTATCTTCACTTCACTTTTTAGCAAAAAAAAATAACTTAAACAGATTGACAGATTTGATTACGTATTTAATTTACATTTAAACCAATTAACCCATGAGCGACAGCATTGGCATGATCGACGTGATAGTTAATCTTGTATTATGCTCTGGTCCGCACAATTCGCAAGTTGTGTAAGATAACTTAGTTGTTTAACTTATAGGAAACACCAATCAATTTATCAAACATTATTTTCTGCAGGCGGGAAGCCAAGCCGGCCATCTTGTTTTCTGGCAGGTGATGTATTTTTTTTTTATGCACAAGTATTATTCAAACAGCCTTCTTAAAAATTAAGACAAAATATTTGTCATTACAGGCTTTTATTTTTCTTTGATGATTGGTTATTTATTATTACTTTACATACTGTATGATTATTTTTAAATATTTAATTTTAATAAATCTTTGGTAGTAAGTATACAAATTAACTTCAGAAGGTAAGGTAAATTGGACTAATTTTGCAAATGCACGGACCTAGACCCCCATTTAAATTGTAAACGCGTCCAGTAGGGATGTTACATGATATTATGTTACAGCTGAGCTGTAGCAAGTATCGCAGAGTATCGCAAACCTAACAGCCGCCGCGAACGTCGCGTGCCAACGCCGCGCTGGCGCTTGCTGCGCCACGACCACACGCCTGTAACACCACACACTTCACACACAGGCACACAGACATGCACACACGCACACATGCGTAAGTAATAATATATTCATGAAAAAAGAGTAATAATAATAATGTGTGCAACTTTCTGATCTTTTGCGCAGTAATAAGTGTGCAAAAGATCAGAAATAATTTTAGTTATTACATAAAAGCCAAGGCAAGAATACAGGTTTGAAGGATATTATAAACAACACTATTAAATAAGATATATCACTATAAAATTTAAACACAGATAGAGGTTTTTATTGTGAACAGGTTGCACCAGGTATTCCAACTCACCGTCCTGGTCGTAGTCCACGTCCCGTGTGATGCCGAGCAGCTGGTTGCAGCGTTGCAGCGCGTGCTGCAGGTAGTCGGAGATGGCCTTGTGGTTGTCCAGCACTTCCTCCTCCGCGCGCTGCATCTCGTCGATGGCTTCGTGGAACGTGTACATCTCTGCTGACATGTCACCCTCCTGGAAATGTAACGGGATAGGTGAGCATGATTGAATGACGGTGTTGGTAGACAATAAATAGTGTTGCGTGGATGCCAGGTTGTATTTTTTTTTGGTGTTACGTGTTTAGTGTGACCTTGCTTATTTACTACGAACCAAAAATCAAAATTAATAGTCATTACGCCACGGTGCAGCAAACCCCCCAGTTTCAATTCACAATATTTGAAGATAATATTTTAAGATTTTAATATAAATAGGAATCATATCAGGTAAATATTTGAGGACACCTACAGTGTATTATGTTCTTTTTTGTGTTTTTTTTTTTGTGACTTGCGCTGGTAGCGTGTGTGTGTGTGTGTACGTACGTTGAGCGAGCGTAGCTGCGCGAGGTCGGCGAGGTCCCTGTGCGGCTCCATGTCGACGTCGGGCGCGGGGTCCAGGTCGCGCCGCGCCGGCTGCGCGTCCGTGCCCAGCTCCTTCACGCGGTCGGCGTAGCGCAGCGTGTTCAGCGAGTGCTCGCACGACGACATGGCGGGCGAGATCATGGCGATCATGCACGTGCGGGACTTGTCGCCGATGAAGCTGTCGCGCAGCACCTGCGTCAGCTTCGACACGCGGAACGGGAGGTGGTTCTGACCCTTCATGCCCAGCGCGCGGATACACTCCTTTAGTGCTAGCAGAGATTTGTTGATTTCTGCACTCTCCATACCTGTATACGATGACAAACAATATAAATAGGTTGTCTGTAAGAGATCGCTCTTAGCGATAACACCGCCCATTGTAACTTTTACTTTTGTCATATCTGTTTTTCATGTGGTGTGCAATAAAGAATATTCTATCTATCTAAAGGACTAATTCAAACGAATTAAATGATCAAGTAACTTACACCAAAACAATTTAAACAAACCTAATTAAAGATATGAGATACGTACGTGTCTGTCTGTTGGCGGAGGAAGTGTCGGCGCCTCTCTCATTCCCCGCGAGGTCGATGAGTGAGAACTTCCCGTGTACGCGGTGCATGCCTGGCGACCGCACAACTATTTGAAAAACCGCGTGCGACCGTGATGAATTTGAATTCGCTGAAGTCTGGAATTATTAACACAATTAAAAACTGCAAAAATGTGCCACAATATCTTGGTGAAGATATGGCTGCAAGGAGTGTGACTTGCGAGATGATGTCAGATAGGAACGTATGGAAGAAGAAGACATGCTGCGCCTAACCCGAATAATAATTGGGATAAGGGCAGGGGAATGATGATTGATAGCCTTCGTATTATTAATTTCGTTTGTGTTACTCAGAACTGGTGTATTGCACAAATTTGTTGGTTAGTATAGTGATCAAATGAACTCTAACAAAGAAGAGAGGAGTAATTCTCTGGTACCCAATCATTGAAGAGTAAAAAAAATAAACGCTAGGTCGGCGACGCGGAGTGTTGGCACGCCATGAGCGCCTTCTGCGAGACCGGCATCTCGCAGAAGGAGGCGGCGGAGAGGAGCCTCGAAATCTCAGCCGCGGCTCCAATGATCCGCCGCCGCAGTCGGGAGGAGGAGAGCAAAGCTTGCCCTCCTCCCGCTGACCTAGGGGTAGCGCGGCAGTGCACGGGACAACTACCGTTCTGAACATCGATACCCCACAGGGGACGCGTGCGCACTCTCTACGCTCGCCTACCAGAGAGTAACGGGGGAGGACTCGCTGTTACCAGCTTTGCCTCCCCCAGGCGGGGCGCCGGAGGGCTCGCGGAAGTAATCGCCTTCGTTTCCCGTGACTCCTCCATGGCGGCGCACACCGCCGGGGAACCGCCCCGTACCCACTAAAACCCGGGGATTTTAGTGGGTACGGGGCCGCCTCACGGCCCAAGCCCGCCGGCGCCACTCCCCCGCCGGCGACACCGGCCAGCCCGGTGGGGCGCCCGTAACCTGGGTTTCCTGGTACTGGTAACCTGGGTCAGTTAGTGCGGTAACAAATATTGTGATTATCGTAATGAATGTAGTAGCGTACCTGTCCCGAGGTCCTGGCCGCGTTCCCGTGTTGTATGAGCTTGAGCACCTCGTCCACGTTGTCCACCACCTTCTCCGTCAGCCCCACGATCTGCACCTGCTGCTTGCCGTCCTCCAGCACGCGCAGCTTCGCCTTGTCCGCCAACAAGTCAAACACCTGGGAGAGGGGGGGGGGGCACATTAATTTAATACAAAGAATGTATTTTATGAGATATTATTCAGAGTATCAAAGAACAATATTTTAGACGACAAAGGTGGCTTCTTCGCGATATAAAACATTATTTCTTTTCTCCCGACGTTTCGATCGAGTTGCACCGACCGTGGTCACGGGTGGACTGACGTGATCAGTCCACATGCACGTTTTATATCGCGAAGAAGTCCCGTTTGTCGTCTAAAATATGTGTACAAGTCGCGAAAGTTTAAAATCGTTAATATCAAAGAACAAAACTTTCAGTTCCATAATACTATACATACAACTTTGACTTAACTTAATTTTAACATAAAAAAGTTTTATAAGTTTTGTAAACTAATGTCAAAAAGCTTGAGCAATTAATTACCTTGCCCGAGTATATCTCGAAGAAGGAGGCGGACACGATGAGATTGAGCGGCTTGTACTTCGGCGACTTGAGGTACGCGAACACATCGCGCGCCGCCATCGCGTAGATACCCTTCTTGCAGTCTTGCGTTTTACCCTGCAACATACACGATTTACGGTTAATACAAAACACTAGACGAATTCAATTTTCTTCCAGTTTCCCATTCTTTTTCAATTTTCAACGATTTCATCCTCTTGTCTTCCATACTGTAAATTTATACTACTACCTGGAAGTCACCACCCATAGTATGTGTCTTGCCCGAGCCAGTCTGTCCGTATGCAAAACACGTCGCCATGCCACCTTCGAATATTGTCTGCACTAACGGCTTTGCCGTATATCTGTAAAGTAACAACAACTCTTTGTAATTCCTACCTTCAAAGCAAACAGTTTAAAAAGAACTGCGGAATAGAAAATGGACATGTCTTGGGACCTCTTTGTTTGGTTGTAGAAATTTAGACTTTAATAGATGGAGATATAGTTGAGAATAATTTAATTGTTTTTATACTAACTTGTAGACAACTTCGTTGGTACACGAGTCGTCGAAAGCGTAGTCGAAGCGGAACTTCTGGTTCTCGAGGTATTTGGTGAGGTCCACCTTGTTCTTCGGTTCGTGGACGATCATTTGGTCTTTCGTCGGCACACTTATTACGTCCACCTGAAACCAGTATGACAGTTGTATGAGATTTCTTACAGGAACTCAATGCTTTGCTCATATTATTATATGTTGTAGTGGTAAATTATGGCGTTAAATGCCAGAAGACTCAATTTATTTTTATAATAATAATAATCTTTATTGGAACAAACAAAAAATTAAACATGTAGTTTCATCTGATCATTTATGTCTCCAAGTGGCAAGACAATCACAATTATTATTTTTTATACAACATACCTCCTTCTTAGCATTTTCTTTTTTATTAAGCGGCCTCTTTCTGACGCAGACAGTGATTTGGTGATCTTCTACAGGCTCGTTCCCAGTCAGCGGCCGGAAGTCGATGCTGTTCTGGTACTCGCGGATCATCGCTAAGAACTCCCAGTTAGGATTGCCCGGGTCCATGTTCATTAACGCTTCCTGGAATTGGACAGTGGAAGTTAACTTCAACGAACAGGGGATTTATTATACGTAAATAATTATCAGAGGGATGAGTGCCCTCTAATAATTATTTATCATAAATATCTTTCCGTTGTTGGTGCATTTGGCGGCCAACAAATTTGCGGCGAGAGTAAACGCTACAGTGGCGCCATTATGTAGAGCCGTTACTGCAGCGCTTATAGAACTTTAATGACAAGTGGCGGGCTGGCGCACGACAATAGCGCCACTGCAACGATTCCTTCCACCATATATTTGAATTTACTCAAAATACTCTCAAACTTATTAATAAATAAATAAATATTTCTCAACATTCACACAAGGGTGGGCGATGAGGTGCTGTCTATTATACCTAATTTTGATGTTGGAAAAGTGCTACATTGTAGCCTAATTTGAATAAATGACTTTTGATTGTGATTTAGTACCTTCTCCTCCTTGAGCTCGGCCTGTCGCTGGCGGCGCTTCTCGCGGTTCTCCTTGAGGCGCTCGACCTCCTTGACGACGTTGGAGCGTCGCACGGCGCCCGAGGCCGCGGCGTGCGGCACCGACACCGTCGACGCCACCGCCGCCGCGCGCGCCGCGCCGCCCGACGCCGCGCTGCCGCTCGTGAACTGGACATAGCACACAACATACATACATGTTACAAACTAAAGCGATGCACCCACAGGCAAACCAATCAACAGGTTTTGTGGGAAATTGTCGTTATAAATATCATAAAAATAAATAATTAAAGGACTAAATAAATACATTTTTAAACGACTCCCGCAATAAGGTACATAGTAGACTCAGTGTACAACTTTCTATAGAACACCGCAAAATGCCAAGGCATAATGTATCTCATCTCCATATTTTCCAATGCCCATTAGTTTCGTGCAAAATTGTGCAATTTCCCTGGTTTCCAAGGCAGGAGAAGTCATTATCCCTAAAAGTTCATTGTTTCTTCTTCTTCAACTTTTTTGTCTGGAATATTAAAGTGCAAAAGGAATAGGATAGGGGAAAGGAAATGGGACCTCTTTAACATTGTGGTTCCTCCTCTGCAAGTGCGGCATGTATGGTGACTGCTGCAGGCCTTGCGGGACGGAGGCGGCGCTCGGCGTGCTGCCGGCTCGCGACCGCCCGCCCGACGGGGGAGGCTGCTGTGACGGAGCAGGGTAAGAGTGGGGACAAGGGAAAACTGGGACAAGTTTAAGGGATTTGAAGTGCTTAAGGCGGGGTATGGATGGCTACTTGGTAGTTCCTATTGTTATAAAGTTATTATTTCTATTCATACAAATTTCAATTTTTAAAACTCAGAAATACTGACTAAGATACACTAAAAAACAAACAACGTTGAAAACATTAGGTACCAACAGTCAATGTCTTTTACAAAAAATCAAAGTAAATAATTTTGAGATTTTTTTTAGTTTTAACTACTAATGTTACCTACCAGAAGAATGTCCGAAGACGACGTGAAGACCTGTTGGCCAATTCTGGTAATTTGGAGTTCATATAGTTTTGATTTACCTCTGATATTTAGGACATATAAATGGTATCTAATCTGACATTTAAACCATGGATACTAGATTAATTAATAAAGTTTTAGAACAATTTAAAATTACAAGCTTGGCTTGGCCCTTGACTTTACAAGGTCTACAAAAACGCTGCTTCCAAATAACGATCCTAATCTTAGATTTACCAACACCTCTTGAAGTAACAAAGTAGCAGTTGCTGAAACAAGACGGTGCAATACACAGTGTAAAGAGACGTCTTTTCACTACAGCGGGAATAATCTTACTTCAAGAGGTGTTGGTAGGGATTCTGATAAAGAAGAAAATTGCTGAAGTAATAAGAAAGGTTAGTGGAAGGAAGAAGGGAGTGGGGAAAAGATTGAAGGAATAAGGGCACAAAAACGAGGGTTACAATTACTAGTGTACGGTACTGACCTGTTGTGTAATCCTAGTGTTAGTGGGGACGGGCTGCGGAGGCTGCTGCGGCGGCGGCACATTCTCGGCGCCCCGTCTCCCCGTCGTGTCGCCCCCGTGGCCGTTCGTGTACGCGCCAGCCGCGTTCGACAACCGCATCTGGTTGTTCCGCGTCACCCGCGATGGCGCTGTTGACAATGAGACTTCATAAAAGTTTAATCTGATGATTTAGTTACTTAGTTCAGAATAAATAGCTTATACTACCTAAACCATACAGATTGGATTGAATAAAACGGTTGATACAAATAAGGACTCGTTTTATACCTTCCGCAACTCGTTCCACATTCATAACGGTGTGATATATTTTGTCGTGCAAATATCGTCTACAATTAAGTGAGTCTTTTAATACTGTAACAGATAGAATATACTGAACTCCTACACACTACTAAAAATTACGCTTCCTAGCTTGTGCAAAAGTGCGTAGATGTAAATAAAACGATTTACTGTTAAATTACAACGTCTGCTCAAAATGTTTTATTGAGGGGTAATTAGGATAAAATACCGAACTCTCTTAAGATTGTTTAAGGCTAGAATTATTGCGTTAACGGCTCGGCCACCCACGTATAAAATTCATAACCGTGTTGATATTTCGCATACAATACGAATGGATTACGTTATGCAAAACGTTAAAAATGTGTGTTAATCCAAGGCTCTTTATATAGAGTGTACCTCCATATAAATCTGTGTGCGAAAATATTTTACAGGTGTGTAAGACAATAAAAAAATGTTTTGCATGGTTTTAACAGAGTATTAAATAGGCAATCTCTAGCCTTAAACGAACTTAAGTCACGCAATGTTTTAGGCAAAACCTCATAAGCAAAAACAACCGTCATGCAGTCATTACTTTGTCCAAATTCGAGCATACCTAACATATCCATGAATCATACTGACGTAATATCTTATTCTAGATCGCTGTGCAAAAGAAATATCTCCAAAAAAGTGTGAGAAGCGTATCGTTATGAAGTATCATCGCAAACGTGGTGCATATTAACAGTGGAGCCTTACGTGACTTCGGCGTCGGCTTTTGTTCCTCATCTGCCTCTTCAGTAGGCGTTTCAGACTTTTCAAACGCTTCCATCGGAGCATCGTTTTCAGTCGAATCGGCGACACGCCGTCGACATCTTAACCACGAACAGCACATTTTCGTCAATATTTCGTCTCTTTTAACTACATTCCTCGGTCATGTAACATGTGCTGCTCTGATAGACGGATTGCTCGGAATGAGTTCAGTCTGCGTTGGCGCAAGGCAATCCTGCGCCTGCGCTGCCCGCCATATTAGGATCTCTTTCCGTAGTCAAGGCAATGAACCGTGACGCACGCACCGGGCACGGCCGCGCGCGAAGGTGAAAACGCATATCAACCTTATTGGTGAACGAAATAGTTCACATACATTTACATCCACATTTGCATCGAAACTATTGGAAACCGAACGACCGAATACGGTGTGAGACGTGCGTAACTTATGGGATTTTTTTATGCATCACTGGTGCTGTCACTGGTATAACATCCACATATGTAACTTAACGGAGTCACTTGTATTAGCTATTAGATTAGATGTATAATCTAATCAGGTCAAAACGATCAATAATATGTGGATCTCCACAAATTTACAATGATATAGCACCACAAAAACTTCAGGCGAAAAAGCTTACGTCCTTGCGTTTCCTAGTCACAGAACAATAACAAACAATGAGGACACAACACAACACGAGCACTAATAAACCTAATCAAGCGACGACTTACATCGTACTGACATAAAAAAGTCTCGATACCGAAGGTTCTATTGCCCGTATCTACACGTTAGTCGTTGGACAATTAACTAAAATTGGAAAATAATCGACTGGCGTATTGACACGTGAGCGTGGCTTTTACCTAATGTAAAATTTAAGTTGATTTGACGTATGTGCCTTTGTGTGACTAATCGATAGCTATGACAGGGGCTGTGAACTTGGCATTGGGGTGTCGGCAGACGGGGTAAGTCCTTTACTCGTGTACGGGTTATAACCTCAGCTGTTTATCTATATCGAGGTTGATTTACTTTATTACCTACGTACTGCACTGGAGTATTGTATTCATAAAAATATTGAATCACCATAAAGTATTTCTATTTTTTTGTTTGTTACAAATGTTAGTGATATTTATATGAGTGTTTATCAACCATCAAAATCACCAGATAAACAATACGCTATTTACTGCATATTTGGTTACTAAACAAAAAAAATCTACCGATAAATTGGATACTTTTTATGAAACAGTAACCTTCCTTTTATTTCTGCATGCTACATATTTGGGTATAAAATTTTAATGGCGTATTTTTCTAGGCAGTAAAATACTTAGCATAACTAACTTTGATGCATCCACCTTTTCTTTACTAATTAGCATAAAACTATTAAACTAAGCCACTACTAGTTAACGAAGTTTTGGTATTCTTTAAAATATTTCCTCACTGCAGATACAAATTTGATCTGGGTCATCGATTTTGCATACCATTTTCATGTCCGAACATCATAAAAGGATTCACAATCACTCCTCAAAACATTTCTGCCACTGACTTCCATCCGTCATAACATTTGGGCTATCCTGCCCCACATACACACTAGTAATCAATCAATGGTAAGTAGTAGGTATATAAGTATGTAAGTGACTAGTGTATCAAACATGTAGAATTCGCAATCAAACAGCTTTTAATATCAAATACGGTTGCCTAACAACGTGTTGACGTCATCGGCCTATAGTGGATACCATGGAACTGGGTAACTTTTAACCGAATATTGTGCAAAATTGAAAAGAAATTGTTAGCTTTCGCGCATAACAACGGTTCTCTTGACAACGGAAAACAGGCAGGTATTCTTCCACGTTGCATTTCTAGTAAGCTGCTGCCAACGAAATCTCTAGAGCAGTTAGACTGGATTGCGGTCACTGTTTGTATATAGAGCAAATGTATTTTGATCAGAAAATCAAGATCATTTAGTTTGTAGGCGTGATTAAATACATACTCGTTTACTGGACTGAATTACTCGACGACCTATATTATAAATTATGTAAGCGAAATTATATTTTCCCTCATGACAGAGTCCAAAGTCAGGATTCCTTAATTCCTTAATAAAAAAGTTAGCATAGATATGGAGTTTGAACAGAAAAAATAAGGCTAACTTGTAACCTTCATACATTTTGCGACGAAAGTACCTTAAAAAGTTCCTAAGGAAACTCAAATTAACCCTGCCTTTGCCAAATGTAGCCTAAAGCGTGATTTAGACGATACAATTTTCTTGTACGTTCAAGTGCAATTATTGAATGTCATAAATGACGTGCGATAATTGCCCTTCAATAATTGTACGCAACTGTTTACACGTGGATACAAGTAAAAAAATTGAACACAATTATTGAATGCAAGTCTTGACAAGAAATAGTTGCCAATGTCTTTTGTTTAGACCAATACAACAATGTTTAGGAGATTATTGCTTTCAAGTTTTGCCTTGTCTAAACAGAGAGTTGTACCATTCATTGGCGGGTTGCTTCAAGTATTGCATGTATTTGCGTTGTCAAATTTTTCATTCAAGTTTTGGAAGGTTTTGTAAAGAGTTTGTTTATTAAAAAACTGTTGTAAATATAAACAAACAGTGTCAACCTCGTTTGAGAGACACCATAAATGAAATGAAATGAAGAAAAAACTAACAATTATGGAATGCAAGAATTGCTTTAGAAATTTTTGTATGTGCTGTTTACACTAAGAAAATTTTGGCAAGCAATACTTGCGCAAAAGATCAAAATGTTACGTACTGTTTAGACCATGCAAGTAATTTATTGCTTCAATTTTATTGTATGCAACAGGCAAGAAACTTGCATCATGTAAATGGCGCTTAAAGGTGAATGACTTCCAAATTACTTCTTTTACATCCACTTACAAAGTAAACTTAGTCATATCTTATTTTAGACTTTCTTTCATTAACTTATGGGGCAATAGTATTCAGAAGAAGTGTTTACAATACTACAAGCAAACGAGGCAGTTAATTTGTGAGTTATATTTGTATTTGTACGAGCGTTATTATTTGTTTACGAGGTATTACGAGTTATGTGCACGACAACCAACTATAAAAGCTTCTGTCAACATGGCCGTTAGAAATAAAAGTAATTTCACCGAATATATTTTTTATTGCTAAGTATAATAATATACGATTTCAAATAAGCAGTTTTCTTGAAGTTAAGTAGAAGGTGAATCTAATAAGCAAAACTGTTAACTGATTGACACAAGATCTTGCCGAAACAAAACTAGAATAATAAAGACTACCTGGAGCATTCTAAACATATCAAAGTTCGAACTTCCTTACTACCCAAGCCCGTAAAACAAACGAGGTTCAATTTAAATGAAAATCAGGCTTTGTAAACTGGAGCACTGTACAACTGTACATATATGTATATGTACAGTTCCTTCCCTTTCCTTCAGAGAGGTTTCCTAGTTCACGTGAGGTTAGCTGCACTATCTAAAGAGTTTATCGCCGATGCGTGCTTGATATGGGAGACCGACCACTAGCTCTAAAAGCAAGACTATTCCAGATGTGGAAGCAAGACAGCGCATTACACAGCGTGAGGTGTAGACCGGTGTCGCTCTTCCACAAATGCAGTAATATTATTTGAAAACGTGGTAGGCTAAAACACTCGATAAAGCACCTACTATGTAATGTTTTTATCACGGAGGTAATACAAAGAGGAGATGTTCTAACACGATTTCCTTAGGAAACAACGCGTGACATTTTGCGGGGTGAGGGGGGTGCTAGATCCCGCCCACTTCTCTATTTTCCATCTATCGGTCTATAGCAAAACTATTCGCTCCTTCTGTCGATTTCGTTTTGTAGTGACGTAACTGTCTCACGATAGATGGCCACGTGTTTATAAAATGATATGAAAACTACAAAAAGAACATTTTGGCCTTAAAAGGATCTTTAGGAATGAATGTTGAACAAATTTCGTTATTAATATTATTAAAATTTGTTAGTTCTAGCTCTACATACCTAAATATTTTTAATTTCCATGACACCAAGTGTCGCCATCTAGTGTCGGGTCGGATTATGTTTGGAAACGCACTATTATTCACTGACTAAAGCCACGCCCAAATGATGACGTCAGGGCCTAGTTGAGTGTCACAGTGCACAGTTGCTTAGGCCATCTCCTCTTTGTATTTGCTTCGTGGTTTTTATGCATGCCACTTAAAGATAAGTCATGTAACGAATTGCGGAAGTACGTAAGTATTTACAGATGATTGGAAAGAAAGTCAGAATATTGATCTCTGGAGTGATTATCTTCGTGAAACTATTACATCTTAATCTAGGGAAAAGTTGGAAAAAGAAAGAAATTAACCTAAAACCTAAACCCCTTAAAGTTCTAACATCAGTTCATGTAGGTGCACTTGAAACTTCACAATCTTATTACTCTCTAGTACATCTAATTTTACTAGTAGGTACATACAACATTGTTACGCCCTACCCCGTCGATTGACTAGAAGAGGAAGCTGTGCCAAGTCGGAATTGAGTACATAGGGTGAATGTCTTTGGAT
This sequence comes from Chrysodeixis includens, assembly GCA_941860345.1. NCBI lineage: Eukaryota > Metazoa > Arthropoda > Insecta > Lepidoptera > Noctuidae > Chrysodeixis > Chrysodeixis includens. The sequence goes on along the minus strand of OW796091.1, from coordinate 1,116,578 downwards.
TGAATTGATTTCCTTTGGTATGAATTGTTATTGCTGTCATCAGGAACTAACATTGTATTTTAAAGAACAGTTCTCGTATTTGTAAGCCTGATTCCGGAACCCTGGAGGTTTTGCCTCCAATAGTTCCGTAGGGAAATCAATTTTGTGAGGGGATTTGCCATTCACAATTCAGTAGTCTTGATGAAATCATATTCATTCGTTTTATAAGTACCGTGACAAAGTAATAACCCGAGATAAAGATGAAGTGCAACGAATCGCATCCGCTGAACAACGAGCATGCAAAATTTGGCTTGCCCCGGTGACGAACCACGCGACCTTTACCCCCTACCAAGGTAATTAATTTACGGCGTTTCGAATAACGGATAGTACGGATTAGTCTTAATTTGATGTAGTATTAGATAAGTCTCAGCAAGTTACATAAGCATGAAAAATGGATTGCGTGATCCTAAACGAACTTCTAGTTTTGCAATATCAGACGAAAAAGAAAGCACTACCGGACACGAGTAATTTCTGAACGTATAATTTGAATACCAATATTGGACACGACGCTACATCCAACAATTTTTTATGGACTATACCGATTTTCGAACCATCCTGATCTCATTGTTTGCTGAACGTAAACGTCTGCAACATGACACGGATTACGCGTTTTCTTAAGGAAAAAGGAGAGTCCTTCAAAGGCCTTGTCTAAGGGTGCTTGAATAATATAATATGCAATTATACAGTCGACGTAGACACAGGGGTCGTTACCCAGCGCCTACACAAATGAATCACACGGTGCGTTATCCTTTATTATAATAACATCATAAACAAAAGAGTGTGTTCGTGTTACGAACTCATTGCACGTGGGATGAGCAACAATCAAACATTCTGTGATCAATGAACTTCAGAAACAATTGTGTTTATAGCCAATTCAAAGGTTTAGATTCGTGAAATCACGGAAACGACGTAAAATTTTATGGTCGAAAAATGTCTTTCAAGTGAAATTTGTTTTGGCAGCAAAGCTTGTCTTTTTATTCAGACAAATTAAAGACGAAAGTATTGATAAAAGATGTCTATCTTGTCTAATAACTAAAAAAGAATTTGAGTTAGAAAACGCACTGTGACCAAAACGAGCTTTATGGTTATGTCCTGTCACAGGAGAAGTATTAACGGTAATGTACTTTCCATGATGACCATATTATGAACATTCTTGATTCAACGAGGGGGCTTTGTAAAATAATATTTATCTCCGAGCACGAAGTTCAAGTTAAAATATAATTAAAAGTAGCTTCCCTTCGAAAGTAGTTAAATGCTAATTAATAAATCAGGTTATTTACTTAATCGACTGACATGACAAAGACACTTATTTATAACTTGGCCTTTATCCTTCAGAAGGTCGTTCAGAAGCCAAACTTGGTAATGTCAACAACTTCCACGTCCGTAAACTTAAACAGTTCGAAAAGGGAAACTTTTCCCCCTACTCCATCAATATGCAACACTTGCGACTTGGATTCAATTCCCAGGACGTCTCTCACTTCACAACAAAACGCAGCCTTAGCACAAAGGGGTTAGGATTAGTATTGTACAAACACCATCACAGACAGACAAGGGGTTGAACTTACGGCCTACGGTCGCCCGCCGCGTTTGAAGATTTGACTGAACGCATCGCTCGTACAACACTGGCATTTCGATAAAAAGAAAATAATAAAAATAACAGCAGAATTTCCAACCCAAGGTCAGGTTAACAGCACTATTGTGTGTAATCCATTTGTATGATTGGTTTAATTTGAATTTGGAACACCGGTGCCAGCCAGTGTTGTGGTACACGGCCGGTCGCGCACTGTCCGCGCGCCGCTGCTCCGGCCTACACTTATAGCGATGAAACTAACGGAGTCACGTTGACCGCCCCATGTAAAATTCATACAACCCCAAAATAAAGCGGCTTAGTAGCGACACGCCACTGCCATGTGTTGTTATGAAGATAAACATAGAAAAATGTTATTTACAGGGGCTCTAGGAAACCATAAACAAGGCGCAAACTTCCTGCGACGGAAGAAAACGAGGAAGTAAAACTTGATAAACGCAAAGGTCAGTGCTAGAATAGCATTCCCATGACAATGTCTAGATGACCTTTGACTGAATACCAACCCTCACGATCTCGGGTTATATCTTGATGCTCCTAAGCTGTTTTCACGCCACAAAAGAGTCTGGTTAACTTACCGCAAGCCATTATTTTAACGCACGTCAGATTATTCTAAACTACTTTTCACCAAGGTTAGGCTTTGATGAAATCAGTGGTAAAATTTTAAACATTTTCTATTGGTTTTTCAGTTAATTCGCGGTTACTGTCATGTGTATTGGTATCAACATTTCGGGCATTTGTATCCTCTTTAATTTTAAATAGAATGGCAATAAATACGTTCATAAAATGATTAAATCTAGTGCAATGCACTTGGCAGTCGGCATTCCCATGTAAGGTGGAGACGATAAATATATTATAACGCGGCTACTAATTGTGAGAACCACCGACGGCGTCTGACATAACTGCCTCATACTGGTAGGCTCAGCACGCTATTGTTGATGTTCGACGCTAATTATGAAATTAATTAACGGAGAATTCTCGGATTCATATGAGTGACGGCTCTATTTTTAATCTCGAGTGTTATGGACACGTTTTCAAGTCACGATATTGTGACAGATTGGAAATCTTCATAAACTTGACGTGATATGGGCTGTCAACGCAGTCAGCGATATCACAAAATAATTTCATTTAACGGTAAAGCCCGAGGAATTAACTGTCATTGTAAGCTGATGAAAGAATCCTTAGAAACATAACTCCTAAGTAGATTAATTAGGATTAGATTAAACGGTCAAAGGTAGTAAGACATTATGTAATACTTATTAGATTACATGTTGGCACAAGACTGTAGACCATTTTGTTAACAAGAATAGAAGGCGCTGCCAAAAATATGATCGATGACAATTACACATTAACGAGCATCCTGGCGCGCCCGATCGTCTGTTTGTGCCGTTTAAGTAGAATCCGTACTTGTAGAAAAAAAAAGGATTTTGCGAGAGAAATTGCATACAAAAATTTTAAGACTTACGAGCAAGATTGATGACGTACTGCGAAAAGGTATCATCACAGTTCGGGGACTGTCGCTGTGAATTTATCACCATTGTACTACTCATTAACTATACCACAACCTCCACATTATTGCCGGTACTTCGGACTAAATTTCCATCGCATGTCCAACGCGGTAAGGTATACCGGGCTGTCATAATTATGTGGCGTCGTTTACTCGGCTCGTTCTCACATAACTTTCATCGCAATTGTATTCATAATGATTGTTGTCTGTCAATTTTGTAAATGTGGGATATAATTATCCCCTTTTTAAAGTTTCGAGAAGCCGTATTTGTAGCTCAATTTAATGTGGTAAAATTTCTTGCAGTATAATGAGTAGAAACATCTCAATCAAGAATCTCATTCTGGTTTTATGCAAGCTCTCAAAATGACTAAGCATACAATGATTCAAGTAATTACTTGGATCGTGAAGTAAATTGGAGCAGTTTCTAATGGAGTAATCTATCAAAATTGAATGAGATTAATCCAATCCGCATGATTAAAGGTTGCTTCACAAAGTCGGTCAACAACGCGTTACAATTACAGTAACGGCCTTCGCGGGAGCACAATGTCAAGTGCGGTAACGTTTTGACAATGACCCGACCGTGCTTGAAATGTTTAATCACCTTTTCATGTTGCTAATGTGCAGAAATTATCTGACACGAGGCTAGCCTTGGAGTATCATTTGTTATAAGCTTTATGGCATCCTGTGATTCAGCAGAAATGTTTTCCGCAGTTAAAACTTTTTGCCCCAATTAATTTTGATTCAAACAACATTTGTGAGTAAATATGATATAGGATTGGCTTTACATAGTCTTTTGTTTGATATTTGTTATTACTAGTATCATAGCAACGCAAGCCACACACATGCCCTTTACTGCGATGAATTTTCAGCATACAAAAACATAATTGATTAATCGCTAGGTGAACATTGACATTCCTCATAGAATACTGAATTTACTAATCAGACCTCATATTAGTTAGTAGCTATCATAGTTTTCTGTCTTGATAATAACGATAAATATTCTGATATAACTAGTACAGACCACATTCAGATCACTGTGAAGAACAATCGCATCAAATATGCACCACTTCCCGAGCTGCATCAATCCTATTAAAAAAGCTTAAACTTATACACGAAGGACGAAGGTACTCTACTTTTTTCCAATCCGAGATTGTCATTTTACTCCTGCCTGTGAGACCTGGTTCCAAGTTACACAACAAACCATCAATATTACCAGAACTATCATCAGGCACATCTCAAGTGGGACAGTCAATTGGGACAGTTAAGATCGCGATCGCTGCCAAATAAATCTTGCGCAATCGATTGACGCAACTCGAGGGTATGTGAGCTGGCACGCGAGGAGGGTGACCATTCCGTCTACGAACTTTATATTTTATGCACAAGTATTAGCTTACAGGTGGTAAGGGTAGGTCAGGTTCAGGCAAGTCTCGACCAAAATAGACAGAATTGATTTGTTTTATTTTTGAAAGGCCATTCATGTATTATTCAGTTCCAAGTGGAAACACCGTTAAAGGAAACAGCGTAATGAGAACTATATCAACTCAAGGAAATAAGTTTGATAAGAGAGTTATTGCAAAAAGCAGAAAAATGTCAGATTACTGAATAACATGAGTTTATTTAATACGATGTTCTACATACCATCAAATGTAGAGTAAAAAAGCTTGTTCAGTTAAAGAGGGGCAAAACTAGCCCGAGGGGTCTCAAGCTTCTCTCTAGGGTCGAGTGGATTTAGAGCGAGATCGGAATACGAAAGCCTCAAGCCCGGAACACAAAGTTGATCTTATTACGATCACGTAGTCACCCTTGTAGACTGAAGTAATTGACATCCCGACATGAGTAAGAGGGTAACTGTTCAGTTTCATGACCTAAATTGCATTTGTTAATTTCTTTAATATTAATCTTATTTACTTCAAACATACTGGTTTTCGACTGGATGCATAAAGCAGCAGACCGGACTCTGTGGCGTACCTTGGGAGAGGCCTATATCCAGCAGTAGACTGCTACGGGCTGATGATGATGATGATACTGGTTTTCATGCATATATTTCAGAAACTGATATGTTTTTGGGTTTGGTATCAAAATTTGCAAACAATTATTTGAAAGAAATTATTCGGTGAAATTAGCAAAACCGACACGATTTCAGAATCTTCATCTTTTAATGATTACAAAAACTGTTCTTTAGTAATTAAATTGTTCGCGCAGTTTACAACGCATGACTTACAAATATTTCATACTTCGCCTCCCATTAAGATATCGGAAACATTAAGAGCATGAAAGCGAGCGCTTTAGAAACGTGCTGATAACAACTGTTACGTCATCAAGTGAAAGTTATTTCTTATATTTATAACATAACTACTATAAAAAGAAGATATTATTTACGTTTTTCATACAAAAATATTGATTTATAGAATTCCGTCAATATCGTTACATTAATCAAAAATTTTTACTCCAATTGCTTTTAGTGTTACAAAAATGTAACGGACATTAATTTACTGCCGCAATTCAACATTGCTTTTTCGGAGTACCTTAATACTTCGACAAGAACTTTACACATAGACGGGATTAACTCACAATTACGTCAACTATGAATGCACAGCTCAGACGTTTTAATGACGCTGGCTTCAATTGTCTGGTCCTTAATTACACAAACAATGAACACAGTATTGACATTGTACGTAATTAAAATCAATGAGACTAGAAATATTTGTCAACAAGTAAACTCATATAATGTGATGTTTATCACGAGATTAATAGGTATTTATAAGCATCATAAACAATACATCAGAATGTAGTCAAATATTAAATTATTCAATTTAATGGTTGACACAATTACATTATGAGTTCGATGACACGACACAGATTATGAAGACAATGAACTTTAGGTAAATTATGATAGTTCCGTAATTGACCTCGAGATTTTTCTAGGTTAAGTCTGATGATGTCTATGTATGTTACTGTAATTATGTGATAAAAATACTATCAAGAATAGTTGTTTGCTTCAGGCTACGTGTACAAGACGAATATATTTTTGTAACGTTGATGTTAAAAGAAATCACTTTGACTTCGAAATAATGGCTTAAAAAAATATCTCTCTGCCGAAGATATAATTTTATAATCTTCAGGAACTTTAGCGTATCAATATTTTGTTTAAGTCCCGTATTTGAGGCTAACTATAACTAAGTTGTATAATGAGATGAGACAGCTCTGCTCTTACAGACCATCACAAAAAACTACCATCATTCATTCAGGATCTATTTTCCTCTCATTTTTTTTCTCAGTAAACAAATTGCCAAATTTAGGTAATAAATCAAATATATGTGATTTATTTGCGATACAATTTCGCGTTGCTCACCTGCACAACAAATGACCCGCGACCGTTGAACCCGCGAGCCAGACGCAGCGACGCTCATGCACAACGAATCAAACGTCAAACTAGCTGCGTCTCCTTCTAACGGGGTAAGGTCGTATACAGATGGGTCAAGGTAATGATTATTATTTTTCTTAGAAGGAGAATAATAAGAAAGCAATGATTTGCATTGTTTTTAAATGAGTGAGCATAGGTAAAGAAAGAGACGCAACCAAAGGAGAAGTTTTAGCTAAGCACAATGAAAATGCTCTCAGTCAATTTCCACTTTTACTTTGGTATACCGAAATTGCAAATCAACAGTGATATTAAAAACAAAAAATATGTAACAAATCACCGTTCTTTATGTTACTTAATAAGAAGTTCGTGTTAAAATCGGGAAAAAATCAAATAACGCTTTTTCTGACGCGTTTTTCTTTCTCGTGTTAATTACTAACGTGCAACGGGGTCAAGTTGAGTTCTGCAGTGAGGAAAACTCTCCTAAATCGACTGTTTCGTTGTTCCTGCTTCTTTCTGGCCTGTGCCTTACATTCGACAGCACAAAGGTAAGCTCTTTGGGTTAACGTAATGCAGCCATGAATCATCGCGTGATGTGAACCGCGCCGATATTCCGCCTTCGTTTTATGCATTACCAATATTTGCGATCGTATCGTTATAATGTATGTGCAAGACATTTTCGTTGTTTTTAAGTATTCTTAGTCGAATTCGTCTTTTTATCAGCTCATTAGAAGTCGTCTATCTTGGAACAAGATACCACAATACCGCCTTGTTTCTTCGGAATAAAACAAGGAATTCTGTTCTTTTTGTCTTAAATAGTTCAAATCGTCCGAGATAAACAGTTATTTCATTTTTTTTTTAAGGACGCACTGGTCACCAAGTGACACAACTCATATCTGTCAAAATATCATCTTCAAAGAAAAAACTTGTAACAATCCAAATCATCAGTAAAAATGCGTTACAAAAGCGAGCAGGCACACGTCATGGCAGCTCAAGATCGCCATTAAGATTGGAGCGACCGTTAGGGCAATGTCGCCTCATTAGAACGTCTTTACCTCGGCGTGGAGACATTACTTTTATTCCATGTCACCATGCCAGTTAGAAGACTTTATAAGGAGGTTTGCGCAACGTGACGTCATCGTATGAGCTCCTGAGTACGGTTTTGGGGAATCCTTGTTTGGTACAATTAATTGCTGTGACCCATTGTAGGTTTCCGTTCATGTTACACGGCGCAACGGCTCACTGTTAAACCACCTTGTCATTCATCTTTAAGAGCATGAAACTTATAGTTGACTTAACTTTACAAAGATTATTTATCATACGAAGTGACAAATAATACTGAAATAAGAATCCGGTTGAAACTAGTTTCAGCCGTTGATGATTCAAAATATTTTGACACTCCATCCTGCACTCTCATTGGGTTAAATCGTTAGGCAACACGTGTGCTATATTTAGGTCATAAGATACTCCTCACATATTCAGTATGATTCATGGATAACAAACAGAGACTATGAGTGCAATTACTAAATATAAACATTATGTTTGTCCTTTTGCAAACGTTATAGCCGTGTCATATTTCAAAGAATACTGTACAAAAAGAAACTTCTGATTTAATTAGGATTTGATATTTCGAGTTATTAATCAAATCGACTTTCTAAGGGTTTATATTGCTTGTAAAATGTACTCTTATACGTCAAAATATCCATTAATAATATGATAATAGAGTAAACTCACCTTTCGTTGCCACCGGTATAGATTGCCGCGTCATATCCTAAAACAGAAACACTACATTAATCACTCTCATACAAATATAATATACTTACTTGCAAAATAATAATAAGAAGCTTTACACAGACAAGACACAGGGTATACGAAATACTGTATATCTATTTACAAAGATTAAATAGCCCTCAGTCCAGTGTAGAAAACATAATAAAAGAAGTTAGGAATATACATTACACAGGAGTTTTTTTTTTACAGAACAATTGAAGATCAAATTGAAATAGTAGACAAATATTTCAATTGGAATGCTGGCATAAAAAAAATGCATAAAACTAAAAAAAAAAGAATTGAAAAAGGTACATAAAACATACGACTATCTGAAACAGCGTCATCTACTTTCAAGACATTATTATTATTTTCTACACCCGCATGAACTTTTCAGACGTTCAGTAGCTTTCGAAAACATATCTATATAGTAATCTGTACGAGTTTGCATTATACGGGCATTGCGTTTTCATATCTTTAGGATACTTTTAGTACATAAATGGTTGAGGCAACTGTACTTATACCCATTTAAAAATAAAGCCTGATACGAAAAGTAGACCATGCATTACACTTGATTAAAATTTGTGTCAAACAAAAAACAATCAGGTTACTACGACTTTTGTTCTGTGACTACAAATAGAACCTCCTTCGGACTAGAGTCAACAACTTGTCAAATTAGGTTTCTGAAGCAATGGCACACATAACACAAAAACCTATGAATGAATCAATAGGAAATTACATTGGTTTCCGATGGTTAATTCAGATATGTTGACACGAAATGCCCTAGAAAAATGATAAAGGCTGACTTCCTGCTTCTAACAAAAACATGTTATGGACTCAAACTAATGTCCTACATTGGAATATTTATATACTTTTATTTCGTCCTTTTTATGAACTAATTTAATGTCGTTATCTCTTTCTTTTGATATACTTTTATATCTCAGCTTATGGAGGAGGAAAAGAATACAAAGTTATTATTTTGTTCATCCTGATTGATTTTAATGGGGATGGTAAGACAGTAATCAAACCCTGATAAAAGGAAAACGTTTAAGAATAGTACGGCCTTCTGAGAAGAACTACAGTTTGACTTGCATAGTATTATAGCATGTTTTAACCATATTGCGTAATTACTTTTAGTTTCCCCTATTTAGTTAACCACCTCTCGCAGCTAATGGTTAAGCTACCCTTGATTAATGCAAATCCGTGGCCCACTAACCGCGTTTTACACTCAACTGATTTGCAAGTGGAGCGGTTGAGCAAATGTCTAATTTTATTAAGATCGACTGATACACAGGACTAACATCGAAACGCAATGCAAAGCCTGCATGCTAGTTTTATGCAGTTCATTATTCTGGAAAATATAATAAGAGTAGATATTTAAATTAGTATTAAAGATATCTTAAATCAAAAATGATACTGCCAATTCGTTTCGTATTTGTAACATACAAATAACGAAAACTTAAATTTTATTTGAATTTATAGCTCTTCAACAGAAAGCAAAAATAAAAAAAATAGATAAAAAAACCTTTTTAAGAAAAAGCTTTTATTTAAACGCTCTAAAAAGAAGAAAATAAAATATTCCTTTTGGATTATACTAACAACTCCTCATTATACACAATTTATATATAATAATAAAAGCTTGTCGCTCGATTTACCACAAATTATTATGATATAAAGGAATGTTGATAGGTATGTAAACCTCGCGACAAGCTTTTATTATTATATATAAATTGTGTATAATGAGGAGTTGTTAGTATAATCCAAAAGGAATATTTTATTTTCTTCTTTTTAGAGCGTTTAAATAAAAGCTTTTTCTTAAAAAGTTTTTTTTATCTATTTTTTTTATTTTTTACTTTTTAGTTATCGCTGGATTTAGAATAACGACACATTCTTTTTTCAAGTTATTATTACTCTCAAAATGCCCTCTCATTTGATACCCATATTGTAGAAGTAGACTAAAGGTAACTATTCCGCCATCCTGCATGGTCCGCCATATTGGATTCAGAATGACGTCATATTCTTTTTCTAGTCACTCTTAACAAGCCCTTTCATTTGATACCCATATTGTAGAAGTAGACTAAAGGTAACTATTCCGCCATCCTGCATGGTCCGCCATATTGGATTCAGAATGACGTCATATGCTTTTCCTAGTTACTCTTAACAAACCCTTTCATTTGATACCCATATTGTATAAGTGGATTAAATATAACTGTTCTGACATCTTGTATGATCCGCCATATTGAATTTAGAATGACGTCACATATCTTATCATATATTGTCATCCAAACAAAATGCGTCCACAAAATTTCAGCGCAAACGGTTGAATATATCTACTTCAAAATTGAGTTCAAAGATTTCACCCGAACACACAAATATCCATACATTGCAAGTTAAATAAAAGCTTTTAAAAAATGAATATTTACAAAACTGCAGCACGGAAACTTTGTCAAAAATGCTATGATGTACATTTTGTCGCAGTATCGAGTCGCATCCATAAGTTAGGAGCGAATCCAGGCCAGTGGTACGATGCTCCACTGTTTCCTTATTCACGGCACCTTACGAGCACTTCCTCTGTGGATCGTATGTATCCACTTTGACGACCTCCTTCCTGTTTATCTGACTGCAGTCTAGATTTCTATCTCTGTTTGAGTTATATCGTTTATACTTCATAGAAGTATGACACAATGCATGATAGTAATTCTAAGAACAGTTTGTGATACTCAAATGAGTGATATAACAAAAAGGTCTTATCAGACGCTAGTGCACAGTAGTTGTACTCGCCTGGTTTGGCTATCAAACGATTATTTTCAAATCTGATCGATACTTCCAGAGATAAGTGGTTTCATACAAACAAGCCCTTCACCTTATCACAGTATTCGTGTAAAGGAAATTGTTGACTACCTACTCGTCTTGATAAATAAACAGAATCCAATATCTGTCGGCGAAATGAAAGATCTACGCGACGCTCAAGTCATCTCCGCAGTTTAATAAACATCAGAACTCAGAAGTGTGCCAATCAGAAAATCTCATCGCTCTATATTTGCTAACAACTAACAACGTTACTGGAAAAGTTCCTGGGGGAGGCTATTTCCATTTATTTCTTGCAAACGTTTTTTCTTTACTTCTGCTTTTATAAATAAAGCTAAATCCTAGATAATTTTATTTATGCCTAGCATCAAAAGTGTGCTAAATTACCATCCTCACATTTCTAAATATCGATCTATTTTTAATCTCTCACAAAATGCTTCCTAACTTAGCTACTTATCTCCATTTAGGACGTAGGTACAGTAATTAGCAAGAAACGATTCATCACGGTCGGGAGGCAGTGAATGGCGAGCTGCGCCAAGACTTATCTCTTCCAGTAGAGCGAGTGCCGCACGGACAATTTCCCAGACGATGGGCGTTGGTACACCACTAAATCGTACTTTAAAATAAAATGGGAAGGTTTAAAAGATATCTTGTAGAGTTTTAAGATAAGTTCAGAATGTTTTTCGTATAGGTAGTAAATTGAAAATCTTTTAAGTTAGAAGAAAATTTTAGCTTATGAAGTCTAATATTTCTTTATAGTCGAAACCATCATTGTCCGATTAATTAAGCTTTCTTTAAACTCAATTCCACATTTTCTTGCTTCACGTTGTCCATGAGTTTTTGAACAACAATTTCGGTAACAAATACCTTTGTTCATACACTACATCATTAACTTCTGTTCAACAGAATAACACATTCACAAGTTCACGTAATATAACATTGACTCAAGCATACTTTCCTTGGGACTCGCTGACATAAGCTGTTTATCGTACTTATAAGAGAACGTGTTGTCAACGCCAGTAAGACCGATTATAAAAAAAAAAACAAGTGACAGTTCGATATTTATATGATATCTGGACAATTATAGAGGGAATACACGTGTCGTCGATTATATCTATGGGTAGGTTCATGGGTACTACGTATTTATTATTCAACGATTATTTATAAGGTAGACAAAAGGCCACTCATTCAACGCTCTTTTTATCATCATCTAGCAATTTTAATTTACAAATTTCATTATCATTTAAAAACAGAACAGAGTGGGTATCTGTTCTTCTTTTGAATGGGAACAATAAGATAATTTGTAGATTATAATTTAAGGGTTTTAGTGCTTATTTACATTTGTCAGTCTTGCTGTTTGCAGAAGTTTTATAGTGCAAAATTTGAAGTATTTTTGTTTATTTGTGCAAGTGAATATTAGGAGTTCTTTATATCAAGTAATTGTTAAAATTATTCTGTCTTTGTCCTAGGTACTTGATTTCTCTAACTTGATGCCCTGGTAAAAACCTTAAGATAAGAATAGGTAATATATTAGGGAATACATATGATCGCGTAATAATACAAAACAGTAGGTAAATGTAACAGAAATGGTTACGATGAATTCAAAATGAACAAAAACATTCAAGCTTTCACGTTCACTTTATTTCACAACTAAATCCATTTAGTTCTTTTTATATAAATAGCTCCCAAACATAAAAACCAAAAAGCTAAAGCCAATTCAATTACACCAAAATAGGCGAATGCAATTGGTCATTCTTTACAATACGTAAGAAAATTTCCGTTAAGCCCGATAAGACGGTCCCCGTCGGCGTGGGAAGGTGAATCATCAGTTGATGTCACTGACGAACACCAAATTAGACATATTGTAAACACCGATAATGAGCGATAAACGCCACTTTTGAATTTTCGCAACACAGATTTAAATCCGGTTAACTAGTACAAATCATACAACAACAAAAAAAAACAATAAATATTATTTCAGTCTGTCAAAGTCAAATGGATGAGTGCAACAAATATACAGTACATTGACATTATACAAACTACTTTATCATAATGATTGGACCGTGATTTTGTTACGCTCAAGTCGCTGCGCAACCGTATCGCATTGAGGACTTGAATTATAACAGGCGTGACAAAAGCACAATCCATTACAGTCAAACAAAACACCATAACAAGCCGTTCGTGTGCAAATCATAGATCGTGGAGCAACGTAATCGAAAAAGTGTAAAAACAAAAAGGTGATATGTCAGGTATCCTGCGTGCACATGATGCGATGCGTTAGAAAGGTGCTGACACTGTACCGATCGTGAGTTGCGCACGGGCAGCGTGTGTCCGGAGTCCGCGGCGCCGTCGTCCGCGTCCGCGTCCGCGCTCTCCCGCAGGAAGCCGCCGTCGTCCGACGACGAGCCGGACGGCTCCTTCGCGCCATGTCAAACATACACGTGCCAATGATACATGACAAAACACGGTGCAACCACTTACTGATCGCGCCGCCACTCCGCCATCTGTCTGCCTCAAACAAGTCACACACGAGGTGCGTCCCTAACGGACGAGTACGAGTTGAAAGTGAGACTGAAATGCTTGCACGGCGGTGTAGAAAATCGATGCGGCCGGTGTCCGGCATGCGTCAAACGTACCCATACAAGTTGGAAGGTCGTCCTTACTCTAACTATCAATCATCATAGCACCGAACGCCAGTGCTAAGCACGCGACCATCAGCCGCCGCTCATGAACATCTATATTATTAAGTACGGTCAGCTAAAGAAGATGAGCGCGTGGGGTAATTCGGAGATAATTTTACTTTTACGCCCATTCGATGACATTTAAAACCGGGAAATAATTAAATATATAATACGGTATATTCTAAGTGACCAACTCGTATAGGTAGTAGTATAATTTTGCAACTGCAGTAACTAAAAGAAAGCAGTTTTATGCTTTCCTAGTACTAAAGAGTGTTTGAGCTGTAAGGTCTGTGCACACATGTCATTCGTACCCTTATGTGATGCAAATGTGCACCGACAGTTAGTTGGTTGTACAAAAAACCATAAGCAATGAATACATTGGGGAAAGATAAGACGTGTGTACAAGTTGCCTTATCGTGATTGCACAGCGACGTGCTCTAACAAACTGCGTCGTCGTAGCGACGGTGCCATTAAAAAGTATATGATATTCGTCAAGCAATGATCGCTACCGTACTATCAGCTAATAGTCACCTGCCAACTGATGATATACGAGAACATTTCTACATTTTCTCCAGCGAGTGTCGATCAGCCGCGACGCCGGTGCTATCTGTGCCGCTCATTGACAGCTCTGTTTACTTTGTACACTGCACTCGAGCAAGCTTCGCTAAATGAGCGATTTACAGATCATGATGAACATAGATATAGTGTAATGCGACAGGTGTCGTGGCGCCATGGGCAGCACACTCGCCGCACGCGGGTCTGTCGGCGCGACTGTAGCGTGGCGTCTATTAGCAACTGCTCCTCACAACCCAAACAATGAGAGTGATCGCGGCTTGGTACGCGATTCGGACGCCCTTACTAATCGATAAAACTAACTAAAGCTTTCATTTAGCTTTATCGCTAAAGTTAACAATCGATTAGAGGCGCTAACTGTTGGCGAAAGCAAGCAAATGGCGACTGCAGGCTTTCAGCAAAAATCAGGTCGATTTGACCTTTGTTGTTGCCGTGAGGAAATGCTTTAAGGTCTGACCACATTACAACATTTTTTTGCCACGTTGCACATTTTCTTTGGATCATTTTGCCATAGTTAACTTCCTAAACACTTATACAAATTAAGGACATTGCTATAAAATTTCCCCCTTTCTAAGACTAGTCTCAACATAATTTAATTAATAAATAACAACGATTACAAGGAAACTTTCTCCTACAAAAATAATAATATATTTACTGGTTCCGTGCCAAATATGTAAGCAGACCTTAACAGCTAGAATTTATTGCACCAAAGCTCATAATAGAGTTAACGCGGCTAAAATAAATTGGACCGTAATGAAAGCAAGGCTGCCACGTTCCTGCATTACTTGCATGTAATTATGTATTCATTGCTTTTAATTTCAAAACACTCTGTGTGATGCAATGTTAAATGAATAACAGATTTGTACATGTACGTATGGGTTGATGAATGAAATCATTGTGTTATATCATCGTCTATGAAACTATTAGTAACACTTAAACAAACATTAAACACAAACTAATTCAATCTAAGATCGAACTAATTAATCACACGTTATGGGTTCATCTAAAAGTTGTTATTCACATTTAACATACTAGGTTGGTCGGCCTAGTACTTGCATGAACTGTTATCCCCTAATGTGTTTTTAGTACATTTTTGTTCAAGCTTTGGTTAATCTCATTTGATGAAAACCAATCCGCATTAGCTCACTTCTGATACAAGTACTAGGCACGCATAAGTAGTGAAGAGGTAGTCCCTTACCCTGGCGAGTTTGTTGGGCATGGGCTGAAGGTGTGGCGTGTGGTGCCTGGGGCCGACGGCGAGCTCTGGGTTGAGGGCGAGGATGGCGTCAATCTCCACCTCCTTGCCTTTCGTCTCGCCTCGCTCGTACCATTCCACTGTGACCGACCTCGTCTCCAAGTTGACCCCGGAGACGATCGCCGAATGGATCCGGCCTGGAAATTGTAAATTAAAACAATTATTACAAGGTTTAGCTATATTGCAACTGCATAGTTTAAGTAATTAACTGAGGGTTTGTCTTATTTTATATTTGATGAGCCTAGACTAGTTGTCTAGGCTAGGAGTATAATCAGAATTTCAATTTAAAAGCTACGCAACATCACGCTATTTCATAAATACTTCATATAGGTAGCATAATGAGTATGTTCAGTAGGAACCTACAGTATGACGCACATCATTAATACACAAACAATTGCAAAAAATACGCATAAACAATATTGGCTAACGAGAATTCATAAAGGAGTTGCTACGCAGCTGAACAAATACTCTGTTTCAGTGTTGAACAGTTTTTCTATGTTTAAACAGTTGCACAGTAAATCCTTGGCAGATTTTACTTCATAAATAAAGGGATTCTATAAAACGTTTTAAATAAAGCTTCAAATTCAGTCTGTCTAACGAGTCTAACCGAATTTCCATGCCAAAATTGGTATGGAAATCACTATCCTAGAAGCTTCAGTGCGTCCGACGACGAATAATAAAATCTGTTTTAGTTTGGAACTTAAAATAAAATTCGTTGTTAAGTAATATTAGTGTTATTAAATCTCCATCTATAGATACAAAAGAGATTATTCCTGAAGTCGTCTTAGTATTTACGTAATATAACAAGAGTTTAATTGAACATCAATTTTACAGTAACTTAATGACTCAATACTTTTATGGCTGTCATAAAACCTAAGTTCAAACGATTGCCAAAGCGCGATGGTAAGGTAACAGTTAATTCACTGTTTATTTGATCAAGTACAGTCAGCAACAAAAAATGAAAATACAAAATTTAATAATAATAATAATAAACCCCTCGGGGCAAGTCGTTACCTCACCATGGGGATAACGCAAGACCTGAGGGCATATTAGCATGCTTTTTGAAACCTTGGGGTATAAATAAAAAATGTATCTGAAGGTCTATGTAGGAGCATACATCCGCAGGGCAGCTTGTGGCGAGCTGTTTGTGAGTGGCGACACAACGGAACCTGAATGCCCCAGGGGGTCACTCTTCATGAGGACTCCCAGCTCTTTCTTGCCTTAACTGGCTGGCTAGAGGGGGGTCGCTAGAGCTATATGCTCGGGGGTGGAAGTGTCTAACGGCGTAATAACGAGGAAACCCGCTCCGGGTCTATGACCCGCGATGGCGAAATCGGTGTCGCACCTCTCTACACCCCTTAGCCTTACTCTCTGGTGTTGCCCACCTGCTGCCTATCGTGGCGGTATAATAGGGGGCCCATCTTGGAGCCGGCGAGTCACCGCCTGCCAATTTTAATTGCATTTTTATGTATTGAAAGGCAGGTGCCATAGTTCTCCATAGTTATTTTAAAGAAACACTTACACCTAACAAATCATATTAATAGCCCAAATTAGTTTAATCTCCATAATTTACTATAGTCTTGCAGCTACCTTGGGCCGTCCATGTCTGTTCTTCCATAGAGCAGGGGTGGATGGCCCTTGGTAGATGCCCCATCACATTTTAGATTAAAGTTCTCAACAAGGCCTCTGCATGTTGGACCTGTGTCCCCGTGTAAGCCTTTAAAAAGGACCGGGTATCTTCCCTTGAAGTTATCCCGTGAATTAAAAGAGATACAAATAATAATAATAAAATCTTTATTTTCAGGCAACCATGGCCCATAGATATATACCTTACAGACTAACATACATACTAATAATAAAACATTTTTTGTTAGTAAATAGAAAACTTAAATCTATGTTAGTAACACTTCCTTGCACTAAGTGTTTGTGCGCTCGGTCGGGATTTGTCCGCGGAAGCGACGGAAAACCACATCTTGCGGCCAAAAGTTTTCGTCCAGGACGAGGTGCAGGTAGCACGTAGGGACGCGCACAACGAACGCCTTGAGTTGACGTTCCGGCGCGACTCCAGCAGCTGCACTCTCGGCGCGTACTGCAACCTTTGGCGCACGTAGTCGACGATGTCCTCCGCTCGGGTGGTGTAGTGAAGGCGGGATAAGTACACCGGCGTATTCGGCTTGGCGGCTCGTACTTTAGTTTGGGGCTCCACAGGGGCCTTGCCGCAGCAGTTCTTGTTGGCTCGTTTCCGGTGTTTCCTTTTAAGCACCTTAACGAAACCATCATCTTCGGCCCTGTTCATTTAAGGTACAATAATTACTTTATGCGCTCAGTTAGCTTAATATCCTTTTCGACCATAATAATATGGAAGCGACGAAGTAACCGCTACAGAAGCCAATTCATATCATAAATTGTGCATTTTTTTTTTCTGGTGGTACATGTATGCCCTTTACAGAAGAGGGGATCGTCTGGGACACAAGGGCGAAGGGGGGATGACTACACGCATTAAACAAGCTGCCTCATGTCCCCAACACAGCGCGGTTTATAAAAAACGTAGGATGTTATTATAGCTAATATGATTCCAGTCTATGTTTATTGTTTACCGAATGCCATGTTTAGTATGGACGTAAACAAATATTGATTTTGACATTTGAATAACAATCCATACGGTGTATGTAATGTAAACATATAATATGTAACGCAACGTATTTTATTGCAGTGAGTAAAACAGTAATCGATTTTATGCCGCTATAAATCTGTAGTTGTTTATATAGCGTTTATGTTAAAATTAAGTAGCAAATGAAAATATTAGACATTTTAAATGAAAATATTAGACATTTTAAATGAAAATATTAGACATTTTAAATGAAAATATTAGACATCTTAAATGAAAATATTAGACATCTTAAAGTTAGTTTCTATATCTACTCGAGGTGTGGCGCATTAAATAATATCATGAAATTCCTGCAATATTTTCATCTTGGTTCATTCGTTTCTAAGCACCTCGTGCCTGTATGGTTGATTGCTGCGAGCGCGGTATACCGCTCAGCTGTCAGATAAGTGTGCTAGAAAACGTCTCCTTGACATTAAACCACCGCATTCTACACGAGTCACATTCTACAGTCTTCAAGACTAACTACCACTGTATTGTTTCAGCGTAGATCTAGCTGTGGTATGGGATAAGATTATTCGATATAGGCAAAGTAAATCACACATAAGGCATAATGGAACACAAAGCGGTTACTTAAGATGTCATGAAATAACATATAAGAACAAAATCGCATGAAGTCACTTTACAAAAATACTTTGTTCAATTGTTTCACTACTGGCAAACTTGTACTTAACATTTCACAATGGAAAGCCAAGTCCTAACAAAGGAGAAATATTTACATTAAAATAGCTCCCTAATGTTTTCCTTCCACGGATGGCATACAAAGATGACAGTCAAGTGTCAAAACAGACAAAGAGCTAATTATAGAGCTGGTGCAAGGTCACTGACCTTCCGCAGTATCTCGCGTCCCGGCGCGCCCCTTTATTAGCCTGAATATAAACAAAACAAGCCAAAAACATTTCGAATGCACCACGTGGGGTAATTATACTATTGTTTTGACTTTCAGACCTTAACGGTAGTTGACTTGTTTATGGTTTAAAATCCAAACTAATTGATTCCATCAAGATTTACTTACAACCCCTAGTGTTTCTCACGGATCTATCGAACAACAAAATTTAAAAACCATTTATGCTCTTTACTTCGGGACATTCTGATGAGTATTTTTACTTGTACATTCTAGCACATTTCATACATTGTAATAGGTATCTTAATCTTAAATACTTTTTGATCCTGGAGTCAGACTTCTGGAAGGACGCCAATGTAGCACCCCCTACTGTCTTACATTGGTAAATATCTTCGAAGACACCAAATGGCGTAGTGTAATTATAAAACCGTTAACATTATTACCACCTAGGCACCCAGTCAACCAGTAACCTATTGATAGTTCAATCTAAAAAGAAAAAAGAACAACAAGCCGAAAACAAGAAGAAAAACATTTTTTCATTTAAGTCATCCCAATTACTAGGTAAACAGCTATTTATAATGACTACCGGCTAGAATTATGTAAACGCTGAAATATATCGGGTCAAGGCCGTTGACCTGCGTCGACCTGACACACTAAGCATTCAGTATATTGCCTTCAATTTGCCCTAAAATAGAAAAAGTTGTTCTTCTATTGGTCATAATAAACGTAGATGAACGGATAGGATTACAGTGAGTAGAGAAAAAAATATATATTTGTAAACAAAATATGTCTAAATTAATTCATGAACCTAACGTAATAGAACTTGGATGTATTAAACCTAAAAAATAATATCAAAATAATTAAAAATCACAGCGTTCCATTAAAGTTCATTGTATTGAAAGTATTTAGAAGCTTCGCCATTCAATATGATCGCGAAACCTATTTACATTTACAAAAAACCATAGAGAAAATACAAACGATTCTTCACGCAAAACTAGTAGAAAACGGTTCTTTTTTGTGTTAATTGTAAAATTGTAACAAAAGCTGTGTACGCAGAACAGATTATTCTCACATTGTGATCGCGAACCATTGTGATAAGGTCGTACGCATCAAGTGAGCCGGCAATAAATTATCCAAGCGGAATACCGCGGATAGACGCAGTCATCGTAATCATTTACGCTTTCACATGAATATGGGTACTTCATATTCATTATTCTCTTAACTTTTGTAAGAATTGCGTCCTTCAGGCATTTTCCGCTAAGAAACAAAAGACGCAGAAAGCTTTTTGGAAGCAAAAAACCTACACCGTTAATGCGGCTAAAAAAAGAAATCGTGGCAGTGTGGGGAATATGTTTTATGCCGCATCTCTTTTCTAAAATAAGGTCTATCTATATCTAGAAGGTAGAAATAAATTTAGTAGTTCGTTACCATAACAAAACATTTTTTATTTAAAATTAAACAAATCCCAAGCTAGTTATGTAAATGAGCACAATAAACAAAAAGCACGTGCTACAGTTGTGACAAACACGTTCTGTCCTGTCAAAGCTAGTCTTTTTCCAAGGCTGGCTGGCCGGTCAACATATACTTAACTTCAAAAATACTTCTAAATAACCATTTTACATATGAATGAAACTGTATCCTACTATTTGTTTTTAGTGACAGTTGCCACCCTAACTATACAAATAGAGAAGTCAATCCCCTCTTAATCCTCGACTCTGCAAATACATTCACCTCGCAGTACGAGTTCAGATATTGAACACACTACCGTCACCATGGTTACGCTCGGCGGACCCAACGAAAGTGGAACGAATCGCCGAAATAAAACAAGCAAAAACACCGTTATTGGAAATATGTTTTGCGATGCGTCCAGCCGCCGCGCCTGAGACTGAGAAACTACGTATTCCGTAATATCTAATGATCAAAATTTTGGGGAAAAATAAGGACATATCAGGTCTACTAATACAAGCACAATTTTGATCATAAAAACGACTAATCCTGCCACATTATGACTATCAAATTAAAAAAAAACTACAACTCGTTAAACATAGATGGCGCTGTCAGACCCAACTGCAGGCACAAACAAAAAGTATTGGTATTGACATAGGAAAGTGAAGTCATGCCTCCTACACCGTTAGGACACGATTAATGATAGACGCGATTGGAATAAACACTACATACACGTCACGGTATCACGATATCGTGATTATAATTTAAATGCTAAGGGATAAGTTACACCAGTGGTGGCTTATTGAACTTGAATATAAGCTTTCTTTAATATAATATATTTTTTTAAAAGCATTTTGCATAAAAGATGGAATTTTCATATTGGTATACGAAAACAAAACTAATTCTAGTTAAATAAAATGTCCAATAGTAGAAGCTAGTCAGATTTTTTCTCTCTAAATATACATAGGGTCTTTATCCTGCGAGGGAATTTACTCTAAAGACGTGGAAATATCTAGGCTATATTTCATTCAGTCAATAACTACTTTTTATCTCTCTTTACATATCATTACCCATCAGTGATTTATGTGAATCCGTTTTAGTAGTAGTCTAAAACCTTCCAGGATCTATTACTAGGACGGTCCCAATATAACCTTTTTGGAATATAGACATTAGTTTACAAATAACGTAATAACCACATTATGTGGGTGTAACATGCAAATATTTACCAACACCTCCACTTAAGTACAAATTGGTTGAATTACAAAACGGCTAACAATTTTGGGGTGCCTTGCGAAAATTGGCCTCGGAAATTGACTACTAAATTACATGAATGCTTCAAATTAAGGCAGAAACGTCATTTAAAAAGAATAGGATTGCGTTTGTAAACCAACAATATGTTTAAAAGGTCAAATGGACAAAATAAACGGTACAAGACCTATTGAGATCATCACATTGAATTGAAAGATACAATTGCTCATTGCATAAATAAACAAATGTGGTTTATCTCGTCATAATTCAATTAGTAAGCATTAAAACGACAGTAGTAATTAAAAATAACTGTAACAAAACGAAACCAGTCCGCCTGCGAGAGTGCGAACGTTCAGAATAACATCAACAACTTTCAAACGAAGTGATATCGCAACGATAGGACATCGATACAAGGAAACAAGAACAATAGCCGTCTATTTATGATACGAATACAATTATATCGACGACGTTTATTAACTGTTTATCCCGAGCTTATCTACTTTTAAAAACAAAGCTAGTAGTTATAGTTATTAAAAAGAAAAACACTTTTTAAGAAGCTGATATTATTGCAATACGGATTAAGCAATTTGAAAATCTTGTTTCTGCAAAGATATTTCTTCTGCTACGTCTTAGAGGGAAATGATTAGCACGATTAGAATTCTAAGAACATCAATACACTTGAACAGCTATCTGAATCCAAATAGTAAACATTTGGAAAACAGCTAACTCCATGAGAATGTTGTTGTACAGCCGACATTACAGGATATTGACAGACGGAAAGTAAAAAATCAAACAATAGTTGTTTATACCAACACCATTACATTAAAAAAATATTAGACGAAGGTAATAATTGGCATAGCAATTGAAATTGCGCGGAAAAGGAAACCGCTCTTTCTTTATTAAAAAATTAGACACGTACATCGACGTCTCTTAGCACAGTAGATATATTCAAAGATTATTTATTTTTAGCAGTTCAAGCTTGTGGATGTTTCATTAACTAAGAAGTCTAAAAGCAATAGCTTAAGCTGACGAGATAATTATAATAAACAAAAATGGGTTCACCACTGAAGACCGTATCATCGTAGTTTAATTGGCTCCTTCCATAGATATAAAAAATATACTAATATTACAAAATGCACTTCATTTTAATTAAGTGTTCGATGTATCATGAATAGCACTCGTGATTAATATGCTAAAGATACTGATTAATTGTATCGATAAGATAAGTACATCAGACTATTTCCACTTCCGATTAGTTAAATAATGTTTACAGGCAGTATAAGATCATACATGAATCTATACAAATACATGTAAACTCAAATCAACTAACTTTAATTCATATTATTAGAACTTTTGTGAAGCTAATAAATTTAAACGGGTATCGGCATTTTCAACTTCTAATACAATAATAAAAGATATAATATTCCATTAGAAAATAAAAACAAAGGACACTAAAACTAATTATAATCATATGCCTACCAAATACTGAAATGAGAATACATAAATCGTGGAATCATTACACAAATAAACGCGACTTAATTATTAAACATTCAATCTTAACGACAATAAAGCTTTAAGAAAGCAATCGACCTGTAAATGAGCAATTAATGCAATGCTGTAAAATCACTCGTATACGTAAATCAGTCAGTAGAGGTGTGTAAAAACTAGAGTTAATGCTAACACTGTGCGCAGTACGACGGCTGCACGCAACATGTCGGTAACTGAAAGCATTCGACTCTCGGAAACGACACTAATTAATACAATGCTATTGTTCCTCCTTCACCTGTCGCATTAAGACTTTATTAAGAACTAAACGTGGGTTTTATATTTATAGTTTATTGGCAACACACAAATCAGTCGAGTTTGCAAAAATGTTACATGAGATAACTGGTTTACGAAACCGGTGCCTGTCGCCATGAGTTGTTTAAGGGAATCATGTCAAGTTTACGAAGTTAATCATATAAGTCGGGTGGTTTACAACTTTATTACTCCAGTTACGTTAATCCGACTGGAAATGTGGATATTGATGTTCTAAACGTAGTTTCTAGATGCAGTATACTATTAAAATAACAACTTATTGCCTGCTTAGCAAATCCTGTGATAAAATAAACAATAAGTGGCATCGCACTTAACAACGATCGCATGAATATAACGAGTTAAAGGTTGATAATATCGCACTAACAAGCTGAAGATAGGACGCATACACCAACACGCTACAATTAGTTTCAAATGATGATTCTATTATCCCACAAAAGAATTATCCAGTCATCAACACTTGTTTGTTGTAACAACTGTAATATAACTATTTAATAGATCATTAACATTCTTGTCGAGCAGTGGGCTGTATAACGAGAGCCGAAAAAAGGGGTATCTATTACGTGTGTCGTGAAACAAATCGGTCTACGACTTGTGTGTACAAGTAACAAAAGGCAATAGCCTCTAGTTTTAATAATTTCAGTCTTAATTAAAAGGGTCGGACAAATAGCAGCTAGTACAGCTGCACTCGTTTAACAAAATGTGATAATAGCGAAATTCCGTTCAATATAGTGGTTTAATGAATGTGCGTTCAACCGAGAAGATTTACAGAGATGTGATGTGACGTGTTTTATACAGTTTATTGCATTAAAAGCGAAAGCGTGACGTTACGTAGTTATATTACAAATCAAACAAATTATATGATAGAATTTCTGGATTATACGTAATTTATCGCGTGAAAAGCTTTTGAAGTTTTTAGGCGAATGCCATTTTTTAATATAATAAGCAGTAGCGAGCTCAAAGAATGGACAATACAAGAGAAAGTTATCATTGTTGGTAGGAAGTTTAGAATCCACTTGTCCGCACTGAAAGATACAATTACGCCTGCAGCCGTAATCGGAAGATAGAAGATCAGTTATCGATCCTTATACAATTCCTAGCAATCACCAGTTCCACCAAAACGTGGCGTGGTGCCAAAATGGAACACATTTTGAAGAACTTTGATTGTTTCTATGTTTCAGTAAATGAGAGGCCAAAGTACGATGGTCGCGTGGCCAGTGACGATTTCATATGGCATCGAGCCGCGTGTCATTGACCCCTTAACACATCGCTCAGCTAATTATAAATCTAGTGGATTTCCTTATGTGAGCATATTTCGTTTTAGTTTCTGGTTTTCTGCTGAACCCACCAAGACTAATTAACATGCTCATAAACTCTTGTGCCAGGATTAGATTTTATTGAAAGATAAAACAGGTTTATTTGGTGTAGCATTTATGAGTCTTATTGATTCATAACTCTATGATGACACCGTTGGAGTATAAACCTAAGATCGCACCAAAACCTAAGGTTAAAAATACATTATTCAGGCATGTTTTTAATAAGCGGAAGAAAAATGCAAACTTTTTACATTTCCGGTAATCCGGAAAGTGGCAGAAATCAAAACTTAATAAAAACATAGTAAAAGTTAAAAACAAACAATTTCGTATAAAAACATTTTTTTCGAACTTCGTACCACGCCGTTCCACTAGCCTCTACTTCGTACAAACTTCAATCAATTCAAACAAGAGAAGCCTATCAAAGGCACAAAGGCAGCATGTACTGACTCCAACCTATAATTACATGACAGGTAAAAGTAGAAAAGAAACTAGCTCACAGTACTTATTCCCACGGTCAAGATTGCAACAAGGGAGAGACGGCGATGCGGCGTGCAATTACTACAGACCCGTGAATGCAATCATTCATATGTATAATTTAATGGATCGAGTTTCAATGAGCTATCGCGGTACATTTACTGGTTGTTGAAGAAATCTTTGTGCAATGAAATGCGAGTCGTCTGTCGTGACTAACTTGATAGCCTAAGCTCTCTGCCACCACAATCGAAACATAATTGTTAATTCAAATCTGAAAGTTTTATTTATTAAGTTTAAGTTTTATTTAAAAATGTAGTTTATGGTTTTATATAAATGTATTATTCACGACGACGTTTGTTATTGAACTAGGCAAGTATTACAGTAATAGATAAAATCTAATAAAAGAGACATTATGGTTATAATTCACATCATATACAACCTCTATTTGTAGTAACCCGGTAACAAGTAGGACAGACAATGTACGTATTAGTTTAACAAGCTACAACACAGAATAGGTCAAAGATCTGCGCGACAAGCGAGATACCTCAGCTAAGGTCGGACGCCAAACGATGGCTGGGGTCAATTGCTTTCCCTACAAAGCTTCCGTGTACAATGTTGTTATGAGAGCAATAGCTACAATGTTTTAAGGTACTAGAAGGGAGATGTAATATCGTACATAAGCTATTCATTCATAGTTCGTACGAAATTATTCTGATTTATTAAGACCCGAAAAAGTCTTACAGAATATGTTTCGTCATCTAAAAAATAGGTCAAATAAAGTTCTAAAGAAACTTCAGTATCAGTATGAGCTTAAAACGTAAAGTGGTTTTTAAGATAATGTTCGTCAATTAAATATTTGAATAAATGGGTCATGTGAGACCAGATGTATACTGAAAGAATTTACAAATAAAAGTTCAATGACTCTTTTATTTTATCTAGCTAAAACATTATTGATGCCACGGTATCGTTTTAGGAAGCTATTCTTTGCCAAACTGAGAACCGTTATCAACAAAAAATAAATGTAAGGTAATTAGGACAAATGACCTGCTAAAATGTTTTCCCTATTATTCATAGAGACTTTTCCCGGTAATGCAACAATAAAACTTATTAATAACATTTCCAAGAATAAAACAACTTAATGCACCGAAGCTGAACAGCTGTGACATGTTGCAGCTAAGATAAAAAAGTTACATGTAGAAAATAAACTATAACCCAAAACATCACGTTATGATCTTTTTTGTCTTTATGTTTATGTCCACTTGTCGACGAGGTCAATGATCAATATTTCGACTTTCAAGCATGAATTATTAGAAATATTTGTTTTTTTTCCTCTGCAATACTTAGGTGCTTCAGAACTAACTAATTAATACATCCCAGTAACTTAGCGGCAAAGCCGAGATTGGGTTTTGTTTCGCCAAACTTCTTAAGTAAGATTAGGTTCGAGTAATCGTTCTCTTTCAAACTTATTTCTATTTTAGTCATGTCTCGTTTATCAAAGGAAATTATGTTACTTAAACTTGTTTACATAAAATTAACAGGATAAATATCTTACAATTACAGGGTAAACACAACACGAGACTGAATATTTACTTAACTAAGTAAATACTGTCGTATATTGTACCGATGTACCCACTATGATAGACTTGTACACATACATCTTTAAAACTGTATCAGAATGATAAGAATATTCGGGTCATTGACACGGTTGCTCGCAATTTTCTAATTTGAGGATGTTCAAATGAATGGCAACGGTATCGTTACTTTTTTATAAACATGAAAG
Organism: Chrysodeixis includens; assembly: GCA_941860345.1. Lineage (NCBI taxonomy): Eukaryota > Metazoa > Arthropoda > Insecta > Lepidoptera > Noctuidae > Chrysodeixis > Chrysodeixis includens. Next base: position 1,089,414 of record OW796091.1, on the reverse strand, counting down.
ATTGTTCTGCAGATAAGATTCAAGAGTCAAGCTTGTAGTAGAAGTAAACTGATAAACAACTCGTATGATAGAAAATAAAGATACAATTAGCTGAATCACAGTTCTGAAAGCAACTCACTTCTGCGACCAAAATGTGCGTAAATACTAAAGTAAAAGTACAATCATACACGGCTAGTGGTAATGAGCTACTTCGCGGTAATTTCGCGAGGCGACCGTGGCCCACATACAAGCAGACGATGTTTAATACATCATTATTTACAGGCGAATGTTCCGCTCTTGCTATAAACTTTCGCTCTAAACTAAACGTCATAAATCGGAGACTGTGTTTTGAGTCGTGAGTCAAGTAATTGAATAGGTTGAATCGTATAAACATTTTATCGTTGCGAGGTATCCTTTTGTTTATTCCCACAATGTTATGTTCTAGTTGTATATTGAGCAAAGTTTGTTGATTAACATCCGACCAGCTACCGCATGACCGCGCTTTGTTATCGCAATTGTGTGTTATTTTTCTTAGCATGTAATTATTTCAAGTATTCCACGAGACATTTACACCTAGAAGTAAGAATTAAAAGAATTTGCGCTACGTTCCCTGTAAGGTATCACAAAGGTCAGATAAAAATCTTCATGCGCCATCAGAATCTCCTCTATGTTTAGATAATACGTAAAGAGTAAACAGATTAACTTGTCCTGACAAATGCACATTACGTGACTAATTTACCTACGTGTGCAATCTAATATTCTCCCAAGGCGAGCAACTAAAACTTCCTTAAAACAAATACACAATACTACATGCCTCGTATGAATAAATAATAAACTGGTATGAAGAGTAACCGCGGATTCCAGCATTCTAGTTTCTAGAGATTTAGTTCCCTGACGAATGCCGGGGGGTTCAAAGACCTCATGGCTTGTACGACTGCTATATGAGCCGGCAAGGGTGGGTGGAACTCCAGTCCCGGGTTACGCGGGATTAAATTATACTCGAGAATGGATCGTCTCAATTTTCTCATCAAGGGCTTTTGTCGTATGGTTACTTACTCTGTCAAGATAGTTTGTCTGAGACTGAATCGAGATGATGTGCAAATATGTTGATAACTATTCCAACTATTTGATAAGTAAATATCAATTAGTGAGTGTTTATTAGCAACACAAATTACATCCATATTCTATTTATAAATTATATAAACTTTAACGTGGTTAGTTTGTCTGCTTTTAACAAGTCAATGTTGTTTAGTGCATGCGGGTATTAACAGTAACTATGCGCATACCAAGTTATTGATTGTTTATATGATATTGTTACGTGAGGTAACGACAGTGTGCAACAGAAACCTGTTGCTGATCAATCGCATAAGGTTTAGTAATTATTTTGCAGTAGTGGAAGGTTATGTCACAACAATGAACAGATGCAAAAGGTTCATTAGATGAGGTGTCCTTATAAGGTTCATAAGTAAATAAACTATTGAAAATATCTTTACCAATAAGGTCATACAAAATACTTTGCTATGTTATGCTGAATGCATGCATGCTAAATGAGGAAGAAGGGCCTAACTCTCTTAAACACCAAAATAACATCAATTAATGCGAGTGAACATTCTCGCAGTTTAGATTACATCTAATACTAGCTTCTGCCCGCGGCTTCGCCCGCGTGGTAAAGGGACAAAAAAACCAAGGTCTTTTCTTAATATTTTTTTTCCGTAAGAACCTTCTCCTAATAATAACAAATACAACAAAAAAAGAATTAGTGAAATCGGTCCAGCCATTCACGCGTGATGCCGTGACCAAGGAAAACGGGTTTCATTTTTATATATATAGATATAAAATTATCGTGTCACAGTTTTCGTTGTCATACTCCTCCGAAACGGCTGGACCGATACTCTTGAAATTTTGTATATGCATTCAGTAGGTCTGAGAATCGGCCAACATCTATTTTTCATCCCAATTTTTTTCTCTTTTTTTTCGCGAGCGATGTCGCGGGCAACAGCTAGTATAATATAATTTTAAATGTTGTGGCAGAATCATAAAATTGTCTACTTAGGGATGTGCTCGATCGTTAATACAACAACATAATTCTGATTCAACTTTAGAGACAAACCGAGTGATTGTAAATTCCGGTAAAATAATACAATGCACCTTACAGAGTGCACCTTCTGCATGCAATTCGGAGGTGATATCGTGACTCATTCGATCCAGTACTAACCGGCTAGACGGCCGGCGCCCGCGCATATGTACAGATTTGTGATCTTTTAATGCAGGTATATTAAAACGTAAAGACGGAGACGTCACTTTTAGTTTCAAGATAATAATAATCAACCGTGATAAGCAATCTTGGAAATGTGCATCGGTTTTACTAAGAAAGTGACGTTTACCGTTAGTAATATTAATAGAATTGACGTTTGGGTTTTAAAATTCCAATTATAAAGCAGTAAAATCCATTTAAGAGTCAATTTTCTGCGTTGATTTTTGGGTTAGTTTAAAATGTTAATAGTACATAATAAAACGATTGACGAATTTATTTCTACGAAACGTAATGAGTTTGTAATACTTTGTAAACCACAAAAACTTGTGTGCATGACTGTCATCAGTTATTTGAAAGATAGGTTATGTTTAGGTTATCTACATTTCCTAGAATTCAAATAATGTAATTGTTTATGTAGTCCAGAATTTTTCCAAGTTCTCGATTCAAGTCAGCAATGTTAGAAGAATGTCAATAAATATTGGAATTCTATCGGATTTTCCCAAGGAATGTTATTATTCCCAGTGTGCATGTAACAGAGTCCAATATAAATATGAGGTTCTTATAAAACATGAGTCAATAAAATCTTGTATAAGCTATAATAATGCTTTGATCATTATACTATAATATTATGGCAATATAATGGGTGTAGAGAACACATTTTAATATTTAAACATAATTCTTGCTTTAGAGCTGAGCGGAGATTCAAGGAAAATAATAGCCTGGGAGCATTATATTGTCAGCACGAGCCAATGACAATATAGAATAGTTTCAAGGTGTCAAAACTTAATCATTAATCACCTTACAAAAAACTTGGTCTTTTTGACCTAGTTTTTACTGGAGCTTTTACGGGAGAAATGTAATAATTACAAAGTTTAGGTGTATAACTAAAGTGGGTTAAAATTGTTTTGCCGATCCCTGAAGGTCGTACACAAACGGTAACTGGTTCAACAGTCCATAAATTCAAGATTAGGATCGTTCTTGGGCATTTAAGTCGAAGAGCGCATTAGTGAGTTGAGTAAATCTTGAAACAGGCTTGCATAAATTACCTTATTCATTAATGAAATTGAAAGAGTCTTCCTTTTGATTTACGTCTGTTGGAAGTGAGCAATACAATGTACCTACCATTAAATTAAATTGGTGCTCAATGATTGAATCATCAATTTTGAGGCAAGTCATTAACAACAGGAAAGACAGTGCTTGTTTGTCTGCAAAAGGATTTGGCGGTTTTTATTAAATTGTATTCTTCGCTTTCAAAAATATATTTTCCTGTAGTTTGTAGTAAAATGCACACAGTTACATAGTAGGTAAATGTAATAACATATCATTTTTCTGTCGGCCATGACATAGAATAGACGCAAACCTGATCATTTAAAGCAAACATTGCTAGATAGAGATAAAAACAAAGATTCCAATGCAAAAATACACAAACAAAATGTAATAAAACATAGATAATGTTGACAAGGTCAGAATGTAACACCGTTAAGTCAGACGGGCCCTTTAGAAATGCTATAAAAGTCTCTAGGCTAGATTATGGTGGGTGACGTCATTGGATAAAATGGAAATGGACAACTAAATCTAGTATTGACATAAATAAAGGCAATAACGTGTCTCACATAAAAGTTATATGTTCAATAATATTTTAACATAAGTCTCCTGTATGTAGATTAAACAGATCATAAAAGAACTGTAAGGTTTAAGAAACGTAATTATTTCAGTGCTAGCATTATTTCAGCATAAACCTTGGCCGAAGATGTAACGGATAAAAAATATAAAAATAATATCAAGATTTTACGAGAGTTTTGTTAACTTACGAAATAACAATAATAATTCTAGCTTGACAAACGTAATCACATGTTTTTCAATAATGTTGTATGAAAACACTAATTCCGTGTTTCCCCAACTCATTAGAAACTAATGTTTGACAGAGCCTGTGCACGTTACCATCTACGTGTGCTGCAGAACAATCATAGCGCATTAAGTACGCTTTCAATCCGCAACACCATGCAAGCAAACGCTTACGGTACACGAATTCCTGCTAAAAGCAATATCAGAATCAATTGGAACCAATCCAACTGTTTAACTTTCAGTAAATTCACTTCTCGAGGAGATGGTGAGATTACAAAACATGCCTTGAATTGAAAACTTGAAGAATTTCAAACAATTTGATAAAACTATGCAGTACTATAAAGAGTTGCTAGCTAAGTAGCTATAAAGTCGATCTATTATTCCAAAGAAATAGAATATTATGAGGTAAAACCCGTCGGAGATTTATCACAGAACAACTTTGTTTGATGTAATATGAGGTATTCCAAGCATAATTTTATACAAGAAACGAGTTTATCTCCTCCACAATATGGAATACTATCTAACAAGTTTAGGAAACAAGAGTAGAAGACTTGTTGCGTAACATATTACGGATTAGAGGGTATTTGGTTCGACTTGAGCGTCAACGACGAGTTATGGACATAGAGTCCTGAGAAGGGGCCGCTTGCGATGACATCAGTAGACGGAACCACTCGGCTGCCCACGTGCCGCCCACGAGCACAGAGCCTTGCAAAACCTCTGCTGTGGCGGCCGACGAGAGATGGCGCGGGCTTAATATAAACTAGGCTAGAAACTTTGCAAATAAAAATACTCAAGATTAATGAGCGAGTTTGGGAAAATCTAAAAGGTCTTGGAATTATGTAAAAACCTACATTGAATTTGCACCGACACATGAACGAGAACTGATTCATTTATGATGCTACATTCGTTAACGCATATATATGTTCCTCGACCGATTTCGGCCACGGCGACCTCTTCACTCTCCGTTTTACAGTTCCATTTGTCGTTGGTGTGCTCGTGCATGGCTCACATAGCCGATCTTATTACTAAATGTTCGCGCACAATGTGGGCAGGTCAGTACACCATTGCAAAAATTGTATGGTATGGCACAAGGTGGGCGTGCTTTTAATTCATCGCGTCTAGCATCCAGTTCGGAACAGCGTTTGTCCTCAAAGTCTTTGACTCTGGTCTTTACCAACGTCCTCCATTCTGGTCGTTGAATAGCCATTTGTTCCCATTGTGAAGGCTCAATATCGCACTTTTTCATATGGCGCTTCAGCACATCTTTATACCTGAGGAGTTGCCCGCCATGCTTACGCTTGCCCTCCTCAAGTTCAGAAAAAAAGATGCACTTTGCTGTACGCTTATTCGCCATTCGTGATAGATGTCCACACCAGCGGAGCTGTCTGCGCATGAGGTAGGCCTCGATCCCCATAATGTTAGATCTTCGCAACACTTCCGTATTTCGGATGCGGTCAGACCAACGGATGTTCAATATTTTGCGCAGACATTTCATATGGAAACGATCCAGAGCTCGAATATGGCGGCAGTAAACCGTCCATGACTCCGATGAGTACAGCAGGCTCGGCAATACTACAGCCCTATATATGTCTATTTTAGTAGCCAGCTTCAGGTCATGTGAGCTGAAAACCTTGCGATCCAGTTTGCCGAATACCGCGGCTGCGGCACCGATCCGACTGTTGATTTCAGCATCAAGGTCGCACTTTGATGTTATAGTGCTCCCCAGGTAGCGAAATGTATTCACCTGCTTTAGTACGTCCTCACCGAGTTTAATGGTCAGTGTCTCTTGACCACGGACATCTAAAGACATCACTTCCGTCTTTTTGACATTAATCTTCAGACCGAAATTTCGACAGGATTTGTGTAGATTGGCCATAAGTCGTTGCAGGCCTTCTGGGGAATCAGTTACAAAACACAGATCATCTGCATAGACAATCTCAGTGATCAGTGCGTAAGAAACTTTGGTACGAGCCTTGAGCCTGGCTAAGTTAAAAAGATTGCCATCATTACGGAAACGTATGCGAATTCCTTCAGGAGTGGTCTGTAAAACTTCCTGAACCATAACTGCAAAATATAACGCGAACAGTGTGGGCGCAAGGACACAACCTTGTTTTACCCCACAGGTAACGGGGAAAAACTCTGACTGATCTGCGTTTACAGCGACACAGCTCTGCATATCGTCATGAAGCAGTCTTAAAAGTCTAACAAATTTCTCTGTGCATCCTAGTTTCTGCAGAACTAACCAAAGGGCTTCTCGCGGTATACTATCAAAAGCCTTCTCAAGGTCAACAAAACAGAGATACATATTGCGACCCTGTTCTCTGCTTTTTTCTTGTAGTTGACGCAATGAGAAAATGGCCTCACAGGTACCACGGTCGGGTCGGAAACCAAACTGGGATTCTGGCAGGATCTTTTCCGATAAATTTCTAAGTCGATTCATTAGAACTCTAGCGAAGACTTTTCCCGGAACTGAGAGTAAGGAAATACCGCGGTAAGAACCGCAATCGGCTCGATCACCTTTGCCTTTATATAGAGCCCGAATGAGAGACACTTTAAAAGTGTATGGGACTTGTTCTTGTTCCCATATAACGGCAAAAAGTTTCCAAATCGCAAAGTGCAGGTCCTCCCCACCGTACTTCAATAACTCTCCCGGTATAGAGTCCACTCCAACTGCACGATTATTTTTCTGCTGTTTAATGGCCAGAGTAACCTCCTCTAGGGACACTGGCTCGTCAAGCTCGAAGGCATGAGACTGTTGAGGTAACGAGCGAACGTGGTCTATGTTGACAGAATGATCCACGTTAAGTAGCTTCTGAAAATGCTCCGCCCATCGCTCGAGTATTTCTTTCCTATCTTTAAGAAGCCCTTTGCCATTGGTCGGCCTGAGTGGGACTTTTGCTGTAGAGGATATACCAAGCAGGCTTCTTACCTCATTGTAAAAATTGCCTAGCTGGTTGGTATCAGCAAGCCATTGTATGTGATGAGCCTTCTCCAACCACCAATTCTCTTTCGCCTTTCGTGTGAGCTTACGAAGCTCCATTTCACTATGACGTACTTCCGTAACAGTTTCACCTCTATGTGTTCTGCTGTGCCGCCTCAAAAGTCGACGGTGTCTATCAATAGCGTCCGTTAGTACCCCATTATTTTCATCAAACCAGTCCTCGTGTTTTCGGACCCTCGGACCTAAAGTTGATGTAGCAGTTCCGAGAATTTGAGAAGAAAGGGACTCCCACATTTTGCCGACTTCACCGGATTCTAGATCAAGAGGCTGCAAAACAGAACTCAAGTTTTCGGCATATTCCTTTCTCGTGTCTTTATCTTGAAGTCGTTCAAGATTCAGATGCTTTTGTTTCGGTCTGTCTGATCTACGGGGATGTTGATGTCGAAAACGTATCTTAAGAACCAGAAGCCGATGATCAGTCCAACAGTGAGCGCCGCGCATGGCACGGGTAACCTGAACCTGTGACACATCTTTCTGACGCACTATAGCGTAGTCAATAAGATGCCAGTGCTTTGATCTAGGGTGCATCCACGTGGTCTTATATTTAGCTCGTAATCTGAACATGGTGTTTGTAATCGCAAGATCGAATTGAGCGCAGAGACTAAGCAACAGCTGTCCGTTGCTGTTCATATTTCCAAGACCATGTCTGCCTAGAACTTTAGGCCAGGCTTCATAATCCCGACCCACCCGAGCATTAAAGTCACCCAAGAGTAGGATCTGCTCTCTTGTCTGAATACGATCTAAGCACTGCGTTAGCTCCTCATAAAATTTGTCTTTAATCTCATCAGACTTGTCTAGCGTTGGGGCATAGACACTGATGATATTAAGGTAATTGTTATGTTCCATGTGAAGGCGTAGTGTAGTAATACGGTCGGAAATGTGTACAGGGTATTCTTCTAGGTGTTTGACAAGCTTATTCTTGACTGCAAAGGCTACACCTGACCTTCGCGGTTCGTTGGCAGCAAGTCCCTTCCAATAAAAAGTGTATCCACCCACGTGTTCTGTCAGCTCTCCTTCATCGGGGAGATGTGTTTCGCTGAGCGCAGCCACATCAATATTATAGCGATGAAGTTCTCTTGCTACGATGGCAGTTTTTCGTTCCGGACAAATGTTTGCTTCGCGATCTAGAAGTGTACGCACATTCCACGCGCCAAAGGTCATTAATGCTGGTGTTGATTTTATATTCTTTATATTTTTGTAACGTCGACCGCAAATTTGGGATGCAGAGGCAGCCGCGGTTGCTACCCTCTTTGTAGGTTGGGATGAGCATTTGTTTAGGGCACCTTTTCTAGCCCCCTCCCCGGCTGAGCGGGGAAAGCAGTGCCACCCTAAATAGGGCTGCTTTGTCACCTCGGGTGTTGCCGAATCCGCCCTGTCACCCCGATGCAGAGCAGAAGCGACCACGATGTAATACTACACCCCCAAGGCCGCCTACGTGCAGGAGTCAGACAAAGCTCAACGAGCATCACGTCAAGCCTCTCTACCTCCCCCTATCGCCGTAGGACTAACGACGTTAACGCATACACAATGTAGAATCATCAATCTCTATAAGTTATGACAATATTTATTGTGATTCTATTTATTCGTGTTGCAAAAGCTCAGCCAACTCAAATTGTAGTTAGAAAGGCGACCAGTCAATTGACTCAGTGAGCACTGCTATAAACTTGATCGTTAATCTATAAACTGATAAATCCGTCGTACAATACACAGATTACAGGCGCATAACATTCGCAGTTATTGCTCTTTAAGCGCATATTTGTGTGCTTACAGTAGCGTCGAAAGTAGACATCAAACACAATCGAACTCAAAAATTGTCTTTAAAAGTAAAAGAATACTTTTAAAGACAATTTTTGAGTTCGATATTAAAGTCATTGAACTATTAGCAACAATGACAGGAATGTATACCGACACATAAGTTACCAAGAATGTGTTGAGAAACAAATAAATCCTGCTAACAAGACGAAAAACGATGATTCAACGCCAATAAATAGAACGACAACTCTACAAGATGATAATTGTTCCTGCAAACGGCTTCAGTCAATTGAGGATAACGACTTGTGTCGATGAACTGAAGTCTACAAACGTCACATGTCAGGAGTTAAGACCTAATATTAGATAGAGATTTAGCAGGCATACTAAGAAAAATAAACTACAAGATTTGATTCATGAGAAACATCGTGTTTTCGTAGTGAAAATAGCTGCTTCGCCGGTAGTTAAGCCTAATTCATTATTTGTTTTTTTTTTTTTTTATAAAATGAGGTTTAATTCAAGATTTCTATGTAAGCCTAATGGCTTTTTTATTCAATTAACACCAATTAGAACAAATACCTCAAATACATAGTCGACATTTATGGTAATTCAACGACTTCGTTTGATATAAACGCAGTCATCATTTTAAATAGCCGAATGCCATTTATATATCGTCATACAAAACGATCAGTCTCTTTGACCTTGTAGGTCAGTGACGATTCGTACGGTATATACCAAGACATTCATCTTACAAAAAAATACAGTTTAATGTTAATAGGTAAAAAGAATACAATAATAATTTCTTACCAAGACGCCATATAAATTCAAGGACGTATTGAAATAAATGGTAGACTAGTTGAAATAGTCTGTTTGGTACCATAGTGATGAACTGGTAACAAAGTACTGGTGTAGTGATGTTTAATTGAAACAAAGTCTCCATCGTATGAGGATGTGGGTGTCGAAGGTTACTCCACAAAAGAGGTTTAAACATCTACTTGGCAAACACTAAATTGTGCAACCAAAAACAGTGGACGCACCTGTTTAGAAGATGGGACTTCTGCTACAATTACACTTTTTGGCATTTTCATTCGAATTAGATACGATTGGAAGAAAGCCGCAGGTAATAATAAGGCGACAGATCTAATAAAATACTATGATATTACCGCAAAACCACTGACTGTAAGTGTAAGAGACTTCTTTATTAAATATAGACTATTACACTAGTATCATAAGACGCTTGAGAGAAAGTTATGGGTCCGCGAGACGATCAAGTGCGCTTGACAAGTCTACGTGCTTGAAATGAATATTGATCGTTTACAGCGTTGACTTGACAAGTCCCGTCAAGTATCTACGGGCTGGACCATAATTGTCAAGTTGCGTCAAGTCGCTTGATGCGACTTGACAAGTTTTATTCATTTGCGACCGGAACATCAAAGATGGCGGACGACGGACCGGACCGAGACGTTCTTTTCTCTTTTTCTGTGATAGATACCGCTAGAGTTATAGCAAGGAATGCCTTGTCTGCGTTGGAAAACATTATTAATTTTTGCGACGACCACTTTCCTGAGCACAGGCCGGTGAACGACTGCGGCATGTGGACTTGACGGCACCTTCAAGTCGCGTCAAGTCCCTGGTCAAGTGAAATCGTCGTAGACTTGTCAAGCGCACTTGATCGTCTCGCGGACCCATTACAGACAAAGTATTTTATACTGTCGATAAGAAAGGCTTCTTTTGTTAGTTCAAGCTAAAAACTTCGAGTCAAGTGTTACGATAATATTATAAGAAAATATAGTCATAACTAATAAAATTGGTTGGTTGCCAAATATTTAAACCCAATTTCGTATCAATAAAGAAATTTAAAATTGGGTCAATGTACAAACGAAGACTTTCCATAGTTTTAATACAATGACATAAACTTGTATAGCTATTAGATCATCAAAGCTCTTCATTAAATATGAAACAGTTTGGACAAGATAGCGTTACATACATTTTGTGGTAAAACCTTATTCTATTTTGTCCACCATTGACCTAAAATGGGCTCGCCCTGATTCTCCCTCCCCGATCGCTTATTGATTACAGAAAACGTATTTGATGGACTACTTTGACAAGATGAATGGTTTTGTAAGTAATCTTTATTTGGACTCCGTTCCGACATAGAAGCTTGTGATAAAGCAAATAATGAGAAGTTATTTACGATCTTACCCCCATTTGAAAAGGCTATTTTTGTTATTTATCAGTTGTGGACATCTCTAGGCCAGTATGTTGACTACCGTCTATTTGAACCATTCATTAAAAGTTACTCCGCCTACATTAGCTACTGATGACATCACGACAATCGAAAGTGGGTTTTTATCTGTACATGAATCAGTACTGCAATTAACGGAATGGAACTCTGAAGCTATTATCAGCTGATCGGACAACATACGAGTTGAAATCCTGGCAACCATAAATCTTAAAGTTAAGAAAAAACTAATTCTGTCAAGCTTCACTCGTGGTAAGTAGCGTCATTCGATTTATCTAGTACAATTTCACCAAAAGTAATGACTGATAAACGAATAACAACCAGTAATTATGCACCTAGTCATCACAGATAAGATATAAATTAAAAAAAGTATGTTAATAAGGAGGTCAAACTGTACAAACTTCGCGGTGTTGTGTCCAATTCTTAAATGAGCGTGCGCAATCAATTCGTTCATTGGACACGGCGGCTAATTAGACCACAGGACAATATCGCCCACGTATTAGAAGCAATGCTTTTAAGGTTACTGGACCAACTAGTTTTATTTCTTGTAAGCAAGTCGATTTGATGTATTACTTTTACTAATATTTTGAATTGGCCTAAAGGCTTTAGGACCAGTTGAGACGACTCTCAAAAATAATGAATTATCAATTTATAAGCAAAATTCAATGCGCTAATAGGGAATGATGAACCCACTCACATGGACACACTTTAGATAAACAACTACTTGAGTAAGCAATAGTTTCAACCTAAAAAAGATGGTGTCACGACTAAAAAAACAAATGACTAAAAGATCTAGGATCCTTGGTATTAGTCACACATTCCACATTCGAGGAAATTACAAATGTTTACAAAAACATTACTGAGTATATACAAGAATTATTATCCTCTAAAGTAAACTGCGAAAGACCCTGGCATCTAGCGCAAAATATTTGAATGTAGCCGTTAAATAGATTGAGCGGCGCCGGCGCATTGCATTATAACACGACAGTTTGAAACTTAACAACACCTACGTACTACCGAGTGAATTATATTCGAATAAATCTCGGTGTATTTCAGCGCCAAGCATGATTTAAGCATTGTCAACATTTGTCTTAGTTTTTACTGGTTTTGTTATTGGCTTGTTTCTAATATTTGATGAAGTAAACAGATAATGAAAGAGAGGAATTTATGATACTACAATAACTTGTAATTGTTATTTTTATAATTACTTTAAAACAGAATTTCTCTTTCTCTATTGAACATCCAGCTAATTTAGACTCGATTTCAGAAACGGAATTCGCTCATGGCAGTATTTGCTTGAAACCGGGATCAAAATTACGTCCAAGAATCGAATTTTGATCCTCGACCGACTTCTCGACTTTTCAAAGTTCAATTATAATTTATAATATGAATGTCTATGATTAAAGTATAAAAACGTGTACAGTACTGTTACGTCGGGTTTCTCGTTTCGTATGTCGGTCAGCCGCTGAGCGAGGGAAGCCGTTCTACAGTGACTCACCGGCACTCGCTTGAAGCGATGCCACGCGTACCATTCAAGCCTTCATGCTAAATATCATTGCTGTAGTGTAGAATATATATGATAAAATATGCTAATTGCATGCCGGTAATTTGGTTTCAATTTATATTATTAAAATGATTTAAATGAATGGAAATTTTCTCGTGACTTTTTTTAACACGCTTTTACTTTTTTATTAATTAGTAGATACAAAATCATCATCATATATTAAACTAAGCTTTAGCACAAAGTTAAGAGTGGTAGTACTGGTAGTAGTAAAGTTCTTTTTTTTTCATATTTATGGCCAACACATGCACGAGAGTAACACGGAAACGATTTACTGTAAGAACAAATCAAACAATACATCAAGACAATTCTGCTTTAGATGCGAAAATGGGTTAGGGTGAGAAACATATCCACAGTATACATAGTATTTTTCCCCCTATCAATTGGTGTTAGGCGCAGATTAACTGAATATTAGGTGGCTCTGTAAATTCCAATTTCCGTAGTCAAAACAGGCTGAGATTGTATCATTTAAGTTCAAAACAAAAAAGGCTTGTTCAAATAGTGTATAACATTAGTGGGGCCCTCAGATCGATGGCGCAACCTTGGCCAACCTCGTGGGCGACCAGGAAGCGGTCTGACACGAACATGTACATAAAATGCTCTCGTGAATCGTAACTACATTGCTTCCTCCACATCCATTACGTTTAATTTAATTTTCGGCTGAAAACGCATAATTTGCAGTGTTAGAATGACAGCTTTAATTTCGCAGATTTCGGAATGAAAGCAAGGCTGTTTGAACGCGAGTTGATAAACAATTTTAGACCAGAGTTTCGGCAACATTTGAATAAGGAGAGTAGAGCAATGAGTTTAGAATACCTTTCCGTAGTATTTCTTTGAGTATTTGATGCAATGTTTGAAGAAGAAATATGAAATAGCATAGGTCTAAATGCCGTTTAAACTAGTGGGTTTAGTTGGTCATAACCTTGTCTATTTATTGGCATGCGTAGCGCACTAGCAATATTGATGGCTTCCTGTGGTGCATGCAATGAGCCGCAGTGGACACGCCAGAAACGGCGTTTTACGTGATAAAACTTTTTATCGCACATCTTAAATTCAAGTATGGTGTAATTGATTTGAAAACGTTTAAATCGAGATGTTATAAATCGTTTCTAAACAAGCCGAAATAGAAGAGTCGAGGTAACGGTTGGCGCTTACGCCTACACTTAGAATTGGTCATTGAATAACAACATATTAAATTAGGTATTTAACCTACATCGATGTTGTCCACAAAGAGTTTAAAATTTAAACTGTCAGGGTTCATATTTCAATTTGAGTCACCTTTGATGTACCTACGTTTTTATTATAAAAATAGTCACTTGAAGCTGAAATCGAGTTGTATGGAATGACACACCAGTCACCACATAAGTTTATTTTTACTTTAAACAATCCCTTGTCGCAGACTGGTTCTCGTATTATTTTAGGTCCTGACGACTACGAATATTTCAACACTTTCTTATAAGGCTCGTCTGGTGGTCTGGATATGGAGGCTAAATTTTAACAAGGCGTAGTTCGAGTATATCATAATAGTATCTATATGCACGTCTTGTTCATAAAATGCTCTCATGTCGTATATTTTGTATCAAAGATCAGTGAATCTGCTACTAAATTACCAACCCATCAGAAAATGGTAACATAAACGTAAATAATCCCGGATTAGATAATTACTTTCTAGAAATTTAGTTTTTTATGACCGTCTAGGTCTAAAGAAATAAATGAAATCATAAATTAATTAATGGCAACACAATCGTTTCGCGTTGTCACTGCGGTCGGCGGCTCGGCGCGTGCGCTGGTCGTGCCGTATAAGGCGGTACGCAGCAAGGCCGCGCAGCCGCCGCCCAGCTCCATCATTGTATTTAAAAATATTTAAAGCTGCTCCCCAATGCACTTAAGTTTTTCTTTTCAATAAGTCATGGAAATTAAGTATAGCATGCGGAAACAATGCACAGCTTATGGCATGAAGTTTTAATTGTATATAAGTTTTTATTTTTGCTCAATAAATTCTTTGATGATTATAAAAATATAATAAAAATTAAGTTTATGTTTACACAGTAATTAGTACTGTATAATTATTAGTTATTTTTTTAGAGAATATCTTCTGCTACTTTAATTTCATTTTACTTACTATATTGTGATCAATAAAAACTTTATTAAAATTAAGATTTTACTGTTTTAGGGACTGAAATTGAATAAAAAAGTAATTCTTAACAAGAAATAAATACCTAATTCACATACCTAGTTCACAATTTTGAATATTCCTGTATTGTGCAAGGCAACAAAATGTTAGTAGAACACATTTTTTGTTATTTCAAGCATTTTTTTACATCAAACATAATGTGTATTTAGTAATACTACTGCTACTAAATTCAAAATTTTGGTAAATTTTATGACTTAAGTATAATAATTTGGCCTATGTTGTTACATAATTATATTACATTTTTTGGCTAGAGATTTCTCAAGATTCTTGACTATCTAGAGAAAAAAAGTATAGTAGCCTTTTTGCAAATCCAGATTGCTGTTTTAACACAATATTAAGCATATCTTTTCATCTAATTATGGATAATCGGACGGTTAAGCCAAGGTTCCAGCTTAGCGTCAGATATTAAACTTAAGTATCATATTTTAGATTTAAATAAATGTTTGGTGGTATTCTCCATACATTTAATAAATTAAGTTAAAAAGACCTTGGTTAATATCTTCAGTACTACATCTATTCATGAAAAAAAACAACAACTTTCATTAGAAAACAATTGTGTCATGCCTAAAAAGAATTTGTTGGAACATAATAATTTTTTGTTCAACTAATAATTTTTTTATTATACAAAAATAGCAAAACACAATTTTTATTAAAAGGTTTGACTGTCCTTTCTGAAAAAGTTTATCATTAATTTTCTTTCATAGAAGCAGAAGCAAAAATAAGTTATGGTCTTTTTAAAATACATTGTATAGTAGAGTTCATTGTTTTTCAAGTACTTCCCAATAAAAAAATAAGTCATATAATATAGTTGTAATTCCTGGGAAATGTGGTGGTTCACTAGCATAGTCCTGTTGCAGAATTTGAAGTATTTAATGTTTACATTATATAAAGGTTTCATTCTTGTTGAATTGTAAATAAACTAGGGGAGAATCCGCTGGTTGTGTCTCAAGACAAAAAAATACAGTTCAGAACATTTTTGCCTAGAATCTAGAACTAAGTAATATGCAACTAAGTAATATTTTTTAAACATTGCAATTGATTAAAATAAACAATTAACTTTTTCATAACAAGTTAGACACTGCCAATTTATTATCTTTTAAAGGATTGTTAGAGATGCTAAAAGTATTTTTCAATGTACTGTTAGAGTTGCAATGAGAATGACACAAATTATCCTTATCAATGAAGTATTCTCCTATCAGAACTTATTAATTTGTGAAGATCATTCTGAGTAGCACACTTATCTGAAGTTTCGCAAGTTGGAAGGAAGACAATTAGTTTTCACTTTCATAGGTATTATTGTATCTGATAATTGGCTAACGGATATACCAAATCAATTTAGTACTAGCTGGCCTACAGGTAAAAGTTGTTCTAATGTACACCAAATGAATCATGATGGGATCTTCATGTCATCGACCGCAGCATAGTGCTTGCCTGACAAATACAGCTCCACATACGAAATAAGTGAAAATTCAAAGCAATAGTAGATATTTAAAGGTACGTTAGCACTTACCATCTGTTCTTTTTATATTGATGTTAATTCCCGATTGAATCTTTATAGTACCGTCATCCATTTTTGCACAAATTTAGGCACCACATACACTATAGAACATTATTTCTCAAGGAACCTTTGTTCAAAAATAGTCTAACACATTGAGAAATTACACATGAGAACCGGTGAAAATTACAAAATAAATTTCTACACCCAAATTGACAGTTATATCGAGCTAGCTACACACTTCAGACTGGAACGTTTGAAATTTGTTTCACTACAAGAGTCAAATCAATCACTTTAAATTAATACTTAAAAAGAACGCGATTGATTTGAAAATTGTAAATGTATAAAGTAAATAAAAACTGAAAAAACCAGAAATGTTTAAATTATTTCGGTTAAAAACGCGAAATTCTAAAATTATCAGTTTGTGTGTTTGCCAATGCGTCGAAACGAAAATGTTACGTTGCCAGCTTTGAAAAACGTAGTGCTTCAAACAATCTGAAGCTTTTTAGTACTGGTAACCCTTTCCGTTAAAATAAAACACAGTTTTATTTTATATTTTTCAGGGTAAACCTAAATTTATGTAATAAATGCTTTGTGGCCGTGTATATTTTATTTATATAACATTTTACTAAATTAAATATATTGGATACAGAGTCCTTCTCTCAGGCATAGACAAGACCAACCGATGTTGCTTGAGTAATTTTTGCTGAATTCTGTCTCTGTCAATCAATTTGTCAATTCAACGCTGTTCAATAGTCAATTTATGATTTTTTATGTAGGTGCCGCATTAAATAACTGTTTGGAATACAATATTTCTTGTTACAAAAATAATGGACAGTGAATACAAGCTGTCGCATAAAGCCAAAAAACGCATAAAGGAAGTTAAACGGAAAGCTAGGCCCGGTGAGTGAACGGTACTCTAATCGCTTATGATAATTGGCACACTTTAGACTTCAAGTGTTTTGTGGCTAAATTATTGTTGTAAATCCAAAAGAAATGTATTAGTGAGACGCCCAATAATGTTTCCTCCCTGTTAATTGCAAAACACAGAACATAATTGAGTAATTATGGAATTCTAAAGTAATCTTAGATAGCGTGGCATTGAGTTTTTAGGCCTGCATTCTAAGTTTTAGCCTTGATACTTTACTCTATAGCTAGCGTATTTGAGCCATAAGATTAATGATCGTGATTGCTTAGGTCGTCAATAAGGTGACTGGTGGTGTAGGATGAGTCACAGCCATAACCCATCCCACTAATGTCTGCTTTTTATTGATTATCTCATTCAAGTCGTACAACTCTAAAAATATTTGTTCTGCACTTAGCTTTAGCTTAAAGATCTTTCTAGAACATCATAACAGCTATGGGACTGTAGTCCTTCATAATGTGTAAATTATTTATTGTAAAATTTACTACTTGAATTGATTTGGACCACATAATTTACCAACATTTATTTAGAAACAATCAAACACACCTAAAGAAATTGGAGGTTAGATTTGTTAGGAGAGGTTTAAAACATTATTTAACAATGCTTTATAAAGGCTTTAGATCTATATTTAATAATCAGCTTAAATCATGTAATATAATGGGTTAAAACAGAATTATCACATAGGTAAATTCTTCTAATTAACCTTCCTGTTCTTCATTTAACCATACTTTTCCTGTATTGATCAATAAGGTAAAAGTTTTTCTCAAATTGTGGCCTAGTTATTAGAGGCATTGTACTGAAGTAGAATGGTATTTCTAGGCCGTAATCAAAATAGGTTAGATACTTGTTAATTGACTTTCAGTTAACAATTATGACTTAAAACAATATTATGTTTTTTAAACTAGAGGATTGGTGGTGAATAAATAATTAGCATTGATGCGGTGCCATGTTACCATGATAAGTATCTGTTATTTGTAAACATGCTAATTGAGTGATCAAATCTATTCCATAATGATTGCAATACAAGAGTAAGCTTAAACTGTATCCAGTCTGGCAGATGTATGTAGATTGTGCTATTCATTATTATCATTGTCTATTTGTATTACAGAGTTAGCAGACAAATATCAATGGACAGCCTTGAAATACTTCTCAAACTTTGACGAATTCCTAAAATGTAATGACAATGTAGACAGAATAAGCGAAAATGAAGTAACACCTCAAGAATTTATAGAGAAATATGAGAAAATATACAAACCTGTAGTTATAACGAATGTACAGACCAACTGGAAAGCTAATCACAAATGGACACTAGATAGACTTGCCAAAAAGTACAGGAACCAGAAGTTCAAGTGTGGGGAGGACAATGAGGGGTACAGTGTTAAGATGAAGATGAAGTATTATGTAGAATACATGAGGACAACGACTGACGACAGTCCGCTTTATATTTTTGATAGCAGTTTTGGTGAACATGTGAGGAGAAAGAAGCTTTTGGAAGATTATGAAGCCCCCTTATATTTCAGAGATGATTTGTTTAAGTATTGTGGAGAGGAGCGGAGACCACCCTACCGTTGGTTTGTCATGGGACCGCAGCGTTCCGGGACTGGCATTCACATAGACCCTCTGGGGACAAGTGCCTGGAATGCCTTGGTGTTTGGTCATAAAAGATGGTGCTTATTCCCCACCCAGACTCCAAGAGAACTGATCAAGGTGACAGGAGCAATGGGTGGGAAACAAAGAGATGAAGCTGTTACATGGTTCAAACTAATTTATCCAAAGACACAACTAGACACATGGCCCAAAGAATATAAACCTGTAAGTATGTTGAACTTTAGCTCTCGGAATCAATTTATTATGTAACACATACACACAATAGACTAAAAATAATACTGTTATTGTTACTACAGATAATCTCGACAGGTATCCTGGTGTCACTTGATAAATTTTTCTATTAATATACTGTTAACGAAAGCAAGGTTACGTCTAGCAATCAACATCAAGTTGGTTACTATAAGAGAAATTAATTCACTGTTTTAATATTGTGTAAAATTAACACAGCCATTTGTAATTTTCAGGTGGAGATTCTCCAAAAGCCGGGCGAGACGGTGTTCGTGCCGGGCGGCTGGTGGCACGTCGTCCTCAACCTGGACGATACGGTGGCCGTCACGCAAAACTTCTGCAGTCGCACCAACTTTCCCGTCGTCTGGCACAAAACCGTGCGCGGACGACCTAAACTCTCCAAAAAGTGGATCAAAGTGTTGGAGACCAAAGAACCTGATCTTTACAAGATCGCTAGTAGTATAGACCTAAGTCAAGGCACAGGTGTAGCTTCCGACAGCTCATCTAATAGTAGTTCTTCTAGTAGCGATAGTGATAGCAGCTCCTCGGACAGCTCTGAAGAAGACAGTGGCCAGGAAAGCATCACTGCTCATAAGAAAAAAAGACGAAGAAAAATGTAAAGGACCAAAGCGCCTTAAATCTTACATAGGTAATCATGAGTACCAAGATTCATAAAGAGGTAATATCAAATAGTAAATATCATAAGTGTAAGCCTGTTTTGTATTACTAGATGTAATTAACAAATGACTAATAAATTTTTTACTTATTGTTTTCATAGTAAACAGTATATTTCCTTTGTTAACTGACAACACAATTCTTTATGAATAAAGTATTATCGTATAATCACAATGTTTTATTTTCCGTAAATATCATTAAAAGTAGACATTGAATTCAGCACAGTCTAGCCCTATTTGAATACTATTACCAGCGCCCCGCAGAGCTACTCCCAAATAAACCACCTTCTTGTGTTAATCCAGAATTTAAAAGTACAATACTAGTCTACATTATTAGTCCGGGCTGGACTAATAATGATTGTAGTTGAGCGTGAAAATATGATACAAAATTGCTAAATAAAAATAAGTTTTATTCTAATCCCTTATCCCTAATCATCCTCAATTCTGTTTTTTCTGCTGATGTTTTATACGCTAGCAGAGACGATGATATCAAGTACCCATAATAATATTACAATGTTAATTTTACTTTTACGGTAAAACCGAATTCTATGAAATCCTGCATAAGGACAGCTTGAAGTCCATGAGAGAACAGCCAACTTATCTACACTTCAGTATGTGAAAGCTAACTCATGGTATATGTAAATATTAATAACGATTTTAATCATGTGTATTTTACTAGTGACCAAAAGGGTAAAATAAAAGAAATTAGAACTACAAAAAAACTATTTAATGTTGGCAAGAAACCACTTTAATCGATATTTTTGCGCATTGCGCACATCACTTAAAACGTCAGGCATGGCCACTGGCACTCAGGTTTTTTAGTCTATGGTCGAGCAGCCATTTGTTATCCTTGCCAAAGTTCCCGTGTAACGTCTGAACAAAATGCTGAAATCAGCTTCTGGTGTGCTGGCCAATGTCCTGAAAAGGTCCCTGGTGCCAGCAGTGAGGGTCAGCGCTGTGCCGTTGAGGCGGTCGCACGACGGCCCCGTTGAATCCGATGAGGAGTTCGATAGCAGGTTAGACTCTTGTCGGAAATTTTGACGTTATGTAACTGAAAATTGTGGTAATCTTGACGCGGAATTATTGCTTTCAGTTTACTTGACTAATACCTTATTGTGAATCATGATTGATGGAAGAATTATACTTTGCTGACCATTATTATATCTAGTGTAAAGAAATATCACTTATCCTGGAGTTTGATAACCTCATTCAAACAATGTTTTCCTTAAAATTACTGTAATGAGAGAGACATACAATGCTAATATGTAGAGTAAATTTTCCGAATCATTATATAAATCAAATTCGGCAAAGTAACCGAGTATTGATTTTAGCTATGTAGGCCACATCAGCTATGATTTTAAACCATTCATTCACTCAGTATGCATAAACATACCTCATGTTACCATTGTATTGATTTATGAGGTGTCGAAGACATAATATTTTGGTATTACAATTGTATATGTAAAGCAATTCTCATTGAAACAAAATTAACACATCCTTAACTTTTTCACATATTGTATTGATCTGCCATATCTTCTACTTTGTTAAAATAACGATTTGGATTATTTTATCCTATTGATGAATTTACTTTTACTCTATGACCTAGATAAAAAAATGTTTGTGTGAATATAAATGTAAGTTGTGATTAATATTGAAAATGTTTTACTTTCAGATATGAGCTCTTCTTCAACAGGAAAGACATTGATGGATGGGAAATCCGCAAGGGCATGAACGACCTGTGCGGTATGGACCTTGTGCCTGACCCAAGGATCATCAAGGCTGCGTTGCACGCTTGCAGAAGGGTAAACGATTATGCGCTTGCCGTCAGGTTCATTGAAGCCTGCAAAGACAAATGCGGTCCCAAAGTCAATGAAATTTACCCCTACATCATCCAGGAAATCAAGCCTACATTAACGGAACTTGGTATTGAAACGCCAGAAGAGCTGGGATACGACAAACCAGAACTAGCTTTAGAAAATGTTTATGACATGTAAGGTCGCCGTTAAATATCAAATTAAGCTGTAGAGAATTTGTATAATAGTTTTGTTGTCGAATTTTTATTTTACTTATAATTGTGAGAAGCTGCGTCTTCAACTTGAAATATTCTAGGTCCATCATTCAAAAATCGACAAACCTGCTAATGTTTGATTAAACATTAGAAAAAATGATATGAAAATGTCGTTTCATTTTTCTATGTTGTCTGTCGCGTCCTTTTATACAATTCCTTGTCAGTTCTTAGTATATTATGTTATATTTAACAATAAAAATTATAGCATTACATTACTTTCTTTTTGTAAGTGGATAGTATTATATGAATAAAGTAGACAAGGATTTTCTGAAACTTGATTTGTTTACTTGTATCAGTAATTATGACAACTAATAAATTGAACTTGCTGCCTATAGAGGTGAAATACGTATTTTTATGGATTTTCATCATTAACTCAATACAGTAGTGGTTTGGCCCGATATTATGAGCAGACATTGCATGCATACTAGTCACGTAAAGATTTTCTCACCAGAATTAACATGAAATGCTTAAGAATAGAAGTCTAAATAAATTATTTTTTGATATGAAACCTTACGAGTCTTTTAAGGCCAGAATACTGGGTGACTTATTAATAATATTACTAGCCTAAAATGTCCCACTGCATGGTAAAAGCCTCCCTACTTTTATTCCACTTGTCTCTGAGAGACTTCATTTAAATTAGTGGCACTAGAATGATAGTAAACATAAGACAGTTATCATTTACTTTATTTATTTTAAATTTTGGCACGTCTCAGGGCCACGATGTCGTATGAGAAACACAATAGGAAAGATATAAGTACGTTTAGGGGTTAGAAAAGGATACAAACATAGCTATGTACGTAAATACTTTAATGATTGCCATATTCACACAGTCATACCAATATTTACAATCACAAATTGTACTTAACAACAAAATTGTGCTTTATCATGCTATCATAGAGGAAAAAAACATAAACGTTCTTTGGTAAAATAAACAAAAATAAAATATGGACAAAATCAAACAAATCTAAATAAATTAATATATTACTATTCGTTCTTGTCTTTTCTAAAAACAAATTATTTTATTCCGCACATCCTAATAGTTTCCACTTTTGTACTTTCCTATGAGTTCTACCTTATGTATTAGTCCCGACTATAAATCTTAAAGTTTACGTGAATTACATGGAAAGCCTACGAATATAGGCTTGTTGAAAAACAATCCCAATTGGTTATGTTGGACAAAAATCACTAGGAAACTGCCTACGCCCAGTTCCGTACAGACATCACAAAATTGAAATAAGTCTATACATTTATTAAGATTTCAAACACCGATAAGTACTAAAGTCATGACCTATGTAGTAACCCTGCGCAGGAATTGTATTAATTATGTTTCAACGAATTATCTTACAGTGGACTATTTAAATTACAATTATTTTACAAAACTTACATTATAGAAAAGTTTTGGTAAAGTTCTTAACTACATTTCACTCGGACTAGAATAGGTTTCCGTTGACTTGATATTAGACTAGAATAAATAAAAAGGTTGGTGTAACAAACATAATATGAGATAAATTAAACATAAACAACAAATGTACACAACAAACTCGCATCAAATAAAATTATAGGAATGTATTATGATTTACTACGTTACGTATATTTATATGAAACCCCTTGTACTCGCGTTAAATAGTAGTTGTCGCACAAGGAATTATCTATACAAAATAAACGCGACTGGTATTTTATTGCACAAATCTGTTTCCGCCTAACATAGATTTGCATCTACAATAAATTAGTCTTATTTTTCATATCAATAAATTAATAAGTTACAATGAAATAATTAAATTAATTTTTATTCCCATTTAATGGCAAAATTTAGCCTATTTATAATGGTAAATTTATGTCTACAATTTAAAGTCACTCTATAAACATTGGACATCATTGCTTTGCGTTAAAATGGTGTTTCGAAGCCGCTTTCTAATCGTCCAATTCGAGAGACTCGTACGCGTGTCATGTCGCACGCCGCAGCTACGTCATTTGTCAGGTTGGTTAGGAATGGTACTCCCTTATTTAAGAGTAATAACAATCGAGGGTACGGCTCGGGTATTGCGTTGTAGTGTGGTCTTATCAGCAGTTGAGGTGCGGTAAACTATCGAAGTTTAAACGATGGTGTGTTGTAGCGGGGGCTGGCGGGCTCCGGGCGCTGCGGGGGTCAGGTGGGCGAGGCCGCGCGCGACCGCGGCGCGCTCAGCAGCGCCCGGAGCTAGGAGTCCGCCGCCACCGCGTCACGCTCGGCCTTTACCTGAGAATTAGGACAGCCAGATATAACTATTGATATCGTTATCACATTATGTACTATCAGTTCTGGTATGTGCGCTGTTTGATTAGTGTATCGAATCGGTTAGGTGATAATTAGATTAAGTACGTTGCGTAGTAATGTGTGTATGGGGCACTGACCATAGCTTTGGTGAGCACGGACGCGTCCTTGAGGCTGAGCACCTGCAGCACCTGCGCCTCGCCGCTTCCCTGCAGCATCACCTGCGCCACGCCGCCGCCCATCGATATCGCCTCCAACGTCTCACCATTCTGTTCAACCTGATTTAAATACTTTTCTCATACATAACATTGCGTCTATAGCTCCTAGTAAGATTGTCTCGTTACTAGTACATAGTCATAAAAATCTCACAACTACTTGAAAAAACTGATATCTAATATGTAAAAAAAATAGCAAAAAAGTTACAATTCATTTCTAAAAAAGTATAACATTAATTTTACTATGAATGTTGGTAAATAGGATATTCACTAATTTCAAACAAAGAGTTCTACTTAGTTTGCATTGTCAAAATACTAGAAAACATCAAGCGGCAAAATAATATCAATAATAACTTACATGCAACACACAGTGAACAAGCTAAACTCGTGCAAATAAAACAACACAATACATCCACGTATTTATTACTGGCGGCACTCGCACACAAACAAAAGATAAAACTTTCAAGTGAACTGAAACTTAACACGAGAAGAACACTCAACAAATAATATGGTCTCGCTTTAAGTTACAGATCAATATAACACAACAACACTACATGTAACGGGTATCAACTAAAATGTAATAAAAAACAAAATGTACAATAAATACTTAGAAGCAGTACCTCAGAATATGTATTCATATTACTTCGGAATTCAACATTAAACAGTATTTGGCAGTAGTTAAAATCGTTTATAAGTTTTCTATATTAAATACATAATTTTATTCCAAGCAGTAAGTACCTAATCCATGATGTTAAACTGAGAATTTATTAAATCTGTCTTCAAAACATGATTATTAAAAGAGACACTTTATACAATTCCTTGAAAATGAATATGAAATTGCTTTTAATACATATTCTAAGGTAAGAAACATAACAAAAGTAATGTGCTAAAACTTTTTCGTAATGTAAATATGCGTTGTACTTGAAATATATTTTGTAATCTTTGGCACAAATCAAATAATTATGGCAGATGTATTATGGCAAATAAATAGACATTATAACTGCTAAGTAGGAATCATATTGACTTTAGTGTAATAATATTTACAAACCTTTCCACTAAACAATGAAATCAATTATGTGTCTCTATAAAATTCAACACATGCATAACAAAACAATTTATTTCTTAATTATTCTAATAATACGGCAAATACAACAATTTAGAGAACATTCTACTAACATGGAGCTGAGCCCTGTGCCCAGTCTTATAACTTTGGCTTTAGGTATATGTAATTTATTGTACTTATAGATGAGTAATATTTATTAGTCCATTTCATGTAAGTAAAGACATCTAGCATGTACCAAACAATCTTACCTGCACTGCAAATCTATAAACACATCATCATCATTTCTCTACATCAAATAGTAAACAAAAAACATTTGTTTTGGTTCACAAGCATTGGTAAAAATACATTCTTGTGAACTGAAACATTTGTTTCAGTTCACAAGAATCTTAGCAAATATCTTAGCGACACAGAAAATAGTAAATAAATAAATCTCATGTATTTACAATACAATAATACTAGTAAGACTTATGCAACAAAATAATATGGGACATGAAAAACAAGCACTGTGTGCGGTCTCAATGTATGGATATTAAATACTACAAACTTCAGATAGAGGATAAATTTCGTACACACAATATATTAATATGTTATTTAACAAAACCGCTTTAGTCTATTAACGATATTTTGGGATCTTAGGTTAAATCAGCGTGAAGGTCCTAAGCGATTTTACTTAGTAAATAATTAAGGTAAAAAGGCGACAAAACTACTAATTACTATACTTCGGTTATGCGCGAAGTTTATCCTCAGTCTGAATAGGCAACAAAATAAATACAAAGTACAACAGGAAATCCATGCATTTTGGCAGTATATAGCTCACAAAACATTACACTTCGGTAACAAAAATAGAACTCTTGTCAAGACAAATGTACCTTGAACTCATTATAATTTTATATTAATAACAGTATTAAATAATTTCATAACAAGATCAAATCTCATGAATTCTTTGAATCAAAACATATAATATTTATAATTAAATTGACTAATTTCATTAACTTCACAACATTTTGTAAAAAGTCATGTAGAAAGTTAAAGTATTGCACTGGGCATTTGCTAAATACTGTTATGGCCCAAAATATTTATAGCTAAAATGTCTCTATAGAAAGATATTGTGGCCAAATCTATTTTAGAAAGTTGGTCCACAAATTATCAGTCATTGTATAAAATAAAAGTTTCCACTAGTTAGTTTTTTGTTAAAGTTATTATTACAATAACATTATAAGCTTCTTTAATTATATTATCGCATACAAATGCTTTTCTATTAATTCATAATATATCACAATACTACCCTAAGTAATATTTTATATACCAACCTCAATGGCACGTGTTTGCAATTGTTACAAAACAAACTAAGCTTGAGACCTAATTATTATGACATTAAAAATAAATATATCATATCTTATACTTAATTAGAACCTACTCTCTTGTGTAAATAGTGTAATTTGGCAGTATTTGCTATAGTATTTATAATACTGGACGAATTTATAAATTTCATCTACATAAAAATAATACTTCTATATTTTATAATATTTGGTAGTCGACAAATTAAGTTATTGTAATAAATACAGTTGTTATAGTATCTTTGAATACTATTGTATTAATCCATTAAATATTAGAAGACTAGAAGTTGACTTCTTTAGGATAAATATATTTTATTATCACTATCATTATTAATATTATGACTGAACAACTTTCATTGGCAAAATATTATTATTGTTAACACACTAAGGTAATAAAATAATTGTTAGTGTCACAAACTACATGACACACAGGACATGGTAACTAGCAAAAGCTTGAAAAATCACTCAAACAAGTCTAAAATCACAGCAAGTTCTAATGTACTATGTGTGGTGCGCTTACACTGGCAGCTTGTATTGCAAATACGGTTTTAATAAATATAGTTAGGCGCAGTCTATAAATTGTGGCATTTGTATGTGGTTGCCACTTATCCACATATTTTAGTATATATTGACAGTTATAACTGCTGAAATATAATATTCTTAGCACATGAGTGCATTATTAAGTTGTTCTATCCGTCAAAATGTGACGTGAATTAGAGCAATGTTGTGTATTGCGGCTACTATGACTGCTATGTGTGTGTGTGTGTTAGCATCATGTGCGCGAGAGGCGCGCGTGTGTGTGTTGCGCGCGACGCACCTGCACGAGCGGCGCGACGCACACGGCCTGGTCCTGCGCCTGCATCTGCGCCACCATGCTCTGGTACACCGACGCCGACACCGGCACCGTGATCACGCCCGACACCGACACCGGGTAGCCTGCCAACGGACAGCTATATGTTCACACAACAGTTACAGCTTCACATCTCATGCCGGTTCTAATAGTTAAAGCACATAGTTTGAACAAAACGTGTTTAAAAATTTGAATTAATGTTTAAACGTAAATTACAATTTTAATAATTGATTAAACTTTTGTCGTATGTTAAGCAACACGTATTTTGATCAATGTTTCGGTACAGAAGTCCGACATACCGTGTCCGTCCTCGCCGGTGAGTATGATCTGTCCGTCGTGGTTGAGCGTGGCCTCGGCCACAGCGTTGAGGTCCACGGCCACGGCGCCGCCCTCGCCGTCCAGCGCCTGCACCACGCTGCCGCCGCCCTCGCCGCTGTGGATCTGAACAACCACCCACGTTACTCTCACACCACACAATTGATAAACCATACGTAATTGTAATAATAATATTACTACCTCAATCGACATTAAATATACTGAGGCGTTTACCAACTTTATTGAATTAAAATTTCTACTGTAATTGCCCTAAATACACTAATTAATTATCTAAGCGTTCAAAGTATCCATTTGCCCATATTTTATACCATAAAACAGCATAAGATTACCAAAGTCAAGATTTACAGGAAATATTTAGTATGTATTAAGCCAAGTAAGTTCCCTTATGCAATCCCAGTATTACGTAGTGGCATGGTACGTACGACTTGCGCGGTGGTCCCGTCGGGCAGCGTGATGATGGGGTTGTTGGGGTCCACCTGTATGAGCGACACCGTGCCGTCCGGGTTCGTGATGGTCTGCAGGACCGCCGGCGCGTACTGCGCCATCTGTGCACACAACATATTATGTTAACTGGATACATCACACTAACATGTCTTTTAAACACTAACACATCACAACTCTAGGTACTATTCCATCAGTCACTTTTATTATCAAACAGACATTAAATAAAGCACAAACTAGATTTCACTAATTTAAACTCAAATATTTTTTTTTATGAAAATAAAATTATCACAAACTTTCGAATTCAATATTGGTTGATGTAAACCAACAGCAAAGATAATCTATTAAACATTGTTATTTTAATGAGTGGCGATAGTGTTAAATCTCCAACAAAGCAATTGTTTTTCAGCATGCATATTGTACAAACAAACCTGTTCATTCGAATCACGTAACAACATCAAAGCAGATTGACCCCTAGTTTCTTGAACTGTTGAGTGTTGTCGAATTAACTAATCACAACTGTCATTTACTACAAGACTTACAACCAATCACATGCATTTGGCTGATGTGTTCAGAAAATAGGGGTCAGTATATCAAGCAAGTAATCCGTACATCAACATCGGTGATAGTCATCTGGTCGATGCAGACTTGCTGCGACGTTAGCACAGCGGACTGTTGCTGCTGTGAGCTGCGGCCGGCGCTCGACGACGACCCGGACGAAGAATTGGAGCTCGCGTTTGGCAAACACGATATCTACGTGTCGTACGTGTCGCACGTATCGGACGAGCGATGGATGACGATGTGCCCGAAATATGCGATATATTGTGTCGTGGTATAGGAATGATGTTAGGAGAAGGATTTCGTGGATTAGTTTTAAATATTTTACCATATCCAGGCAGCATTCCGTGTGAGACAGCGTTAATAAACAAATAGTATTTAGTTAGTTTCAAATTATGGCGGTTAACATGGTTAGTTGTATGAATATAATTATACAATTTGTGTTTGTCAATTTGTCCTCCATGTCACAAAATCTTATGAGTTTCCAAATAAAATTTAACGAGACAATTTAATCTACAAAGGAATTAAATGTTTAGCTCTAAGCTAAAAGCTTTAAAGCGCGAAATTACTGCGATGGTTCAGTCATTCAGTGACGTAATTTTCGATAAATATTTTTCATCTATACTAAGCTCCCACAAGACAAACATATCAGCTTTCCTTAAACGAGACTAGGTCAGACGAAAGAGCTAAATAAATACTAGTCATAAAGCCAGCTCCAGTTAGTTCTATCGATTTGTCTACAGCAAGTATTAGCCGCACCCTAACGTTAAACCTTTAGTGGGTAGCCGAAACAGTGACGTCACAGTCTAGTAATAGGATTATTGTCACGAAATGTGAGTGAAAGTTATTGTTATGAGTTACGTAGATTGTCGTGTAAGAGTAATGTTATTTTACTATTAATAAAATATTCAGGTAGCAACTGCAGACTACGACTAGCGAAGTGTAGGGAAACTAAAGATTTATTTGATGACATCATTTAAGTAACAAAACAAGATATTTACTGGATGAAATCTCACGACGATTTAATGTTACTTAGGATAAGTTGTGGGTTATTTTGTCGAGAAATAAAATATTTATCTTCATGTTGAATAGCGACATTTTCAGTCCGGCTATTATGTCATGAAAGTATCAAATGGCCCATCAATTCTACTACCTACATAAATAATGGATATGGCGCCTCGAATCTCCTAACTTAATGTCTTGCGTCGCCAGCTTAGTCTAGTATTTCAGCGGAATAATCTTTATGATGGTGTTAGTTACGCAGATTATATTGATAATCCAATTTATTGTATTAGTGATATTTTCTAAACTATTGGATAACAGTAGCCTACGCAAATTAGATACCTACCAATACCGATACAGATTTTTGTAGACTATTTAGTAAATTACGATACAAACGTATTTCACAATGCGTTTTTGTACATTGATAATAACGCTAATTATAATTATCAAGCTGATGATGCTAAAGATGCATTATTGCAATCAGTATTTTATATTTCATCATGTTCTTGCCCTTACCCCATTCTACTTTAGGTCGGCGCAGCACCTTTTTTTTCTTACATTCTTTTATATTAAACGGTTTTATTTAGCTTGGCCAGTTTTTTATTTCCGTAAATCGTACATGGAGGATAAATTTAACACTGTTTTATTCAACATACATATATCTCTTTAAACCATATAGGATTATAAGTGTGACTCACGGTTTGTGTGACGGGTCCCTTGTCGTCGTCGTCGGTGAAGGCTGGCAGCAGGTCCTCGCGCCCGTGGTACTTGTAGCAGTTGATCACGATCTGACGCAGCGCATGTGTCCATGACATCTGGAAGGTGGACGTTATGATTAGAATTACTCGTATTTGATACTAATATTGCTTTAGACAGTGGTTGAAGTAACGACTTTTCTATTCGTGTATCTATGTATGATAGAGCATTGTGATAACTAGTTCCGTCTGTGTCTGGTCATTAGAATCGATGAAAGATCAAAATTGCATGAAGGTGACGACTTTTTTTTCGTGGGAAACTATCAAATGACCCCGTCCGCTGTGGGTGCAGCGGGAGGGAGTGTCAGACTTACTGACTAAAACCCACTATGTTCCTCCTGGAGCCCTTTGGGTGCCGGGTGAGCGGTAACTCTCACGAACATCCCGCAGCCCCGGCAGGTGAAGGTGATGACTCAAGCAAACTTGTTGTAAAGACTATCAACCTCTCTAATTAGGTCACGATAAATAAACGATGTAATTATGATATAAACTACATGCATTACCTTCTGTTTTTCATCCTCGGTCCGAGCGTCCATGCGGACGTTGGCCCACGGCAGGTCTTTGGGCCACCACGGTGGACGTGTGGACTCACGTCCCCAGCCGGGCTTGCCACGGACTGAACAATACATAATTATAGATTAATTTATTGCTATTATTAAAAGACATGATGTAAAATATTTAGGGAGGTTCGATGAATATTACTGCTTAGAATAGATTCTTAATATGGACAAGTTCATGTAGATCAATTCTTTATTAGCATTCTATTATGTTACAAAGGTGGTACGTTTTATGGTATATGTAGAATCAATATGGACCCTATAGGGCACAGCTTAAGACGAGTTAGAGAGTTTAGCAGTAGCTTATTACTAGATTAATAAGTATTATGTATGGTGTGTTTGCGGCTCACCCATGGAGTACTTGAGCATGAGCGGTATGAAGGCGCGCAGCTGCGCCTGCGTCATCTTCTCGACGGGCGTGGGGATGCCGTCGATGATGAGCGGCGGCAGCTCGAACAGCGACGGGTCCTCCTGCGGCGGCGCCGGCGCCTGCGGGCCCCCGCCCAGCCCGAACTGACGCTCGTTATATAGTTCCACCAGTACACAACACAACTCGTGGGCATGGCACGCACAGCGCAGCGCATTGCGGCACAACACAGCCGTTGTATCGCAATGCTGCTCGACCCGTTACGTGTACTATTGAGTTTATTACAATAATACATGTAACATATAGGTGACATATTGTGCTATTTCTGTGAAATCAGGTATTGGTAAGATTTTGTTCCTTACTAATAACTGGTTTTGTATACCATGGTATTTGGAAATTAAAAGAAATTAGAATACGAATAAAATAACATTAAAATTGACTAAATTAAGTTTTTTACATTAAACCAGGGGTGATCAAATAGTGGTCAGTAATACTCAACATAATTATGGATATAATATTACACACAATCTAGTTGATCACCCCTGCTAAAGAAAACGCCAGAAAATAAAACAAAAAGTCTTTTCTATTAATGAACATCAAAATGTAAATAACTTTTAGTGCATGTTGCTTGTCAAATGGGGTCAATGACCTTTTGCATTTTAATCTGGCATAAAATAGAATTAATAAATTAAAGCAAATTGTATGGAATGTTATGAAATAAAGTTCTTAAATACTATATCAACTCAAACTGTAAGACAAGTTAACTGTAACTCAAACTGTAAGTTAAGTTAACATGTTGCTACTTGTGTTCGAGGGTTGTAGATCGATTTCATGACGTCATTACATTCGTCTCAAGGTTGGTACCAAATTTAAGTTCCTCGAAGTATACTTTTTATACGTATTTTCAGGAAAGTAGGCAAAATTAGTCAAAGTTTAATCTATTATTTTCTTCTAATAGCCCAGTTTTCATGCCTGTTTTGACAACACTTAGGTAGGGCTTATTTTGATATTTGCCTATGTAAAGTTTACGTTTGTATCCTAGCTTACTCTTGCAAGTGATTATGTGAAGGCTATAGGTAATAGTAGTGTTGTCTGCGGGAAGCTTCTTACCTGCTGCGCGAGCGCGTTCTCGAGTTCCTCCATGATCATGCAGCGCAGGTTGCGCACGACGTCCTCGAGCGGCTTGGCGCCGAACACGCGGTACGAGGTGTTGGGCTTGCCCGGCGTCGCCACCAGGACCACCGCCTGCTGGCCCACGCGCGTCGCGAACTCCTCGATGGTTTGCTGGATCACACGAATTATAATATATACTTAATGCTTTATTTGCACACCACAAAGTTTAAAGAACTTAAAAATGGAATGGGTAACAATTTATAGACCATGCTAGGCACGGCAAAAGTAGTTAGTTACTCTCCCAGGATAGTTCGGACATATTGATTTCGTGATTACGTGAAGCTCAAACAATTGACGTGTTTCAGTTCAACAGTTGTGTGGTTAAACAGAGATTGTTTCTTATTTGAATAATACCTCATTTTATTTCACTATTGATATTAGATAGCAAATAGGTGAGTAATTTTTGTATTTAAGTGGATTGTAATATAAATAATGCATTTGATATATACTGATAAGTAAAGCTGTTTAAGAATTCACTGTCATAAGTGTGGCCAATTCAAGTGATAAAGAAGCATTTCCGCTTCGGGTGCAATTTCATGCCAGTTTTTTTTACGTTGATTCAGCGTTATTAGTTCTATGCGTAATACATTTTAGTGATATGTGTAAGAAATTAATATCATACTGTAACTTACTCTAAGTTTCCTCAGTAGTCTATTTTGATGTCGCTTCCTTACGGACGGGTTTGTTTCGAACGAATGTGGCCGCTTGCGTTTCTTTGATGACGCTATAGCGGCGGCGGCTGCCATTCCTACTGGACCTGCGAATAAGAAGATGCGTTAGAGCCAAAAATTCTCAGAAAACTTGCAATGCTATGTTGGCATCCTTTCTACTCAAAAACTACTGAACGAAATACCCTATTTTACCTGAACACAAACGCAGTAATTGATATGACTTTATTCTCAAGGTATGCATACCTGTGCAAATAATATAAGAGCACTGTCAGACCATACTAACATTATAATGTAGATTTTTCCTTCTTACTGACTCTATAATGCCTGATTTTGATAAAATATCCCATCAAGTAAGTTTCACTCTCAACAAAGTAGTATTAATAAATCTCGTTAAAATAGTTAAAAATTAACAAGTACATCAGTGTTTATATCAATGTGTCTTACCGGCAGCTGCCAACTGTTTGGTAACTTCATCGCTCATGGCATTCTTGATGATGTCCGCGCTGTCGTCGTAGTTGGAGCCGGCGGGTGAGGACGCGCACTCGTCGTCTTCGTCCGAGGCGCCGCTGAGGCCGCACCCGTCTACTTGCGACATGTCCTGCAAATAAATTACTGGATTGTAGAAACTTGTTCATACTTTTTTTATTATAATAAACTAGAAACCTGACATGCTGCGCCGACCCCAAATGATAATGATTGGGATAAGGGCAGGGGAATGATGATGATGAATAAACTAGAAACCTCAAGAAATAAAATTCTACGAAACTAAGAGTAGTCAACTCGTAAGTGATTATCTATTTCCAGAAAACTTGGTTATAAATTGTATCTAATAGCCCCAGCTGTTTGTCTGTAAAATTGGTTTAGCTTAAGCGGAGTGTAGAGCAGTAGTAAGATAATAAAAGTATAAAAATGACTTTTTGCTTTTTATTTGATGAAAGACACATAAACATATTTTTTTTTAGTAGTATTTTTCTATTCTTTGTAACATTCGATGTATCTAAGTAAAATATCTTTTCAGCACTCTTAAGTTACAGTCTGTCGCCTCAATGTTTACAGAGGGCGTGGCACTTCGTGAACTTGAAATTCTAGGAAATTACGTTATGTCGCCATACCGGCGTCTCGTAGAAAGCAAGCTTTATTCGTCTCACTTTTAATGTAGCCTGACTAAAATTGCCGATGTTGTGAAATTACGTAATTACTATCATAATATGATGTTGTGGGCATGTAGGTAAATCTGTTAGTTACCTCGAAATATTGTAACAGCCCAAAGCATGATGCGCTTTAATTACGCCAGAATGTACTCTCTTCCTTTTTCGTTGAAGATTACGATTCTCCCAGTAACGATATCTTCCTACTTCCAATAGATTATTAACATAATTAACTTACGACATTAAATTACAAGTTCGTATTGTTGTTTCTTTTTATAAACATTAGAAGCGACTGAAGCCGTATTCGAATCGGATTTGAGTGTTGCAACCGTGTAATAATACTCTTTTAAGTTTCTTACGAGTACTTACCTCGTCAGTTGCGTAAGATAATTAGAGGGTATTGATTACTGGGCTAAGTGATATAGATTTATGACGAAAAAGTGGACTTCATGGATAGAACTATGACGTAAAAGTCGACTTCATGAATATAAAAAGTCGTAAAATTCTTAACTTACATTTTACACTTATGATGTTAGCTTATTTAGTACTACTCAAAACTTGTTGGGTGCCAATAAATGGATTAACTATTGAAGTCTGCATACTAAGAGATGTAGAAGCGTAAAAAATGGAGTCTGGTATGTCTCATTTCTCTCCTCCAGGTTCAGGACAGTCTAACATTTATTAACATTTTAAATAAGTATCATGCTCACCTCCTCCGCCATATCCATGGATTCAGTACTGACGGCCGAGTTCATGATGCAGTAGTCTGTGTCGCCGTCCTCCTGCCCGCTCAGCTCCAGGACCATTGGGTTGTCCAGCACGGGTCGCGGCGCACCGCCTTTAAACTCCCTCACTTCCCTTCACAAAGGAGATTTTATGACCTGACAAATGGAATAAAGAATTAATAAAATTTGTTTGGTTTTGTGATCCATGAGCAAAATCACTGCAAAAAGGCGAAAGATTTATGCGTTTTGAAGGGAGACCAGAGTTAAAATAAGCACTGTAGTTTTTATTACAATTATTTTTATGAAGATAGCTATATGAGCCCTGATGATTAAACACTGTAATAACAGTTTTTGTATAGTTATTGATTTAAATCAGCTACTGCAGAGTACTGAGAAAAAATGTAAGCTTATTATTTTTGAACAGATTTTAATTTAAAAGAGGAATTGAAGAAGGATTTTACACATACATATACAAGTTTTAACACAAAAACAACATTAAGGATGTGGTTATTGACCTTAAGTTTTTATAACTTTGTATTATGTAATGCCTACAAACTTGTTGAAAGTAAGTCTTACAAACACAAGCATTAATATTTATATGAAAATAAAAACTATGTACAATCCTAATGAATAGTATTATTATTACTAAGTATATGAAAAAAAAATATTTTTCAATAATATAAGTACCTAAGTGAAATTAAATTTTCCTTTCAATTTTCAAATCATATTTATTTAAGTATTTTGTTAAATATGATTTTGTTTTGCATAGTTTTCAATTTAAAATCTACATTTATGTTAATATTAGCTTTTCACCTGTCCTATATTACATCAACATACCAAAACAAGTTTAAATAATTATTTGGCACAAAGCTTGACCACCCACAACATTGAAATGAAGTAATCACATATCACATAACTGATGCTACAACATTCTGTAACAAATCAATAAAGTTCAATGACACTCTCACATCCCTAGTATTTGTACCAGTGATCAAAAATCCAAACATCTGCCCCAATTTCCCACTGACCTTTTAAACTACCGAATTATTAATTATGGTTTAACTTATAACTCAACACTTTTACGACAATAGAACAATATTCATAGAAAAGCTTATAAGAATATTGATTTTCGAACTAGTAATAATTTATTCACTATCACTAAGCCAAACCTGCCTTGAAATTTTAAATTCAGTGTTTTATTCTGCTTCAGTCTATCCAGCATTGTAGTCCTTAAGACTTTGTAGCTCCTTATAAAACAATACACTGGAATCATCGATTGGCAACTCCCAATGTACTTGGATATCACAGCTCTGTACGAATGTTGGACTATTCTATTGTGTCGGCAGCTAGCTATGAAAAATCAATACTCGAGCTTCCCACATCAACTATCCAACTAGACAAAAATCCAATAAGAACTTTAATTTATTTATCTAGAATAGAAGATAAATGTATGCATTCATCTTTTCGGGAAACATTTAATTTTATAACTACACTTTTTGAAAGATAGTTTCAATTTTCTTCCTTTAATGCGCGAATTATTATAAAATCGCGTACACTGATGACGCATTTTGTTTAATGTTTTGTTTATACGGTGCATGGTAGCCCGCGACGGGTCAGTTTCGAAGACGCATGACATGACGCAAGCTCTTTGCGGCGGCGTAAAGGATAAGCCCAAATGAATGGCCATCATGAAGGGGAGTCGCGCGTTCGAGCAGGCCCAGACAGAATCGAAAGACTACGGCTGCGTACGCACCTGCGTGATTTGAAGCACATTTTGCAATCCAATTAGAAGTCTGGTGAACTTGCTGTGATGTAACGCGTTCAAAACAACACTTTTTAAAACATTTACACTGCGAAAGACACTGTATTCACGAAATTTACGGAGTGCACGAGAGACCCCGAAAAATCCAAGTCCTCCATTAGTATCGATCGGTAAGCGCGGTATGTGGACCGTATAAACTTCATACCAAGGGGTCGCCATTTTGTACGAGTCTGCGCGGTGTGGTTTTCGTATGGAAAGGGAAACCGCCCCTCTGCCTGAGGGGGGACCGGAATCGTAGCTTTGTAAGTAAATAATGGCTTATTTTGCAACAGTTACTTACCAATTTTCGGAGTAAATTTTTGCTATATATTTATTCTGACGTCCTGTGGTGCTAGATGTGTAGGAAAAATCCCTAGTTTATTTTCGAAATTGATCAATTCACGTCATACAGTGGTGACATCTAGTGAGTTTTTCAGTAACGAAAGTGACGTTTTGTGATTGTAAACAAATTTTCGTTTGGGTATTGTGAATTTGTTGCGTGCTGTGATTGTTATTAAATATTTTTAAAGATTGCGTAACGCGTTACGGAGTTCTTGCGACTTGAGGTAACTACTAACATTATTATTTCATGTTATTTTATAATTTTAGGTTACTATTTCAAGTTTTCACTCCAAGGCCACTAACAAAATTTAAAAACTGTTGAAAGTGAAAACTATTTGGTCACATAAATATTAAATAGGTTTTGTTCACAAAGACCCGAAAATCATCGGATGAATGAGAACAGCTAATATAATTTACATTTATCCAACCAAAACACTAGTTTTGGTTATAAAAGTAAAAGCACAGTGCCTGAATTTCTCTTTTGAATATCACCGCAAAACTATTATTTTACAAAAGTCTAAATTTCTAATTACCATACATGCTTATAGAAATTATCATGTGCTATAAAATATAGGCACCCGAAAACGTAAATTGTGATGTTGTTTAAATTTGTTAAATAACAATAAGATTCTATAACCTTACTTTTGTTCCGAAAATGCCACATAATAAAAAAAAAAACATTATACCTAACTTTGACAGATCAGATAAAATTAATATAACTTTTTCAATCTCTAATAAATAATGAATAAACCAGCCTATAAATGTTCCACTGCTGGGCATAGAGCTTTTCCCATACAGGGAAGGTATGACCATTGATCACAATGCTAGCTTACTGCGGGTGGGCTATTTCAGATTTCAGTATTTGTAATTCAGGTTTCCTCAAGATGTTTTTACGTTCAACGTTTGTCAGTGGCATCTTAGAATAATTTAGAAAAACTTTGAATAAGTCACATAGGTCCCCGCACTGGGGATGGAATGTGCCCCCTCGTGCATACACTTCCATGCAAAGAAATGCAACTCTACCACAACATATCCATAGTCTCACTAAGGCAAAATATTATTATAATTTTTTTTTTTTTTTCTATAGTTATCAACATTTACTTCATATTATATTTTTTCATTGTACTTTTATGCTAGCATTGTTGCAAATAAATATATTAGTCACAGCAAAGTACTATTGAGATTTAGTCATTTTTTAAATATTTATAAAACAACCCATGAAATCTACACCAGTATTCAATGATACAGGAAAGTCAAGATGGTCATTTGTAAAAGGATAAACTTCTATAGACATTATCAATTTACAGCTATCTAGATTCTGTAATTTATTCATTTGTTATTGCATAAAAAAAAATAATAGTTATGAACCATAACTAGAATCTAAAAAACTAACTTTAAAACTAATCATCATCATCATAGGATAAAATATTAGTGGTTTGAAGTAATAAAACAAACTAGTATTCTGTGTCAATTATTTTATAATATTTCATAATGATAAAACTAAATACATATAACTAAATGGCGTAGAACTTAACATCTAAATGACTAATTTATCAATGTTACATAATATTTATAAAGTTTTGTAAAATTAAAGAAATCACATCATTAAGTAATTTTGTCAATTTGTTTGTATTGTGTTCCATCATCGAGGCCTCTTGTATTCACCGGACTCCTCTGATGATCCTGGAAGTTAAAATTGGGTCTGGTTAGAAATTAAAATGCATAAATATTTACATGATACAGGCGAAGCTTTAGTCCCGGACCTCAGACTTAAAGATTGAAAATGCTGTCGTTTTAACTTAAGTTTAGAGAGCAGGTTTCTTTGACAAACAAATAGTGGCAGCTGTATGTATGCAAGGGTGGAATAGGTATGTAACGTGGGTATAGTGGTAGTTTGCGTCGCAATCTTGTGGTCCCTGGTACAAGGGAAAGGTGAAGCAGTCAGGTGGTTTTGGATGGTAAGACTCCGGAACGCCTTTCAGTCTTCCCTAGGGCGGAGAAAGTCAATGAGAACTTCCTCGGCATATATGTATAGAGCGATGTAGAGTATGTACCAGTAGAGCGGTGGCACCAGCGGCCGCGCCAGCCGGGCTCGCAGACGCAGGCGCCGGCGTGGCAGCGGCCGTGGCGGCAGGCGTGCGCGGCGCAGTCCCCGCGCTCGCGGCACGAGCAGTCCCCCAGCCGCCGCCCCACCTCGCAGTGGTTGCCGCCCAGCCCCGCCGGGCAGCGGCACTTGTTCACACCCTTGCAGCGCCCGCCGTTCAGGCACGGGATCACGCACTTTGCTGCAATACCACCAACCATACATTTACTAATTTCTCTCTCCTACTTTCACTGTATTACTTCTCGTAGAATGATATATACTTACAAAACTCGCAACGCAGCCCGTAATATCCTTTAGGACAGTCGCAAGTATCCTTCTGTATGCATTTACCGCCGTTTAAACATTTCTGTGCACATATACCTGCAATAACAGACGAGATCGTAGTATCAGTTTGTGTTACAGAAACAAGACAAGATGTTACGAAGGTCGTTCCTACAACAGGTGCGTTGCGCACACAGCACAGTGACAGAGAATAGCAGACCGTACTGGAAGAAAAATCCACATGTAAGTCAAGTCATGTAATATTATTAGAAGTATTTTTTCTTATTTTAGACGACAAACGGGACTTATTCGCGATATAATTCGATATTTCTTTTCTCCTGACGTTTCGATCGAGTTGCACCGACCGTGGTCACGGGTGGACTGATTATATTTTCTTACTAAGTCTTTCACAATGTTCAAGCAAGCCAAGATTCTTGCAAATTAAGTATACAAAAATGTATTAATAGTCTAAATGACGTATAAGTAGGTAGATATTAATTAAACTATCTAAATCTCATTCCAGTTGGACACAATAATCCGCGTGGACCACGCGGGCGAGCTGGGCGCGGACCGTATCTACGCGGGCCAGATGGCGGTACTGGGCAACACGCCCGAGGGCCCCACCATACAGCACATGTGGGAGCAGGAGAAGAAGCACCGCGCCAAGTTCGAGGCCCTCATCAACGAGTACAGGGTGCGACCCACCGCACTCACGCCTATATGGAATGTCGCGGGATTTGTGCTCGGTGCCGGTAAGGAGGTTTATTCGTTTTGCTAATCTCACCAGTCCCACTGCTGATAAAGGTTTATTCTAAGTGTCCTTAAATAGAGAAAGTAGAATGACTTTGATAGAAAGTCTCGCGGAGATCAAATATCAAGGCCTATTGTAAAAACTCGAAAAGGAAGAAACATAATTCATAATTTTTTGATTTTTAATTTCTACTAACTACGATATTCGATCGTCCACTGATTTTCGAGATAACTGTCGTGATATAAAGGAGAAACAAAAACATTTTAATGTCAATTGAGGTCGAAAATAAATTACACAATAAAGCGCTGGGTTAAGATGGTGGGCTTCATTTTCCGCACGAAGGCGCTAGCGGTCCATTGTGCAAGCTGGGTTTAGAT
The DNA here is from genome assembly GCA_941860345.1 of Chrysodeixis includens. NCBI lineage: Eukaryota > Metazoa > Arthropoda > Insecta > Lepidoptera > Noctuidae > Chrysodeixis > Chrysodeixis includens. Next base: position 1,048,506 of record OW796091.1, on the reverse strand, counting down.
AAAAACGTTTTCATAACAGCAAATTGGTTTCAATCTAACCAAATCCAACATTCACATTTCAGGGACCGCGCTCCTAGGTAAAGAAGCAGCAATGGCTTGCACAGTGGCAGTCGAGACCGTCATCGTAGACCACTACAACGACCAGCTCCGAACTCTGATGGAGGACCCCAACATCGACAAGGACATCCTGGAGACCATCACCAAGTTCCGCAATGAGGAGCAGGAGCACCACGACACGGGCATCGACCACGGCGCGGAACAAGCACCCTTCTACAAAGCGTTGACTGAGGTCATCAAGACTGGTTGTAAAGCTGCCATCGCTATCTCCAAAAAGGTTTAATACGACAATGTTTGGTTTGAATGTATGCAATGGTTAATGTCGGTGATTTATGGAGTAATCTGTGAACAGAATTTACGTAAATATAAGTGTTTGTTGCAAGTTAAACTTGTTTCTTTTTTTTTTGGACTGTAAAAATGTTATTTGCGAAGTTTTTAAAGAAGTTATGCCTTTATAAATTAATTTAGAATATTTTGCACCCATGTTACCCATTGCGTACATAAATACTTACTCAAAGCACCTTGTGATCGATTGTATAAAGTATTTCCATAGAAAGACTGGCAACGTGAATTACTACCTCAGTAATACAAGCTTTGCTAGTAGGACGCCTAAACAAAGGCTAAAAGATATGACGTCAATTCATAGTTTCATCACCATGCAGTTAGTCAATATCGATATTCTTATTCTATGTACGAGAAGACCTAAGAGCCTACCACCAACTCTCACCCCCAGTTTCTGGAAGACAATTGTTTCTGCGGGCAAATCAACTGATCTCGACTGTGATTCACAGAGTTATGACTGATACTAACACTGACTTAACATGAGATTTGACCGACCATTAACATTTTTTTGTGTTGATCAGCGTTTGAGAAATGTCTTGCCTGGTGGTATAAAATGTCAAAAATATGAATAACTCATGAATTACGTTATAGAATATTAATGTGTTGTGTTGTAGCATTTACTAACCCAACTCTGGGAATAATTGTGACAAAGTATTATTTCCAATAGTCGTTACAGATGCTCATGTAGATTTTATAGACCGCTATTTTTAAAAGTGTTAGTGAATAAACATTTCAAGTTAAATTATGCCTGTTTCATTTCTAAAAATCTTTCTCAAACCTGGCTATTATTAGCTAATGCTTTTCACCCGACATTCCTTCACATATCTGAGGTTAAATTACTTAACCATATATTTAAAGCTAAGAGACCTACGCCATCGCGCCACCGCGTTTTATTTCGCAACACGATGTCAAATTATAAGTCGAAAGGACGGACGCGCTGGTTGTCAAATTATAATATTCTTGCCTTGGCATTTCGACAAGGGCAGTTTTCTCAGTTTAAAAATATACGGATCTCCTAATATATAAAATTTCCCTGTCACAATGTTAGTTACCGTAAACCTCCGAAACGGCTTTACCGATTTTTACCAAATTTTATATGCGTATCCTGTAGTAGGGTAGTTAGTAGGTCTGAGATTCGGCTACTATCTATTTTTTATCGCTATTGGTACAAAGAAGGGGAATGATGTTGATGAGAGTAGTAGAGCTACCTCCTTCGCAGTTCCGGCCCTGGTAGCCGGCGGGGCAGGAGCAGAGGCCGGGCGCGGTGCAGTTGCCGCCGTTCATGCACTGCGGGTAGCACAGCGCCGTGCGGCAGTCCGCGCCCATGTAGCCCTCCGGGCACTGGCAGATCTTCTCGTTGTTACACCACCCGTGGTTCGCGCACTTCTTGTCGCATTCCGGGTCTGGGCCTGCTCGTGGTAAGGGTATGCAGTCTTATTAAGTAGGTTGTACAGTTGTGTTAATGATTCTTTCTGTTCTTTGAAATTGAATGTGGTAAAGGTCGTAAATAATTGCAGAATGCAATTAAACTTGGTGGTTAAAGACAAAGTAAGCCACAGCACAGTAATTTCTTGTTAATATTTTTGGAAGGAATGATTTTAGAGTTTTTGATTTTCGGCAAATACCTATTTGATAAAGTGACAAGTTCAAGACAACAAACAATAACCATTTCTTTGTCCACGACAATGTGGTTCTAAAAATTACTTAACAGCTCAAAAATACTATTTTTTTTTAGCTTGGCTAAAATTATCAAGCCAAATAGTAATAAATAAATACAAGCAAAATGCGCTGTGGCTATAAAACTAATTAATACTAATTTAATCTTAAAAAGAAGAAGCTTAACATTAAGGTAAATATATTAGTTGAGAGCAAGCGAGATACAAACCTAAAAAACGCAAATGCTGTGAGCAGAGGCACCGTGTAATCAGCCAACCAGCGCACTCGGCGGAATCCCGGAAAATAACGCATTCGGTTAATAAGGCCTGGCGTACATCGCAGGCTTGCCACAGATACACAGACAACGGCCATTAGTAATGAGGGTGGAACAACACAGCGATTTACTAGTTTTTTAAAGCAAAAGCACGTTTGGTTGGATACGTGAATCGCAAAAGAATCTGTCACTGCAGAGCAAAGGCCTCTTCTCATACAGAAAAGAATTGTAAAACTATTCATTGCGGTAGGATTTTCTTGTTATGCAGTGAAACTATTGTTTTATTATAAAGTGATAGTTTCGATTCAAACGTGTAACAAATGACATTTTTTAAATAAACCGGATAACTGATTACTAAACGACAGAAACATAAAGCATGTTTTGTCTAAATTATCGATTGTTTTTGCATTAATTTCAAATAATTCGTCGTAAAATCGAACACAAAACACTAATAAAATGTCAATCGCTGTATTGTTCGGAGCGAACGCATGAACAAACACTGTGACGTATGATGCTGTGAAACGGTAATAGGCACTGGTAAAGCGTTCGCTCATACCAACTACCCATAAATGTATTATTAGTAGCGTAAGCATAACAATATGAGCTCGAAATAGATGAAATGCAATGTTTAGTGCTTCGGTTCTGGTACTCAAGTTCGCTACACTTTTCTCTTTCTTTTTCAAACGCTAAGCATGAGAAATTAAATTAATAAGCTTTGTGGGACTCATTAGAACGTTTGCAGTGTTTGTGGAAGAAGGTAACTGTTATTTTTAAATTAAGATATTAAAAGCGTTACATACGTCTGTGTCTTTGAAGTTGTGTTTTTTTATTTGAAAATCGAAATTCGTTGGTGATAGAATTGATATTGCAAGGTAAGAAAATTAAATAATTAGTAATTTGGTAGTAAATGCAATACAACTACAAAAACACAGACATGTAAGTGTTAAAAATGCGTTGGCGATACAATACCTGTCCTTTCTAAATACACACCTCTCTGTGCGCATTCCTTCTTTAGGTGTAACCTTAAGGGGGTGCCTTTAAGCGGCAATCCACGGCCATTTTTTAGCACAAGCCCTATCTCAAACGTGGCTACGCCGCTGTTGTTGCCCACACATGGCAATATTATACTGAATTCTGTAAAACAAACTCATTACTTTATTAAAACGTTTCCTTAAATATGATCTTTATTTAAAAGTTCATAATATCCAAAATTCATTATTTTGTTATAACAATACTGTCAACTCCTAATTACAAATGTGATTTCCAGAGAAATGGTTCGCAAATTTCCAACCAGGAATTTCCAAGGTTGAAGTGTTTCTTATTTTCCGGTTAGGGTTTTTTTAGTTGAACGGGCATTTACGCAAAAGTTAATAAATGACAAAACAAATAATAATAATTAGGCTATAGATCCCATTTTAGGGAAAGTTGACGTTTAAAGTCCAATGACATTCGGTCTTTTACTGAAAATGTTACAAAGGATATAATCATTAGCATCTTAATTACCTTTAGAAGTCTTAGGTACCCTTCCTCGAGTTTTGATGGACAACACTGGTGGCTTCAGTATCGTGAGGTCGGATGACGTCAGAATATCAAAGTCGTAGTAGTATCTCTTCTTGGACTTCCAAGTGAAGTTGACGTGGCCTACCTCCGAGGGTATGACCGGCAGCTTGTTGGAGAAGTTCGGGTCCAACACGTACTGGGACACGTGGCCGTTGATTATTGCAAACACTTGCATTGATATGCCTGGAAAATATGACATTTTTATGTTTCTTGGTTTCAATTTGCACTGACAAACGAAATTAAAAAAAAAGTCATTATAAACTTTGCTTAAAACTCTTAATTGCTGTGTATTGGTTTAAAAACTATTTAAAACTCCTATGGCTTTGGAAATGCTGTGGATTGTATATTAATCTAAGTCTCAATAGGTATATAGATACTATACACAATGTACGATTATTTGTTCTCCCAAATAAAAATAAGAAATTTGAGCCGAAGCTTTAAATTGTTGCAAGTATTTTTTCTGGCGAGCACTAATTACTGTAATGGTAATTAGTGCTCGCCAGATAAAGATTCTTAGAACATTCCAGCTAAATAAAATGTATCTAAAAATAATTTTGGCTGTAGGTAGTAAATGCAACTCACCACTGAACATCCTGACTTGGCGTTCATCGATCCACAGCGAGAGGTCGGAGTGGTGGCGCCCCTCAGGGTCCTTGTAGTCGCGGCGACCGGCGCCGAGCGCCAGCGACATCGCCAGCGCCAGGCCCGCGCACAGCCGAGCGCCGAACGAAGCCGATCGCCACATGCTGGAAACACACAACTAGACTTTAAGTAAGTCCACTGAAGCGGACTGAGGCTGTGGAATGGAGAAATCTTAATCAATAAATAAAATAATTATAAATATTCGTCGACATTCACACAACGCTATCTAGTCTCAATTTAAGTTAAGCAAACTAAGTAGCTTGTGTTAGATAACCGATAAACATACTTTAATATTAGTATACATAATTATTACAGATAAATTACACATCTAACCAGTAATCAGACACAGAACAAATGATCGTGCTCATCACACAAATTTGTCCTGGGTGGGGATCGAACCCATGACGACCTCCGAGCAGTCAGAACTAGACACTAGACCAACAAGCCAATCAATAGGATTGAATAAAACCTCAGTTTCGCTGCTCCTTAACTTTGTTCTTGCTTATTGTCGATAGAGGCTTCCATTACTCTTGCAAGGCTTTTAAAGACTATGCGTTTGGGTGTTATAGATAGATGTTAGGTATATAGAAGTTTGGGCATGTTTAAGTAAATAGACGTCAGAAGGGAAACCAGAATTTTGGGAAACTCCGTGTTGCCTGAAAACAGTAAAATGCCAGTTATGGTTTTCACTCACACCTCACTGCTAAAGATCATAAAAAAAATACTACCTACTTAGTATTTTTACGTAAACCTACATTAAATACATAGTCATTAGCTTTATATAAAATTGTAGGTATACCTATTTGATAGTATACCTACGTACCTACCTATAATAATAAAATAACAACCGCCTCAGCAACACGTAAACGTTTCATCATCTCGATTAAATCTTAATATAAAATACAGTCGTAAACTCTGGATCAAGTCCGGTTCCAAGCCGAATCGTTCCCGAGTGTCCAATTAACAGTACAACCAGGCTATCACCAAAAATATGTCATAATTCCATTAAAACGTTCCAATGCGAACCAATAATAAGCGTGTAAGTGGGGTATAATTTGTTTGTCGACCATACAAAATCTCTTCGCGTCCACACACAGAAAAAAATGTAAAGAAAAACAAAATTATCACAGTTAACATAATTGATTGAGGCCGTTTCGGACGTGCTCCTACAATGGTATTATCGTGAGAAAAGGTGGGCGAAAGTAAAAAAAAAAATACGGCTACAACTTCATTAAATATCCCCTGTCAAAAAGTAATGTCTACTAGTTTTTTTACTCGCTCCCGGTGTCAAATTATACGTACAAAAGGTGTTAACAAAAAAGAAGACTCCGATAGCTCTATGCGTAGGGGTGCGCAACATTTTTTCTATATTACATGTTATTACATTGTTACGGTATCAAACTTTGAGGAACTTCTCTGGTTCTGTAAAATTATTCCTACCAAAAACGAGTTATAGGAGGCACTTTAAAACTACTTTTTTCTCCATAGAGACCCTAAGATTTTAAACGGTGTGTTTCAAGTACTATGTTGTATTTTATTTTAAGACTTGTTTGTCGGACATTTGAATGTCTCAATTTACAGAATGAAAAATGAGTAATTGTGTAATTATAATAAAAAATATATAACATACGACACCACTGACATGAATACGCATGTCAACATCTTTCTAGATTAGGCGGCAGCTTTTAGCTACAAATACGCCTAATAATAATAAAATAATAGGTACAAAGTCGAATCAAAACAGATCCAATTACTAATTGTTATTCACAAAAATATGCGTAATTACTGAACTAGAACATCTTTATCGTAAGGTCACGCATTGTTTACAACTACTTTATATGTTGTGTTGCTAATATTTTGGGCGCCTTTTATCTAAGTTATGAAATGTATCGGCTTGATAACCCCAAATTAGCGCGGGCTGGGCTGAAGATAAAACATCACTTTAATTGAACTTAATTGATACACAATTGAAGTTTGCAGCTTAAGAATGAGTAATGCTAATGGTTCTAAACAGAATAATTGCAATTAATAAAAGAGGATTTTTAAACAAACAAGGAACCGCGGTTGAAGACTGGAAAGAGAGAATGAAGTGAATAATTCAATCTAAAGTTAGTGTAATACTGTAAATATTCATGAATCTTTTTCATTTTGTGAATTTGAGGTTCAACTTGTAGGTCATATTATCGGACTCTGGTTTGGGCCAAAGCAGAAGATTCATAATATCGCAATTAATACAAATAATGAAAAATGTCCCACTATCGTAAGTGAAAGAGAAGAAGTAAAAAATAAAATGGTTTTGTTGAACACACGGTAGATTGCTGGTTAATAATGAATTATTGCAACTTGAAATCAAAGAAAACAATGCGATATTTTATCTATTTTTAATGTTGACTGAAGCTAATACCCAAGTAAACTTGGGTAAAACTGTACATAAAACATATTTGTCATACAATTTAATATATTGGTATTGTGGGTTATTCCAATACCACAAGGCGGTGAATGTGAACAAATACCTTTTGCGGTAAACCTGACTTAGATTAGAACATATTTTGTACGAGTATCAGAACAAAGGAGTGCTGGCTAAAAAAAATAGGCAGGCACATTAATTAGTTACTGCCTTTTAAGTACATTACGAGAATAGGTAATGGCAAAGTTAGTTAATATTATAAATACAAAATATATTTTAATAGGGAAAAAGGGATAATTTGAGGAATGTGGGCACTCCACGTAGGTATACTATACTATTGGTACCCATTAATTTAGGAACCGATCCCAATATGGTATGAGAAAATATTTTGGAATAAAATATGTGTAATGAAGTCTGAAAATAATTATGATCACTTTGAATGACACATAATTGATGTAAACGTTTAATATATTTTTATCGTAACTTACATAGCATGTACAACTATTTTATAATTAGAGTAAACGTCCTAAATAAATATTGTTCAATTCAAAGCTATTTACATCGTCGGCTGGGTCTAAATCTGGCTGTATCAATATCTCTGAAAGGGTAATATTTTAACCAAATGTCACTTTCTGTAAAAGCGACGGTTGCATCCTGTGATAAGATGTGCGAATGACCGTGGCTCGTTTTGCAAAACACCGAAATGTTTTAATGGCAATTCCATTTGCATAAAGCAGTTTATATTATGTTATTAAATTAGATAAATTTAAGTAACAAATATTTACAAGCAGGCAGGATTTACTTGGACTAGGTTTTGAAGAATGTAATGCTGGTCACGAGGATAAGAGAAAAAAAAGAAATATGTTTGTTCTGCCGATGCAGTAGGATTTTTAAGGTAATAAAACTAAATTATAGTTTATCGTCGTCTAACAAAATTAAATTTATCATTACCTAGTTGTTCCTTCTGTTTAAATAATTAATCACTAGTAGTTGGATAAAGAATGTTGCAACTACTGTTTAATTAGAAATGTTTGGTAGGTACCTAAATGTTCTTGTCTGATAAGGGAGGGTTCAAAATTTTAATTACTTCTTTTGATACAGTTAATTACTACAATTTATAATCTGAAAAGAGGTCATTGCATTGAGGTACGCTGGGGTGTCTGTAACTTTTCGAAAGACTGATTCTTAAAATAAGGTCAAAGTTCAACTTAGTATAAAACATTTTGACAAATAATGATCATCTTCTATAACGGACCGATCTGTTCCAGAACACTTTCTAACTCAAAAAATGTTAGAAGCGTGCAACCATTAACACTTAATACTAGTGGATAATAAACACGTTTGTCCAAAGATATGGCACCTCTGGCGGGTGCACTTGTTAAGTTAACCAGCGGGCCAGTCGATACGATACCCGTTCAGGGAACAGGTAACAGTGTAAAAAGTAAAAAAATAAAGTCCGCCTGACGGTCCGCGGCCGCTCCGGCCAGCGATAAGGGTGACTGCTCATGACGCGACCGACCGATCCTATAAATTGCTGCGTTTTAATTAAGTTAAACGCACCATATTTAATATCGGTGTTACGACTACGTTAAATATAATTTATGGGTGACGTTATTGGGGAATCTTGTCCGAAGCGTTATGGCCGTAGATGTATCAAGTGTTAATTAGAAATCCACGAGAATGTTTCATCGTAACGATTTATCAAGTCACCGAAATATCGTCAGTAAATATTACGCGGCGTGATATTATGTATTGTTACATTCAATTGGAATTCCCATTTCGTTTATACGTCGATCTAAGTGTACTTAGACTACACGTAGATGACACGAAACATTACAGCAGGACATACAGCTCAATAATACTTTACTGTGTTGTAATGTATCTGATTTATAATTATTATGCTCCTCCAATACTGAGACGCTCTTTCATGAAATAAGAAAACATTTTCCCATCTGGATGCAATTAATCTTACGAACTGTTTAACGATTAAAACATCGTTGTTGAATGCAAAAAGCCGAGTGAATAAATCGCATGCAGTTGTCGAGTAAGTGGCAGGACCATTAAAACGTGTATCCATTTCATTTAACGATTACTACGTTGTCAGATAGATCATAAAGCCGGTTTTACAATTTTATCCTTCGTCTCACAAATCACACTTGACAAGTAGCCAGTTAATAGCCGGCCTTAACGCGGCTCACGGTGCACTGTGCAGTGTGCACTGTACTTTTAACATATGATCCCATAGTTAGGGCCTCTATTAATAACACCCCGTGATGTTTACATTTACCAGATAGCAATGTTTACTTTTTTATGCTTTCTTTAATCTCTCGTTTTTTCAGAGCATCGTTTCTAACATTGTTCAGAACTTTATGTTCTTTAAAGCAAATCTTAAATATTTTTTTCTATATTTAATTAAAGTAAGTAAACAGGAGCGAAGGACTTAATCGGTTAACATGTGGGTAATTAGTTAAGACGATCGCCACTCGAATTCCAAATCGATTAAACAATTAAGTTTTAAGTGGGATCAACGATCTTTTATTTACCGACCTCTGTCATCCTGGATGGATTTCGCGATATGATACAGTTTACAAGAACGATCTTATCTTACCTGTAATTAACGGCTTGTTCCTATTAAAATTAAACAACAGCACGCACGTTCATAATTTAAAATTAAAACTCACTTCACAACTCGCGAACTCAGACGTCTCGTTAAACAACGAATAAAAAAATGTTCGATGATGTCCCGCCCTCTCGACGGTCGGACACAGACTGCCTACATACTGGGCCTTTACAGAACACACAGCTTAGTTTTGCGTTTCATAAACTTATACCACAAAGGATTTTAGGCTTAATAAGTGATGAAATAAAGGTGATGCACTCGGACCACTGCTGTGGATCCGATATCACGTCGATATAATTTACGATCAACATTTTGCATGTTTCCATTGATAGCAAATCATCCGGGAGACGTGGGATGCTTAACAATCAGCTTACATACAATGTTATGGCCGGTCAAATTTAGCATCTGCCGATTAGATTAACTGCTGCTCAGAGTTAATGGCGCTATAGCATCAATAAATCTGCTGGTGCTCGGCTGCTCACCGCATCGGGACATGCAAAAAGTGCGCTGTTGATATCATGAATAAATTCGCCCATTTTGGTCCGCAAAAACTTTATCCCAAGTATGTTAATTGACTGGATTGGCGAAGGTTTTGAACACTGCTTATGTTCCACATTTATTCCTTTACTTCTTTACCTAAAAACTGAATAACATCCTAACATTTTTATTCAAGTTAAGGTATGCTTTAAGTTTAGACCGGCAAAAAATACTGACTGTCCCCCAAGAGCCAAAAAACAAAATCATTGTCAGAATAACATTTTCCTGTTTTAAACAAAAACATACTAAGGAAGAAGTACGTCAAGTTATTGTATAACTAATTCATTTAAAGTTCGTTCAAAGCGCCTTTCATAAGCCACGGGCGGATCGCGCCTATTGTTAGGCTTTCATGAATGAATGGCGTGTATTACCGCGGTTTATATTCTACCTGCCACTGGCTTATTGTTTAGTCTGAATGTAATATAATTTACTACCAGCAAAATTACTCAGGTGTGAATAGAAAAACGGTTTAACTGAGAATACTCACTATTGAGTCACTATACGACATCAGAATGTTTGACCACTAGGCTAGCGCCGTAATGTATTTTATAGCAATTAGAATAAAGAAAACATGTCTATAATGACTTGAGATGCAGAATTGTAGTCAGGAAAAAGAAACCGTAAGTGAGTCTTGTTTGCTTCGACATTTAGGTCACAGTCGACACCAAAATTCAATGTTCAGAGGTATTTTTACTACCTTTACTTCTTATAGGCCAAATTACTTAAGGTAAGTCGACGCCTTGTCCCAGTATTATTTAAAGTAAGAAGTGATGAGAGCCACATCCCAAGTTCAACCAATAACTGCAACGGCAACGGTTTCTTTTTTCTGAAGAATGCAAAAATCCGTACATCATCAGGAATTCCTTAGAAGTATACATCTAAATGCACATGTTGTTTGTGCGCTTGCTCTACATTTGCGGAAGCCAAAATTGCAATAAATATTCATCCCTCTTAATCGTTGAACCTCCTTTTAAATCTTGGTCTGTCTGAATAAAGTAGGATGAAAAAACCGTGGCAAGTTCTCCAAATCAAGAATAGGATGAAGATAGTTGTTGATAGTTTTAAGGGGAAAACTCTTAAAAGAGTTTTATATTTAGGTATTAACGAAAATGCAGAAGTTTATAGCGCTATAATAAAAAAAAAAACTGTTCTGGTCCTGTAGCTAGGCCTACATAGAAGTACTTGAAAAATCTTCAATCGTGGGCGATATTATTTTTTTTTTTGGTATAAAGGTTAGATAGTTGCTACTTTGCTATGCATTTTTTCTTTAAATGGTACTAACTGCAATTTTCTACAAGTAATTACTACCACTATAGTTATTTCCGTTATCAGAAACAAAGCTAGACTCTTTTAACAAAGACTTCTTGAAAGAGTAATCACTTTGTAATTTTATTTTAAGCATGGTTGAATCAAAGGCTCAATTTACATATAATTCTACTAATTAGCCATACATAAATACATTGTTACGCCTAAGTTGAGAATAACTTACCCTTTAATCTGGAATAATATTTTTTATTCAGATTGTGATCGATCAGTTGTTAGATTTAAAAAGTTGTAGCTGTATGAAAATAAAACAAAACATGTAATATATTCAGTTAGATGACGTACAAACGAATAAAAAACCAAAATAATTTCTTAATATTTATTTTCTATGCAACATAAAAAAATATTCATCATAGTTACAATAAATTACAGTTACTTAATGCGAACTAAAATGTAATTTACGATAATTCGTGAATAGAATCGTACGGTCAGATCAGAAAATTTCTCACAAGTCTTTACCTACACTTTTGTCATGATTTTAAACATTTTACATTATAAATGCAAACTATTATCTAACCAACAAATTAGTCCAATGTTGATAAAAAGCTTGCTTAGCAAATATAATTAATTTGTTAAAGATGCTTAAGTTTCCCAACTTCTTGTTTTCCAACTTTCAAAGAAACCGTTCAACAGAAAACATAAAATCGCAGTTAAATTCTACGACTTTCTTATTCAAAACCATGGAAAAGATAAGCGTCTGTAACAAGAAATATAACACTGAATGAACCTCACAACAATTAGAATCTACCAGTTCGTGTATAGCGAATACTTCGGTTATTTCTATATAATTAGTCGATCAATCGTATTGAAAGCGTGTGTATTCAATATTAGATAGTTACATTACAAATAGCGGACCTTGGCAAAAGGCTGCGGAACGCTACGATAAAACGGTAAGGATGCATACAATTGGACAAAAGTGAACACAGCGATCTCTCGAGTAACTACTGCCTACGTAATAAACATCGCTTTCAATACAACTGCATCTATTAACATTACTTCTATTACACTTTCATAAATTAAAATTACACCCAAAATGTTCCAATTACACTTGCGACCAATTAAGTGATACAACAATTACATTTTAACATGAACTAGTTCGATACGGCGATGTACGTTTATATTCGGGAACGCTAATGATACAATTTACTGTAAATCTTGTGACACTAAGTAAATGCAGACATTGTGCTGTCAGGTCGAATCAGGACTCATGAAAATCACATTTTCATTCATAATTTTACGTAAGGCAAGTATTCTTTACTAGGTAAGTGTAAAAACAAAATGAACACAGTGTAATTTAGTTGAGAAGGCAGTGAGTATCTCCACCGAACACCGGTGGCTAACAATCTAATATCAAAATTGACATTTTGAACCGTAACAAGTATTTCTCAAGACAAAGAATTTTTAAATCGTTAACGGGTATAATAAGCGACAAAACAGACGCGAATAGAACAAGGCTCCTACTATTAATCAATTAATATTAATAGATATATATTAAATTCTTACTAGACAATAGACATGATAAAGACTCCTTAACAAATAACTTAAAGGGGTTACAATAACAGTGCCATCAAATATAAATATGCAATGTATAAGGTACCAATAGTTACAGTATAAGCTCTAAATGAGAACGATCAAATCTTGGCATTCGAACATGTTACCTTTGTCAAACTATACATAACGAGGGGGAAATAAATACGTGGAATTACATTAAATCATATAATAAATTATGTGGCGTGTCTCCGCACGTCGGTCCCGTTTTATAAACATTGTTCAGATTACATCTGACCGACGACGGTGCTGGCGTCAGGAGACATTAAATAAAATGATTTGAAAATCAACATGGTTATACCGTCTGGAATGTATTCAAATAAGACCCGACACCTTTCAGGCGGAGAAAAAGTATACACATATAAATAAATTATAATAAAATAAATTGGCGGGCTTAGCGCACGGGGCACTTAAACATCCGCCTGTGTACGAATATAACCGGATACAATAGGTACATATAAGGCAAAGAATAAATAATAATACATGTACAGATGCAGTAAGCGAACGCGTTAGCTACCTAACATTAGTTAACACGAATCCCTAGCCTTAATCTAAACACGATACAAATGAGACATTGTTACGTGCGGTGCGAGACGACTGCCCACGCACACACATGCGCGGCTAATATCCACTCTGCTTCATGAAACATTGGTCTTACAGCAGTCACCTCATAACTCGCAATTGTTCAAAATGAGAAACGTTAACTTGGGCATTAAATTCAATGTGAACGGTGCGAAACTTCAATAAATGTCAAATATGAAAAATTTTAATACGAAAAAAGCCTAAATAGAGTACTTATCACTACGTAAGAGAGACATTACCGACGGGTCGCCCCGTATTTAAATTCATTCGAGATTTGCGAGATTTCACTTTGTTGGGTAATAATTCGAATATCAGAATTATGTATGTATCTACATAATTTATATTATCGATAACATTCGATACTGAGGTATCGACGAATCGATAAATGAGATTAAAATTGTTGAGGAATAAATTGAGATTTCGCATGTTTTATTAATCGAGATTCTTCCAAATATCATTACGCCTACTATGTTACAGTCAGCCATGTCAGTATACAACACGCACACATTTCAAGCGGACTTTTTACAAGTTGATAAAAGGATGTCTACTTCTATAACTATGTATTTAAGTGATATTTGTTGAAATGCAATGTGGATGATATTAACTACGACATTTGATGACTTTCCAAAGAACTCCATTCTGAGGTCGCTCTTCTAGTTTAGTAACAACTTCATTCATTAGTACACTAGCTTTTCTATGATTTCCGTTCCAAGTCAATGTGTTTTGCGTGAACTGACACCAGGTGGGATAAAATGACGTAAGAGGAAGGGGACCAGGCTTTCCATCGACGTCTCCGCGCTAAAATAGACGATCACAACACCAAACCACGCCTCTCTTTAACTCTGCAAAGCACCACAATATGCCCCGGTGGTCAAGCTGCCAGTGTATAAAAATATTTTATTTAATTTTCCCTAATAAAAAATATATTTTTTGATACTCGATTTAGATTGCCTCCACGCTTTATGTTTTAAAATACTGAAGATAAACCTAACACATAAGAAATACAAGTCTTAGGAAGTTAAACTTAAAGAAGAGTTCTTAATCGTAAAAATCATAATATTAAATAGTTTTTGTAGGAATATCTCCAATATTGAATAACACCGGCATGGAACACAATGTCTATTAATTGAACAAGCTTGGTCAACGCTTAACGTATAGACTACATTTTAGAAGTCGACGATATATAATATTTTTTATAACAGTGATAGGATAGATTCGTAAAATAAAATTCTTTGTGGTCCATAGAACACATTAAATAGTTAGAAAGATATGGTTTTGATATAAAAATAAGCATACATTAATTTTGGCTTGCGAACTGACCGTCGGCTAAATGGCACGAAACATTGAAATAGTCCTGTAAACCCATGATATAAACCAACCTCCTTTGTAACCTAACTCCTTATTTCTATGCGTCACCTTGAGCCAGATAAGTTCGCAATAGAGCGCGCCAGACCACCGGAGACCAGAGCTAATTACCTTATTTTCTGTGACAAAAATAGCTTTTCTTATCTCAAGTCTTGACCAGCTACCGTATGGTTAACTACACGTAATTGATATCGAGCCGTAACATCGCCTACTAACTAACACAAGCCGAATATTATTGGTTGAGGCTTTGGAAAGCTGATCTTCAATGTGTCAACCATGCACTGGGGTACAAAGACAACCCTTAAGCAGTAATTTCACTGACTGGTTGTAGTTAAGTAGAGTTGGATTGACTTATATTTTTTTGCCTTTACAATCTCATACAACCAAGTACTCGTCTCAGCTGTAGAGGGTCATTGACATAGGAGTAAATTGAGCGAATAACAAAATCAGTTTCCAAAACCTTAACGCTAGTGCCAGTTTGACTATTTCTCATTACTTAAAATCAGTCTCATAAATAACGAAATGTTCAACAGACTTAGAGACGCTCGCGTCCTCGGGATAGTCAATAAACGTTAGCCATCACTATAGACACTAACAGCCGGCTAAATAAGAAACGTAGGCTTCGTTATCAGCTTACACTAGTGCTTACACTCTAATAAATTTCAACTAAATACAATCAAATTATAAACTGCCGATAGATTTTGTTTAAATACAATTTTTGAGCGCTAAAACTACATTGTGTTACACGGATTCTATCGCAAAAAATCCTTTTACTTCTCAAACTTTCATAATAAATGCATATGTTATTTCCCGCCATCTTCTATTTTTGTTAATTGACCTCATTTCCCGCGACAGAAACCATGTAATCACAACATACTTTATGGCCGTTCCAACACGACAGAAATTGGCAGTAAGATGTTAGTTTAAAAATATTGCCCTTGCATCTTAAAAGAAAATAAGCCATTGGGCCTGTTGATGGTTTTATTAGACAACACAGACACGTGACACAGTCAAACTTTACAACTGAACATTACAAGACAAGATTTTTCAATTTTTAGTTCACTGTAATTTAGAGATGTTAGTTAAAAGTGAACGACAGCGCGATGTATTGCGGGTGGTTGTTGAGAGTAAGGTGTGGGAACCTGTGGTGCGGGCGTGCGGCCTACACGTATGTGGGCGGCGCGGCGGGCGCGGGCGGCGCGGGCGGCGCGGGCAGCGCGCGCGCGCCCGGCACGTACTGCCCGATGAACGACCCGTCCTCCGTGAAACGACCTGCGGGCGGACGTAAAGTCTTAATACACGGGTTTAGGCATAATGGTGAAGATAAAATGTCTCAGTTTTAAATTGTCAATCACATAAACTCTTTTAGCTGAAATGTAACGAAATAATTCATTGACAAAAACATACAAAATATGCGACCATCGACTTACAAATGACATTTAATTGACTAAAAGTGGTCAAAATGATAGACTGATATTAAAAACACGACACACGTTAAATAAAATAAAACTAAAAATTGTAAAGCATCGGTTGAAATAACATTACATAAAATAGGAATAAAAAATCGAGCAAAAACAAATACAAATAATAAAGCAAAAAAAAATCATACCTTACAAAACGAAACAAAAACGTCGCTCGTGCAGGCAAAAGAAAAAGAGGATAGGACGGAACGAGGATTAATATCAACATTAAAACAAACGCAAACTTATAACAAAGCACGCTAATAAACATTTAAGTAGGAAAATATTCACTCCAAATAATATCATTTATTATTTTACAACCTAACTTACTTAGAAATATTCTGTACTTAACACCTAACCTAAGCTGCGAAGATTCCTTGTGAAATATAAAATACTCAGTGATAAAGCCTTTATCAGAACTATTTTTAAAATAGTGCAATAAAGACTGGACGCCCTTTTCATATTAAAAAAAAAATACAATGTTGTGCAAAAAAGACTCAAAAAAATTTTTTACGTTTGTAAAACTGGCAGAGTATAGCTAAGCCAATAAAAAAAGTAATACCTAATTCACAACTCAAGTTCAAAATTCTTAGAATACAATTTGGGCGGGCTCCTATCACTGTCAGATCTGCCAATCATAACGAGAACTTAAAGCTGCCTACTAAAATTGGCTATCAGTACCGGACTGTTATTTGCTCTGTGATGCAATGGCACTACGTTCAAGCTTACAGACGTAGTTATATTTGGAGAGCGCTTTATGCTTTGTTTAATGTTTACTGAGGTTCGAGCAAATAGGGACTATATTATAAAACTAAGTGCATTGGAGAGATTCTTAAAGATTCGAAACCCGAGAATAGGTATAGGTGTATCTATTCGTGTATCTCAGTAAACAGTAAAGGTTGGGGGGTGCAGGGAGGGTGTGGGTTAGACCAGCGTGGCGAAGGCCTGCGAGGCGGAGTCAGTGTGTCCGGCGGGCGGCGGGCGACGCTTGCGCCCGTACTGCCCGATGAACGAGCCGTCCTCGTTCATACCCGCTGCAACACACATGCCGCTACACTCAACAGCCACTACATGCTCACACGACAACACTAATACTCACATAGCTCTCGTGCAGATGTCATTTACATGCATTTTTTATGAATGAGTATGTTTCTGCTACATACAATGAGTTTTTCCTTCGAGTTTTAAAAAATATTTATGCAAAATGAATTAAAGTTTAAGAGTTGATCTACAATCTCAGCGAAATAAATTAAAAAAAAAGAACAAACTGGCAGTAAAACAAGCTGCGCACTACAAGAAAAAAAATGTAAGCAGTACATTCTAAATTGGAAATAAGTCAACAATACTTAGCATCGTATTTAACCAATAAAACATCTTCATTGGTAAGGCCTGATAAGTTGTTGATGCTTAATACCTGGGCATAGGGTATATAATAGCTTGGCAAACTTACCAGTTTCTCCCTCGCCGTACTCGGCCATGGAGTCGGTATCGCTCTCAGGCCCAGGCTTGGTGCCGCTGCTCATCGAGTGACGGGACTTGTTGTCAAGACTGGAATGTAGTACAATAAAACTTAGAATTATAATAATATGTCGATTATAAGGTTTCATGTCAGCTCGAGGTATGTCAAACTAAAGTAAACTAATGGATACATCGATTTTTAGCATGATAATTTACATCAGTGTAAAAACGCAATAGTTTGACGAAAACCGCTGTACCGCGCCTTAGGCATGCGCGGTGAGGTGGGGGCCGGGAAAAAAGTGCACGAGTTCACATGAGATCGATATTGTCGGATAGATCTTACGATATCAGTTTACTGTTCTACAAGCACGACAATATTAAATTATTTAATTAAGGTTAATTTGAAATCAATTAAATAAGAATACCCTAAATATTTCACTTCGTTTAACTATATATTATGTACTTTACTTATTTAATTAAATATTAATGAACTATAGTCAACTAAGTTTATTTCAAATAAGGAGTTGGTTTACTAAAAAATTGAATTTATTGAATGCCGTAAACGATTTATTCAATATGTCTTAACATCACGAGATATCGCATCAACCATCTTTGAATATTAATCTCATGTGTTTCTGACATAGACAGTTCGATCTGAATTTGAATTCGAATTTGACACTAGCGAACGGACAAATCGCATCGGCCGATGCTTACCCCGTCTTGTCCCGCGCCTTAGGAAGGCCAGCGGTAATGGTCAAACTATAATTAAGCTTAGACGAAACTTTTCGTCGTGCACGTCGTACTTGCCGCCGCGGTTGGGTAAGTATTGACATAGCGGGTAGTGTAAGGCGTGAGGTGTTGGTACATACGGGTGCGTGTACTCGTGGAAGCCGCCGTCGTTGTAGTCGTTGCGGCCGTGCGCCAGCTCGCGGTCGTGCACGTCGTACTTGCCGCCGCGGTTGGGTAAGTATTGACATAGCGGGTAGTGTAAGGCGTGAGGTGTTGGTACATACGGGTGCGTGTACTCGTGGAAGCCGCCGTCGTTGTAGTCGTTGCGGCCGTGCGCCAGCTCGCGGTCGTGCACGTCGTACTTGCCGCCGCGGTTGGGTAAGTATTGACATAGCGGGTAGTGTAAGGCGTGAGGTGTTGGTACATACGGGTGCGTGTACTCGTGGAAGCCGCCGTCGTTGTAGTCGTTGCGGCCGTGCGCCAGCTCGCGGTCGTGCACGTCGTACTTGCCGCCGCGGTTGGGTAAGTATTGACATAGCGGGTAGTGTAAGGCGTGAGGTGTTGGTACATACGGGTGCGTGTACTCGTGGAAGCCGCCGTCGTTGTAGTCGTTGCGGCCGTGCGCCAGCTCGCGGTCGTGCACGTCGTACTTGCCGCCGCGGTTGGGTAAGTATTGACATAGCGGGTAGTGTAAGGCGTGAGGTGTTGGTACATACGGGTGCGTGTACTCGTGGAAGCCGCCGTCGTTGTAGTCGTTGCGGCCGTGCGCCAGCTCGCGGTCGTGCACGTCGTACTTGCCGCCGCGGTTGGGTAAGTATTGACATAGCGGGTAGTGTAAGGCGTGAGGTGTTGGTACATACGGGTGCGTGTACTCGTGGAAGCCGCCGTCGTTGTAGTCGTTGCGGCCGTGCGCCAGCTCGCGGTCGTGCACGTCGTACTTGCCGCCGCGGTTGGGTAAGTATTGACATAGCGGGTAGTGTAAGGCGTGAGGTGTTGGTACATACGGGTGCGTGTACTCGTGGAAGCCGCCGTCGTTGTAGTCGTTGCGGCCGTGCGCCAGCTCGCGGTCGTGCACGTCGTACTTGCCGCCGCGGTTGGGTAAGTATTGACATAGCGGGTAGTGTAAGGCGTGAGGTGTTGGTACATACGGGTGCGTGTACTCGTGGAAGCCGCCGTCGTTGTAGTCGTTGCGGCCGTGCGCCAGCTCGCGGTCGTGCACGTCGTACTTGCCGCCGCGGTTGGGTAAGTATTGACATAGCGGGTAGTGTAAGGCGTGAGGTGTTGGTACATACGGGTGCGTGTACTCGTGGAAGCCGCCGTCGTTGTAGTCGTTGCGGCCGTGCGCCAGCTCGCGGTCGTGCACGTCGTACTTGCCGCCGCGGTTGGGTAAGTATTGACATAGCGGGTAGTGTAAGGCGTGAGGTGTTGGTACATACGGGTGCGTGTACTCGTGGAAGCCGCCGTCGTTGTAGTCGTTGCGGCCGTGCGCCAGCTCGCGGTCGTGCACGTCGTACTTGCCGCCGCGGTTGGGTAAGTATTGACATAGCGGGTAGTGTAAGGCGTGAGGTGTTGGTACATACGGGTGCGTGTACTCGTGGAAGCCGCCGTCGTTGTAGTCGTTGCGGCCGTGCGCCAGCTCGCGGTCGTGCACGTCGTACTTGCCGCCGCGGTTGGGTAAGTATTGACATAGCGGGTAGTGTAAGGCGTGAGGTGTTGGTACATACGGGTGCGTGTACTCGTGGAAGCCGCCGTCGTTGTAGTCGTTGCGGCCGTGCGCCAGCTCGCGGTCGTGCACGTCGTACTTGCCGCCGCGGTTGGGTAAGTATTGACAAAGCGGGTAGTGTAAGGCGTGAGGTGTTGGTACATACGGGTGCGTGTACTCGTGGAAGCCGCCGTCGTTGTAGTCGTTGCGGCCGTGCGCCAGCTCGCGGTCGTGCACGTCGTACTTGCCGCCGCGGTTGGGTAAGTATTGACATAGCGGGTAGTGTAAGGCGTGAGGTGTTGGTACATACGGGTGCGTGTACTCGTGGAAGCCGCCGTCGTTGTAGTCGTTGCGGCCGTGCGCCAGCTCGCGGTCGTGCACGTCGTACTTGCCGCCGCGGTTGGGTAAGTATTGACATAGCGGGTAGTGTAAGGCGTGAGGTGTTGGTACATACGGGTGCGTGTACTCGTGGAAGCCGCCGTCGTTGTAGTCGTTGCGGCCGTGCGCCAGCTCGCGGTCGTGCACGTCGTACTTGCCGCCGCGGTTGGGTAAGTATTGACATAGCGGGTAGTGTAAGGCGTGAGGTGTTGGTACATACGGGTGCGTGTACTCGTGGAAGCCGCCGTCGTTGTAGTCGTTGCGGCCGTGCGCCAGCTCGCGGTCGTGCACGTCGTACTTGCCGCCGCGGTTGGGTAAGTATTGACATAGCGGGTAGTGTAAGGCGTGAGGTGTTGGTACATACGGGTGCGTGTACTCGTGGAAGCCGCCGTCGTTGTAGTCGTTGCGGCCGTGCGCCAGCTCGCGGTCGTGCACGTCGTACTTGCCGCCGCGGTTGGGTAAGTATTGACATAGCGGGTAGTGTAAGGCGTGAGGTGTTGGTACATACGGGTGCGTGTACTCGTGGAAGCCGCCGTCGTTGTAGTCGTTGCGGCCGTGCGCCAGCTCGCGGTCGTGCACGTCGTACTTGCCGCCGCGGTTGGGTAAGTATTGACATAGCGGGTAGTGTAAGGCGTGAGGTGTTGGTACATACGGGTGCGTGTACTCGTGGAAGCCGCCGTCGTTGTAGTCGTTGCGGCCGTGCGCCAGCTCGCGGTCGTGCACGTCGTACTTGCCGCCGCGGTTGGGTAAGTATTGACATAGCGGGTAGTGTAAGGCGTGAGGTGTTGGTACATACGGGTGCGTGTACTCGTGGAAGCCGCCGTCGTTGTAGTCGTTGCGGCCGTGCGCCAGCTCGCGGTCGTGCACGTCGTACTTGCCGCCGCGGTTGCGCCGCACCACGCACACCAGCAGCAGCACCAGCAGTAGGAACGCCAGCGCCAGCATCACGCCGATGAACCAGCCCGCCGTCGCCGTCTTGTCCTGCTCAGGCTTCACGATGGGGCCGTCTGATGCACAGAGAACACACAACTTAGAGACCCCCACACTAGCGTCTTTCGAGCGTCGTCGTGCCAGCGTCCGCGCAACGTCCTCCTGACGTCTGTGCCGCGGCGACGCGACGCCAGCGCGGCGTCAGTTCAACGTTTTTTGTGAACAACAACGACGACGCGACGCCAGCGCCGCGCACGCTCGGCGTGCGGCAGGCGGCCAGCGCTGGCGGCGCGTCGCCGCGGTGTCTAAACATTTACAAATTACTTACCGATAGTAGTATCAACATCCTTAATTTCACTGGTACTGAAGTACTCTCCATCATGAGCCGTCAGCTTGACTTCATACACCTGTCCAGGTTCCAAGCCAGTCAGGATCACGTAGTCATCCTCTGTCACCTCGTTAGTCTTGGACCAGTCGGGATGTCCCTTCAGCTTGTACCAGGCTACAAAGTGAGTTCCGGCGTGGCCGTCCAAGGATGGCACCCAACGCACCAAGATATGAGCAGTTCCCTCCTTTGCAGGCAAGGTTCTCGTGTCAAACACTGGGATGTCAGGCTTAGCCGTCACAACGGATTTTGTCGTCTGTTCAACGTAATACTTGTCTCCTTCACCGGCTTTAGTTTTCGCTCTGATCTCAATACGGTACTTGGTGTTGGGTTCCAAGCCGGCGAGCTTTGCGCGGTCGAACTTAGGATCGATCTCCTTCTTCCTTTCCTGGAGAGGACCTAAAGCTGTGCCGGTCACCTTCTGGTAGTAGATCTTGTAGCCAGTGAGGACTCCGTTCTCGTCGACGGGCTTGTCCCATTTCAGGAACATAGCTGATGAACCTATTGGATAAACCTCGAAGGATTTAACGGTACCAGGTTTGCCTTCAGGGGTGTGGAAGCTGAGGGTGTCGCTGGCTGGTCCGTTGAAGCGTCCATTGTAGACTAAGATCCTAGCGTTGTTCTTCTTGTAAGGCTTGAATTTGGTAACTAAAGCACTGGAGGCGTCCGCCTTGACTAAAATTTCCTTGAGCCTGTCCTCTTCACCATCAACCCACGTCTGGATCTTGTAGCCCTTGAAGTGTCCTCGCACTGTCTCGGGTAGGACAGGGTTCCAGCTGAGTAAGGCTGTAGTTCCTGTGGTGACCTGTACGAGGGTGAAGTTTGAGGGAGCCTGTAAGGGGGTGTCTTCACCGGACCAGCCGATGACTTCCACAGGTGTGACATTCGATGTTCCTTTGAAGTTCACAGCAGTAACCTGAGGGTTTCACAATAACATGAGTGTAATTGATCATCGTTTAAAGGTGACTGATATTTGTCGTGTAGTTTGAGTTGTTTACCTTGACTTTGTATGGCTGGAAGGTGGGCGTGTTGAGCACGGTATAGCTGGTGAGCTGCCAGTCGCGCACCTGCTGCTCCTCCCAGGGCTGGCCGGTGATGTTGCGTCGCCACGACACCAGGTAGTAGAACCCGGGCCCGTTGTGCTCGATTTGAGGCATTTTCTGGATACAAATCATAAAGGATATTTAGAAGACCTGGACTCAGTAATAAGCAATATTATTCTGTTGTAATTAAGCATGCATGTGGAGAAGAATAAACACTGTTTTATCATCTAACAGGTAAAAATGTGGATACTGACCGACCAAGAGATGACCATGTTGGTGGGATCGGACCCCTCGCCGATGACATTGTCTGGGTTCTTGTAGGGCACGTCGGGCTGAGTGCTGCACACTTCCGAGTGCGACGACGGAGTAGAAGGCCCGATCTTGTTCCACGCGCTCACTCTGTAAATCGGAGATCAGAAATATACAAAAGTACTTTTACACGATTTTGCATTTGTTTTTAGTGAGTTCGTATTCATTGAATGTGTCGAAGTTTTGCTATGAGTTGTTATTGCAAATTACTTACTTTTACATTTACACATATAGAAGTAACCAAAGCTTACTGTTTTTTGACACCTTACCTTAAAATTACCTTACCTATCTTTTTTAAATATTGTTCACTCTCGCTACATAGGAATTAATGATGTAATGATCAAGATATTCTAGACAATTTCGGCTACGGCAAAACATTAACATTATCATCATTCCCCTGCCCTTATCCCAATTATTATTTGGGGTCGGCGCAGCATGTCTTCTTCCTACACGTTCTGACGTCATCTCGCAAGTCACTCTTTGCAGCCATATCATCTTTCACACAATCCATCCATCGTTTCACATTCATGTCCAGCACCTTCCTTACCACGTGATAAATGAAACAGATATATGTAAACTTACCTAAAGGTATAGTTAGCCCAAGGGCTAAGCTGTACGGTCCATGAGGTATCAATAGCGGGCACGTTATCGCTGGCGAGGTCCCATGTGTCGGGCGTGAAGGTGGTGTTGTATTGTATGGAGAAGCGCAGGATGGGCGCGCGGTTGTCGCCCATCGAGCGCCAGCGGAGGGTCGCGGTCTTCTCGTGGCATTCGATGCCGTCTAGAGCGGGCGGGTTTGGCTTGTCTGGAAACCAAATTATGTTTGTTAAAACATGTAGAAAAGGAAATTTAAAATAGGTAATGTTTTATCTGTTATCGTTATTCATACTAAAATGATATAACGGTTTACTCAAACGTATTTATCGGTTATTAATACTGTTTTGCTCTAAGAGAGATTAAGTTTGTAATAAGAATACAGTTACAATAAAAGTTGGTAAAAAAAACTGATCATCATTCAATACAGAAATTTAAAGTTCACCCAAAACTTTTTTAATTTCTAAGACATTAAAAGCTTTTTTTATTTCAAAGACAAGAAAAAGTACAAACCTTTTTAATCTTTAATTGAACAAAAAAAAACAAACATAAAACTAACCTTGCACAATAAGCGTAGCCTGCGCTCTGGCCTCATCAATAGCCGTCTTAGCGATACACGTGTACTCTCCGGAGTCCAATTCCGTGGTATCAGATATAAGTAGGGAGTAATCATTGGTCATGCGGAAGCGCGGCTGGTTGTCGAACTCGATCTGCTGGCCGTCGTTTAGCCAGATGATGGAGAGCTTGAGGGAGTCGTCGGCGTTGGCGTTACAGCGGAACGTTGCTGAGGAACCTGCTGCTACTTCATACGGTTCAGGCTTGTCTGTGATCACTGTGCGCTCTGTGGATAGATAAAATTGTATGAGTTGGCTGTTGATTTGATGGGCATAATTTGCACTTAATTATATAATATTTTGATCTAGTTATCTTGAAATTGACACACCTTAATTTTTGGGTTTATGAAAATATGGAAAAAAAAATATCTAGTCTTAACATTTGTTCTTGTTCTTGGTCGCTACACTCTTGACAGAGTAGTCGTCGTCGTCAGTTGGGGTTGGTAGGTACCATTTATGAGTTGCTTCAAATTCATAATAGGCAGTATCTGTATAATGTTAACTGGGGTATTTATAATATTATAAAAAAAAACTTACTCTTAACATCGAGTGAGCCGAAAGCGGACTTCTCGCCGAACTTGTTCTTGGCGTAACACTGGTACGTGCCCACGTCTGTGTAAGAGACGTCGCGGATCACCAGGTCGCCGTCCGGAGTTATGTTGTATCTGTGTAACAACACATGGATAGATTGGTAAGAGGAGAACTTCCTAATAAAAGTTATATAAATATTGAAAGCACCAGTATTCTTTTCTAAGTAGAATAAGACAAAAACGCATTTATACAATTAAAACGATGATAATACCTAGCCGTCTTGTAAAAATACGTATTTTTATCTAAAAATGTCAGTTTCAGTAAATAGACAATAAGAATCTTAATCTTGTTACTGTCAGTATCATTTTACCTTCATCTAATATTTATAAGAAAGTACAGATAGCTGATAAATAAAACAAAAGGTAGCAAAATAAGTATTTTAAGAGACAAAAGCAGTAATACAATACGTCGTTAATGGATGAGATGTTTTGACGTTCCATTATCGGTGACCTTTATCAGATGTTTTCCTTTATCATATTATAAATACAGCTTCCACCTTTTCTAAAAATACCACTCTATTCTCGATTTAACCTTTGAACGTCTATTATTTATTTATTATACCTCGGTGTCAAGATACCGGGAATTATTCGGCGATATTATTTCAGGCAACTAACTTTGATTTTCAACTCCATTGCTCTATTGCCAATATTCATACCATTTGATTCAGCGTATATATTTCATCAAAGTAATCGGAGTTCACCCCTTGCGCAAGCAAACGAAATGTAAACTTCAATTCATCCCTCTTTACATTGACTGATGACATTAGAGAAATAGTCCAATGAACTGTAAAGCTCTTTTCATGTCGCGCCGAGGGGAGACTTGAAATCCGATAATATTTTCCTCGATAAGCACGTCTTGGGGATATTTTGATATCCGATGCTTAGGAGACGTAATCTCGAGTATGTTTGCGTCGTATGAGAAAGTTCGCAATGGGTGCGGTTATATTCGCGTCAGAAAAATGTGGATATTGGATGTATGATAAAAGTGTACCATTATATACACCAGTGTGGTGCTTTACTACGGAGAAAATACTCCATAAAGAAAAAGTCAGACGTCAGATTCGTACTGCTCGAAACTACCTGAAATAGCTATCAAAATCAGCCTCCTGACCAGCAATATAAAATGCCTTAAACCATTGCATCTATCAGCTGGAATTATAGACCGATTTCACTATTTCTTTCTTTAGAATACAAGTTCACAGTTTGTACTCACTTCCCACCGGTGACGTCAACGTCATCCTTCATCCATTTGACGATAGGCTTCGGCGCTCCGAACACTCTGCACTTCAGCACAGCCTCGGAACCGTCCACCCGGGTGAGGTTCTCCGGTCCTTCCTTGATTTCTGGAGGGATCGCTGCAAAACAAATACATTTGTTAGAAAAGATCTATTCAATAATTTGTAGGTATCGTTGAAGCACAAAAAATGCTTTAAGGTAAATGTGTGTAAAGAGTTGTTACAATTACGATTTCATAAATGTTGTGATTTGGAGTTCTAGCATTAGTTTTATTTCAGTGTCCAAGCACCACTTTTCACAAAGTCAAATAATCTGCCAGACTTTTACACCAGTGAACGAATTAGATACTTATCTCTAAAAACAGATTCGTTACATTACTCATCCATTTTCAACAAATCATGCTTCGGCAATTAGCGTTGCCCTTTTGATTTATTAGATCTTGTAACACGATATTTTTTGCCCTGACAGTTGGGTAGCAGGGAAATCTACACGGTTTTAACAAATTAGAAGTGGTAAGTTTATTTTTTAAAGAACCGCTTTAACCGCAGAAAAAGTAAAAGAAATTTAGTGACAGCGAGGCTTCATAGGACGTTCACCTGCTGGCGAGCGTTTCGTCTGCCAAAACAAACAGAGGTCTATTCACAAAATTTGCAATGCAAAGTCCTGAAAAACCTCTTCGCCAAAACAAGCCTCAAATACGTTGTTTTCGGCACAAATTCGTCTGTCTAACAAACATTCACATAAATCACAATAAACAAGATGCTAAGTGCATAATAATATCCGTCGGCG
The DNA here is from genome assembly GCA_941860345.1 of Chrysodeixis includens. Lineage (NCBI taxonomy): Eukaryota > Metazoa > Arthropoda > Insecta > Lepidoptera > Noctuidae > Chrysodeixis > Chrysodeixis includens. The sequence goes on along the minus strand of OW796091.1, from coordinate 1,021,376 downwards.
ATATTTCTCGCGAATAGCGGGTGGGTGTGTGAATGTGTGTCGTCGGGATGTGCCTAATAGACGCACAGACGAGTGAAGACAATCTCGTAATATAGTCATGAATCTGTAAAATGAGGACGGACTGTGTGATTTGGGGTCTCGACGTATTCATTGAGAGTTATACCCTTTTCAAACATCAAAGGCCTTAATTGGGCCCTATTTGATGGCACCGAACTTGACATGGCCTCATAGCATTAGTGTGGGTGAAGTAGATATGGAGTGCAGTAATGGAATATTTCATTTGAAATTATTTATTAAAACCAGTTTGATAAATTCAGAATATTGAAACGTCGGATCTAGGTAGATTCGAAAATAATCGTCTTTTTATTTTAAAAGGATTTGAATTGTAGTAACAATTTCAGACCATGAAATGGACTACAAAATTCTAAAATGAATAAACCTCATACCTAATTAAGTATGGGAAAACAAAGTGCTAAAATTTTAGCACCTTGGTCCCTTCATTATGCACAATTTAAAAGCCCCCTACGTAATCAGGGCCTATATTCATCAATACAGCAAAATTTATGTTTGAAACGTGTCTAACAAATTGTATTTTGGATGGTCCGTTGATGCCGTACGCCTCATTACGAAAGGGGGAAACGATAAACCATTTTCAAGTATTACAAGCTTAATTTTATGAAAGGGAAATGAGGTTGAGTACCGTAATGATCGTCGTAACATTGGATTACCAAAACATACGCGTTATTCTGGTTGGAAACGTTTTACCGCGTTATGTGTTACATACGTTGACGTGTTAATGTTAATATGAATAGGCATAAGGGCTTTTGGAAACAGAAATGTTTTGGTATACATTGTCTAAAATTGGTATACTGTAAACATCGTGGATGTCTTAAAATATTTATTATTTTATAAATATAGGCGTGTTTTGATGTATTTCGTCGGGCCTTGGTTTTTTACAATGTTACTAAATTAGATTCTGTATTGTTACAATAGATTTCACAGAATAAGTCGCACGCTAAATTAGAATTAATTCAAAAGCTTTAAAAAAACATAATTCTATAAATGCATTGTTGTAACTTGCAATGAGCAATTAATATAACAGGAAAGGTGACAAAAATGCAACGATGTTGATACAAGATAAACGATATGCAAGTTCTTGTTGAATATTTTATTTGCACAAACGTTGGTGTCACACCTTTTTAGTGCAAGCGTGTTGGACAAACATTGTTAACAACATTGGCTCTGTCCGGCTTATCAGTACAGACGCGCCTCTGCGTCCGTGACATAACACTACAGCGAGTACTTTGTAACTGTCATTCTTAATCTCAGAGGACTCAACTTCCTACCTTCTTCTCTTCATTCATTTCATTCAATCTAATATGAGTTTAGTTTAACGAAGACCTAAGAGGCTTAGCAATTTTGTCTCTCCAAATAATTTAATGTAAGTCTCAAAGTCCGCTGTAAGCTCGGGATTAATTTAATTTGATATTGGGGGCCGATCGTTAGCAGGAATGTAAACAACATTTTCTGAGAGCCCTATCTATAAGATCCTTATTGGATTTTAAGCTCTAAGATATTTATGCATAACAATGTTGAATAGATTAAAAATGTATTTAGGAGTTGCTTTAAGAAATAATGAAGTTAAGGAAATAAGGTAAATAAAGCCGCAAATAATTTAAGATTCGCGTCTTTTTGCAATCGATATTTATACACAATACAACAAAACCAACGGTTTTGTTGGACGCACATAGCTTCATGGAGAATGTATTTAATAGACCAATAAAATACGGCATGAATTTGGTATAATAAGGGACAACGGGACGTAATAGGAATTTCCGATGCCACAATATTCATTGTGGATTTCGGGGGATGACTCACAATAGGACATCGAACTCGGTTTGAGGAAAAAATTCGGAAATTAATCCACACCCTCCGCCGCGCCCGTCTTCCTAGTCCCCTGACTAAATGTTCAGGTAAACTGGGGCTTACCGGGGTGCTACTGTAATTTACTGCAGCGTACTGAGGTTGATCGAACAAAGATTACAAACGCGATACGGGGTAAAAAGTATAGCACTTTTTATGCCGACCTTTTTAGATGTTTTTTTTTTAATTCGTGTCGAATGATTGAAAAGGATATTGTTTGCTGTGACAGATGCTTTTCCCTTTTTATGCCTTTAAAGAAACCAGTGACACCTTGTTGTATGTGTGGTGACTAAGCATTTTACAGATTAATTGATGTTTAGCGAGCACGGTTCTATACAATCGGAAAAACTTTACAATTTTATCACCTGGCAGATATTGTTAAGATTACATATAAAAATAATACTAAATTACATTCAATATTGCCTATATATTTTAAGGAATCGCATCAGAGGAGTATGAAAAGTTGATTCAAAATATAGGTTTTATTATTATATGAACAACAAAGCATCACTAACCCCTTTTATTTGATTTAGTATTTAATCGCGTTTTAGCATAAATCAAACTCAGCTAATCGGTAACTAGACTTGCGAAACAAATCCGATAAATAAGATTAAACCAAGCAGTTAATCAAGTAAAGCAGCGCGATGTTTTTTCTACCCCGAAGGGTCTGAGTTACGTCATACGCTCACGCTATTCAGCAATTAACGGGGGTGCACTGGGGTGCAGCTGCACAACACCAATATCAAATATAAAAGTACAAAAGGTCAACTCGTAACAACTGGTACCTACGAAAAAAAACCGCATAATGTCTCTAGTAAGCTGACAGTACTTAATAGTAGTAGTAGTTTTATGGTAACTTGGCACTCGTGTACATAATATATCATCTGTTATGTTTTATATTGGGTAGATGTATTATCCAGAATTTCCAGGTATGGACCTTCTGATATGCTTGTATTATGATGTCGAGTATATTTGTACGTATGGCGCATATTTGGAGAGTTCCGATTAAACCGTAAGGTCGCACGTGACATCGCGTCCGTTTCAACCATTCAGTGTGATCATTTGTCTTCGGATATTACATCCACACCGATAAGCCGCTGGATTATTGGTGAAGATCGTTCGGACACGTGTTACTGTGAGATATTCAAATATAGAAATATCTTTGATCTCCTTGAATCGGTATTTGTGGGATTTCCAGCCTAAAGTGTATCATTATTACACGAGATACACTGATAGAAAATCTTAGCAACAGGTGGTAATACAAGGATTTGCAATGAAAGCTGATTGAATTAGATATTATATGGATGTCGACTTTGATAGCCCGGATACGGAACGTATCTAATCGACCCTGAGGAATACAAACGTCGTGCGGCCCGCACGATATTGTAAAAATCGATACGAAGTGACTTCAGCGGTATGCGGTGCAAAAGGCGAAGTAAAAACACAGCTTTAAAATTGAAAAAGAAGAATCAAAGGTGAAGTATTGTCTACAAAAACATATTTGAAATATGCAATTGCGTAATAATTTTCTCGCACTTGGGAACTTTTCCCAGAATCCGCATATTAACTGTACAATGAATTCTTTTGTTTTAAAGGGCATCGCAAGAAGCTTGTTTAAATCAAAACCTGTTCAAGTCATTTAGGAGTTCTGCTCACGTCATAAAACAAAAAGGAGCATGAATAACCACTGCACATCGATCTCACGCTGGTATCGAGCCGATCATGTTTACTGCTTGTTTTATGCACAATAAACTATACTAACGTATGGCTTTTCTTGTTTTATTACTTTTGCGCAGACAGGAACAATGCAGGGTAGGCTTCTGCTTTAAACAAGTATAGAATGCGGTATTAACTATGACAAACAAAACATATATCTATTTCGTTTGTTGGCAAAAACATGTCACAACAATTACACGTACGCTGAAGTCCCCGCCACAAAGTAATTGCTTCACCCTCATAAACCCTCTCCGTATTGCCCGTTTGTGGTTGTGGGTTCACAAATTAACACATGAACTTGGGATAATGTCTCAACCATAGGACGTTGCTCTTAAATCTTTGGCATCGTATCATTACCGGTAACGATCACGACCCGTGGGAGTTGTTTAATTAAGGCAAAAAGAGTCTAAAAATACAAACGGTTGTATGTACAAATTGACAATTAACGGCCGCGAGAGCTTTACATAGCAATAAAGCTCAAACATCAGCAGTTTCTCTTAATTAGGGAAACATTGGTCGGTTGGAAGCTGTGTCTGTATGTCAATACTGCAGCGGGCGGGTCGGGTCGTCCCGGGCTATCTAGGTCATGGCTGGGTCCTGCGTAATCCCAGATCACGTCATACCTATATTTCGTACAAAGCCGGAACTCGAACAGTAATACTGTTGAATTTGAGAACAGGAAACATTCTTTGTTTACTTGGCACTCATTTTAATGGAACAGAAAGAGGTTTAAACTTTACGAGGAGGTAATTTATCATCCAGATCTTAACTTTAAATAGACTAAATGAACTTCTCTAAAGACAATTATTTTTATTTGCTCAATCTCTTAATCCTATCTTCCTAATTAAAAGTTAAGAGGATCTTTGGCTTTTAGCGATCCTGAAAAAGTCTAATTTCCATAAAGTTTGCAAAGGTACAAATACATTTTGAAAGTCTGCCTTAAATATTGAAGGAAATAATTAGCTTAATGCAGTTTCCAAAACATTAAAAGCATATAATAAACTTGCGTTTTTACTGTAAATGTGTTGCGTTAAATAATAACAGATAAGATTTATTGTGCTAATCTAATTAATTAAGCCCTTTTACTACTATTACACGACTGTCACGCGACCGAGTGTTCACGCCTGACTTTCACAAATATAGGAATAGAGGTCTTATCTAGTTGTTTATAAGGGACATTTTACTTTGTGTTTCAGAATATCGTGATGTTTTAATTTACTATAACGTGCGTTTCACTCGAAATAACTCCTTCAGACATTAACTCAAAGAAAAACAATGTTCAAGCCAAGTATCTATTGCTGTACTTTTTGTTTAATTGCTTTTAGACAGTTGACTATCAGTAAAGAAAAACTGGCGTAAGAAACTCTATTGTGTATTAAATCATTATTTCTACGTGCAAGCAAGTACAAAAATCTGTAAACATTTCTTGTTTAAATCGGAATCTAGAAGTTTTTTGTCTGTAGAGGAGTTACCTATAATTGATATAAGTACATAAAGATTTACTCGTATAAAAAATCGACGAATTCGTCTCCCGATACTAACTATAAACTATTATGACATAATATTCATAATCATTCGATATCAGTCCACTTTCTTCTCAACCCGGTCAGGGCCGTTTGAGCACTTAAGATGGTAGTCAGATACTTATAACGATCCAGCGTCGCATACTTGGCATTTTATAGAGTGTCATCACATCACACTTGAGACTCAAATGAATTAACGTCTGGCCGTGACATTGCATTATGTGGTCACCAGTTAATGAATGAAGTTTAATAGTGTTGTATGGCGCTAGTTAGCGTTAACTTGGCAATTGTCGTTTATAAGACTTAACGATTATGATGATACAAGGATTTTGGTATTAACTATACCAGCCTGTAAATGGCAAACCGCTGGAAGACCTCTTCCCATTTAGGGCAATAGATATTTACAGAAAATGGTTTACTTTATCTGTAGAATATCTATCCAATTATTAACGTTCGCAAACATTTGCGTCAAATCCAAAAAATATTCTAAGCGGCTCTATCATGGCTCTATGCAAGTAGAAACTACGTAACTGCATATTGAGTCTGCATCCCCAAATGAAGGCAGGAAACGAGACCCTTTACAGTTTGGTAAATACGAATCCATTTAGTTCTCCCCTACACAGCACTGTTTATATAGAAAATCGATAGTCGTATTGAGGGACAACTATACATAAATATAAAAGGGACAGATCAAGTATAAATACCAGTTACTGGATTTTGGGAAGTAGTGATTAAACTAATTGAAAATAATTGAGGTAAATCAATAAAGGTCGCACTCACAAGCGACTCATCATTCCCCTGCCCTTATCCCAATTTTTACTTGGGGTCGGCGCAACACGTCTTTTAGACATGTTGCTTAAAGTTTTGGCTATGGTTTTATAGTCGGCCGCCTGCCTGACACTAACCCTCTTTGGGAATGCGATTGTTGGTTGTTTACCCGCCACCATTCGGGTGACCCAAGGTGCTTGGTACAGTGCACTGGGTCTTTAGGTCCATTAGTCGCCTTTTACGACACCCAGTGGAGGATATGGGGTGGTGCTATTCTTTATATCCGGACACCACACGGACACCACACGCACTCACAAGCGACTGAATGGGAAATTTCAAACATATCATAACTTAGAATTTAAAAATAGTAAAAAAACGAGTAGGTACGTTCCAAAAATAGCTTCTGAAAATAATGTTCGTATTTTCACAAAATGTGAAACTTAACACTTTTGTAAAATTGTGTACCTTTACTTGGCTTTATTTAACGTGTAAGGGAAAATATTTACGCACTTAATTAACACGCAACCGGCGCATACACGAAGGCATAGCTACGTAAAGTTTTCAAGCAGCGGAACGAGTAGGGGTCGCACGTACCACCAGGCTGTTCTTTCTTCCTACCTCGACGAAAGGGGGAGGAATGTATAAATAAATAACTAATATTACACGTTCCACAAAGTTTATACCTCGCAGAAATGTAAAAGTTTCACAATCACATCCATATTTATATCGTGTTAATTCAATGGAAGCACTGGACTATGAGTCGAGAAAAGTCAGATCTACTTATAATAACTTAATGGAACAACTCCCACCCCATTATGCACAGCAGACCGACTGTGACCTTTGGAGAGCAAGTTGTTACCCCCACATAATAAGATTTATTCACTGTATTCATGAGTTCATCTAGTAGTCTACTGGGGCTAATGCCAACTGGCAAGTTTTAAGAATATTTTTCAACTATAAACCCATTGGTATAAGGTTCAATTTATGTTGTTTTAACAAGTTAACATGCAGTACTATAGTCATAATTAACTATGAGTGACAGTTTATGGTGGTCGAGCTTTGTCGTTTCCTTATAAAAGTAGGAGAACAACTTGTTAGGAGCGGAAGCGGAGAGCAATAAAACTGTATTCTTTATTCAACTTGTTCTGCCAAGTTGCAAGTTTTGTGAGGGAGTCACAAAGTGCAGAATGTCGCTGTATCGAGGGTAAAAGTTGTTTGTATCAAATGTTACGAATATTCAAATAAACTCTGGACGGTAGGTTCATAAATCGATTTACCATCAGTGTCTTGTGAAAAATTGAGCCGTGTTATACGATTTCAGTGAAAGCCATTGTTTGAACTCCTGTACTTAATATAAAATTACTTTACATTCTTAGAATTGCATGTTACAATGTAGCAAGTTTTATGACCTAACTCAATATAAAACACATTAGAGCCAGTATGGAGCATAAAATCTAGGACATCTGTCGGCGTCGAGCCGGCGTTGCAAGGCGCCGTCTCCGGAAGACCATCCATTTTAAAATGTTCTTGTACAAACTATTTGCTCGTAAGTAGAACACGGTTATGCGAAAGTAAGACATATCTAGAAACGAGAGTTACATTTACTCGAGGATTAGCTTTCGTTGTGTGTCTAGATAGTATCGACTAGTTTCTTGCTCGTTGTTTTATTGAGGTGACTGATGTGGCGATAAGGTTGTCGTCATCTACTTATGTTGGTACATTACTCTAACAACATTTGCAACACCGACGATCTGCGTTAAAGTTTCTCAACCATAGATATCCAGGAAGGCTACAATACTGTATTAAAATTCGCAATGGTATGCGACGACCGACAATCGTTCACCCAGCATGATGTAAACATTGTTGAACTCTACCCGATACAGAAACTACCATACTTCAGTTTAAAATATTTGATACTATAAGCCGGTCAAATAACGGTCAGTTATAATCGTATACATGGAAAACGGCTGAAAATACACGCAAACGCATCATACAATTCACTGTATAGTACTTACATTGCACATTGATGTAGACATCCTTGTACACGTAGCCGATGGAGCTGGTGGCGTTACAGCCGTAGTTGCCGGTGTCCTTCTTCACGAGATTGGTGATCGTGATGGTGTTGCCGGTGACCTGCCGCCGCGGGTTGGGCTCGGCCTGCTCGATGGGCTTGCCGTTGTGGATCCACGTGATCTTCGGGACGGGGGTACCGCCAGCTTCGCACTTGATCTCAGCTGTCTCGCCCTCTGCTAAGTTTTGAATTTCTGGCTCGACAGTGAAGAATGGTGCGGCTAAGGAAGAAATTAGAGTGTTAATTTTTGTCTAGATCTGTTGAATGCTTTTAAGTCTATATTATATAACAGAGATATTTTATGAATCATCACTTCCTTTCTAGCATACTTTCGCCGCAAAAAACGTCTTTACTTTAGCATTTAACGCAAAAAAAAAAACTCAAATAATAAGCAAGGTAAGACTAGTAGAAAGCAATCTCTAATACATATAATCGTTTCGAATACTTCTTATAGTTTCTTAGCAGCTAGACATTGAACGAGAGCGCCGCACCCTAGCTAAATTATTATTCTATCTCAGTCGTCTTTCCTCCATTAGCGACAAGAACTAACAAGGTGCGTGTGCCAGCTCAAGTAATGTGCTTTTGATAACACCCTATACCTGTAATTAAAAACACATTTTGCAAAAGCTAGGCATCCATCCCTACCCACACTTAGACTTCATTAATTCTGACAACTTGGCTCGGAGCCATTAAAAGTATAATTTTATATAAACTTTACAACGTATCTATTACACATACCATACCTTTTATTGTGTTTATAATAGAATTACGTGTAAGGTGATGTCAGACTTGTTGACCTCAAAGGATTTATTTTCTTACATTCACTCGAGTACGCATGGACTAAACAAAGACTAAAAATGTCCGTGACACAGACTTGTGAGTTGCGAAATAAGACGATGCGTTTGCTAAGTTAGCTTTATAAGCCGAAAAAGTTTCATGATCACGATGGATAATCATTACGAATCACTGAAACAAACATCTGTGTTAGTAGCCTAGTATGTTCAACTCCTAGCTTCGGCCTTATAGACAAGTAAATTAATGGACTGGAATGGAAAAATCAATAAGTCGTATGACCTGGCAGGCCACCTAGTGATACAGTGCAGTAATATCATATTGTTAGGTTGCTGCGACCGCATTTGTACCTTAAGCCAACCGCAACAAATAAAAGACTGCGCTAAGAGCTGCAGTCGTAGATCACAAATGCTCGCTGACATAATACCAAAGTATTTTTCGCCGTATACTTCATGTCCTGTTTCCATTCCTTCCATTTTCAATTGTGTCGTATTTTAAATTACTCTACGTCTCGAACGTACCGGCAACAATGCCTGCGGCGATTACGCGAGACTGCATGCTACAGTCAAGTGCTCACAATCTAGACGAATTGTTGACGAAACGCAAAATGGAGAGGAAACACAGACGCGGGAAGCCTCGGGCTTTCATACGCCTTCCTTGAGACACGTTTGCGGAAATTTAAAAAAGGAAACTGTAGCATTTTCGCTTAAGTGATGTGAAGAGTCGGAAAATGCAGACGTTTTTTTTTACATATGGCTACACAGAACTGTCCTGAGTTTGTAGGAAGTACTCATAATCATTATGCCTAAAGATGTATTCATCGACTTGGACGAAATAACTAAACGCAGATCTGATTAAAAAATTCGACATTGAAAAGATTAACTACTGAAAAGATGAATACGTTACGCATTCATCATTCAAATTAACATAATACCCCAAAAATAAAAGAACAATTGACTTCACGGCGAGGCTCCTGTAAGAATGAATCTTGAAACAACATTTAATGAGTCAGACTTTTAGGGATGCACATATAGGATTAAAACCGATGATTCATAAACTATTTATCTTGAAGATGCATTAGAAAGGCGATAACAACTAGACAGCGATTTCCTACATAAGTTTACATCAATCTGTTACAGGCTGGCGATTGGCAGTATCAATCATATGCGATCATACAAAACAGACTATTATAAGCCCAGCCTCAAAACTTCACGACGTAATAAAAAAGGGCCCGGCGTTTATCAAACATACGGGAACTGGGTTACCGAGTTATTTGCGTGCGTGACAAGTGATTACGTCATATGACATGCACTAACAGCGGACACGAGGATATTTCCGTGGTAATGGCCAACAGAATGACCATTCCAATACAAACTAGAAATTTAATATTCACAAAAACCTCACTCTAAGCTCCTTGAACCTATCCCTATCTCGCGTACTGAAGGGATCATTATCCTACTTGATCAGTTAATATATTTTTTATATTTCTGGCAAGGAAATAAAACTTGTTATTAATCCTAATAATAGTTTTCGGGTGTTATAATGTGCATGCCATATGTTTTCGATGGAATGGATCGGTGACGTCATTGAACCGAAACAGAACGACAAGGAATTCACGTTGACCGCCTTAACAGTATTGTTCTTTAATTGTCTTTGCATTTGATTATGAGAGCATCAAATGAGAAAGTAGATGACTTAAAAAGCTTCAATTCTATGAGGAACCTACATTTTCTCTTCCGCTTGGTATAAATTGAAAACACGGGAAATTTACAGCTGACTTAATCAACTTCATTTTTGCTGGTATAGCAATTAATACTTATATTCTAACCTTCTAGACAGACGCTTATAACTATCATAGAATGCCAATATTTTGCATCCTTTTTTGAAAACTTAACTATGCAATTTACTGCTCATCTATTTGCATAATTTGTCACGTAGCCTCCATCACGGATTTAATGGCATCTAATATTCTCAAACCATAAACAATTACATTTTAATTACGAACGCAGCCAAACTTCTATGGAGGAAAGCGGAAGTGACGTGCATGACACAATTACCGTGAATAAAATTATGGCTTATGGCACCGCCCTTGCAAAGTAACATTTACAATTAGTATTGCGGAAATAACGTAGTATTTATGAAGGGAGGCTTTATTTGGCACAATGTCGTCTTCATTCTCTGTTGGACGTTAGCAGAATAATTAGACGCTGGCCTTAGTGACACCTTTAAAAGAACCGCCTTCACGGTTAGAGATTCATTCATCTATTTCTTAGAATAGTTGCATTGAGATCATTGCATAGGTTTACATTTGCTCAGACATCATATTCATGCAATTAGTCCGAGCTGAACAAATCTACTACTCCTCTAACAAAATAGTTGTCAAGGAGAACACAAAAAACGCGGATAAGCACGTGCCTCACGGAACCATTCGTTTGGACAAGCGCAAGTTATGTAATCCTGTCTACCGAACAAATTAAGGAGCTCACGATTCTATTGTCAGCTCAGCACAACGAAAATAACTTGTTCAACACCGAAATTTCTTAAAACTCAACCATGAATATATGTATATTATGAATGCATTATACGTCGATATTTTACTCCTATCAGACTATACTAACGAAAAAATGCACGTTCTCTTTACTAAATTGGTGCCAAGTACCGTAATAATCTTTTCGATATAAAGAAAAGACGAACAAAATTATTTCAATGCACTCGAATATTTCGGACTCCATTCTCAAACTCGGAAACATCCTCGCAGTTATTCATCATCCACTCTTTTTATCTTATCCTATTAGACAAAAGTGAGTAGTTCTTACCTTCAATATTGAGGAGTATGGAGTAGGACTGGGCAGTCCCCACGCCGTTGCTGACCTCGCAGGTGTACGTGCCCTGGTCTTCGTAAGTAGGATACCGGATCACGAGCGTCTTGCCGTAGTTGTCCTGAGTTATACCTTGAGATGACAAAATGCTGCGACCGTTCTTCTTCCATACAATTTGAGGGAGAGGCCTAGGGACAAATTGCTGGTTAAAAACTAATATTAAAAGAGCTGATGGATGGATAGACATAGCCTCAATTTCTGATATGCTTGTCAACGCAAAGAAATCCATACTTGTGTCAAGACATCTAACTTTCAGAAACCTAGGGTTATACCTACGAAAAAATGTATTGCAATGTCTCCCTCAGGACATAAATAAAACGCTATCTTCTTGGTGAATGAATAAAATATTTCTCTACATATGACTCCTGAATTGGACACGCTTTGATAAAAGGTACCTCAGGCATGGTCACATTGCACTCGAAAGAATAAGATGAGTATTGTAAATATCACTTAGCAAAATTATAAAGAATGTAAACTATTTATAACATTTAATAAATAAGTCCATTGTAATGACACATTCAGTTATTTTTATTAGCTAGGTAATTATTGCGTGTGGTCACGTTGTGGTATTTTATTTACGCTTTAAATTGGAAACTGTTTGTAAACAGTTTATTTCTGTAGCTTTCAACCGACAAACAAATTAGGTTTTCAATTCGTCTGTTTTATGCGAGTTGAATAAATAAAACCCTTTTAAAATGGGTAGGCCGAGCGGGCGGCGAATTAACGGCACGTATGTAATTCGATCGCAGAGAGAAAAGCCCACTCGCGGCCACTCATGCACGCGCAGCCAGCGGGGGCGCAATAGGTCAGAACCTGCACTACACGTATAGGGCTGCCACATTACAACTACATTTACTTAGCTGTTTACTTTTACATCTGGAGTCTATGTAAACTGTTGATTGCACAATTTTTTATATAAGAATAAAATAAGTTTGTGTTACTACTGCTAGCGCACAGCCAATGCATACCAGGACATTTGATACCAATGGTGTAATTAGGGTTGTCAGACCAACATGTTTTATGTTTAGCTTTAGGTGTTAAGTGCCGACATTTTTATAGTGTACGTGACTGTCAGTTTTCAACAAAATCTGAAGAGTAACTAGCTAGAGTAACAGAAAAGCCCTGTTTAGTATAACTGTGTTTTTCTGTCAAGCCACTACAAAGTGAAGGTATTAAAACGAACATAATTAATCTGAGCTTAGTTTTATGACAGCCCTAATGTCGCAGGCGCAAAATCAACGAGTTTAACCTAAAATCTCGGGTTACATGTAGAATGTTTGACGGCTACAGACATGGGATCAACTTGGACACATCGAGAATTTGATGCGTTTCGACAGCTTGTGATTGAATGCTAGATTCGTAATGGACATTAATTAATTCGATTTCTGTTCGGTAGATTGAACTACGTTTCAGCAATCGTCCTATGATTTACCTTTAAATATTGTGATTTTGTAAATGCAAGATTTATATTAGTAGAAATAATTAAGTAATTGAATAAATCCTACACAATAACACCGTTTAAAATTGTTAGTGTCATTGTGTTTGAAACGATTCTTGCCATTGTAAAGTGCATTGCACCGCGCGTATGTAACGCGCTAATCCCGTTATGTCGCCTCCACATAATCCTTTTCCGAGGCAAACATTGTCCTGAGTGAAAAACAACGCGAACAGTTACAAGAGTATATTCACGACTCTTTTCGTAAAGAGTGTGCGTAGATAGGCAGGTACTTGTCATAAATCTACTATCGCGAATACAGACCATACATTCCCACATTACGTGTTCCACACACAATAATACTCGCAAAGATTGCGTGCCAGCTACGATTAAAAGAATGATATAGTTATCGATTAGCTGACTCCAAGAAATGAGACAAGGCTAACATGAACATTTATGAGCGCACATTGTCAAGTAAATCAAGACAACACTTTGTGGACAAACTCTATCTGATTTGAAAGCAAATAAAAAGATGTACTCACGTTCCACCATAAATACAGTAGAGTTCGACTCTCTTTCCTTTAAGTGCTTTCTCGACTTTCCTAGTCGTGTACTGACGCACCGGGTCGTGCCTGTTCAGTGTCGGGGCAATACCCGTCTGAGTCACCTCCAAATATATCTTGTTGCCGAACTTGTACTCGTTCCTGAATATGGAGTTAGCAGTACAAATGTAGGCGAAGTCCACGCTCGCGTCGTTGCGAGTCACGTTCGAGAACCAAAGGTTTCCTTCAGGGTCGAGGGTCATACGAGAGTTGTTAATTGTTTTGAGCTGTCCCTGGTCGCCTTGCAACATCCAGTATACTTTGGGTTTGGGGTGACCGTCGGGCGGTTCGCAAGTGAGTTTGAAAGGTTTGCCCTCCTCTGCTCTCACGACCTGCTGGCTGTCAGTTTCCTTGAAGGAGTTGAGTTCAGCGCGTCGCACGAAGACGCTGTTAGAGGCGGCGGTGCCCCACTCGTTGTAGGCGAAGCACTGGTACTGGCCGAGATCCTCGTCGCGCGGCTGACTGACCACCAGCGTACCTCGCCCAGACTGCTGCGAGATACGGTTGTCATAACTCGTGTATTCGAACGCCTTGCCGTTTTTGATCCATCGGTACCTGTGTAACAAAATAATACGATATAGTTGAGCAACTTACTTCCTTTTGTTTCTTATTCAAATGTAATTTATTTTAAACATTACGCCTGTTTACATTGTCGATAAATCATTTAAAAATTTAAACAATACTAAGGTAAAACAAACGCTATTGTATGACCTTGACCTAGTAGGTTAACTTTAATATCCTTATTTAAATAAACAATAGAAAATGTAATTATTTAAAATCTGTTATTAACTATTTTGTGACACAATATGCAGTAAATAAACAATAAGTAATTAAATAATCAATCGCGTGCATATGCGGTTTTGCGGTCCATGGGGAAATGATAACAATATCGCTACCAGTAGCCAGTAGTCGTATTAGTTGTGTTAAACTAATCAGTTTAAGCTTAACAAATAAATTATAAAAACCTAACCTTTGTCAACAAAGGAAACTGCATGAGTGTGTTTATTGCATGTTAATTACAACATGTTAAAACACAAACTCAAACTACTATATAAACTGAAACGACTTAGTCCTAAACCTACTCAGTTCGTAGCTATTCCTCATTTATCTTACTCTTTATAATATCCTTCTCCACGTATATGTAAAGGTTAGCAAGATATACTTCATACTAGCAAGAACTGTACGGGTGCATCGATCGCTGGCCCAGACGGCGCTAAATGTTAGGAATAGTTCACCTTAGTTCTACGTACGAAGTAGAAACGACTGAAAATAACATTTTACCGTTTTTATAATAAGTTTACCGTATTCCACATCACGTCACTATCAAAACTACGGTTCCAGCAATACTATTGTGTATAATTACACAATGTTTGACAATTATCCTGCGGTTTCGAGCGTAGCCTAATTAATTAAAATACATTTTCATTATTAATTTTATACATCGGTTTTATGAACAAATCGTTCACGCAAATGAATTAAATTAATGGACATTATTGCACATATAAGTAATGTACCACATATAATTTCAATTTAATCATTTCTGGGAAAGTACTGTCCCGAATTCTTGAGAATATAGTATTACATAATAATATACATTACTAACTTAAGATACACAATTACACGTAGGAATGTACGAAAACTGTGACTATAATAACGATACCTGTATTTATTATTTAATATCCGTCCGGATATGAAAAGCCAACGACCTGCAATGTTTGCAAATCGTAAAAGGGAACTAGACAGTAGTTAACCCACTTCAAGCGTAAACACATTTAGTTAAGTGGAAAAATTGCGTAGCGCGCTCTGAAAACCGAGGCTCCAGGCGGTTATATTTTACTGCCATGAAAAATAAAGGCCAGGCGAATGAAAATAGTTTTTCTGCTAACTTTTTTATTAGACCTGTTTTTTCTATGAAAGTGTTCTTCAAAAGCTTTTATGATCATACATAATTAACAACGTTTATTAAAGTAGTTAGGTTACAAATAAATGATACGAAGCTAACAATAAACCAAGTTTTTGCAAGATTTGTAATAACACGTGTGGCAAGTGCAAAACATTTGAGAATCAATCACTTACTTTCAGAATCTGATTGAATCATTATTGAAGAGAAACCTAAGCTAATCCAGGCAAAACGAAAGTTTAGATATTCCTTTCCTATACGTTAGTATTCAATGTATTCAAATCTATGTGAAGTCGTGACTAAAATGAACTTACAAATAATATATTTAAACACAACTCTATTCAATTATACGATTTCATTCAACTCATAACAAAAAAATTGTATATTAATGAGTTAATTAAAAAAAACCGTAAATCTTTAAGAGAAATAAAGTCAAACTTCAAAGCATTTAAAATATAAAACCTAAGCTTTAATTGCCTATTTCCTTTAATACATCTAGAATATTTTGTATCGATCATCCGTTAGAAAAACAGGTTCTTAAGCGTTGTCATATTCAGTATAAAATGCGTGTTATTCATACATGACATAATATCCAAGTGTATCGCCGCGCCAGAGATGACTGCATCCTTACCCAAGGCTGACTCACGACATCCATTATTCATGATCCCGCATTTATTTACTTCTAATTTATCTATCTATGGCTACTCGATGAATGGCCCGTTTATTGCGGTTTATATGTTTTTGTCCTTAATTCCTGCTAAGGGGATATTCGGTCTTAACTAAAATATAAACATTTGTGGATTAAAATAACGATGATTCGTACATAAGTGTTTTCTTTGCACAAACAGGAAATTAGGTCATAAAATATTCGTTCAGAATTCCATCTCCATTTACTAGATTCGATTACTTTCCTGGCGCGAACGAAATATTTCTTGCAGTTCAACCGGTACAAGAAAATATATCTGTAGGGCAATGTTTACAGAAACCGAAGTAAACTTGCTTCACCGAGCTTTTAAGGCCAAGGTACTCCGACTACAAGATAATTTATATGAACACTATCATTATAAAACCGTTATCTACTTCGGGTCATTGATTTCATTCGCTACAAATTATTGTAAATCACTTGATGAAGTGTAGCCTGTTTAAACATGAGAATACCGTATTTATAGTAATACAACTACAGCGTATACGTGTATGGAACTGCTTGGTCATCGACTTTGACTTATGAAGGGTAAAAACTTTATCACAATCGGTCGCCTGCCACTTTCAATTTATGATAGAAATAAATTTAATTAATTAGATTCAGAATAAATGTTTGCAGTCTCTTGTTTTATGACTATCATAACATAATTATTATTGCTATTATTTTTCGTCCCATATCTGGGGAATACCAAGTATTCATCATCGTTGTCACACACATTATTATCTAGAAATGCCTAGTTATTTTTAATCATTTTCTTTGTCCACAACATTTGCAGTTGTTTATTAATTATTTGGAAAAATATAAGACTTCACCATTATAGTACAGTTAAACTGCAAAAGCGAAGAAAGCTATATACAGATAGGCAGAAATTAGACACCCACTTAAAACACTTTTACGATCGTAATTCAAAGGCAACATCTTTCAATTATTATTAGCTTAATAATGTATTTGCCCAATTTTGTTCGTACTTGAAAAGCACAGTAACGTGAAACTTAAAGAATTTCAACGGCTTTCTCATAGAATTGAGTAGCAGGACGGTAAGCGAAGACGAGGAAGTGATTTAATCCATGCTGAGCTTTTAAAAGGATTTTACGCTGAGTATAGTTCTCAATTTACACATAAGCTTAGAAAAAATGTGGGTAAACGGTGGTTAACCTCGTGTTACTGTGGTTAGTGTTATGGTAAGACAAAAAACGTCAACAATAACATTTCCAGATCCTCCAAATTTGAATTTTAACATATTTGTGCTAAGTTAGTCATTACAAATTAGGTAGTTACTTTATAATTTGAAATGTTAGGCACAAGTCAATAGGTCACTTCAGCCATAAAGTGATAAATCGCCACTATGATAAATCTTAGTAATAAATTAAAAATAACAAAATGAGTCAATTCGTTTGTCACTCAATCACAGTGCATACAGCGGATGAAACATACGGGAAATTGCGTCACGGTAAGGATAGGTATGCACTAGATAGTATCTCAATTGAAACTGGCTCCCCTGGGAAATCTACTGAAGTGTACTGCTATGTTCCCCTTAATAAAACTTGCAACTCTTTCTATCCCTAAAGGGCTGAGAATTCGATCTTGCGCATTCTGAGATCATGTAAACATTTTATTAGTCTCGGTAACGCTTGAGAAACATCTGTCCGGGGACCTATATCGATGCATGGAAGATCCCATAACCATTGGGTATCCCAATACTGTTGCTTTCCTACAAACGAGGTTTGACTACTACGATGTATCAGTATGACCCGTAGGAAGAAGTAAGCGTTACGAGGGTAGAAGAAGGAAATCCGTTTAAATTTTAAAGCATTGAAGAAATATTTGCGCGTTCTTGACAAGGCCTCTTCGTCTGTTAACAGGATTTGGACGAACAGTAAAGGCTTAGCATTTTGGCGCTGTTATTTCGCTTCGGCTATCGAACCCTTAAAATACTCGTAATCGTTAAACGGTAGCTAGAACTACATTAAGTAGTAATGGGCTGTTGTCTGCTTGGATAGACACAAACTTTGGCAGTTACGGAAAACAACGTAAAGATGAACTTGCACCGTACATACAGCAAACTTTCAGCTTTTATTCGAATTCGAATAAAAGTAATCTGTTTTGCAATAGCCTTCATGCCGTCGAAAAATATGAAAAATGCTATCTACAAGGCTAGATTCAATCCGTTCAATGACAAAGTTGTGATTTTCTTTTTCACAAGTTTACCGAACGTTTTTATATAAAACTTTGATGAACATAAAGCCAGTATTACATCCATTCTAAAAATAACAATTACAGCTAAATTAGTCACGTTTTCTCAGAAAGTAAGTAAGAATGGCATTATTTGCATAGAAAAAAAGAAATAAGTAATTCATTAACAGTTCTGTAAATAGAGAAATATTATGCCAAGGGTATTCTAATACACATATTATTGTTTTTTTTTTTACCAACGCAACCGGTATTTGCATTTTAACCATATTTTAGTGCAGTGTATGGACACTTTTACGTCTTAAACAGATGTATTTAGATATAAAAGGTATGTCAAACCATTAACTCTACTTTCCAAAGAAATAAGTTGCTGAACTCCATTATAATCATAATACGAATATTTTATAAGCTCGCGTACCATTGCGGGATTATTAAAAATATAAACGCGCGGCAGCCATAATTATCTCATTCATAACATAATTTAACTGCTCAACAACGGTCGACCATGTTTCTAACTAGATTAAAGTATTTTCGGCCGCTCAGAAATCAACAGGTCAACATATTTTGCTCCGTATTATACAAAACTGAGCTTTATGAATGGGTTTATTCATAATCTAACAAAATTGGGACAAATTAAGTAACTACTAATAAGCACGCTGGCGAATTTAAAGCATAAGGTATTAATAAATAGGCTCTTTTTACGGGCATGGACAGTATCGAAGGTAAGATTTATAAGAAAGGACAATAGCATCTGCATGCGTTCAGGTGTCTTGTTTCAGACTGTTGATAAGATCACGTAACACGTTCATTGACAAGATTCTCTCACGGGCCATGACTATACTTAGATGCAACAGGATTTACAGACGTCTAAATTAGGATGATAATGATGTTACCAGTCTAATGACAGAGATTTTAAGTATAGGATAAACATGACAAGTATTTTTGAATCGACTATCAGGACTTAATATTTTTTTTTGATTATCGATTTCTTTTTAATAATCGTGGATATTCGCGACAAGGCCAATAGACTATTATACTATCATGTAAAATTCCAGTTTACGCACTAAAAGTTAATAGTACGTTCTTACGTAAAAATAAAAGAGTAGGTACATCGTTTGCTAACAAAAGCAAAAATTACTCGTTATTTTCGATACAAAGAGTAGAAAATTCTAAAGTATAAACGAATCTCCACACATCCACACATAGACATGTCATAAAAGATTCACATACAACCCACTATCTACAATAACAACAAGGTGACGTACTTAGGTGCCGGTTCGCCTTCAGCCTCGCACTCGATGATGAACGGCTTGTCCACCTCGCCGGGCTGCGCCACTTGGAACAGAATCTCCTCTTGTGTCGGCTGCTTCACGATCTTAGGCGGTGACGTCACTGGGGACAAATCAAACACGTATTACGTATGTTTTTTCAGAGTAGGGTAAAGATTATGTTGTGTTTGATTAGTAAGGACTTTCTTTACGTCGTAATATGTACGTATTTGGTGACATGTTTACATGTTTGTGTATCATTTTGGGCAACCATTTTCTAACACACAATGTTAGTACGAAATATTTGTCACATAATATTACAATTACTGCATGAATGTTGCATGTTTTCATTGATTAAATCTTAAATAAAGGGTTTTCTTAGGTCCACTGTAAACATCAACCTCATAATTTCGATTATCATTTGCAGGTCATAAAAACATAAAATTACTAAGCACCTTGACTTACAAACCTCCACAAAACTGATATTTTATATACAAAATGCCTTTTTGTTTGTTTTAAATGTCAAGGTATAACATTGGTAATGACAAAGTAATTTCACTCTTTACAATTATGCTATTTACAAACACAGGACTGACAAAAATAACAAATTAAAAACATACATGTTGCTTAGTTATTTAATTAAGTGCTGTTAGGCCCAATTACTTATTTCATTTGGTAAATGGAACCTTGGGACTGGAAATAATATGTTGAAATCAATATCCATTCTGAGAATGCAGATGTTACTGATAATTGTTTGAAATGGGAGAATATTTCATGTGTTACAACTTAAAAAACTGGACATCATACATCACTATATGAATTGCACATACTAGACGTAAAATATACTAATGCATAAATAAGTGGAACTGTCACAGGAATTTATTTCTCAATCCAATGCGGAGAAAGCATGTTAGTTGCGATATGATCTATTTGGCTCTAGGCCCAACATTAACGGGAGCCCTACACACTGCCTGCCAATGTTTAATAGTAGCCCTATGCTCTGCCAATAGTAAACTAAAAATGTCATGTGATATGACAACAATACATACAAAATAAAAAATTATGCAAATGTCTGACTCAAACTTTGCATACAAAAACAGTAGATTCTTTGTTAAGAATGCTATGGTATGAGTTTTAAATAATGTACCCACTGGAAAACATCTTTTGTATAACAGTTTGAAGTATCTTAGATCAGCAAGCAACATTTTCTCTTTTATCATAGAGGAATAAGATTTTATAAAAGTTTAATAATATTTACTAATTTAAATGAAGGCAGAATTTAATAAGAATTATGCCACATTAAAAAATGAAGTTAATTTAAAAGGTAAATAAAATGCAGAAAGAGCTCTTATGCTTGTGCCTTAATCAACAGATGCCTATTAGAATAACATGAAAAAATTTAATCACATGGAAGCTCCCATTTCACAAGTTTTTTTTGCTAAACAGACAGCATTTCAAAACACCAAATGCTGTCTGTTTTATGATTGTATGTAGTTTATACATACATACATAAATGTCACGCCTCTTTCCCTTGGGGTTAGGCAGAGATCACATCTTCCCATGTGTGTAGTTTATTTTTAATTTATTAAGACCAAAGGAAGGTGAATTCATGTAAATTACATAAATACTAATAAAGTAATGTCAAAGAAACATTGTTTTTCTTGAAAGATTTACATCCTGTTAAATTATTGTCACACATATTTCAATCAGTGTGTTATTGCTATACTAAAGTGGGTAGTCAAAGCTAAATTTGATCTATGACATCAAAATCTTGATCAAAGCTATACCAAGGACAAAACAATGTTGTCAATTACAAATCTGGCATGTAGATTAAATTAATACATGATATAATACCTATGAGTAATGCCTCCATTTTAGTGGCCTATGCATTCAGAATTGTAAATTTAATTAAATATTTTGGGCAACTGTTTGGCAGATTGATTGAAGAGTTAAAAATCATATTATATTTTTATAGTTTACACAAAAGCGCAAGAATTTTGTACCTTTTTTTTGTTTTCTGGCATGTAAGATGTATTCTTTGTTGGTGATCCATTTAAGATAAATAGATTTAAGTTGGTCAAAGGTTATTTTTTTGGTTCATCAAACAAATTGTTTGTAGATTTAGGCACATTAACATATTTTTTAAGCTTGATATTAAACCGAATTGGGAAATAAATTGTTGTAATCGAAGTTATTAGAATGTTATGGGAAAACTATATTCATATAGTTTCTTAATTAAAATTATTAGCCTGATATGCAGATCAAAAAGTTGAATGAACTAAGCTTCAGATTAGAGAACACAATAACTACAGCCGCTGAAAAGGTGTGTGTGAGTTAAAAAAATGTAAATAATACTTACACAGTGCCGCCGAACATGATATTAACGCGACGAAACACAGAATGCTTGTCGTACCCATCTTTACAGGTCTCCTACTTCGTAGTACTCGTATATCTAACAAGAAATCAAATAAACCACTTTAAAACATAATTTTACACATTTCTCCGGCACACATGTTCACCGCACTCGATGACCTAATCCGAATAAAGCTTCTACCACAATGACAACACCCACTAAAAATAGCAACATGAAATACACTAAATTGCCGACCTCTTATGACACAAAAACTTGTTACGCAAACTTAAAAAGTACCGCAATTCCCTAAGCCCTTAAAGTTACACGGTTTCACAACAGGCTAACGCTAGAAAACCCGCACAATCTCACTATTTGTTACCGTACACGGCAAATCAATAATTACATTCCGGCAATGTTTACTAGATTATATCTTAACATAGGTTTAGTTTGTACATTAGTACTATTGTAAATTATTACCTAGGTGCCCGTTTTTATAATAATATCATCGCGAAAACCAACTGAAATAATAAAATTACGATTTAAAGGCGGGGCCTCTGAGACTCGCTGTCGTTCGTTCGTTCAGCAATTGACGGTTCAATGACTGGCTTGACATAGACAAGCATTTTTTCGGTCCATGGCCGTTTTACTTGCTATCTCTTTCCCGCCCGTTAAACAAGTGAGGATTTCTATCCTTTTTAAATGGACATAGACAAAAGTAGTAGCGTTGAACGTTTAGAAACATGTCATTTTTAAATTATAATCGTAGTCCACAAACAAAATATTAGAAGCAACTATTACAAATAAGGAACAACTTTACAACAAAACTAAATTACTACAAATATGTAATCTGCAGTATTAAGGGAAGATCTATAAGACCATAGTGAGACCTGCTGTCCTGTATGGATCAGAGTGTTGGGCCACAAAAGGGATGAATGAAAGACAATTGCATGCAGCAGAGATGAGAATGTTAAGAGGAATGTGTGGTGTTATAAGAGCGGATAGAGTAAGAAATGAGTATGTTAGAGGAAGTTTGAAAGTGGCACCGGTAACTGAAAAACTTCGTGGTAGCCGGCTGTCATGGTATGGACATGTCATGCGGAGGAAAGAGGATCACGTGGTAAGGAAGGTGATGAACATGAATGTGGATGGATATAGGGGAAGAGGACGACCAAAGAAACGATGGATGGATTGTGTGAAAGATGATATGGCTGTAAAGTGTGACTTGCGAGATGACGTCAAATAGGAACGTGTGGAAGAAGAAGACATGCTGCGCCGACCCCAAATAATAATAATTAGGATAAGGGCAGGGGAAAGATGATGTAATCTGCAGTATTTTAATTTATTGCATTATACGGATTTAAAAAAAAGCAACCATCTTTCCGTTTCTGCCTTTTTTTATATTCATGAGCCATAATTATTTTTCGTTTTCTATTGCCAATTTTTTTTACATTATTTTTGTGGACCGTGGCATTCTTCATAAAGTCCGCGAATTTTAAAATCAGAACGTGTATATTTAGTTTTCTGTCTTACTGCAACATAACGAAATAAATTATTTTTATAAATAAAATGTGACGCTTTTCATGTGTCTTGTAAATCGTCATAAATTATAGTTACTTTTACTTTATTAACATTTTTGTAGACCAATATTTATAAATCGAAGCAGTGTCAATAGATTAATGAGGTATACTTACATGCAAGAGGATTTCTTCACTTTACACATTTGTTAATTGCTTTATTTTATACCAACATTCAAATCAATGGGTAATCTTGTTTTTAATGTTCATGTTTGTTTTAATTTTGCCAATTAATGATACTATAATAATTGCCTACGGCACAGCAAAAATACTTGACAACCCATAACCTTATTCTCATAATAAGGTTCTTAAGTACCTCATATACTTAGTGCCTACTTTTTCATGTGCTCTCACTTTATTGTTTATAGATGAGGATCCATATTACAGTCTGCAAGCAAAGCGCAGCTACTTAGTAAACGGACGTTCTGATAACTGCAACAAATCTAAAACTAATATAGCCGGTCAACATGAATGCAGTTCAGCTACAAATTACTATCGAAAACGTGACGTCCACGCTCATCAGTCTGTTAGAAGTCTAGGGGAATATTACAAAAAATATGAACATGACGAAGTGCCTGTTAAAGACTCCAACTACAAAGACTTGACTTCTATAGGGGACAAAGGATCTCTAACTAATTCCCAACTCGACAAATTAGAAATGAAAATATTTCAAAACATGTCTCAAGAACTGCAAACGGAAGAAAACTCACACAGTAGCTTGGATTCTAATATAAAATTCTTTCGAACAACCGTGCAAGAAATATTTGATAATTTTTACGCGAGTATGCGTGAATTCGAACTTTATAAGAAAAGATTCCATGAGATTCTTGCTAAAAATAAGGAGGACGCGGTTGCTGATATGGAAGACTTCATAAAAGATATGATACAGCACATCATGTCTTCAGAAACATCTCTGTCAGAAAGTAAGAAATCAAACGATAATGCGTCTCTTTCACAAAAACAACAAGACAAAGAAACAAATATAAGCAACAAAGATGATGAATCAAGTTTAGCTACTAAAACTGGTTCTGGAATTGACAATATGAATCCTGTAGTGGAAGCTTATAAAAATGACAATTATCTTACTGATTCCACCGTAGAAGACAATGCTTCTAAAAGTAAAGGTCCATCAACAAAGGATGAAATCTTCAATATTATTTTACTCAACGGCGATCCTTGTGTGCAAATTAAAATGACTGACCGTTGTTTGCTATCCGCGATAAATATAAAAGAGTCAGCCGCTAATGATTCTTTCGGCAAACACGTTGCCTCAGCAGACAACATTAAAAGACTAAAGGCCAAGAAAAAAGAAATAGAAGAGTACGTGCAACAGCAACAAGTTGTTAGTTTGCCCGACAGAGATATACCTGTAAAAGTTTCTTATGCGAAGAAAAATATACACCTCGATGAAGACTTTAATTCTGACCGCGAAACAGAGAAATCCTTTATCGCTAAAATATGTAACTTTTTGTGCAAGAAATTCCGTAAAACTTCCTAAGATTGTTGTTATTATGTTTTTGTAAAATAAACCCGTTAATAATATTCAACAAATACTTTATTGTGGACTAGACAAAGAATATAATAAAGAACAAAATCACGATTCACCGCTCTCTTCAAAATTGTTTATATACCACCTCATCATAGCAATATGTTTACTAAGTTGCAGGGCGAATTCCTTTTTCATGTGCAAGAATTCCCTAATAACGGGCAGATCCAGCATCACGAAGGCTTGCCCATCTATTTCCTCTTGTTTCATTTTCTCTGCAATGAGTTTGCAGTCGTCAGTGCTGCTTAAATAAGCGTAAACGTCGTCCACGGACCAGTCCAGAGGGTTTGGTGACAGCTTGAGCTTTCCTTTCATCCAGGACATTGTCATATCCTTTTCAAACATCTTGTTATCGGAGGGCAGAGGATCGTATGTATTAAATTTCAATTTTTTCAGTTCTGGTTCCTCTGAGTCCGATACGTCGGATATATTTTTGGCGTCCCTAGAATTTGAGCTGCTTTCATTAGTTTCATTTTCAGTGTCGCTGTCTTGCGAGTTTTTCTTTACACATGTATTACTGTATATGGTTTGCACGTCTTTTTTATTCCAATGCGCCTGTTTTATCTGGAGTGCGAAGTTAGGAAGCTTAGCTCCACGTGTTTTCATTTCCAGCTTGGGGTAGTTGTGCTTGGGCTCGCGCTTGCGGCGCTGGCTGCGCTTGTACTCGAGGCTGTCGGGCGAGTTGGGCCGCGTGCCGGGCTCGGAGGGCGGCGTGGACCCGGCGCTGTGCTCGCTCTCCACAGACTCCACATCTTTGTTGCTCTCGGTTTCTTGAGAAGGCTGCTGCTCCTTCTCTTTCTTTTCTGGAGCAGCCTTTTTCTTTTTCCTTCGACCATTAACGCTACCCTTTGGCCTTCCTCGACGTTCCGTGTTATGGTCTGTAATATAGTAAAATATAACATTCATTTGTTTTAATAACTGTACATCTATAATGTTGGACAAACCATTGAGTATACTTACGGAATGTAGACTTGTCAACGTGTTGGCAGTCGTTGGGGCACTGCTCGATGTACTCGTCGGGCCCGAACAGGCTCGGGCAGGCCTGCATCTTGACGCACACCTCGCGACAGAACGCCGAAACTTGCGAAGCTGAGCGTGCTATCGGCACGTACGCATGGTAAGTGCTCGTCTTCAGTCTGAAAATAGGAAAGCAAAAAATAATATAAATCAAAAAGTAATGAAAATGTTAACTTATCTTGAAGGAGGTATATTTGAGGAAGTATTTCTGCTGTCATGAATCATACTTGTAAAAATATACTCACTTGGCCCTCAACATCTCCAATCTCATGCCTTCTTCCGGGGGACCCTCGGTCTCCCAATCTTTTAACAACTTAGCAGGCTTGTAGGAAGCCGATATAATCTTGTTCAAAACCTCCTTTAGCACCAGCGACAGTGGCCCAGGACCCACATGCTTTGGCAACTGGGATAACTTATTCCTACTAATCGTTGGTCCAGCATAACATTTATAATTAAAGAAAATCCTATCGCACCATTCCTCAGAACACTTCATGTCGTCCTTGACAGTTCGTTCTTCAACAGCCTTTGGTTGCTCTCTCTCAATAGTAGTATCAGGAATGTGTAAAGCGTAGTCATTGCTATCGCACCAGCCGACAGGGAACAGCAGGTCGCTGTCTTGAGCATACCAATACTTCTCTCCTATAGGCAACAGCTCCACACACAACATGTGCTCCACTATACACTCTATGTTGGCCACGTGAATCTCTTCATGGTTTTGCGGATTGACGGCTTCTAATTTCATATTAACCTCGATTCCTTTAAGTGGGATTTTAGTTCCAAAACAGTAATCGGGAGCAGGTACGGATGACGTCATCGTGAGGTACTCATCCCAGTCGAAAGAGCCGTCCTTCCAAATTTTGGGGTTTTTGAATGCCAGGCTGTTTTTATGCGCCCATCCTATTGGGTATATGTAGGGGTGCATAGAGTCGCACAGCCAAGCAGCTTTGGTATCCTCGTAGTCGTCTACGTGGTCGTCGAGAACCACTAAGAAGTGGAAATTGTTGAAGACCTTCGTGACGGTCGCCGGTCGGATAGTGCGCATGTCCTGCGGACTCAGAGCTTCCAACTTCATGCCGCTGACGAAGTTATGAGATTCAAGATTTTGGTTAGGCTGTGGACAGAAAAATATCGATCACTACTTGTTTTAGAGATTTTTATATCTCGGCAACTATAAAAATATTAGTTTAATAACCGTACTATATATTGATTTAGTACCAAGAGATTAGAATACTAACTTGGAACAGATCAGCGGGCGTAGGCTCTGAGATGGCTTCTTCAGCACTCTGCCGCAGTTGGGTGCTCAGCTTGTTCTTACAGGAGAACTTGTTCACTTTCCCTGGATACTTGAACTGCCACGGAGAACCCTGCAACGTTCAAAGTTTTAAATAGAAAATATGAGTTTATTACATATCCGAGTATCTAAGGCTTAATAATTACATCAAAATGACAGGAAAGATAAACCTAAACATCAGGAAAGCGATGGTTGGGAAAACTTCAGTATTCGTAAGTCAGACATGTGCGCTAATTACTCTATTTATATTTTTGCAATCTCTACAATTTTGTATCCTTTAGAGTATGTCTCTAAACAGTGTCATATATTGGCTATATTAGACATGCAACTTATTTAAATAACTAGCGACCTTCCCCAGCTTCGGGTGATATACTGATGTATAATGATATAAAGCTTTCTCTTAAATCATTCTATCTATTAAAAAAAACCGGCTAAGCGCGAGTCGAACTCGCGCACGAAGGGTTACGTACTATCATCTATAATAGAAAATGACGTTTGTTGTAGTTATACTAATTTTCGTAAACACGTTTATTGTTATTAAGCCCATACAAAAAAGCTATTGTTAAAAACCCAGCCCCCACCATTTTTTTGTATTTGTTGTTATAGCGGCAACGAAAATACAAAACTTGTGAAGATTTCAGCTTTCTGGCTATCACGGTTTACAAGATATAGCTTTGAGACAGACAGACAGACAGCGGAGGCTTAGTAATAGGGTCCCGTTTTACCCTTTGGGTTGAACCCTAATAACCGATTCAAAATCAGTTGCGTAATTTTAAACATTTAAGCGAACCGACAGACAGCAACAGCGACTTTGTTTTATACTATGTAGGGATAAGATAATTTAATTACCAGTATTGACGATTACTTTGCAGCTTTCAACAGCGATTTTTTACATTCACGTAAGAGTCACGATTTTTATAAAAGCTTTAAATAATCTGTGATAATACCGTTAATGTTCTTAATATCTATTAGCCAACAAAGCAAATAATTATGGCTACGTTCGTAGGTACCCATTTGGAGTATGTTTACCTCTCAATAATTACCCATTAACGGGTCGAAGACTACAATTAGTATCGAGGTCAATACGAGCGATTGGAGCTAAGTGTTGAGAATTAAGGTTTCTATATCGACCTACATACATACATGGTACTGGAATATTGACAAATCATTTGACAATAGAACTTTGATTGGAGATACAATGACTTTGTATACTAGACCGCTTAATAGAGAAAACCGTTTAAAATTAACTTGATCTTTATGTGAGAAACTGTAAGGTTTATTTTCGTAAAACATTGTTATTGATCAAGTGGTATACTACACTTGCTACGAGGATGGCAATGCGGACGGATTCCTATTGTTTGATTGTAGATAAATCACGGAGACACATGTTTGCACAGTTGTTGAATGATTGGCCTTGTGTGCTGTACTCGGCAAAAGTGAGGCCATAAACATTCATTGATAAGAAAGCTTTTTAGTATTATCTTTACATAACCAAAAATTAAGAATCTAAAAGGTAAACATACAAGTGTATTAAACTACATCAAAACCAAAACCACAATCCGAATTCGACATGCGTCCTTATACCTATTTTCAGATGCCGTTTGATGAGTTTAAAAATAATTAATAAGTAATTTTGTTAAAATGTGCCTTAATTTTACCTTTATTACTTATATAGTTATTGATAAAGTTTCACTACATACGGCGAATCGAATGCCGAACAAAGGAAAAAAGTAGAGATAATACGAACTGTGAAGGACGTACATCAAGGACACTACCTTCACTTAATGAAGAACAGACTATAAAGAAAAATATTTCAAACAAAAACCATCTTATGAATGAAATATTTTAAAATAGCTTAAAATAGCTTTCGAATCCAGGTCAGGCGGAGGCTAGGGAGGGCGACGTCGACTCTATCCACTATTGATCGAGTAAATACGTAACAACGGCCATCAGACATAAAACACACTGGACCGATATAAATCATTCTCAATATTAGGACTTCAAAGATCTAATCAAGAATCTATATCAATCTGTACTTACAGATTGATATAGATTACGATGCGCGGAAAATTATACAACAGTTATTAATCACTCATATTACTCAGGATAAAAATGTTAGTTCGTCAGATCTTTGGATACAATTTAATTGTACATAAACTCATTGCTGTTAGAACATCTCATCAACCGCTAAGACAATGGACAGACATGTGTCGGGCTTCCACGTTTATCTTAAATCTTATCGCTACTTTCTTCTGACTGATAAAACGAATGCCAAGGATTGCCTAACTGATCTAAACACACCACGCGATACGAAGGCGTGTGGTAACAAGGATCAAGCGATAATCATCAGGGCATATTATCTAAATTCAGATGACAATGTATTTGAGATTTCTTTTAAATCACCTTATCAAAACATCAAACATGACTACATAGTATAAAGCAAAGTTGCTTTTGATGTCTATGATATCCCGTGGTATATCCGCTTAAATCTTTAAAACTACGCAAAGGATATGGAAGCAACTTTTTCAATAGAAATAATGATTTAAGAGGAAGGTTTAAATGTATATTACATTAGTATTTCACCCATGCGAAGTTGGGTCGGGACCACGTCGGGTCGCTAGTCTAAAATGAAAAGTAATACCTGGCTAGAGGCTCTTTAAGTAAGGTACAATAGTTCGGCGGAGCAGTCAAAACCTGGTTACCAAACAGGTTAACCAAATTGATCTTTAAAAAAGAAGTTGATATATGTAGACTTACCTTATTGGTAACATAGCCGAAGCTGCTCAGTCGGGGGTTGGAGAAGAAGATCCAGAACTGGGTCAGGTCTTCGTCAGCGCCGTCGTATCGGACTAGGAGACGTCCGCCGACGTTCTCACACACCTATAACACATGTGTCATTTTATAAATAGGGTCAAATCGAAAACCTTTAAGTGACATATTTTTTTTTTTTAAGTTTTCCGTTAAGTAGTAGAAGAGGGATATTGCCGGGCGAGATGACAAAACCCTGTTTCATTCATTAGTTATATAAATATTTCGATGGTAAGTAATAGGTATCTACCTACACCTTTTATCTCTGTCGCAACGAACTAAAACTTACTAAGATCAACACAATTCAAGTTACGGAATGGAAATCGAATTAAAGACCATCTTAACATGTAAAAAGATTGAAGCAGTAAAGTCGTTTTTTATTTTAAATCTACTTCTAGACTCTAGTCAAGCCTTGGCCGAGCGGTGGCCAAGGACGGGTCACAGTAGTCAGGGACGGTATTGCAAAGCTTGTTGGAAATACCTGGACGAGGGACGCGATAGATAGAGAAAAGTGGCCGGAAAAACCCAGAAGCCTATACCTATACATATACAGCAGTGGGTGATTCTAGGTTACGATTACGATAATTTTAGAATTATTCCTCTAATTGTATGTCTTGGACAGACATAACTCTAGACGAAACTATGTCAACTAATGTATGTAACTTGCTGCTCAAGATCGAAAGGCGTGGATTTTTTTTCTGCGAGCCCTATGACCCTGATGAGGGATATCGGGACGACATCACCATCAATGTACATATGTAAAAGTTGTAATGTAAATGACTCGTTATTATAGGTACGCGCAGATCGGATTCATTAACGTTAAGAAATTCGGGATAATTGTTGCACATAATATTAAAAGCGCTGAGTAATACATTGTATCGTTTGTCAGGTATTCAGTGCAACTGCAAAGCAAAGTAATTGAGTTATACTTATTTAAGTAATTTAAACGACAGATGGAGAGATTCGTTAAGCTTTGAAGTTTGCGTCATTCAAAGGTAAAAAATATTATTTAACACAGATTCCTAAAAATATTGCAGATTTTCAAACTTTCAAAGTCCATTCACGAATTTGGAGTTCCCCGCCTAATTTGCCAAGGCATATTTAAAAGCTTTCTGCACGCCAATGATTTACAGCGAAATTAAACAAACCTAAACGTTTTCTGTTCTTATTTCGTTACCTAAGATGGCGAAGGGTCACAAAGCATAAAAACTGCACGGCGCTAGATCGATAACTTGGGACGCAAATAACTTCGCATATTGTTCAATACAATATGAGCCTGATAAGCGATGTCTAACTGTGTCACAACATTTTGCTATTGCATACTTATCAAGTTTTAGTTCTAGTACCTATGTCGCATAAAAGTTTGCCATTGTGTTTGTGAATCATTGCACTTGTAGGTAGACGCTGATGGGGTAGATAAGGTTAATAGAACATTAAACAATTACTATTCCACAAATCTTTGACGACAATAAATCTTGTCAGAGAGTCGCAAAAGATTTTTTTCAAAACTCGTGGGCAGATGCTAACTGCTAAGTGGTCTAAATAAATAAGGTATAAAAGCTACTAAGCGCTACGTAATCACATGCAACTTTCGGCAACTCGTTTGGCGCATTGCATTTGACCTACATGACTACAAGTCTTGTTTCCGGCACGTACTTACACGATACAGGACTTTTACTTTCAGTTATTAAAAAAAGAAACTTTCCTAAAGACGAAAATGCAGCTAAAACTTACCGTAGCAATCCAATATCGGTAAGGGTCGATTATATTCTGCACTTCCACCTTCATTCCAACTTTGATCCTATCTATGGGGGACAGTCCTTTATTATTCAAGGCCTCAATGGCCACAGACTGGCCGTCTAATAAGGCTTTCTTCATGATTTCTATGATAGTATCTCCATACTTCTCATTGATTTCATCAGGGGGTTCTATAAGCTCGTCGTACTTGCCGCACCAGCCGAGGGGGTGGACCTTGGTGGTTGATATGTCGCACCAGAAGTCATTGTCGGCGCCAATGAACTTGATTCTAAGCAGGTGCCCGCAGACCATGGTGATCTCTGCTATCCAGTAGATGTCTGGGTTGTTCTTGTGGCACACTTCAAGCAGCATGCCCTGCTTGATGCCATTGTAGAGACTGGTTTCAACCTGTGATAATCAATTAACTAGTTGTAGTACAATGTACTTATTTCATGTATTTTGTATCAGTACTGGCACTAACATCCCTTAAGAAAACATGCTTAAATTCACTATTACTCGATTACTTAACTATGAATATATTCTGATTTGGTTTAAATATTTTGTATTATAACTATGTATTCCTCAGTAAAGAGAAAAAAAAATCTAAATAAAAAAAAAATATTTATTTATATTATTGCTCAATGCCCGAATCTGATTTGATGAACAAAGACATGTATAACTTGTCCAACCCTTGTTATTCAGCACTAGAGTGGCAGAGACAGAGCTCAATGGAGAGCGCTGGATGAGGCCTATGATAAGAGAGAAGAGACATGCCGATTGACGTTACATTTAATAACAAGCATCAAAATATTAGCAGAAATTCAAAAGAAAGAGGCTTTATTACACATCAAATTAAAATAGGATGTTTTATCATTGAATTTCTATTCATGAATACATCCTACCTATTGATTGTGCAGCAATAGCAAAAACCATCAGAATCATAAAAACTATTGAACCTTCAATCAAGGTTTTTGATAATAATAACAAAAAAAATATACAATTAATCTGAGTGCAGGTTTTGACTGATTCATCAGAACATAAAGAATACAGCTTAAATTAACTTAGAACTGGATTTCAGCTTCACATAGGAAAAGATAGAGATAAGAATTTCTTTTCTTCTAATAGTGAATAAGAACTATAATACAAAGAGTTATAAATGTACATCTTATCAATAAGCAGTGTAGTATAATTAATTTAACATCAAATACAAAAATGCAAAGGATTTCGATATTATTAACCATATTTTTTATTAGGCCTTTTTGTCCTGATCACATAATATCACCCGCAGTGTTTTCTTTTAAATTCTTTACACTGTAGCTTCTCCAAAGTAAACTTTAAATAATAATTAATTTGTTTTAATTTAAATAAATAAAATTAATTAAATATAACAATATCTTTAGTGACTCTTTGTTGAATAACTAATACTTTTATTTACAAACAATCAACCTTCATTTGGTCTACTTTCATAGCTTTTAGATAATCATGAAATAAAACAGGATAAACTGAGTTTAAGACATCATTCAATAAACAGTAAAATAATGTGTTTATGTTTTTCTATATCTATGGCTATACCTAGGAATTAAAGCTCCATTTATCAAGCTTAGATCAGTTGAACATTAATTGCATTTTTAAATTAAAAAATAATGGATATATATGGAACAATGATTTAATTATTCCAATATATGTATACAGATAATGTTAGAAGTTGGAGGAAGCATATGGTTACCGGTGACCAGTATGAGCTGATGAATGACCAAAGAGTAAATTTCTTTCAGCTCATAAAAACACAGCATGTTTTTTATTTTTTGCTCCAAAAAAAAACAAGTTTATCAGGTATCAATATAATAAAGTATTAAGGTTAAAAAACAATTATTATTTGCTGGTTCAATTAATTCCATACATTCAACCTGAAAAGCTATTAATTCTTCATTAAGTGTAACCTATTTGGTGCCCCACAATTGGGCAAAGATCTCCCCAATTAATTCCTGACTGATATTCTTAATTTGCTTGGAATAAAAACATAGCTAATGAACAATATAAATTAACTATAATACCATGAAATCATGATTATAAATTTAGATTTCATAGTAATGGACATTCACATTTTATTTTTATTAGTCAAAACTTAACATCTAACATAAAGCAATGTATTACACATTGCTTTATGTTAGATGTTAAACAAAATACAACAAATAATTTCCATTGCCTACATGGCCAGCTAAAAATAGATTTCTGTAAATTTATTACTTTTCCTTGAACATTTCAATTCATTCTAAAAATAAAATAAATTAGAAACATCAATATTTTTGTATTGTAATATGATGATTACGAAGGATTAATTACTTTAGATAATGATTTTAAATCAAGACATTTTGATTTAACACTGCAAGTTCATGGCCATATGGTTAGACAGATTTTTTATATTTTAAATTAATGCATCATAAATTACAAGTGATTTGTTATTTCGTCTTCAATTATGAAGTACCGAGCACTAAAAGAATATGAAACAATATAGATAAACATACTGTTTATAAATAAACCATTTTTATTTTCCTTGCACATTCATCTTACTCCATCCTCAATTGAAATTTTCCTAAAATATTTATTACTCGAAAACAATGACATTATGTGATATTATCCTACATTATACCTAGAAGAATTAAGTACCTCCATAAAAAGAACTATCATAAAAATATATTATACAACATGCAAGAAATAATATTGAAACTTACATGAGAAAATAATTCTTCAGGAACAGCAATTGTTTTATTCACTTCTAAATAATTATTCCAATCGAAGTCTGCCATAATTGTTTGCTAATATAATAGTTCGAATTCATTAAATTAAAATAATTATCACAAAACAAGTTAATCGAACGGTCGAACTTGTTACGAATTTCAGAAATTCATTCTTTTAATCTCACATTTCAAGTACGGTGTCTCTATCTCATCTATTCAAATACATTGTTTATTGTTGTCTCTTTCTGTACAGATCTTTTAAATTTTATACACAACTGTAACAAGAAAAAAATAATAATTTGATAGCTTTAAACAGCGATGATGAACCAGTTTGGAAAAAAATACCTTTTTTTTTGTTTGAATATAAACTTCGTCATTAATTAAAAGTAAATATTATTAAAATTTAAGTAAGTTCAAGTTTTGATCATAAAACGAAACGTATCTAAGATTTATTGAATTTATTTCGTTTCTGACGGTTCTAGAGATGGGACACCACAGCAAAAGATACAATATACAAAAGTTTCATAACAAAAAAAAACTTTGATTAATAAGTAGTCGAATTCGTTCTTAAATCTTTGTTGACTACCACCATTTGTATTATTAACTCGTTGCGATTTTAGGTAAAATATTTAGACCAAAAATGGACAGCAATATTTGATCAGATGTCTTAAATGTAAGGTCGATACTAATATGGTATTTTTTATTTATCAGTTTCGATTTTGGCGTAGTTTCAATTGTTTTTAGATATAATTAAAAAAAATATAAAAAAATTGTTAGGCATGTTTCTAATACATACTTCTTGTGTTACTGTTTTACTGTTACTGTTACTTAATCAAAAACGTGTTTTAAATACCTAATAAAAAATATTTCACTTATAATAGAATGTATAGTCCAACAAATCTAAGAAGTACCGTTTGACGTTTCATCATTTTCAAACCGAAACAACTTTGTTCATGCGTACAATACTCAGTTTCGACAACCTTTGTCATAAAACCATGAATTTAGAAAGATTTTATTATTGTATCTAAAAATTTTCAATTTTTAATATCCTAATTTATTTGAAAACTTTCAAACAAAGCAAAATAACACATATTTACATAGTCAATAATTTCTAATAGTTCTATTTTTGACCTCATTGCAAAGTCACGTAGTTAGGTCACTGCTTGTAGTGTTGTGACTCTTCAGATACACTTTTATGCGAAAAAATCGATTACATATATGAAAAATCGAATGTATTACTTTCAAATTATCAATTGACGACACGTTACTGCGCGACCGCATTATGCACTTAATACATAGGTAGAGTGCGCGCACGATAAGTCTGCGCGCGACTGATGGCGTACTTAATGTTGCCAGCCAAACTAATATTTTTTCTCCCTTATTTAAGGTAAATATTCTGGCTCCTACTTTTTCCGGGAGTCACAATCTTTAAAGAAAAAGCTGTTGCTATATTACCCTCATGTGTTATTTGGGTGACGGTACCTTCCGAAACGCCTAAAACGAAAATAAAATAATTATATTACGTGATAACTGGAACCTAAGTGTATAATAAAAATATTGTAATGGTATCCCTAAAACTTACCTGTCAAATAAGCAACGCGGGAAACGGTACCGTAGGCCCGTTATTATCACGTTCTTCTTTACAAGCACGTTTGACATTCAAGATTATATCCCGACCAGCACTTTTAATCACTTTCGGCATAATGAAAACGATTATTTACTGTAAAAACGTATAAAAACTCACTCTCTTGACACCTGACATAAACGACAAGATGGCGGCCAAAGATTAGTTCCAATTTTGGCCGCGCGCAGACTTATCTTGCGCGCACTCTACCCTAAAATAAATTACGACTTCAACAGAGACGTACACTTTGATAATTTCATAGATAATCAACTAGTCATTAATTTAAATGACTATGATGACGAAGACGATGACAATTCTAGTACTAGTAGTGTATAAATAAAATATCCTAAACATAACTTTTATTTCATTATGACAATTAATCTCTTAAAATTCTGATATTATAGTGATCGATCTCATAAAAATCGGATATTATAGTAATCGATTTTTTTACTCCCAGCCCTATTATCCTATTTGTCATAACTGTCAAACGGTACTTCTTAGATTTGTTGGACTATAAATACAACTTGGTATTAATTTTCCACTTTGATGTGAAAACCGAAATCATTGCGTTAGTTAAATTAATATCGATATTCGATAAGATAAATCAATATAGTACAAAGCGTCATGTCATAATGAAATAATAATAATAATAATATTTAAACTCCAAATTAATGATCGATTTTTCAACAAATGAGCAATTCGTTTTTTGAAACTGTCGCATCTCTAAATCGTGACCCTTTAAATTTTTATTTCGTTGGCTACTTTGTCTTCGACATTAAGATAGTCATCTCTCTTGTGATTAGTCAAAATGGAACGTCTTTGTGAATGCTACACATGTAAAGTTTTATGAATATAGTTCTGTCTCCTCTAACGACATCTATTTCTACTAACGTGTAAAAGAGAAAAAGTATGCTAGAAAAACTTAAACCATGTTCAGAAATTATTTTATCTGTGCCGCATTCGTGACTTTGACTTGACCAACCAGCGAACAGCAAAACAGCAGTGCTTCGGCGGAGTCCCGAAGAAACGTCATACATTTTGTTATCTTTTGATCCAATTTATCTGACAACAATAGAATTTCCAGATGGTATCAAAATTGAGAACTTAAGTGTACACAAATGAACTTGTTGTGAAGTGCCAGTGTGTTTTGTGTATTTCTGTGACGCTCATTATGTAAATACTTTCTCTTTTATCGCCTATTCGCCTGACTGACCGTGTTGCGACATCGAAAATGAGTCGTTATACAAACAGAGTGTTATATTCAACAGTCTCGAACAGTTCTAATGATGATGAAGGATGTATGTTGTTGAATACTACGCAGAATGTGATAATCACAGGCGCGTATAACGGTATACCACAGACTTTAATACTTAACTTGGTGTCATGGTCGTGCCTCATAGTTTTATTCACCGTTCTGCGGCGGACAGCTTGGAACTATGGACGAATGGCACTTGTACAACGCACTAAAAGTCGGTGGACTAATTTATTTTACCGTGGCGGAGATGGTGACGCTTTAGTTAACAGGAGACGTAGCGCTGATGAATCGCTAAACATAGATGAAGGATTTTTTACTTGGCTGCCTGCTGTATTTCGCCTTACACGAGAGCAGGTATTAGCGAAATGTGGCCCTGATGCTGTTCACTACCTATCCTTCCAAAGACACGCAATCACATTAATGTTCATTGTCACACTAATATCTATTGGTTTGATATTGCCCATAAACTTCCAAGGAAAAAATTTAAATGTAGATTCCAGCACCTTTAGTCGGACAACTCTATCAAATCTTAATGGAAGATCAAGTTGGCTTTGGGTACATACCCTAATAAGCATCTCATTCTTACCTATATCTGTGCTAATAATGCGGAGATGTACTGGACGTAAACCAGTGCCAACATCTATGACTGGCACAATAATGATAACAAACATATCAAAGGCAGACAGAACAGAGGCTACAATAAGGGCTTATTTCGCTCACAACTTCCCTCATATTCAAATTGTGGACCTGCGCCTGGCTTACAACATCAATATGTTAAATGAAGTGCAGGAGAAGAAAGAGATGGTGACTGAAGCTCTTATCTACACTGACTCATATTTCAAGAAAACGGGGAAGCGTATCACTGTAAAACCAACATGGTGCGGACCTGAAGTGGATGCTCTGGAGTACTACACTAATGAAGAAAAGCGGCTGAAGGACGAGGCTAAGAGATGCAGAGCTATGGTACTCAATGACCCCCTAGGCATTGCTTTTCTGACCCTACCTTCATATCAACTTGCTGAACATGTGATTAACAACTTTACTCTGCATCGAGGTTGGGTTTTGACCCATGCCACAAATCCCTCTGACATTATTTGGGAAAATATGAGTGTGCAACCTGGAGTATGGTACCTTAAGGCTATTGTAGTTAACTTTTTCTTATTTATTGTTTTATTCTTTTTGACCACTCCTGCCATTATTGTTAACCTTTTCAATACAATGGTGGCTAAACCTGACTCTCTTGGCAAAATCAGTACTGTTATTTTTGAGTTTCTTCCCACTCTACTTCTTTGGACCATGGCTGCGGTCATGCCTGCTATTGTTGCTTTCTCAGATAAATTCTTGTCACACTGGACCAAGTCACAGCAAAACTACTCCATTATGACTAAAACAGTTTCTTTACTATTGTTGATGACCTTAATACTTCCCTCCTTGGGTCTAGCTAGTGCTGAAGCCTTTGTCATATGGACGATTAATCACGAAAATGACACTATGCGTTGGGACTGCGTATTCTTGCCTGATAAGGGCGCGTTCTTTGTTAACTACGTCATAACCTCGGGCTTAATTGGAACAGCGTTAGAGTTGATTCGTTTCCCGGAACTGTTTCTTTATGTATGGTATTTGTTACAGTCTAAATCAAAGGCTGAAAAGAGCTACGTAAAGAGGGCCATCCTTTATGAGTTTCCCTTCGGAGTTCATTACGCCTGGAGCATAGCGATTTTCTCAATCACAATGGTGTACAGTCTCGCGTGTCCTTTAATCTCGCCTTTTGGCTTGCTCTACATGATGTTGAAACATGTGGGCGACAAACATAATCTGTATTTCGCATACGGTCCGTGCGATATGAGTGGCGTCGGAGGTGGGAGGATCCACGCGACAGCGGTGAGGCTTGTCCGAGTGTCTGTGCTACTGCTGCTCATTAACATGGCCGCGTGGGCTGGTCTGAGGGCAGGTTTTGAACCCAGAACTATTATTCTGATTATGGCATCTATTGTAGCGTTCGGAACGTTCTTACTGCTGAGTCCGTTCCCTAGCTGCACGCCGCCGGCTCCCCTGCAGGAGGAGTCCAGTATTAGGTTCCCGGAGTACGTGGCGCCCGCGCTCACGAAGCCCATTGACTCCCCTCCTAGCACGACGCCTACGACCCCGGATTACGGAGCTTCGTCACCAGTAACGACTCATTCCTACAGTCCCGACCCAATCAATATATAAAACCATTTTTAGCTAATTTTCATAATACATCAACTAATTGTGTTTCCTCGCGTTTCGCTCATATCTTGAGATAATCGAAATCGTGGAAATAATGGATGTATATCGTTATTTGCGATAGGAGTCGGAGGATTAGAGTTTTATGTCGGTGTAAATAACCAATGCAATATTTTTGTATATGAACTAGCTATAGTGGTCGTCGGCTGAAATCTTATGTTCGGATCTTAATTTTAGTGCTCACGTATTGGTTCGTCACGTGTTTGTTGCTGGCTCTTGAACTCGCACTGTTTAATTGCTGTATTTATCACCATTATCATAATAATCGATTTTCACATAGAAATAGTAAACTAACACGTAATACAAGCACTGCATCGTGGTTAGCTCTATTGTAATTTAAGGCTGGAGTTTATTGTAATTCTAGTATCATATGTGATTTCTATATCGGGATACGTCTGAGCAGAAGTAGGTTCAGTTGCCTGTGTGTGTAAACGTCCTAGTTGCAACATAATCCGTTATAAATGCAGACATATCTTTGATTCGAAAGACAATAAACAGTCCAGAACATAAGATATCAGAAATGTCCTAATTTTGTGATTGTTTTATGGCTGTCATTTTTTTATTTCCGTATTCTTAGTAACTTATTAGACGATAATATGCTGTATTTTTTGTACATACGAGATATTTCGTGTTATATTTAGGTGAATACATCGTCTTTATCAAATAAACACTGAAGTCAACCTATTTGTTATTTTACTTTGACTCATACTATCTTGGAATCCGTTAAATAGTAAAGCGTAACTTTATTGGATTTGCAATAATCCACGTTTCAAAACTCGAGCTTCCATTTATTATTATAGATGGAAGTGATGGAACCATAGGTTTTGATATTAACAATAGCTATGTCCAATGTTTACCTTTGACGCTGATATAAAATTAGAATTGTTTTAGGTAATCTGCACATGTGTATGACGTAATGGTCAATATGTAAACATCATCAAAAGACGAACAATCACGTACTTGTTCCAGTTTATAAAGCTGGAGTATTTCAGAAATCTTCCATCGATTGTACATTTTAAGGTGTTGCCTAGTTAGTAATGGTTTTGTACGAAAGTCCTTGGACAATGACTTCAACAAGTCTATGACCGTTTACAAAAATCGTGCGAACTAAATTAATTTCTCATTCCTTACGTAGTAATAGAATTTTTATGTACCTAGCTCGTATTCAGTTGCCTAATGGAAAAAGCCACGATATTTTCATTACTAACCATGGTTTCAACAAATAATATGCTCATTAAATTCTCTTGATAGACGAGCATTGGGTAATTGCGGTGACAATTTAAATTAAACAAATTGCGTAGTAAAATGGAATTAACGTCAATTAATAATAATAAAATGGTCAGTTATGGATTACGAAATCAGCACTCTATGAAACTGTGACAAACAGATTCTTTAAAACCTGTATTTTTTACTTATATAATATGTGCATCATGAACAGCGAATCGTGTATTTGTTGTGTCAAGGTTTCTTGGTCAGATTATATTAGATTGATATTCGAATAACCTTCTCGTAGTTTCACATTTGTGGTTTCATAGCGGGCTGAGGTGATACTCAATAGTCCATAAATAATTTAATTTGAATTGTTTACGCTACGATGTATGCCGGAAATATCATTTGATTCTATTATGACTTGGATAGGGGCTCCGACTAAGTCCAGCTTAGTTGTGTATCAATTAAATTGTTATAATGCATAGCGGATGATATAATATGTAAGACACGTAGGTCAATTGACACGCACGTGTATACACATTACTAATTGGTTGCGTTGAAGCCCTACGACCAACGACAGTTCGATGACAACGTGCCGGCCACATTAGTCACGCCATAAATGATCCAAATTACTTAAAACATTTGAGTAAAGTGAACGGAAACCATTTGTAGCGGACATCTTGATTGTTTTCACAATTCGTTGTTTCACAAGCCGTGCATCATACGAACAGTTTCATTGGTAGATGTACACAACAGTTTGAATATTAGTTATCACGTCTAAAATATTCCATTATTCGCTTCGTAATATGGACTGGACATATTCGCCGCGGGTAACTAGACTCCTTTAGAAAACAATACTCAACAAATAATACTA
Source organism: Chrysodeixis includens (assembly GCA_941860345.1). Classification (NCBI taxonomy): domain Eukaryota; kingdom Metazoa; phylum Arthropoda; class Insecta; order Lepidoptera; family Noctuidae; genus Chrysodeixis; species Chrysodeixis includens. Next base: position 979,315 of record OW796091.1, on the reverse strand, counting down.
TACTTACGTATTTTCATCTAGCGTTACAAGTCTATCAAGTTTAACCTACTAGATTGATATGGGAAAGCAAAACAGGCTTATCGTGGGCACATTGTAATGTGCCTGTTAGCTGTGAACTATGAACTCGTCACCATTTTCACATTCATGTGAGAATTAGACGTACATAGGTAAACTGTTGGCTATTTATAGTGGTGTGATGACGGGTGCTTATACGTTGTAATGTCACGAACGTTTCGTACAAGGGCGAGTGCGCGGTACATCCGCTATCTATGTAACTATGGCTTCCTTAGTCATTATCATTGTCATCATAGTTGCTTAAACGAAAATATATATTTCTATTTTCTAAATTATTACAAATAAACACAATTACTTAGGCGAGATTTAAATAAGCGGAACTATATTAAATCCTTAAAAAGCGTAGGTGGAATGGAGGACCTGCGGGTATTGTAGGAACGTGAATGAATATCGATCTTGAATCTTTTATTAGAGCCTGGGGTCAGATAAGTATAGAACGGAGTTCATTGATATTTTAAAAAGGTACACTTTGGTAACTCAAGCGAAAACCCGTCATTCGTTATTTTCGAATGTCTCCATATCGTCAATTATCTATGGTTTTTGTTTCTATATCCCCCTTTTTAAGTAAAAAGGAAATACCCTAGATGAATAATTCGACGAACTTTTATCAATTATAATAACATTTTATTTACCTGATCCGTATCTTAATAAATACCTATTGATAAAGTACTTGTCCGTAGGTATATTGATTTGCTAACAAATAACTACCTACATTCTCTTTAGTAGCTAGCTAGTTTTTTAGATCAAATAGATTTTATTTTTTAAAACGACATTCACTAATCTCAAGTTCAATAACTTTTGTTCGATTTGGTACCTATTTAACAGACACGGAAGTTGACTGTTAAGTTTTAGTCAATGATTCGACTCGTTTACTTAATGATCAAACCGATTAATAAATCGATAAAAAGAGTAGTATTTAATTTAACCGATAAAAAAAGAATTATATCTGTGTAAAAATAAGTAGTTTTTGACGATAAAACAATGAGTAACATCCGTTATTTATACGATACCTTTTTTCCTTAATCCTGTACTTATACCTTTTATACTCAGTCTTATCGAACAGTGGTATATTCATAAATAAGCACTTAAAAGAAACGTATGTTATTTTCGACCTTCCTCAAATGTAATTATCATAATAGTATAACACCTGATTAAACACATTTAAAAACCTATGCAACATAATTTTCAATGACTGAAAATTAATATTTATTAAGTATTAAAAAAGAACTGTTTTATAGATGTCGTCCCAATCACGTGACCCATACAACTGATTAACCTTATCGGTCTTCGATGGTTCGTTTGCTAATATCGATGTTTGTTATTATTTTTAACTAGTTTGAAATATAACAGGTCATCAGACTGGCCGGCGCGACCGTTTCATTGAATTTTAATTATGCCCAACTTGCTAAAATTCGTGTGCAAGACCGACTACACGCAAGCTATAATATCTAATAAATTATTACACTTGACTCTTGATACGATTTTTTTGGACTATTTAATATAAATGTAAGCAAAATAAAACTGAAAAATGCGACCATTAATAGACTGGCATGTAGAAAGTGAACCTGTCATTTGTTATCTTTTCTACGTTGCGTAAATACCAGTCATCTTAAAGAAAAATATTTTTCAGCGTGGCATTAAATTTTAGTATCGTACACCTGAGATTATCTACTTTCTACATAGTAGGTATTATGTTGTCACTCGTCAAACGACAAAAATGGCTTTAAAGAAATTGCAAGCAATCTTATCGCGCTACCAAGATAGAGCTAATTAAAGATAATAAATAAAAAAGAGAGTTGCCAAAAATGTATCGACCATTACCGCCATTTATAAGCAGTGATGCTTTATATACTCGGCCTAAAAAAACTCGATGATATTGTGTATTATGCAATTAATATTACCCCATTATTAATTAATTTATTAGCATATATTTTCCGATACATTTATCTATTTCAATGAGAGGAAAAACACAAGTTGTTTACAAATTACCGCAAGATAGGATTTAATTAAATTTGTAACAAAAACGGTGGCAGGAAAACAGGAAACGTAATTATATATTTGAATATTATGTGTAGCTAAGGAATCGATGACCACCTCTTTAATAAACTGATTTTTTAAAAAGAGAGTCACTTCGTATTGTTACTAGTGTGACGACTATGTTCCACACTTAAAATATTACCTACTGTTATTTAAGAAAATAGACACTCTATCTTGTCACTTCAGGGTAAAGAAAGTCTTTTAAGTCAGTATTTTTGCGTCTCACACAAAAATGACCGATGTTTCGATTTATAGTATTTTAGATTATGTTTCTTGATGATATATTGCCACTTGATCACAAATTATTTAAAACTCTCTTTTATATTATCGCATGAAAAACAATTAAAGAGCAAAATTTACCTAATTCTACCATTCAGATTTAAAATTCCGTAATTCCACGATTTCTCCTTCGTCACTTTACAGTACGTAATTAATATTAATAAGTGCTTATGTGAGGTTTACATAACGTAGATAAGAGCATTTCTCTCCTAATATAAAACATTCGAAACACTCACGTGTAAGGAGGATATTATTTAATTTTCTTCAAAGTTAAAATTGATAATACAACGGGAAAATGTTTTAAAAAGGATCGGGGGCCACGGCTTAACGTAAGACTTGTCGATGTGTATAAGAGACGCCACTCTACAAATGTAAGTTCTAATATTGTAGACGCGAAGAGGTGATAGTAGGTTCCCTGTAGGATAAAATGTTGGGTAAAAGGTTAAACCCATCGGGGCCTTTGAACGAGAAGACTGCAAGTGAAACTTATAGAGTTAAAAATTTTGTCCATGCTATTGCCATTGGTAACTTCATTCATAACATGGCTTTAGTAGGAAATGAGTATAGTTAAAAACGTGAGAGGTCCAACACAGTCTTTTGATAGTCTGGTCAAGGTCTAAACAATGAATGGAGTTCGCAATCGCGGTAATAGCGGTAGTCAGATAAAGATTTCTTAAGACAAAGCCGCTTACCAACCGTCAAATGTAGGTCGGCTTTATTGTCATTTATTTGGTGAAGACTAGCAAGAAGTACTCAACCCAGGTAGCTTTATCTTTCAATACCTCTTAATCATGCCGGCGACAATCGTTGTAGGTACTTTTGTCCACTTATCTTGGCAGGTTCATTGGCTTTTTGGTCCGTCATTGACAGCTACAACGTAAACACACAATTATTAACACTTCCTTTTCCTTTGGTATCATTAGGTTCAGTAGTGGCTTGACCTACTATTTTCTTTATATCTCTTGACTCTTGTACCCATTGTTATTCATTGTTTAGTTCTTGTTCCCTATAGATACATTGGCGCGTATTGAATTGCTTATTATATCATGCGTCTCTACCTTACTTGTCTTCATTCTCTCTTTTTTTTTTCTTAAGTTGTATAATTGTATTGAGGAGGTTCTTTAATTGTATTGAGGAATAATGAATGAATCACTCGGTATCTCCAAAATAAACCGTTTTTTAACTCTTGAGATCATTCGTTCAAGATTAGATAGTAGGTGAGGTTACCTTTCAATAACAACCATTTATTTCGCAAACTGCTTGTCTTATTGTTTGTTTTAAATGGCCGCAGCATTTCGTTCCGCTTATTTTCACCATGCCGAAGAAGTTAAAAATAATGCAACGTATAACTGAAACATGGGTTGATATCCATCTCATTTTAGTTCAATAGAATATAATATATTTAAGACGACAAACGGGACTTATTCGCGATTTAATTCGATCTCCCTAAATAGGGAGAAAAGAAATATCGAAATATATTTCTTTTTTTTTTCGCTCTACTCAGGAAGAAAAGAAATATTGAATTATATCGCGAATAAGTCCCGTTTGTCGTTTAAAATATGTGTTCAAGTCGCGAAAGTTTAAAATCAATAGAATATACTTACTTCATCCTGAAAGTCACGGATTGGTAGGTAGATTAGATAGCTATAGGTACCTAGTTACCTACACGTAAATGTTGTAATGGACATACTTATAACTTTAGTACTGCGTGAAAACGAAACAATTTTCTCATGCGATCAATAAAATAAATAACTACGTATTCAATATTCATTCACCCACAACTAAGTACTTACTTATGATTGCGTAGAAATCGTAGACTGTTGATTGTACAACGAATCGCGTAACACATTGAATTTTAATCGTTGCATTTCTGTGTCAGACAGTATAAAGTTTTAAAGTATATTAAACTATTATACTTTACTGAGTAATGTATACTTATTATGTAGAAATCCATCCAGTCAGTGTAAGTAGGAAGTCTTCGGTAATTTAACGGCGAATTAATTAACAGTTGGTATACTTAAGATAGTATGACGTCAGACACACTGTTTTTATATAAGTAGATACATTATGTACCTAATCGCTCTAATTGATAAGAGCTACCTATTAAACTTACCGATAATGTTTTTGGAACATTTACTAACTTAATTGTTTCGGTTTAGTTTTGTTTATTTAATCTAGCACTGCTTAGAAATACGTGTTATTTGTAGAATGTACTGTAGGTATTATTATTTAAGATATCACATTCATTTAGCTAGTATTTTTCTTAGTAGAATGGTGTAGCCATATTATAGCCGTCATTAATTCATCTTAGTCTAAACACCAAAATATCATTCAATACTTAGAGCTTAGTATTTTTGTTAAATAACCTCGTCTTAAAATTGCACACAAAGCATGTCGATCGCATAATATAGGCGTAGGTATTAGTCATCTATACCGTAAGCCGAGTCTTGTTATTCAACTCGATAATATAACTAAATAGATACTTGAGATGACGTCTGTTTCCCGATTTGTGAATCATTCACGCACAGGCGCCGCTTAAATTAAATTCATTATTTATCGAGACAAAAAGACATTAAAGGCCGTACATAGGTGCCTACTACATTTTTGTACCTTTTGCAAACTTTTCTTGGCGTAACAATTGACGTAGGAAGGTGGAGACTTTCAGACGCAATTTGTTATTGTTTACAACGTCGAACGTCACTTTCGTCTTCCTTTACTTTTTAAATTTGTCATTGGCCATTACCATTGTAAGGTCGTTCGGACACATTTGGATGCATTTGTCTAGACATTTGTTGTTTTAGATAAACGCATGTTTTAATTCAAGACCTTCCTCTATCGAAATTATATTTTTAATTGTCTTAGATCCGTTACCCAGAGGGTAAAACGGAATCCTATTACTAAGCCTCCGCTGTCTGTCCGTCTTCAGGCTGTATCTCATAAACCGTGATAGCTACGGTAGGTACTTACGGTACAGAACCCTTTGTGCGCTAGTCCGACTCGCACTAGATCGGTTTTTTAAATGTTATAGATTTTGTCAAAATCAATTTGTGCGTTGTCCAATATTGTCATTGAACGAAATAATGGCCCATTTAGTCAAACTTGTTTAATTTAAGTACGTAATAGGGGAATATTGATGTGTGATATCTATGGGCATATTGTTATCTTTTATTACGTTTCATTAGCACATGCAAAATGTTAACGAGATATTTCAACATTAGATAAATTCAAGCTTAGACCTTATTTCCTATATCAAATTACATGAATACCTAATGTGTTTAAAATTCACATAACATTAAACTGATAACAATCTCGTGAACATAAGAGTGTGAGATAACATTCAACTTGAGTTTGATATGCCTGTCTACGATTTCATGAATGTATTATTTTATAAATAACACACTGATATAAACCTTTAATATCTAAGAATGATGAAGACAAAATATTTTATTAAGCTTTAACATTAATTATGTTCAGTGGCGTAGCGTGCATTGGCGGGGCCCCGTATAAAAAAAATGTTTGGGGCCCTTATATGGGGGCAAAGATTTTTCACAAAAGAAAAAAAATGTTGTGAAAAGAAATATTTAGTTATTGAAATTCAACTTTTAAACGCACGCTTAAGGCGGGAAAAAAGTCACTGCTTTTATAGAATTTTGTCATTTATAAAATAAAATAAATTAGGAAATTTTTATTTCTTTTTCCTCACACACTTTGGGGGCCCCCGTGGCCCGGGGGCCCTGTATAATTGATACGGCAGATACGGCGGTAGCTACGCCCCTGATTATGTTGTTATCCTTATTTGAACTTTATTAACATGTTAATTAATACTTATTGATCACGCTCTTTTTTTGTACTACTGCATTGTATAATATTGTGTGTATAATAAGCTTATAAATTCTATAATATATTATATTGTTTTGTACGATATGTTTGTTTGATTTTATTAGCCGAACTACAGGGTTTTGAACTGCCTGTAAGCAGCCCGCATGGCCCGCCGTGATTGCTCACTAGCTTATTATGATAAATAATTTCCGTCTTTACTCTGACTGAGAGTCGGAGGCTTCTATTGTCCCTATAATATTAAAAAGGATTACGCGACACTGCCTAGAAAACGCTACAAATTTACAGGGCCCAAATTTTAGGTTTGAAATTACAACGCAGGCAGTAACAGAGTGTGTCCAATTGTGTAATGACTAATGCGATATCCTTCAATCCTAATTAAGTATAATTACATAAACCTATCTACACATAGGCCTTATATGCATTTATGGAAGCAAATTAGAAAATCGAGAGTTGCCTGCCCTCCCTTGCCGCTCTAGGGAATAGACTACTTACATTATTCAACAATACATTTTACTACTTAGTTACTTATTAGAAAACAGTACAGGTAGGCACTCATATAATTATATGTAAGTGATAGCCAGTTATATCGTGATAGATGCATCGTTTGTAACATAATATAACAATCAGTCATCAGACACTAACGGCTAATTGAATAGATTGCAATAACAACCGATATCTACACGTGACTTGTGAAATCAACTTTGATATTACGTTGACGTATACAATTCGCGGACGAATTAGAACCTACCAAAATGATTTGGAGTTGGATTTTGGTAATTCCGTACAGTTTTATCAACTACGTCAACTACGTGTATGTGACGATTGATGACGTAATTTATATAGCGTAGGTACAGTAATTTGACAGCGCCATCTATTGTTAACTGCCTAACTTAAAAGCCTAAGAAATTGCAAATAAGTTTTTGCTCGACTTATTTCGCTAGTTAATGCACTAAGACGAAAATAAATTACTTTGTAAATAAGGCAGCACATTTCTCTCGTTCTAAAAGTTGACCCTTGATTGACCCGCATCACGCATGCGTAATTCCTCGTTGGGCGACATTGTACCTATGAGTTCGGTGCCCATATTCAACATGGTATCCATACTTTTATTTTTACGTCAGACTGATTCATGATCGTTGTGTATTACGACGAGAGATGCAGAAAACGTCTTTCCATATTATATTTTTTTGTATTCACTGAACTAAATAGTACATCGTGTCACCAACATCGAGGTTTCAATCTAGTTTCTTACAGCGCCATCTAGAGGAACTTCAACAAAAAAAATATTTTCAGTTGGATAATAAGTAGGTATATTACCCTGCGATTAAATATTTATATCTATCAAACTATCGCGAGCCTAGGCGTGTTTATATTAATATTATGGAGATTGGAAATCCAAGTGGAATTATATTCACAATAATATCAATTGTTATTCCATTACGAGACCATTATTCTAGTTTTAAATTAAAAAATAAATGCTTCAATTATTCAGGCTTAGTTTTTAGTATTATATATCACCTCCAATAAAAAAGGCGTAGGTAATTATACAACCTAAATACTGAAGATGTGAGAGCAACTAAGCTAAATTAACGCATTAGAAAAGTACTGCTAGAGTTTGGAGGCTTCAGATTTGTGTGGACTGACCAACGAACCATGGTTTCTATGCTGAAGGGTGGGCCATGGGGTGCTGTCTATTATAATTTTGACGTTCGAAAAGTGAAAATTTAATGTCAAGTATCCCAAACACTAATTCAGTGCTGTCATCAAGCAAATTCATTCAAGACCGCCTTGTGATTTCTCAAGAGTGACTAAAAAGAAAAAAATATGCGGACTAAATTAAATCACTTAGATGTTTCTTAATTGTGGTAAAATTACGAAACCCTTGGTTAAGAGGCAACAGATTGATTGATTAAAAATATTTTTTTTTAATAATGCAGTTATGTCTCATTTAATTCCAGTACAGTTCATTTATATACGGATTGATCTTCTGCGACTTTTAGACTACGACTACATAAAAAAATAAACTCGACTTATAAAAAGGTTTTATTGTTCATATAAATTAATATTTAACAAAGGTGTTGATGTACATAACTAATGGAGTGAGATAGATCAATGCTAATATTATATGTTGTTCCAATTTCACTAATACAGCAAATTGGGTAAGAAATTATTATTTATTGTAATTAAATTAGAAAATAATATTATTCGTTTTTCTTTACTTACTCATATTCAAATGAGTATTAACAGATTAAAAATCTCTTTCATACTCAAGAAAATTATAAATAAAAATAAAACACAAATTAAAATTTATTGTAAATTCAAATACTGCTTACACATGCATACCAACATCAGAAATAATTGCAGCAACTGGATAATCAGTCAAGGCTGCCAACCTCACAAAACATACAACATTAGCATAGACCTAATTTATTAACTACTACCTAATGGGCCTTTTTGGGCTTGGATAGCTTTTCGTATTTGCTCTTTGATGAGAACCAGAGGCCGAAGGGGATGGCTAGAGATGGCAGTGTCATGACTGCGAATGCTGCCCAGTCGAGGATGTGAGAGGAGAACTTGCGGTCGTAGTCCTTGAAGGCAACAATGGCACCTTCACCAGGAGAGCTGCTGATCGAGTATTGGACCTGGAAAATTAATAGTTGGTATTAAGTATATATTTCATAAAAATTATATTGGTAACAAAATTACACGGGATGGGACTGAAGAATTACATCAGATTGGCCGGTGAAGTTGGTTGTTTTGCAGTGATTCAATAATTACACTACTTTATAATGTCTAAATCTTGCTTTATTGCCTCTATGGCTTAGGGATATTATAAGGCATCAATTATTACAAAATATTTCATAAATATGGCTTCGCTAAGAAAGGTACTGTCTTACTGTTACCATATTTATGACTAATTTACTGATAATTTTTATGCCATAAATTGAATCTGGATGTTTTATAAATTATGGTCAAAAAAAACAGAAGTTTACGAGTTTAGGAAAATGTTTCTTTAAATGTTATTAATATAGATTATGACCTGCTTCTTAATGCATTATTTGCCGATTATCTGTTACACTATTCCTTGTATCACCGATTCACCATTCTCTCACAAAGCATTTTTTTTTTTTTTCAATTTAAAGAATAACATTTGAGTATGTCTGCAGCATCAGATAGTCATACCAAATTTTAATGAGAATTTAGGCATACAGAATATTGAAATACTAATAGTTGTGATGGCCTTATGATTCAAACGCTTATTATTATCATTTAAGTAACTTTTCATAAATAATTTTAAGGGAACCCAAAAGTTAAGTGATTTATTTCTATAAAGATCTATTAATTTAACCATGGACACTGACTGATTCGCCACTGCCAGACTATAGATCAACAGTTATCTCAGAAGGGCTTAACATAGATGTACTAGAATAAGATTATTAAGCCTCTAAAGATGTAGAGTTGAAATTAATACTTAGAAATAATTGTATAGCACAGTATTACATAAAAAAGAGGCCTATTTGAAGAAAATAAATTGACAACATATCAAATTAAATATTCTTATTTGTTTACAATAAGAAACCCTTGGTTAATCTTTTGTGATGCATTATCGTTTGAGTGTAACACAAGTTTAATTTGTCCATTTGTTATGATATAAAGTAGAAGTCTCTAAATGCATTTTAACTAGCAATATCTTGTGGTTAGTTTACATCGGTATAATTTAAGCATATGGGTACAGTTACAGTTATCTGCAATACCATCATAAAGTGAAAGTATATTGACAACTCACCTCAGTAGCGTCTTCAGTAGCCTTGTATGAGACTTCAGCGGACGAGAAGTTGAAGTATCCGTATCTGGAAGACCTGACTGTTACTACATGGGAGACGTTGGTCTGAGGCGGTATCCTGTCGATCTGCGCCGACAACTGTCCACCGACAACTTGGAACACTTCAGGGTGAAAACCATTGTCAACCAGCTTAACGTCCACAGCGGGCGCTGTGCCGACGTTGAACAATGTGTATTTCACCAGTATATCCATATTTTCTACTAAGTATTTGTTCAGCACTTGCTTTGAAACAAGTAACCTCGCAATCGCTGGTTCATCTTCTGCCGTCACCGCGGTGGCGATGATAAGGATCAGGGATAGTAGTTTAGCACTCATTGTGTCTGGAAATTGAAAATTGAGAGTTTAGTTAATGCACAAAAATAGGTTGCAGATGGGAAGTATTCCAACTCGAAAATTTTGAATGAAAACAATGCGCCATTATGTAATTAAAGTAAGAAATACTCAGGCAATGATTAAATTTAAGTTTATATTTGAAAATTTAAAGTAACTCACCTTATTTTACGCTTATTATTAAACAACTAAAAGGCAAACTCAGTCCAGTGCAGCAGACGATCGGTGACAGACGTTCGTACGTGGCTGACGTTTCACTCCACGCAGTCAAAATGATTGCCAGCAAGAAAAACTATTTTTTTACAGTTACTACAGCGTTCATTTGTTTAAAAAATGCCCCAATCTATATTTTTGGCAATCATAATATAAGTTTTATAATGTACGGTGGATAGAAGTTTACATAAATATCTCTGACTTCTAAAGTAATGTAAAATGTTTTTTTTTTCATTTTAATATGCAGAAGTTAAAATGATATTTGAGAATGCGTTTTAGCGACAACTGTCAAAAAATACGTGTTTGTTTTCTCGGAGGTCGAGAAATTTATAAAATGGGTTTCTAGGGAAATCCGGTGTAAGAAGCAAGTATTTATGTATTTAGTAGTGAAGTGGTATAATTTTAATTAGTTGTAATAAAAACTATGACAGAGAAGGAAGATGTAACCAATCAACCTGAAAAAGAACCATTGGATGACGAAGCCCTAGAAAAGTGCGTTTTTTAATCTTATTCCCATATTTCCAGTAAACAAAAACGCTATATAAGTATATTATTTATGTTTTAAAGAGGGCTTGTTTCTACTTATTGCAACGGATATGTGCCCTAAATGTTTTATGTTGTAATACGAACACTATATTATGGTATATTATAGATTTCCAATAAGATGTATTTTAAGTTTAAATAGCGTATCTCGTAATTCCAAGCGGTGTAAATTCTATGTGTCTGCAATTTTTTCATATTTCTGAAGAAATGTATAGTGTGATAATACAAGATAAGTAGCTATTGGTAAACATTGAAAACAATCTAATAAGAATCCACAATTTATTAGACATGGATACCAAACGAAAATAGACATTATTAATTTTTGATAACAGATTCTAACCACATACAAATACAGAGGTATAAATACTTATTCACTATCCTTTTTGAGTTGTTCGCAGAGTTAGTGGCAAAGTAAAAAGAATGATAACTGTAATATACATAATTATAAATTATTTTTGCGTGTGTTTATGAATATAGTGAGCAATAAAAGGGAATTATTATTAAATGAAAAAATATTGATTTTGCTGTGCCTTATATTTTAATACTTTTTAGGGTAGCATACCCAAGGGTTAAAACGGAACCCTATTACTAAGCCTCTGCTGTCTGTCTGTCAGTCTCCAGGCTGTATCTCATAAACCATGATAGCTAGAAAGCTAAAATTTTCAAAAGTATGTATTTCCGTTGCTGCTATAACAATAAATACAAAATATTAAAAACAATATTAAGGGGGTCCAAACAACAAACATAATTTTAAGCAATTTTTACTCAATCTTAATAAACAGGTAGATTAATAGACAAAAAAAAACCATAACTACAAAAAATGAGATTTTCTATTAAAGATAATAGTATGGCTCTTGGCTGGTTTTTTTTAAACACAGGCTTTTTTATACATACACTGGACTGGATTCACCCATCTGTATTATATGGGCGATTCTGGGGGCTAGAACTAGCTTTCTAGAAGTGTAGCATGATTTGTTTCATATTATCCCCATCAATGTCACATTTTTACAAAATCCTTTTCTACATTCTTATCTTAAAACCTGCTAATAAAAATGGACAGGCCATTACTAACTAATAGGCATCAATGTTTTTACTATTAGATAAAAGAATAATGAAAACAAATGTAATGCTTTCAAGTCAGTATTTTATGTGGCGGCAGCTAGCAACAACTATTGATTTTTTTAAGGAAACATATTCAATGGTAATTTAAGTTTACCTATGAATTATTTCCTGTAAGTAGTCTATAGTAATATTTTTACACATAGGGTTTTGCTTTACCTATTTTACCTGTTACAAGAAGGGTAGCAGTTTAAATAACAAAAAAAAATACATGGGTATTTACTTTGACAGGCTGGCAGTTGAGGAGCTACTCCGGGAAGCTGTGCAAGGTGCTGCCAGAGCTGAAATTGTGGGACCGTCCGGTTGGATCAAAGCTCCACAACAAAAGACTAACAAGCGATTCTTAGTGAACACTCTGAGGAATGCTGTAACCTCTAACAAGTATCACTCGCGGCCTCGCCGACACTCGCACAAATCACCGAACCGTGAAAAACATCCAGAACCCTCCATTAAAAAAGACAGATCGAAAAGAAAACATTAACATGGAGGAATATAATGTTAATGATGTTTTAAAACATATATTTAATGTTAATGAACCTAACTGGAAACCTTCGGAGAAAATTACTCTCGTATCCAAAGAAATAGAACAATTGAAAACTGATTTAAGAACTCATTTGGCAGCCTCTGAATGTGACATATATGAGGTACTAGACGAAAGCACAGAACTGTGTAAAGAAACTGACAGATTATCCGTAGAAGTAGAGGCATTGCGGCGAGACATCGATTATGATACTATGTCAGACATAGTCAAATCTCTTGCAAGACGTGACCATTTGACCAAAGAGCTAGAATCAATAAATTATGCCATGAACATAGTTTACGATGTTCTGCAATGCGGGAGGTATGTGAAAGAGTTCGATGACGGGCGGGAAGCGCAGAGCTTCACCAGGGCGGTAGAAGCCGTGTACGACTTGCTACAGTATGTTGATGTGCCTGCTGATGGATTTAAGAATTTAGATATTTATATGAATACAAGGCATACCGCTCAGTTAATATGGGACAGCTTACTCAATGACCTGTATGCTGAATGGACCCGTATGGTCGTGTGGAACCTCAAAGTCAGCCCTCGGAAAACAGTCGCCACCATCACTTTAAGTATTGAAGATAACATGGTCACTGTAGATATTCTTAATGCGCTCGACAAAAGCAAAAAGCTGAATGAAAAAGTATCAGAGTTTGCTCAGTTTCTACTGAAAGAAATCCTAATACCTATTATCCATAGTGATTGCACCGTGTACGACGAAACCGATGAACTGATGACCGTTACTATAATGCACAAGCCTAATTTTAAACCACAGTATGATGCTGTAATATCAAACTTAAGATTACTGTTTCACTACTTGAATAATAAGTTAAATGTTGACTTCAGGAGAGATACTACTATAATGAAGATTATTGGCAGCGAGATTAGCGCGGAGTTCATTGACATCATTGTTAAGAATTGCCTGATCGATACTATACCAAACAACATCAACGATCTGCAGAGTTATGGCAGGATCACGTCCGAGATAGAAGATTTCCAGAACTTCTTAGTACTGGTCAAGTTCTTTAATGAGAAGTGCACTATTCTGCATTACGTGAACAACATTGATGTTCTGTTTGCGACCAAATCTAGCCAGTTCTTTTTGGAGACTGCAAGGGAAATTATGTTGAAGGATTTGAGTGTGACTATGTCTATTGGGGTGGAAAACGTGACTGACAGCGATTTTGTATTGAAGGCAGATGATGAGAATTATGATGCGTTGACTATTCTTGACACAACTTTGCCGAAAAGTTTGTTCTTCTTCCCGAGGTGCATGATATCGAAGTCAGCGCAGGAGCTGTTAGACCTGGTGTACGTGATGATGGAGCAAGCCGTGCAGTGCTCTGATGTGGTGTGCAAGAAGCTGTACAATACCACCAGACTTGTGTTCGAGTTGTATGATGCAGTGGTTCCATATCATCACGAAAATTATTTGCAAACCATTCCTCAATATGTTGGTAAGTAATACATATTCTTTTTTAAGTCATATCTATAGCCGATTAGTCTTTTAGCAGTGTTTGTTTAATTTGTCAACCTATTTTTCTTGAACTGGTCAGAAATCATAGTTGGGCCGCATTCAAGTTAACGTATAGCCAATCCAGAGCGAACGTTACGAAATTTACTTTTTCATCGTTCACACCTAACTGACATTGCTTTATTACGCTGTGCATACTCAGTTGCTGGCTGAATATACCGTTTAGTTTATTTCATACTTTAGCTCACAGTAAGCCTCACATTCGGCAGCTAAAAAAATTTGGTTTTACACGACCTTTTCCTAACTCCTTCCATTTAAAACTACTAATAAAAGTAAATAACTTAATTCCGCAGCTCTCTTCCACAACAACTGCATGTACTTGGCGCACAACCTGCAGACGTTCGGCGACAAGTGGCTGACGCTGATGATAGGCCGGGAGATGGACTACCCCATCAGCTTCGTGGACCTCGTGCAGAAGATGCGCGACCTCGGCTACCAGCATCTCACCATACACATGCAGCAGCAGAGGAAGCAGATATTAGATAATATTAGGTCTTCAGGTAAGGACATCAAATCTAATGGTAATTTTTGTCCTCATCACAACATTGCTTAGGTGAAACTTGGTATTAGGAATTTGGGACCTGGACTGTATTAGCAAATACTTCGAACTTTATATGTGTGTGTTTGGTATTTTTACGAAGTCACTGATAAACGTTACCGCAATCCTATAAGATGATGAAATTGAATTATGTTACTGATGTTACACGGCAGCGTAAGCTTATTTACTTTAGGGAATTTACGATATTTTTCTTTTTTCACCATAATTTTGAATTTTCTATCAACAATTATGAAGTAGTATGTAGGATGAGACGGACAGGATATGTATTGGCAGAGCGTTTAGATAGTCTTCATCAGCCATATTGAATGTCTTGTTGAAATAAAGTCTTCGTTACATCGCTTGATTATCGTTTATTACAATTACATGATTGGTTTTACAAACACGTGGAAGATGATAACAGATTATATTGTGAAACGCTGGCGAGTTCTGCACTTCCGTCCGTTCGCCTTCTGGGTTCATCTTCCAAGACTCCACGGCTCCGCAGTACAGACCACACCCAAGTAATTCAGTCGCTAGACTCCAACTGTCATACTTGACGTTCCACAGATAATCATCATAATTATTGTCACTGGCATCGGCGTTACACCACGCAGGTTGGATAGGTATACGAACTCTTCGACATATACCACCTCTCCGACAAGTACATTTACAGTACATACTACCTTTAAGCAACAATTATAGCTATATTGATGCGCTGTATTTAACGTATGATGTTTACTCCAGATCTAAACTGCATCGTCGTGAAGGATGAGTTGAGTGACAACGCGGAAGCGGCTGTCAGGCAGTGCCTCCGGCAGCTACATTTACTCAAGAATGTCTGGATTGGAGTGTTCCCTAGTAACGTCTTCACCAGGTAACTGAAACTGACAATTTTAATAAAAGAAATGAAACATCCAGGAGGCCTACTAGGTACTACCTCCTTAGTTATTTAACTGTTGTAGATGGAAGTGAGACGGAACTCTCTTCCACAACTGGAACAGTACTGCTTTTCTATTCCACGACTTTCACTCAACGCCGACTCGTCTCAAACTAAGCAGAGCTTGTTTTATGAGTACTAGACAACTGTTAAACATACTTATATATTTCGAGCTACATACATAATCTTTTAGACAAATTACATCCAGACACAGAACAAATTATTGTATCCCATCACACAAACATTTGTCTTGGGTCGGGTATCGAACCCACACCTGTCATAGCAGTCAAGGCTACTAACCACTAGACCAACAAGCCAGTCTTTTAAGTTGGCAGTAGGCCTTCAGGTTATTATACTGGCTTTTACGATACTACATGGTAAATTGGTAATGTTTTCAGGCTGATGGCAACTCTAGTCAACATGTTCTTGGACGAGCTGATCCACCGCGTGTGCACAGTCGAGGACATATCCATGGAGATGGCCACACAGCTCACTGAGATGTACACCATCGTCGTGCAGAAAGCTCCGCACTTGTTCCAGGTATTATTTGTTAAATAATGTTGTTGTAACTGAGAGAGATGAAAGAATTTTAGGTAGGTTCGGCCAAAAATGTTGTCTACACGATTTGACCAAATTCCATGTCAGTAAAATATTAATATGGTTGAATGATATTGTTCGTTTTTGCGTCGGAAATCAACACATTCTTAGCTTCACACAAGTAATGTAGAAAAATAGCTGATTGCGTTATAAATATGTGGTAGGTTCACTTTTTTATTGGTGCTAATTAAATTAATCTCAATTTCTTTTTGCAGTCGCCTGATGATATGGAGAAACACGTAAAATCCTGGATCAAGCTGCAAGAATTAATCTTCGTCCTGGGTGGGTCCCTCAAAGACATTGAGAACCACTGGAAGGACGGCACCGGCCCCCTCGCCGTCCACTTCACTCACGAAGAATTACGTAGTCTGATCAAAGCCCTGTTCCAAAACACGCAGATGCGCGCCAACTTACTCTCTAAAATAAAGTAATTACACATATTCAATGTCTATACATATTGTCTCATATTCGGTGTTAAATGGTTTTAATGTGTCAGTTCATTTACGATTTTAAACAGTTGTGTAAAATTGATGTTCAACTCACAAAGTAAAATTGTAATTAATTGTATTATCCGATTAAATGTTTACGGAAGCATAACAAAACAATACTCAGTTGTTTTTTATAATCTGTTAAACAAATTATTTTTGTTTCCAATTTTGTTTTTTTTTTACCCTTAAATTTATTTTCTTTACAAGTCTTACGATATATTTATTTACTAATATTCCTAACGCAAGAGTTATTATGCATCGTATCAATCACATGTATGGATGCTAGTTGCCCTTTCACCCTTAAATGGGTAGACAAATGTGCAGGGCATTGGTCAGTTACTTTAAGGAATAACCTATAAATCTGGTCGAATGGTGCTTTTAACCGAAGGAGTATATAAAATAAAAAAAAGGAATTTTCAAAAATGTTCAAATTTCAAGGAACTATTGAAATGGAGTACCAACTTTTTTTACGTGAAACGGAATTCGTTAAACTGTCAATGTCAAAACTAAAAAAAGAGTTGTTTTCATAATAACCTCTAAATTATCACAGGATTTAAAATTATTTCAGAAAAATGTACTAATTTATACCAAAAATGAATTCTGTAAAAGCGGTATTAAGATGTAGAATCTCAAGTGTAATTAGTACACGCTGCTATGCAACAACAAAGAAGAAAATACCTGACCCGGATGAAGAGGAATCGCTTCCAAGTAAATATCTAGACTTTGTTATAAAATACCCAAAAGGAATAATAAAATATTACTTTAATATAAGATACATAATTTACTGATACTCTGGCGTGAGAATTAATGAGATTTATGAATAAACGGCTCTAATATTCTTGATGCGACATTTTGTAAAATTTGGATCAATTTAAAATTTAAAATAGTTATCTGCTACGTCTACTACATTGCAGGCACACATTTAATCGTTAAAAATTATAAGTAAATTATATCTATATGTGAAAAAAGATAATGTGGCTTTATAATCTTAAATTACATGTTTTATTAAATCAATAAATGACACTATCTCAATTAAAGTCTAATAATATTTGCAGTATTCCAGTATCCAATCAGTAAGACCTCTGACCGGCGGATGTATGTGTGGGGCCTGGCAGAGACTGGTGCGCTCGGCATCCATATGCCGCGGGGAAAGAAAGGCCGCAAACAATACAAGAGAGACTTCTCACACTGCTGGTACCCTATGAGATCAAGTTTTGCTGAAAGGTTTGATGTAAGTTAGTTCAATTTCATAAATATATTGTGGCCTTTTGCCCCGATAGCAAAACATACTTATATTAGTGATATAAATATTTGCTTAAAAAAAACACCTAAACAGAACAAAAATGGAAACAATAAGGTACACCAATGTAAGTTCTGGGTGGGAATTTGTTATGCAGTTTCTTCTCCCTTAGCAAGAGCACAACACAGGCAGTGGATAATGGACCTATAATCATGTTGCCGTTCAAGAAGTGCTATATTGTAGCTTAATTTGAATAAATGACTTTTACTTGTATATCGTTAGATTAACAAACTATTTAAAAAAAATATCAGGCAATTGGTACAGAACTTATACTATAACCAAAAGCCAATTGTCCAACATAGATCTATCTCCAATTCTCATTGTAGGTATCACAAGTGGCAGCAGGTTACGGGTTCACAGTGGCTGCCATAAAGACGACGTGTCAGCACAAAGTGTTTGGCACTGGTATTAACACAGACTCACAGATAGGCTACCATGCGCCGCGAGAAGGCCACCCGCTCGAACTACTGCTGAGCCATGCGCCCATATACCTACCATATAAGTCTTTGGAAACCAAGGTATGTACACACAGGATATGTTGGACACATTCTAAAATCCTAGAAAAGGGGTACAAGACCGATTACAAAAAATTGGACTTGTACCCCTTTTCACTAGGTCCACAGAAATGATTCCATTTTGATATCTTTAACTTGCTCTGTCTTGCTTAATTATAATAGGTCTTTTTTTATGGTGTGATTCGAACAATGTTGACACAATAGCGTGACCTGTTTTAAGCTTGATGCTTTTATATTGTAATTACAAATTACAATATAAAAGTATGGCTAAAAATCGAAATATGATTCTGATAAGTTATTATAAAATACACCTGTTATTTTTGTTTGACTAATATTAATTGATATAAACTGACTTGAACTAATGAGCATTTAATATTTCCTTAGATCACAGGCCTATCAGCAGGTCGTGCGCACACGGCAATCTTAACAGATAATGAAGGTGTGTTCACACTGGGGAACAACGCTTACGGCCAGTGCGGGCGGAGGATCAATGCAAACGAAGAGTATAAGGGCAGTATGGTGTCACACAACATTAAGAAATTATTCAATGAAAAGATCGTCGAAGTATGCTGCGGGCAAGACCACACGTAAGGGCACAACATCCTGTATAAAGCTTTGTGTTGCAGTCACACAAATAGCGACTTTATTTCCTAGGTTTAAGGTTGATTTTTGCTCACAGTCCTACCTAGCAATAATTGATAGTTTCCTTCAATTGTTTCAGTTTATTTCTAACAGAGGGTGGTAAAGTATACGCTTGTGGATGGGGCGCTGACGGTCAAACGGGGCTTGGAACATTCGAGAACCAATCGTACCCTGCCCCCGTGAAAGGTGACGTCACGTCTGAAAAGATTGTAAAGCTTGCCTCCACTGGCGACTGTGTGTTAGCACTTAATGGTGAGTTTTATATTATGACGTTCGAAATGTGGAACTGTACTCCTGTTTAAAAAGATTACGCAAGCTTTGTGCTCTGTCATACAAGAAACTAAATGATATCGTTGTAAAGTGGTCGTTCTAGAGACGTAATAACCTGAAAGCATACTACTGTGTCGCTATTGTCGACACAAAACCTTCTACTAATATGTCTCTAACCGTATTACATGTATAAGCCTCTGCCCTCTGGCGCGACACGACACGCCACGACAAAGTAGTATAACTCCGGCTACCGTCCAACAGTACAGTATAATAGTTATATTCTGATCTTTCATACATTTTGTTACAGATAGAGGTGAACTGTTCGGCTGGGGGAATTCAGAATACGGTCAGATACCTATGAAGAATCCTTTACAACAAGTGAATATGTCCTATTCGCTGCTTGAGTTCACTAAGGGATTCGGCAAGCTCGTCGACATAGCTGCCGGGGGATCCTTTTGTTTGATCGTTAATGGTTAGTTAAGACTGTTAATGGATGTTTGTACGATTTGTTTCGACGTTTTTCCGTAAAAGTCAGAAAGATCAGATTGAACATAAACTAATATTTTTTCAGGTTTGGAGGTTTAACTGACTTAATCTTTTTATTTCAGAGGCAGGAGACGCTTTTGTTTGGGGCTACGGCTTGTTGGGCCTAGGCCCTAACGTACAGGCACAAGCCAAACCAAGACAGATCCCACCGGGTTTATTCGGACGCAACGAGTTTAACCCAGACTGTACCGTGAAGAAGGTTGCTTGTGGTATAGGCCACTTAGCTGCCATTACTAATACGGGAGATCTTTACATGTGGGGCCGGAATAGACAAGGCTGTCTTGGACTAGGACATCTCAAAGACCAGTATTTCCCCCTCAAAGTATCCATAGGAGCTCATGTGATTAAAGTATCATGTAGTGTAGACCATTCTGTTGCTGTCTGCAAGCCCTTTGTGTAATAATAAGACTGTTAGCTAATAAATTATTATAGTTACTTTTTTGTTTTATTTATAGTTTAAGGATACAGTTACTACTATTTTACCACATGTGTTTGTGTACTTATGTACACACCTAATACACAATCATTACAAAATTATATACAAAAAGAAGTCAACAATAATACAGATGGAACTAATTAAGGCATTTATTTAAATGTACACTTATCTAAACTAATTGTAACTTACATAATATTGTACAAATATTCACTTATAAAATCTTTCAGAATACACAGATATACACAAGTTTCACTAAATTTTCTAGTGTCTTTTGTATTTGATTTGTATTAATATTGAAAGGAAGAACTCCCAAACGTATTGATGAGTTCTTCCATTCAATACCACAAAGACTATTGTTTACATTCATCATGAAACGGCTCCAGGGTTCGGAAGTCCCGCCATGCGGGCGGCAACAGAGAAGTGTGGTGAAGATGGCTTCCACACCTTTTGCAGGGCTCACTGAAGAGGTTGACATAACTATGCAACCATGTCATGAATGAACGCACAGCCAGCTCCGGAAGTGTTGGGGAGTAAAAATGTAACATTGCTGCATGAGCATTCTCAGTCACTTTCCTGAATACATGGTGCCGGGACTCAGTCCACAGGTCTAATGTTTCACCATACCCTTTCACCATGACCCACTCCATGAGCAGCCCTTTGAAAGCCACCACTGCCTTCAGCACATGACTGAGATTTATTTGCACAACTGCATTGCTAGCAAATGGTCGAGATATTGTTATCTTCATGTCACTGTATGATCTATCTATGTTGTTGATTACGTTGTCGACTTGTAGTGGGGCAACGTTGTGGTTGCTCTGCAATTTCCCGCGGCGTTTGGTGCTTCCAGAGTTTATATACGATCTTTTTAGCGAATTTTGGCTGAGTAGCGTGTGCGCAAAGGAGCTGTATTCGTGGATCTTGTCTGTCCATTTGTAACTGTTTACTAGCTGCGTATACAGCGCTTGCCGGTCTTGCGTAGTTTCTTGACTAAGATATGTTGTTGTGCCTAAGTTGAAAGGCGCTGTGGGTATAGGGAGCCCATTCACTGTTTGCTCCAAGTCTCGTAGGTTGATATTCACGTTGTTCAGAAGTTCTTGTAGCTCTAAAAGGAACTTATCTTTGCCGTCCTCGCCGTGATCAGCTCGCAAGCCATTGGAGAGAGTCTCGAATACATGACTGACACTCGATCGTAGCACTCGCAGCGAGTTTAGTGCAGAGTTTAAAGGCTCTACACTCATTGTTTGATTCATTGCGATCGTGTGTTTTAAAACTTTTGGTTTATTTTGTATTTTTTAAAACAGAAAGCTTTTATCTTGCCATACACAAAACACATACGCTAAAATACCGCTGGCAATTGACAAGTAACCGTGACAGTGACATTTAGGACACAGACTACAAAACCAATGATTTTATTTGGCGATAAAAAAATAGAAATACTTCTAAAAAGGAGTGTAGTGAAATCTTGATAAAGGTATTAAAAAGAAATGAAAAGCTTAAAGTGTATTTAAAAAATAAGGAATGCAATATTTCCAAACTAAATAGCGACATCTATTGCCGGGTAGTTTCAACATATTCTGTTTGTGTTTTCTGTTAGATGGCGGCGCTACATCTTGGGGAAATTAAGGGGAAGCCTTTTAGTGTATTCAGGTAGAATAGCGTCCATTCATAATTATGATTTAAAATTTTAATTTCTGTCACTTTTGTAATAGTACTTATAATGTTAGGTAAATTACAAAAAGTATTTATTTATTTTCTTTAATTAGGCCGTTATATTTATCTAAAAGTTAAAATTTTAATAATAAACATGAAAAATAGTTTTACTTTCTAAGTAAACTGGCGTACGATATCCTTATTCATTTAATTAATAATGTTTGTACGCGCAAAACAGGAAATACAAACACTACATTACCAAGGTGTAGGTACAACGGTACTGCTGATTTCTAAAGACCTCCTAGTAGACCCGCGATAGGAGAAGTAGTTCATAATTATGGTAGTTATCAGTGTGCGGACTAATATAGTTCATAAAAAATTACATATAGTAGAACCAACCACTTGGTAGCGATAAAGAGCTGTATATACCTACTTGAGTACATTTCCATTGATCTGAGGCTTTGATTTCCCTTTTTCTATCAATTCACCAATTTACACTTACATACTTATACAAGTGCATAATACCACATACCTATTTTATTTACATATTTTCTTTTGAAAATGCACATTTATTTTCTTTGTATGATATCTGATTGCTACCAGTCGCAACCCATGGAAATAACCCAAAAAGACACTGACCCGGAACCGGAAAGATCCAGTTTATTCGCTGAGAGCGTAACAAGCTGAAAATAATTTAACACATTCCTACACGCTTCATTTTCGTATGTAAATTCACTTTTTGCCAACTTCGCTTCGGTAATAATACTAATAAAAGTGTAACTGGATTTTTTCTCACATAAACTGGTATCTATCGCGCCAAAATGTCTGTACATTTTGACGCCTTTGCCTATTCCGACGATGCGTTCCTCCATTACTGCGCGACTTAACTTCGAATTTCGTATGCAAATGTGGACATTTTCACGGCAGCCATCTTCCCGAATTAATGCTAAGCTTTTTTGGCTTTTAGCAAGGTTATATTTAATAAAAAGGATTATACACAGGTTTGATAAGGTTGCTAGTAGATAAACACAATTTTTCGAATTTGGTATCTCATTTTAGTAATTGTTTAAGCTGTAACTTTCTCTACAGGCCCCTTACTATCATAAGAAATAAGTAAATTAAATGCAAACTTTTACATTAAGTAATTCATAATCCCATATTTGCGCTTCTACCATCCTATAGAGCAAATAACAATGCTGAAATTTAGAAATTAATTCGTAATCAAATATTTACGGGAAACGTTTAAAATTCTAGCTTAATTTGAGCACAATAACGACAAATACGCATTGTATAAGTTAAGGGTATTGTCAGACGGTTTTATTAACGCCTACCGTCGCCCAAAAGTTTGGATTCGCTTTTGATTTGATTCACAAATTCTACAGCAGGATTCAGAATACCTTTGACAAGTAACGATAGAAAAAAACGCAACGTCCGATGTGTAATCAATTATACTAACTTTAATTAAATTGATTATATTTTTTAGACCAGTAAACTTAAGTTTGATTTATAAATATCTCAGCAATGAAAAAAATAAAAGAATATAAGTTAAAAAAAAATGTGTATCTAACATTTCGATGCTCATTTGTTCGTTTCTGGTAGAGAAAGGTTAAAATTGTGAAAAGTATTCCCTTTCGTTAATGTTTAAGCTAATCACATAAAAAAGGATACAATTTTATTCTTCCTAATTCCCTTAGTTTCAAATTACATTTAGGTATGTGTCATTATCATGAAATTTAAGAGCTGTTCTTTATTAGCAAATTGTCGCGTGGGCGATGATTCGAACAATTCGATATTAGGTCTCATTTAAATCTACCTAAACGACGGCTAAGTTTTTTTTTTACGAATGACCCAAAAAAAAACCCAATCAATAATTGGGATAAAGCCACGATGATGAAATGAAAGTTTCCCTTGACTCACACAAAATATTTCGTCGTATCACAAAAGGATAACTCGGCAATGATTCACCAGTTTACAAATGTGTGGACGTACGTAAGTAGGTACTGCATTTGTTAGGACAGAAAGTATGTCAGTGTTATATCAGGTAATTACGATCGTGACAGACGGACACGGACGCGGCGAAATGAAATTATAAGGGTTCGCAGCTTTACGGAATATCTAAAAGCAAATGTGTTATAAAAACATGTTAAATAGATATTTATTGCTCGCGTTGCGTTGATTTACATTTACGGACACGTGCAATTACTTTAATAACATTATATAATTTATGGAAACTTATAGTATAATCACAAGTTTTTTTTAAAGATTGGCACAGGTTGCAAATAATGGCAAGTGAATGACAAGTGTAAAGGAAAGGAAAGGTTATTAAAGGTTAGGAAAGGAAACTTATTTATTAAGGGTTCAAACTCGGTCTTAAAACTGTAAAAGAGAAAAACTGATATCTCTCAGAAAACCTTCAAATAGAGAGGTAAGACAAAAAAACTATTAAACCTCATTTCTTCGTTAGGAAAAAAGTGACGAGCCAGCGAACATTTCCAGTCCGTAAATTAAGAAGTAAAATTCAAATTAAAAATCATCCTACGTTTAAGTTGAGCATGGCTCGTAAGAATTCGTCTGGTCGGTTTATTTGCATTAAAGCGTGGTGCAGTGGCAGCCAAGCTCGGCTTTGAATGGAGATGTATATGGCTCCAGATGATGTTTCTTAAGCGGTGTATTGTACTTTCGGGGGATACAACCTCTTCTTAAGGTAAGATTGCTGCAGTTATGAAAGCGGACTTTTTTGTAAAATTATGGACAAATTGTACTTTTACTCTACGACACGTTGGTGAAGGGAAGGAACGGACCCCCAAGATACAGTATTTTACTAGTTTGAAGGTCAGGGTCTCAACTGAAAATACACTGTAAGACGTTTATAATAAAGATTATTATTATTATTTTAAAGTTCTTGGTAGCATTCTTCATAATTCAAGTTCTCTTTCGTCTTCGTCCTGAGGCATGCTCGCTTGAGAAGTTTGTCTTAGCTTTAGATTAAGTTTATAAAATACCACCTATATTATACCACCTATTAAGTTAGGTTTCAAACAAAATAAACAAGAATAACCCAAGTCATTATTTCAGTGTAAAGAATCGAAAGACTCAGTTTTCACAATTCTATTCCCATGAGGGTTTAAAAGCGCGTTATTTTCGTGCGTTTCGAGTCAGATCGCAATAAATTTGTGAACGGCATAATCATACGGAGCCCGGGACAAAAGCCCTAGCTTCAATTTTATCATAAAGGGCAGGCGGCCATTTACCCCGTTCTTGTTTTGAATTTTTGGTACTTTTATTTGTTTGTGGTAATTACGTTTTTTTTAACACACGCTCAGGCGGTTCACGTGTTTTCTTTATTTTTTATATTACACAAAAAAATATATTACGCTTGTATTTGTGGGTATCTACAGCTTAGTTTTATATTTTCGTTTTACGTATGTAGTTTAAGAGAATGTAAAATAAATTTAGTATAGTGTTTTTATAAAAAAAAAACCAAGATTTTTTGTTTAAATATTTTCATGCTATAGATAATTTCGATTACGGTATTTATTCTCATCGCATTTTACACAGTTCCAAATTAGAGATAATAATTACTGTATGTAGAAAATAATTAAAAAAACATCATTTCCGAAAGTAAAGGTCACTAAAAATAATTTTATTAATTTTATCAATATTCAATCTGCACTGAAAGGTGTACGTCAAAGTCTAATAACCATATTATTAATTTAGCGACAAACATCACAACCCTTCATCGCCTGCGTTAAAATGACTTCTCTCTTCGCGCGATTTTCTTCGTTTCTGATCATAACTTTTTTTGGCACGTAAACGTTCGAACGCGCTGATATCGAACAAAAAGCCAAAAAAGTTCGCGTTCAAAATGTTAATCTTGGTTAAGGCGTGGCTGAATGTCGATTTTTATCAATTTTCATCGTTATATTTATGGAGAAGGCAGGGTTGAAAAACGAGCTTTCTCCACGGAGAATATTAAACAGGCCTGAACCCCACGTAATATGCTCAAACAAATATAGATTTTGGGAATTTCGAAACCCTTTGTTTAAATAGGTAAATTATCGAGATTCGCAATAGTTGGAGCCTAAAGTTTCCAACTATAACGAGTTTCAAACTTTTTTGATAACTTTTAAACGACATATTCTGAATAACGTTTAATGTTTTTTTTTTCTTTTCAATGCGTTGCAAAGTCATGCGATGATATTGACCCCGACAACTACGATATCTACAGAATAAAATACTTTACGCGCCAAATAAATTGTTTTTCAAAAAACCTTTAAAATCGTATAAAGGCAAGAGACTTTTTTATTTTTTTGTACTAATATAGTATAGGCAATATCATTTTATTATAATGTTTATTTTAATAACTATCGGTATTATAATTAAATAAATCTACATATATAAAAGAAAATGCCGTACGTCGTATAACGGCTGCATCAAAGCCGTTTTGCGTTTGCTCTCATTCTAAATGTGCCTTGGCAATGTGTGTTAGCATACATCAAAGTTTAATAAGATTTAACGAATTGTTAATGAATAGTCTATCTTGCGGCGCGCTCCTTCTAAATATTTTATTGGCACGTAGGGATGCGCCCTAAACGCTCCAAGGGCGCATAAAGATTGGGCTCGAGTCGAGCGTCGCATCCCGCCCGGGCTGCAGCGACCTTGGGCCCTTGCCCTACTTAACACCCTTCATTTTTATCAACCTTATGCTTTTCAGGGCGCGTCGTAGTTTGTATGAAGTTGACGTAGCGAGTGTAGCTATTGACTGATTATTTTATACTCGAGATGATAATAGAGCCTTTTTCATGGGGTAGGGCTCAGGTCGGCGGGGTGCCACGCGCACCTGTCCTGGCGGCTGCGCAGCGGGCGGGGGCGCGGGGGCGCGGGGCGCGGGCCCCGGGGGCGGGCGCGCCCAGTCCCGCGCCGGGCGCCGCTCGGGCCGGCCGCACGTTGTCTCAGGCCGCATGAGCGCGCCGGCGTGCTAGCGCAGCGTGCGCGGGTGTGGTATGCCCGCGCGTCGCCGTTATGGCCCCTATGTTGGTGGCCTTGGCGCTGCTGGCTTTGCTGCCCGGTGAGTGTTCGCCTCGTGATCGACGCAACAGGCGTCCGCCGCGCCCCCGCGTTTGTTTACCCCTGTGGGGATCGATTGGCGTGATGGTGAGAGCTGAGGTGTTGTGTGTGATACCCTATGAGATGAGCCGGAAAAATGCTTAAGGAGGTAACGCGGTCCGGATGCCGTCCGGGAAATCAGGTTCAAAAGTCGGTCAGGTAAACTAATTAATAAAAATTCTGGGAGAAACGAATCGGGGAAAACTTTTGAGAAGTATTCTTAAGCGGTAGGTTTGTTTTATATTAGTAAAGTTGCTTACACGTGTCATGCTCAAGTTTCCATTTCGCAAGTCGGCGGTCTGTATACGAGGTAATAAACCGCAAAAACTCAGGGTTTACGAGAGAATCTGTACGTAGTTACCGTGATGGTAATGATTTGGTTACCGCGGCTCGTATCCGAGGTGCCAACTTTATGGTTCTCGTCTGTAAATTTGAGGTCTGTCGGTTTTAAGACTGTTTTTCGCGAGGAAACCTCTGGGGGATGTTATTTATGTAACTGTGTGTTTTACGTCCTGAAATTGATACATTACTCGTAAGGCGTCTTTTTATTAAGTATTTCAGCCATACTCTTGGTTTCGGGGCGTATTTTTATGTAAGGTACATTTTCTTATATTTGAGATTATAGGATGAAAGTAGCAGAATTTCCTTTGAGACTCGCATAAAAATCCAGCGTGAATAAAATCACATCACACGACTAAAGTTAATTAAGTCCTAAAAAGCAGGAGTCGTCCCTGAGGCAGGTATCGCGATGAATAAATTCATGAGCACTTGGAAAGTCTCCCGGGACTACAGGCCCCTGTTGACTTGCCAACAGGTTACGATCTCGCCTCTCTTTCCGCCGTATAACACATTTAGCATCTTACTAGATCTACAAAAACTAAAGACAACACCTTCTCTAACTTGTCACTATCTTACATCAGGCATAAAGTTTTTGTCCTGAAAGAACCAGAGTTTCGTTTATGTTGGGACTTTCGTAAGCATTTTCTTAAACCTGTTTACAAGATATGTAACGGTTTAGTTCAGATATGCTAAGCGGCAGTTACTCGGAGAACAAAGAGATCCTCTCCTCTTTGCGTTTGTAGCCTAAGATTTACTTAACCAGCCGTACGCCGTAGCTACTGTAACAGTCTACGAATTCAATTGATCACCTTGTCTCATTCATTACTATTATACAAAACCGAATATAGGTCTCTCTTTCACACCCATGTATATACAGGTAAACTCCTTACCGATACTGTTAAATGTATCAAAGAACCACAACACAAAAGGAAGAAGTTCTTCCACAAACTTGACTATAACACCCTCGTATTGCGTAATAGTTTTATCGGGAATTATTCACTTACCTAGAAGAAACTTCGACTAGTCTTATTCCGAGCTCGAAAGAAGATTAATTACAGGTTTTAAAAGAGGTTCGCAACTCAAAGTTTTGCTCCTGCGTTGGAGAGTTCAGGCTTGGCTTGACGCAAATAAGCTTTAACTAAACGTGGATACAAACTATCTAAATTCACTTTGAGCATAAAACTTGGCTACCTTCAAAAGATCTTCAACAAAAAGAAAAAAAAACTCTCATTCTACATAATTTAATTGCCTTTAAGGTCACACTACAGATAACTCGTATTCCAAAAGACTATATCATCACTTCATGTTTATACACTAGAACACTTTCTAGAAACGTCGCACGAAGTACTCCTATGCGAGTGAGTTCGCGACGGCGATGGAAAAGCTTATTTCCTACACAAAACAACTATCTCAGGATAAGATTAACTTGTCCGTTCAAACTAGCTCTCGATGTATTGACAGGAACTGATGAAGTACGGAGTTTCTAGGTATGGGATTAGATAACAAGGAAAGTTAACTATTAATGTCATTCTAAAGGAATTTTGCCTACTAATGTAATGGCCAATTACACGTCACTTGGACACAGCTTTAAAGATACACTATTTGACATCTAAATATTATGAATTTATGACACCGTTCCCTAAAACAATAATTATGACGTTACCGATTTTTTAATAGCGTTCATGCGTTTGGGCTTAGCACACTTACATTTACCTTTAGACCCCTTTTATTTCTTAGTAACATAATAACATTTCGTCGCTAACCAGTCCTTTTAGGAAGCTATGAGAGTAAAAAGAAACAAAATTTAATAAATACTCTCTTTACTGCAACCTACATATAATACCGTAACTCAACTACTGAAGATCAACTTTATGTGAGCAAAAGAACAGCTCGTTTATTTCTCCCGATCAAATATGCACATACAGCCACATAACTGTTCGACGGACAGGTCAAAAAGGGCACTACTGTACCGACCCAACGATAAGCATCAAAATATAATATGTTCCAGAAATTCAAGTATTCTATTCACTCTATATTTGAACCGCGAAATCTTTTTCAATTTTACGCCATCTTAGTTACAAATAAGTTAATGAAAAATTCAAAATGTAAAATGACAGTGAAGATAAATGGTAGGCAATAATTAGTAAGGTTTTGTTCAATGAAGGGAGAAGGAAAGACGATAAAACATTTATTGGACGGAGAAAATGTATAGATGGCGTTGTAGGTATCGGGAAAGGTATTAGGAGACGTTCAAGGGGATTTTTAAAGATTTGCTGCCTATTATAGCAGGTATAAGACTTAATACTCCTGTTATTCCGTATTGGCTTATCCCTGTGAACTTTGTAAAGGGATCACGTGAGGATCAACGATTGTAAGTAGATACATAATTCAAAACACCTTACGCCTAGTTTTCCCTTGAGAATATCTAGATTATATCAGCTGTAGAGCGATGTTACGTATTTTAAACCGAATATTTGAGTGTCGAATACTGAATAGGTTTACCAATTAATAAGTTTACCAAAAATAAAAATAAAAAATGTTAAAAATCGCTGTTGTCAAAGTGTCACCCTGCCTAATGTAACGTAGACACAAACAAAATATTATTCAACCAACTAACCATCTTGCTTAACCATCAACAATTCTAGTCTTGATTTCTCTATTTTATTCCTACTTTATTTACCTCCTGCGATAATAGTAAAAGCAACATCGATCGTCGGTATGTAGCAGATTAATGACCACAGATAAAACAAACATATCCATAGAGTAACATGACATGTTTTCTGCCGACTAAGCAAAGGACATTAGCGAATATGTTGGTTATATTCCACAAAGTTTGTATGTCTTTCACATTACTACATAGTATAAAACAAAGTCGCTTCCCGTTGTCTGTCAGTTTGTCCCTGTGTATGCTTAGATCTTTAAAACTACGCAATGGATTTTGATGCAGATTTTTTTATAGATAGAATGTTTCAAGATTAAGGTTTATGTGTAGAATACATACTTAAGCGTGTTATTTGTGTGATTATAAAAGAATGATTAAAGTACCCGAAACTAACTCATCATCATCATTCCCCTGCCCTTATCCCAATTTTTACTTGGGGTCGGCGCAACACGTCTTTTAGACATGTTGCTTAAAGTTTTGGCTATGGTTTTATAGTCGGCCGCCTGCCTGACACTAACCCTCTTTGGGAATGCGATTGTTGGTTGTTTACCCGCAACCATTCGGGTGACCCAAGGTGCTTGGTACAGTGCACTAGGTCTTAAGGTCCATTAGTCGCCTTTTACGACACCCAGTGGAGGATATGGGGTGGAGCTATTCTTTATATCCGGACACCACACGGACATAGACCCGAAACTAACTATCGGATGCTGAAACTTAGAATTCATTTTACTCGTTCTGGAGTGTATATTTCTACTCCTTAAAATAAAAGAGACAGCTTTAAGCAGATTTTAATCGGTATGACGATAGATAGACTACCTAAATGTCCAGTTTCTTAGTAGTACTTATGAAAACTTTTTCTCATCGTCCAAATCTGTCTCTGATAATACGAAAATTAAGATTGAAACTTTTATTTGTTTTGCCTTATCTGCTAATCGACATGGCTATCTATCTAGACATTTCGGTGATTTTGTCAAAGTATTCTCTGTTGTTCTTCTGTTGGGTTAATGATTATGTTAGATTTTGTATTGCGAAGTGTTAATAGACAAAAATATTCTACAGTTTGCTACAGAAAGTTCTCTTGCGAATTTTATTTCAACTACATAAACGAAATTTCTAAATTCTGAGAGTGAAGTTCCAATTAATATTTGGTTGAAAAATAATGATAAATAATCTCTCAAGCTATATTCAAAATTGTTAAGTCATAGTGACGAAAATATTAAATCTATCTATTCAATTTTTTCTAAGTCTCTGCGAAACAGTAAAACAGAATGTATGTCTGACCAAGTGACCATTTATAAAAAAAAAAGCCATCATAAGCTGGCTATCAAGACATTCTGGCATAAGAACAAAGGCAGTAATATCCTCAAAGGAGCACGAGAGTGCAATGCAACATGTGACAATATATCATTTCTGGCCATTACAATCGCGGCTAGTGTTCGCCAGTGTTTTGCTAAAGTGCGCCCATTTATTCCGATAGTGTTTTCACGGTCTCAACAAGAAAAGGTTATTTTATCACCTCCTGTGTACTTTATCATCGTTTATCGTGAAACTAAATGGGCGGTAACTATTTAGCCGTGAGTTATTGCCTTATTTCTTCTGCAGTCATTTGTAACTCTTAGTGATGGTTACGACCTCGTTTTACTTCTTTGCTGGCTTGCACTGCATTTTCAACCAGTCATTAATATACCGCGTTTTACATAAAGTGGGAAAAGACCACAGATGTTCGTTTCCTTCCTTCTAGCGTTCCTTGGAAATGTGAGTTTAAAGATATTCATAAAACGCAAGCCCTTGAATTCTCTACTAACTTCTCTGGACCAAAAATGTTCTTCTTGGTTAGAGCTTCTAAATCCGTTAAGTTAGGTTAAATCACTATTCTTCTCACAGAGCTAGGTTTATAACTCGACAACTACTTCGAACTAAAACCTTCATTCAGCGGCAAGATAAGCGCTGTATCAGCGAGTTTAAGCTCACCGCGTCTAGAATAGTATCAAATAGATTTACAGTATTGTGTGGAGCAGTGTGTCGATCTATCATTTTCGTGCCATTACCGTCGCGAGCCCGCAGCCCACATCGCGGGTTCCTCATAGCTCACAGCGTTGCGCTGACGTCGTCATTTATATCTATAATGCTGTTTCGGCTTACTCGGCTAGAAGAGTGAACGAGAGTGTATCACAATTTATCATATTTCTTCGTCTCTGACTGTTTTTGATCGCTGGGCTTTTTGCGTTGGCCGGTTGAACTGTTCAAACGTAAAAAACCAGCTTAGCTGTTATTCATCTTCCACTTTCATTGGGGTATAGGTCTGTCGATAATTTTAAGACACGACACAAACATTGTCAATGAACTACACACATTAACTATTAAGTATTCTACTGTAGTAAAATTAATTAGAACCAATCATGCGAACTTCTATAACATGGTTATTTGACGTCTGAAATTGCGGCCGACGCACTATCAATGCAACGTTTGAAATTAAAGTTTAATTTCATGAACATCTAGGTTTTATTAGATATTGTTATTAAAAAGTATAAAATTACGTTAGACAGTCATTTACATACTTTTTACAGCTCCCAAGCTACACCAATCAGAATGACTGAATTTATTATGTACCGTGATTATTTCTCGTAATTATTTTGTAATTCTAAACATTAATTTAGACCCATATTTTGTTTACAATTTAAGCAAAATAGACTGAAAAAAATGTCATTAAATTCTATTTAAATTTCAATTTAGTTCAGTTCGCTTTAAACTTTTTATATTACGCTATTACAGTCAATTATTATCCATCAATAAAACCTCAACTATTGACGAGAGTCCAACAGCTAAACCACAGAGTTTTGTATTAACAATAACGTAATGTGTTATGTGGACCGTTGATTTATTCCCAGTTGTTTTTGTTCTGGCTGCGGCCCGAAGTTAATTGGTATTGACACAGATTTATGTTTTCTGTTTTGTTAAGCATTTTTGTGGGTGTTGCCTGCTCCAAAAAAATCTACCTATGTATCAATCTATCATGCCATGGTGTGTTTGTTTTATGTAATATTTGCATGAAAAATACAGGTTTTTAGATGAGTGTTAGTTAAAGTAGATTTAGAGATCAGGTTAGATAAAACGCGCCATCACGTAATTAAAGTATCAATTTTCCTTTTTCGTAACAAGCTCTGGCTGAATAGGCGACGAAAAAACCTTTTTATTTAGTTACCCTTTGACACGTTAAAAACGTAGCTAATTCAGAAATCAACTCTTTGATCTAACAAAAACGCGAAGTTACTTAATTATCCTGACAAATAATTACCATATTTATTATTTAAATTTCCCGAGATCAGAGCGTTATTTAGGCAATTCAGTCGGGACTTGGTATAACATTTTTGCAATATGGCAACTTTACGGGCTGGCCCGCGAAGTATGTTTATTGCTACGTCAGTGTATACTTTTTAATGTGTACGCAATTAGGACCGTTGTTAATTCTGGGCTGGGGAAATGATTTTAATTATCATCGTTTATCTTCTTTCTTTATTTGCTGAGTTTATTTTGTGATAATTTTAAATAAGACGTAGAGACCGAGAAAGAGATGAATGAACTGTGTCAAAGATGTTATGCGAAAGAAAGGAGTAAATATGTAAATGGTCCGATGAAGTTGTCAAACTCTGACCGCCATGGTAACTACAGAGATCTGTCAAAAAATATCGAGATAATGAGTAGGGAGGAATGTAAGAAGAATCCACAATCAACTGAAATAAGGTAGTAAATAGGTTACGTGAAGTCCCGTAATTACATAATCAAAAGAGGAATTCATTCAGCAAAGTAAACCCTTACTCATCAAACAGTATCGATTTCCGATACTAATATCCTTTTAATTAAGCCCCCGCCTGCTTTGTCACGGTGTCTAAGTAATGAATAATGTCCCCAAATATTCTGAATCATAATTCCTTACCCCGAAACTTTTGGAGCTTGATGGAAAGGTCCGTGAACTATTAAACATGGGCTACATGTGCTATAGAATTGGTTTATTGGAACATGGTGGATTCCTACACTAACGACCCCTTGTGGTCGAATATTGTGTTGCCGCACTTAAGGGGTCACCATAGCTAGTACTGTTCGATGTTGCTATTTGACATATTGTTAAATGAAATATCAATTATGCTTTGTGTGTAACTGAAGATTTCGGTGATAAATTTGTGAAATGTCTGGAGAAATATGTTAGCAAAAATGGAAATTTACTGTAGTATTTTCAAGACATCAATTAGAAACTTAAATTCACTGCCTTTACAAAAGAAAGGTGTTTTATATTAACGTGTATTTTCATAGGTACTAGATTATGCAAACCGATTCCCTAAAAGTGCAGCTTCTGCTAACGTTAGTTCATTTCATAGTTAAACACTCGATTCGTTCCTTGCTATGCATCGGTATTGTCGCTGTCGACACACTCGCGATGTGTATCGAGTCGCGGCTGCCGGATTAACTGCTCGATTTAGCGGGGATCACCTCTACCGGCTCTAACGCACCTCTATATTGCCACCAATCACTCCAACATACAGCCGAGCGCGATAAAAAATCCAGACATCGATATTTTTTATCTGTGGTTGTTTCAATATCTATGGTACAAATTTATGTAGGTATGAACTGTAAAAAAGTTAATAGCTTTTGTTTTTTTTTAATCTACCGACGTTTTTTGATAGGGATTTCAGCGTCGCCCGTTGTATTGTTTTATTTTTTTAATAAAAATATGTTAAAGCGGCACTGGTGAAAACAGTCGAATAAATTATGACCAGCGAAGCGTACATATCAATTAAAGTATGTATATGCAATGTATTAAATTGAAAAATATGCGGAATTTTTAGAGGAGTTTTTATTCAATTAACTTAATCACAAAACATATTTTTCTATATTAAAAGTTCGTTTCAAAAATAGAATTTATAACATTTATCTATAGAAATACTAATTTCAGATTGCTGGAAATGGCTGGTCTGTTAAATTCTCATTAATTCCACATAATATAACAAAGCTATAACATGAAAAACAATAACATTCAAATACAGAACGTTCCGTTTAATAAAAGTTTTCACGGAATCATAAACAAGCACCAATTAGTCGATTTAGTTTTAAAAAATCCAGTTTGTGCACAAGTTTGGGCGGCGGCAGCGGGCGCGGTGCCTTTGGCAGGGTCCGAGGTTTTCGCTGTGTGAGTGGGTGTGAGAATTTCAATTAGCGCGGATTCACTTTTCACTGAGATTCGCGCCAAAATACGCTTGGCCACATTTCGGCGCAATTAAGCTCGGTTAACAATACGATGCCGAAGTCCTGATACCAAAATTAAAGGAAACAAGAGGCTTATTTCTGACCCAATCGTTGAGTCATACGATATTTACTTTGGTTTCCCTCGATAGCTGTGTTTTATTTACTCACTAATTAATTTGACTCTCTACGTCAACAAAACTCTTCAAATTCTTTGAGGCGTTACCAAAAAATACATCACAATTTTTCCGTAGTCTAGCAGTACCAAAACTGGTCATTATTTTTCTAAAATCTTTTTTATTTCTATACGATGCTAGGAGCATGCTTGACGAGTGAGACAAGCCCGCATGCTGCCAAACCTAATAATTCGCGTCGGTTTTCAGTCATTACTCGGCAAAGTTTCCTCTCATGTGGAAACGCGTAACCAGCTCCCGAATTGTAGTCTCGGGTTTCGCAATTAACGCTGTTTTGTCCCCGCAGATGTCGCCTTTGTGAAAGCCGCCAGTGACCGTAGTCTTGTTTCAATTGTCGTTGTATTTAATTGATATTTATGGCGAATTAAGACGCTTGTTTAAGTAATGTGCTTTGAATTAATTTGGGAACGTTTTAATTTAGCGTTTTGTTCTAGTGCCGCGGCGCGTGACGTCGCGTTTCTCTTGTGTGTTCGAGCTTTATGGAGCGACAAAGAAATTTCTTATGGATCTTAATTTTGTAACTTATTGCTCTATTTAGCGAATTACTTTGACATTTTCTTAGTACCGCCTCTTTGGTATTGTCTTGTGGTATCAAACGCAGCTGCTTGCAATTCGGTGGTCATTACGAGGGACTACCATCCATTGATGTTGTTTTGTTCAGAAACTTTACAAATTCAGTTGTTGATCACAATTAAATGATTGAATATACGTTTAAGTTTACATTTTATCTGTTAACATAAAAGAAGACGCATGATTTGACATGAATATAAAATTGCAGAGAGTCTCATAATTGTGTGGTTCCGTCGCTCGAAAGGAGAAGCCCTCGTGAGATCATTTGCGTACGAGTGATCTTATAAGGGTAACATTTTTCCTTTACAAGGGCACTCATGAAGAAACGTGTAATTTACCATACAAATAAATCGTTGACCCGCATTGCTATTCAATCTTTCGCTGCTTGTAATTAATTTTACGAAGTATCGTGTTTCCTTTTTAAGTCGATGGTTATGGTACCTACATTTATTCTTTTACGCGACTGTTTTATACTGAGCAATATTTTATCACAGTATTTTTATCGTTAAACAGTACTTTCATATTTTTAATATTTCATTCGAATGTACAAAGATAATTTTCAAATTCCACAATTCTATACATAATACTCCATACTCCTAAAACTTGTTTGTACCTAACATTTCGTGTGGCAACATTAACACCATTCCTACACAAAATAGAGTTATAAAACCTCTTTGCAAACCATAGAGTAGGAGCATAATGGTCGGTGGGCTGTCCTTGTGAAATGTATGCGGCACCGGGCATAGACAAGCTGCAGGGCATGAAGGACGGAGCGTTAGAGCCCCGCCATTGTTACTCTGTGTACACTATGGCTGAGCTTTATAAAAGGAACTCACTCACTTGAATTTCGAACTCGATTAAGAATTTTGTTTGAAATAACGTGTGAGGCTTAGATCACGATGAGGACATACAGAAGAGGCTTTTGAGTTAGAAATTGTTTTGTTTTTAGCTTTTTTACTGCTAATAGTTTTTTCCATTATCTTATTTTAAAATTAAATTATTGATTCTAACATAAACTTTTTTTTAATGTTATTATAGTAGAGTATGTTGCTCCATAAATATAAAGATTTTTACCTAACGATAATAATGTATAGCACCAAATATAGATGTTTGATGAAGCAGACAATCGGCCTCAGCTACCTGGTGCGTCCGCTTCAACAGAAGCCAAAATTAGACCTCTTTCATATTTCCAAAAATACAGCTTGAAACAGGCAAAATACGGTTAAAACAGGCAAGTTTGCATTACGGTGCCGTTAATTTTATCCAAGATTTACAAGTCATGCTGAGTTAACTTGTTCGTTTACGTAAAATATTAATTTTAAAGGAAATTAAGCAATATTAAAATTTAACTATGTATTCCATTTAAATTGTGTGACTTTAGTATCTACGGCTAAACGGCTTTGTAGAGAATTTGCTTGTTACTTTTAATAATCTGTTAACGTGTTTAATACAGACCCTCATTTCCTTCAAAGTTTTTAAAACAGCAAAAAAACTGACTTCAAATTCTTATTTTCTCACTCTTCTATTTCGTGACCCAAGTATTCGCCATACAGCCAACAAATTCTAACTAAACAAACCAAAGTAGTTTGCAAGCTGTAAGCAGTACACTACTTAGTAACTTGTAATATGCGTTCCGCGTCAGTTTAGACAAATTCCCTCTTATCTCAGGATCGCAAGACATGCAACTTGACTGGCCTGTTCGCTTTGTTCTGAGATTTTGATATGAATTGTTTAAGGTTTTAAGTGCATTTTATTGTCTGTGTTTGGAGATGTATTAAATGTAAGTTGTGAAAGAGTTATAAGTGTTTATGTAAGAAATCTTGGCTTTCAGGAATAGGTATGGTTTTAACCGCATTACTTTATACCAATAATTTGAATGGCCTAATGACTAAGCACGAATGGCCTCGTAAATTTTGTTGACAGTAGTGTAATCCGTTTTGTGGCATATTGCAGCCAGATAATTAAAAAATATTTTTTTGGTTAATTTTTGATGCCACTACAGGGCACAGCTTTAATCTATCAATAAGTCATCTATCTTGACTATCTTTAAATTCGCAGTACCTACAGATATAAGTACTTAGTGTAAGAATCGCGTAAGTTACGATCATAACGCATATTGGGATAAAGTGATCCGTGAAATCTTATTAGCGACGAGGTTCGCGCGTGATAGCGCCGCCATATTGGATTTTTATGATAATACTCTTGTCTGAACGATGTTAAATAGAATATTGCTTCACGTAAATCACTGGGAATCAATTACCGAAGTTCAGATGCTTATTTATTATGCCTACGTTTAAGTTTTAGTGGGTGTAGTAAATTACGAACATTTGACTTTGAGTAGAGATAATATTTCTTAAGGTATACAGTATGTATAAAGAGATAAACGTGGATGTAAAATTTGTTATCCAGTAAATTGTACGGAGACATAACTTTCATAATCATACATTAGCATTTGAGTAAAAGTAACCAAGAAGCCAGTTCATCATAAATGATCTGATGCCTTCAACTAACAATGCTTCATTTGTTTCCGAGAATCCACAACAACAAAATATTTCATACATTACAATTTACTGACTTGAAGTCAGTATTTCCCGCAAAGCCGTACTCCAGCAATATCCTCCCCTGTTCATTAAAACGATTAGTACTTGTTAGCTTATGCTTCGCCATTACTGCTTGCTGTACAATCAGACATGTAACTTCTCGCATATGCTTTTAAATGGTAATGGTGCAAGGAACAAGCTGGTAAGCTTTGTCGACAGACACAAATTGCTGCTAATGTCTGACACAAGTGTTCCGCTGTTTACACTGCAAGTGGCCGGGTATCTAGCAATAAATGTCGGAGACAAGCGGGTAATGTTATGTTAATGTAAAGCTTGCATTTTGTATCATATAACGTTGGTAATGGGATTTTGAATTTCGTCTTATGTAAGGTATTTATCACGATTAGAGTTCAAGCCTTCTTGTGATTGTTCAAGAGATTGGTCGCTGTTTTTGACTGCGTCCCGGAACAAGTTTCGACGATCTATGGAGATTGGAGATAGCAGAATAGCGTGTAACGAAATGAATTTCATGCCATCGAAATAATAATATCCATATTCTACGTAGCCAATAGAAAATAATTTCTAGTTTACTCCTCCCATATTTCCATACCGTAATTTAACACTAATCGTAAAACTTCAGCAATAGCAGTGTTCCTTAGAAAGTAAAGAAATATAAGGCAAAGGAAAAAAGCTTGTTTGTATGAATATTTCAAAGGAACCCTGTATTTTGTAAAGGTTCGTATTAAGGCCACTAGCAATTTATTTACTTTTGTATAGTAAAAAGATCCTCTTGTTGGTATCTCAGTACAGTCGTCTTATGACCCTTATTTCGGCGAGTATCCGAAATGGTTCGATGTTTTTATGCCCTAACATAAGTATCGATTTAAAGAGTTTAGTTGAGTATGTATTTTTTTGTATTCGCCTTTTATGATATTGCCTTCACAGCCTAATGGTGGAGTCGAGTGTGGAGCGTTTCTGATATTGGTTATTGTTGCATGAATATTCTGATACTTTTGGTGCTTACAAGATTTAAAATCATATCAATGGTTTAATATCGTCGTTTGCTTAGCATTTACTCTAACTACTAGGCGTTTTCAGCAGTTTGAATAATCGATCTTTTGAGTGCCTCACACTAACGTCAATTTACAGTTACAATATAAATAGTAGATATTAAAAACATACCCTAAAAGTTACATCATAAGGTTACTTTTCCATAAACACCAAAGAATATCAGTCATTAACGTTTGAATGGAGCAGATTACCAGGTCAGCAATTATAAGAAAATGGCGGTCGTCTGATTATATCAAAGGGAGGCATTAATACGTATGACAAGCCTCTAATTAGCCCCCATCCGCCCTCAATGGTGACCGAATAAATACCGACAGATCTTATTTGTGGAATAGCTTCGTTGCGGCAAAAATTGATTGGAGCACATTAAGAATTATACCTAAAGCTGTTATAATTTTGGGGTATCAGAGTTTCTTGGGGTTCTTAGACGAGGATTTTGAGAAGATCCTTAGAGAATTTTAGTGTGTAATTTTATGGTTACTTTGAATTTTAGGAAAAGAAAAATTCAGAAACAATAAACGAGTCAGATTTAACCCCGATATAGCAGTGTATCTACATCTAACTTTACTA
Source organism: Chrysodeixis includens (assembly GCA_941860345.1). NCBI lineage: Eukaryota > Metazoa > Arthropoda > Insecta > Lepidoptera > Noctuidae > Chrysodeixis > Chrysodeixis includens. The sequence continues at coordinate 938,775 of OW796091.1, read as the reverse complement.
ACCCTTTGGGAAAATACGAGCGAAATGATACGAATCCCAAAAAATATGGAGAGGATATAACAAAGTTCGAAACAGGTGGGCATGATGAAATCAATGACAAATTACTCGCTTACACGAGGTGAAAGGCAGAAGGGCATTGAAGGGAAAATTGGATTCAAACCTGTGAACAATTCCAACGCCAATCAATCAATGCTAATGGTTAGAAAAAATATATTATGACCCCTATTTATTACAGTGTTGTAGGGTCTTGTAACATTCTCCATCTTTGATGTATTTTCTTGTTTGCCTCTATAAATCTTTGGTTTATTTCCATTGGATAGGGAGAAAAATGTTTTATGGGAGATAAACAAGTGTTGTTTATTGGTACGTGGTTTGAGATGAGGTTTTCTTAATAGCCCTTAGCTGCCACTTTGATGGTAGATGTAAATTCGATAAGAGGAATTGTTTTAAGATCAGCAGTAAACTTGTAAGCTTACGGGTGTAAAGCCTAAAAGCTAAAGCTAGTTAGATTTGTAATTTATGATGTAAAAAAAGGTTGATTTTTTTTTCAGCTTGAAAATTTTTTTTTACCTTATTCTTTGTCTTATCCTTTATCATCATCATCATTGGCCTCTAGCATCTATGACAGATGATTGAAACAGCAGCCGTGTTAATTTATTTGATTTTGGCACTTGCGCTGGTGGCTAACAAGACCTATACGGGAGCGACAGCGCCGGGCGCAAATTCTACACACATACATTCTACATTCTATCCTTTATAAGACAAAGAAAACTTTTTAAAACTCGCAACTATGTATATAGTTTCTTATACTCAAATGAACTTTGGGTATAAGCCAGAAAAACACTTCAAATTGTTAATTTTGTGGCTTCCCTGTGTCATTTAGACACAGGGAAGCCACAAAATTAACAATTTGAAGCTATTAGCAACAATAATAGCACTTTAAAACTATCAAGTGAGCGCATTTGGGTCGCTTCTTGTTGGGTTTTATTGCTCTCCCCGTGGTGTCTTATGTATGTAACTATGTACTGGCTAATAGATAACTGGCTCCTGACTGGTTAACATAAGGTTTTGTCTTTTCTAAGTATTTTGATTCATTTGGGAGATTTCAATTCCCAATTTTAGTTTAATTGGACTCCTTTTGAATACCGTTCCTGGTTTTCTTTTTTATTGGAGCAAAATGCTTTTTTGTTTCGTCTCTGATTTGTTAGTTTTAGAAATCTTTTTTTTTATCACCGTTCAGCAAAGTTGTTAAAACTGATTTTTGTGCATACAATTTAATACCTTTCACAGAATCTTCCTGAATATTATAAACATTGACAACTAGAAAACACATTTAAAGTAAAATATGTTCTGAACATTTTATACGCCATTAAAACTATTCAAAATGTGGAAAACTTTTAAATGGCGCATGGAACGTTTGCTACGAATTTTTAAATCTTGAGAATGTAGACGAACTAATGCTTTATTTAACTTTTTCTTACATTGATTGGTAAGAAAGAGTTTCTCGAGAATTTTGAACTTATTTTTTACCTTATAATCATCTGATAATGTCACTATATATGTGGCCGTAATTTACAGCTAAGAATGTCAAGGCAATTACGCCATTCTAGTCTTCCCTAATTACAAGCACAAAGTACGTCATCCAGTGAACTTTGGCCTAACGTTCATAAGGCGGTTACACAACAGCGATTCAATCTTCCGTGCTATTATCTTTACAGCCCAAACAGTCATCAAACTCATGCGATTGGCCCGTGTTTATTACTTCAATCACATATAAACCACGGAGGCCCAAGTTCCTGAGTTTGCAAATGAGGTCGCATTACGTGAACTAATCCTAATAATATCATATACTCGAAACTTTGTGACGGTGTATAGATGTTTGTTACACTTTCACGTTCAAACGGCTAAAACAACATGTGTATCAACTTGCTATTTATTTCTAAAAAATATTGATATTACGGACGTGCCTGTGCATCTAAAAAAAGGGAAGAGAAATAGGGGTTTTTAAATAGCTACTTTACACATTTTTCTTAGTGCATAATGAATATAGTTATCAGTAACGTGCTCAAAATATTGTAATGCGTACCACTATTTCGCTATCTCTGTCCTAAAAAGGCTACATTTAACTGACTGCGTTACAAGGTTTTTGCAGCTAAAACAATTGATTACAAAATCGCGTCAACAGCTAGTCATAAACCACGGAGTTCGAATATTCAGTTTGCAAATGAGGTCACATTACGTGGACTAATCATAACATGACTAACTAGAACTACAATGTTAGAAGTGCTTACAATAAGATGGAGTGCACTTAACCGAGTTAGTTAAGTAAGCCGAAACAAGTTGAAACTTTAGTGCTGGTAACTTTTAAAGTTGTCGCCTCTAACCTGAACGGAAGCCGCTGATGTAATACGTTGTTAGGTAAGAGTTAAGCTTAGTGTCGTGTGGCCTAAACTGTGTGTAAGTAAGTGTTTAGGAACACTAAAATGAAGTGCTGACTTAAACACTTTCCTCTATTCTAACTATCTTGCTGTGCCCATGAGGGTCCATAATTAAGACAATAATTTTATATTTTCCACCTAATGTAAATTATGGAATGCAATAAACGATATGATATGATATGTAGAAAGATTTATTTATTTATTTATTTCGTAATTTATAACACCATTACAGACATTCCAAAGCGATGCTATAAAAACCTTAAAAATAATAGTCACAACAATATAAACTAATAAAACAAGAACATACAAAACTAACAAAACAAGAACATACAATAATATAAACAATATAAACTAATTAAACATCAACACTTTTACAATTTATACTTTCAGATAAAATTACTTAACCTAATATTTTATAAAAACAAAGTTTTCTATATATTTTTGTGCCTCGCCTGTGAACTTCGGCAAACTAAACAAAAATATGTCAATACCTCCAGTGTTCAGTTTATTTATTAACCTAATCGCTTGCGACATGGGAGCAAACTTAAGCAAGTTGGTCCTAGCTACGTCCGCGCTGAGTAGCGGCGGGCGCCGGCGGGCCCCCACGCACTGGCTGGGCGCGCACAGGCGCAGCTCAGCCAGCACGTCGGGGTGGTGCACCAGCCCCCGCAGCACTCGTACCACGTACTTCACTAGAGCCACGTCTCTTCTAACCGCTAGTGTACAGTACCCTACCATGCCGTTCACGAACAAGCTCGGGTACATCAACGGGTAAAATGGATATATACCGTATTTTTTTAAATAAAGAAATCGGGTGAATTTGTTTTGAATTCTTTCTAACATTAAAATATATTTAGCTTCATGTGGATTCCATATTATTGAATTATTTTCTAGATGGCTACGAACCAGAGCGTTATATAAAATTTTTACGGCATTTGTGTTTTTAAAATTGATACATTGACGTAATATGAACCCTAAATTTCTAAATGCTTTCTTGCATACGGAGACAACATGCTTACGGTACGTCAAATCATTTACCATTTCGACTCCCAAATCCCTAACTTGCGACACCCGTGACAGCACCGTGCTGTCCACCTCGTACTGGCGGCACAAGGGGGCCCGGGCTCGACTGTAAGTCATCAGGCAGCACTTGTCGACATTAAAATTAAGTTTGTTGGAGTGACTCCATTGAACAATTCGATTGATGTCCTCCTGAAGTCGTTCACTATCACCTGCGTTCGCTACCGACATAAACACCTTTAAGTCGTCCGCAAATAACAAACACTTCGCTTGGTGTAACACATTTGGTAGGTCATTGACCATGATGAGGAACTCCAGGGGACCTAAATTACTTCCCTGACTTATGCCGGAGAACGTATAATAAGGCCTAGATTCGCGTCCCGCAAATTCAACATACTGTCTACGCTCGCCTAAGTAGCTTGCAAAAAACTTTAATAGTTGAGGCGTAAATCCGATCACCGCAAACTTACGCAATAGGACATCATTATCCACAACATCGAATGCCTTTTTAAAATCGAAGTACGCGACGTCCACCTGCCCCCCCGCGTCAACCACAGGTGTGACGTAGTTCACAAAGGACAGCAGGTTGCTACCCGTACTTCTGCCGGGAAGAAATCCGTGTTGTGCGTCGGTCAGCTGTGAGCTTACTTGCGAGTAAATACATTTATGCAATGCAGATTCAAAAACCTTTGCGAACGTAGACAGTACTGCCACCGGTCTATAACCAGACACCTCCGAACTTTTAGTTCCCTTCGGTACCGGTATTACTCTGGTTAATTTCCAGTCATCTGGGTATCGGCCTTCTTGCAAACACAAATTGTATAGATGCAATAACGGTTTTACAAATGTTGAACTGCAATCCCTAACAACGCATGGTGGTATGCCATCCGGGCCAACCGAAAACTTTGGCTTGAGCCGGCGCAGCGCGGCGCGCACGTCGCGGGCGTCGAGCTGGCCGACATGCACCCGCGCCGCGCCCGCCGCGCCGCCCGCCGCGCGCTCCGCCGCCGCCGGGTCGAGCGCCGGCTGCTCGACAGCGTACACAGAGTGAAAATATGATGCAAAACATTGCGCGCTCTCTTCATCACTAATAAACTGGCCGTCTTTAGTCACCTGACACTTATTGCGTTTAGTTTGTTTACTCCTAATAAAGTTCCAAAATGCTTTGGGGTCGTTTTTAATGTTTAACTGTAACTTTTCCTGATATGATTCATACGTTGCCGCGAGCTTACATTTAACTTGTGATCTATAGAATGAAAATATTGCATAATCATTTAACGATCCGGTGATTTTAAATATTTTATGATGCCTCCATTTACGCTTGATGTCCTGTATTAATTCCGTTGTGTACCAATCCGGATAATTATACCTATTTTTCGATCTACCTACGTAACCATTTTGCCTCGGAGTACACTGATCTACAATGTTATTTACTGCTTGATAGAAATAGTGTAATGCTTCATTTGAATTTTGTATGTTATATAATAACTGCCAATCCATTAATTTTAATTTATTGTATAGCATATGAAAGTTGCATTTAGTAAAATTCCATTTACGTTTTAAATTTAGCTGATTGATTTGATTATTATTATTATTAATTACTCGGTCCGGCGGCGCAGTCATCTCCGAATTGGAGTACCTATGGTGCCCTTTGACGCTAATAATGAGTGGCGGATGTTGCTTGTCAATATCTACCAACACCTCATCTGCCTCGTGCAACTCAACATCACTCTGAATTAAATTCGTTAACACTAAATCTAAAATCCTATCATTAATATTAAGTATATTATTTACCTGCCGAAATCCACAGAAAGCCGTCACATATTCCATATAACTGCATAATTCAATGCTCGCGGAAGGCATATTGAAATCACCCAACACTAAAACTTTACTATATTTAACACAAATATCTTCTAATATTCTAAACAAAAACATATACTGGTAAGCATCACATTTTGGTGGAATATAAACTACACAACACAAAAGTAAAAATTATTATTACTACGTTGGTGCACCGTTGCACACAATAACTCAAATAAGGCTGAGTCCACATTAGCGACCGAAACTTCGTTTAATTTGAATCGCGAAGATGCGGCTAGTAAAACTCCTCCTTGCTTGCGCCCATCTGTTCGATCACACCTCAGAACACTAAAACCGGGTGGAATTAATTCGCCGTCACTAATACTTTCATTAAGGCCTGACTCTGTTAAGGCAAATAAGTCACATGCCGAATTTAGTAAATTACAATAAACAGTTTTCGTTTTTGTTCGCAAACCTCGCACGTTTTGGTAATAAACCCTTATACAGTTATTGACCATTTTCGCCATTTTTCTCTTCTTTTCGTGATTTACGAAACCACCTCCACTCATTAAATTGCGTGTTTAATGGCCAACTGCTCTCATTGTTAATGTTCCCAAACATCGACTCAGGTACTCCAATCATAAATGTCGAGTAGTCTCGTTTTGTCTTCGGAATTACTTTTTCTACTTTAACATCATTAGACCCACAGATATTAGTCACGTGTTCGGTAATGGCTTTTTCCGTGGTATCAGGATGGAGTGACCATACATGCAAAAATTTCTTTTTTTCAATAGCCTTCAAAGTTGAAATTTCATTATTTCCCCCTTTTTGTATAATATTTAAATTCAATTGAGACCTCTTACTATTTTTAGAAACTCCAACTATTTTCCATTCCTCTTCAATAATATTAGAATCAATTTCATTTAATTCCGGCAATGTAGACGCATCCTTATTTTGGGTACGCTTGTTCGCGCGGCGCGCTCGATCCGACATATTTTCGAGTCGCGGAGCTTGTTCCGCCGCTGTCTCACTCGCACCTAGCGTCTGACGCGCCTCGTTGCAATCACCTGTCTCGTTCTTCCCACTCGTCGGCTTCACTCGCATAAACTCGTCAATTTTCGTACATAGATTTGAAATAAGCTCTTTTTGGTTAATAATGGCGGTCGAATAGTTTTCTATGGCCTTATTTTGAACTTCTATTTTCTTGTTTTGCTCCTCAATTATGGCCGATTGAGCTGCAATTTTTGCAGACAACGTAGCCAACTTCTTCGACATCTCGTTAAAAGCGGTTTCGATATTAAATTTGGACATTTTTCCAATAATTGAAAATAAAAATCACGGAGACAATGTTCGCGTGCCGCGCGAGCGAGACAGTATAAGATGGCCTGTTGTAGTAGGTATTGCAGTCATTTTATATACTTTTTAAACAATTTATAGGTTTGATCAAACACGAAGTACATAGAAAGGCTTTTTAGTTTATTTCAAAAGATTTATGGCAAAATTAGGGACGAAATTAAAAACAATTGGAGCCTTGAAACGATTGTTTTCTTGTAAAGTAACATACCTACGGCTTGATTTCGGTTAATAGTTAAATAAGAGTTTCTAATATATACTAGGGTTCTTAATACTTATATGTTAGGCCTAGATTTAACAAAACTACTACGATACAAGGTATCAAGTAAAAACCTTTAGCCTCAGGTATTCCCTTTTTATAAACCAAGCTAAGATGATACAAACACAAAGACTTAGAGCTTGAAGTTTCCTGTGCGAAGTGCATAAAGCACGACATTATTCTAAGTATTAGCCGCTGTTTTTATCTACTTTTCATTAGCAAATGTGCGCTGGCTCCGTAGTTCATATGAAGCATGATTGCAATGCATAAGTTATACACACTGTTGCTTTCGCTTTGAGCGTTCCTGTTTCCCACAGACTTCGCAAGTTTTCTATTATGTATCTAGTCTTTTCTAGAATAATGTTTTTGCTTTATTGGAGAAGTTGTCTTGTGTTATACTGATAGATTTATTTTTAATTGTATTTTTTTATATTTATCGAAGTAATTGGTTACATATTTTTTTTTTGATTTTATTAAATCGTTAATAGTTCATTTACTATCTAGATATGACGGAACAAAAAGTGAAGATTGAATTTCTATAACCTATCCGTAGATGTGAATCGTCATGAAACATAGAATATCAGGATAAAAACTTAAAATTACTTCATATTCCTTGCTTTAATAACCTTAGATATGTTACTTAAATTACCAATTGACAATCTAACGTTTGTCTATGTATGTCTGTTCTGTATCTGTTCTAGCCAAATTATTTTCATATTAACCCATCGTTTAAACATAACATACAAATAACGCTACAAAAAGGAAGCGCCCTTCTTTTTGTTCGGCGAGAGAATATATATTTATGATTGTTTTGCCGAGATTATGGAGAGATTCATTGAAGCGGTTCCCACGTTTCTGACAAAGAACTTTTTTTTCTTTTTCCTCGAATGAGTTGCACCCTACAATGATAAGCGAAATCTCCATTTTTCCGGTATATTTTTTGGTCTTAGGGGTCCCTTTCTTTGAGATGTTCTCCGTATCAGGTTTTGTGTACTATTGTAATTTTCTCCGTTGTTAGATGTTTACAAATAAATTATTTTGTTGCGTGTATTCTGTGTTAGTGCGAATTGTTAATGGCGCTTTGTGTTGCTTTTACTATCTTTTTACGTTGTTTGTGATACACGCTACCAAATCTGAAAAATATATAGTAACTGTAACAACTGTTAGAGAATGCCTTTAAACTTGAATATCATCATTTTGTCACCTCTGGGGTATTTACAAAAACTAACTTAAAAACTATGAAAATGAAGTTTCGAACTTCAAAAATGTCCTATTTTCCACGTGCCCATAAATGTCCATACAGGTGCTATCTGCGCCCAGATTTCATCACTCCATACAACCCTATAAACAATCACAACGGCTAAATTTCGTAATAAATTTCCGCGTACAGGAACGTGTTCGGTGTTGGCTCAGTAAAGGCCAGCCTCTAAATTAATTAAAGTGAGAATTAGAGGCTCCTACGCAGCCCCAAAAGGGGGTGAAATTAGGTTAATATGTCATATAGATATTGCGTACACGAGGTGCTTAATATCTTTCGCCTTCCTTGACTTGAGACAATTGACGCAGTTTCTATTGTGGTGGGAATAGCGCCAATGATGTATGAAGTCATATTTACCTTGTAGTTGTACAAGTGTCTAGTTCGTTTAACTAGGAGCATTCATTATTGATACATGTAAGGCATAGGATAAAACGGTTGCAAATTTGGTTAAATTTAGGGTCTGGCTGGACAAATCTAAGTAAAGCCATAAACGAGAGTAGAAATTAAAACAAGATCATAATAGTGTGATTAAAAATAACTGAATTTTGAATCTCATTCCGTCTCTCTCAATTTAAAGTTTCAATTAGAGACAGATAAACGTTACCTTGTTGATATTTAAAAATCAAGTCCCATTTACAAAGAGGTTGACCATTGACCAGTAAAAAAATAATTCATTAAAGTGAACCCTTCACCGCGAGGTATTCATTAGCAAACACATGACGGGCCCAACTTCAGCGCTAAGCAGTTTCGTGTTTCAAAGGTTTTCCTTTAAAACTGGCCTGATTAGTGTTAACTAGGGACTTTGTGGTCCCCGTTATTAGGTCATAAGGGGAGCTGGCCTATTGTGGGCCTCATGTGATTACGGCCAGTTATATGTTGTTGACGTAACTTTTTGTTGAGGGATGTCGGTTGTATTCAAGCAGTATTTTTAGGGTTTGCTGAACATCTGAAGAATTAGCTTTGTTAACCTGTTGTGTTGTAGTTTCTTTTGCTTGTGTGACTTTTAGCTGTGTATAGAAGAGTCCATAGTGAAAACGTTGTCGGTATAGTAAACGTCACGGTAAATTTGGGGGTTTGTAATTTAGAACTGCGTTCTCGTAGTAGTCAACGTTTTCATATGAATACTCTTTTCGATAGCATTTAAGCTAGAGGCTCTATAAAGCTCCAAATTTGTTAGCATGAAAAGAGAATCACTAATACTTACATCAACGTGAGTTTTTTAAAGGAAATGAAATGTTAGAAATATTGCACTGATTTAAAACAAACAATATTCGTATTTTATTTTGTGGTAACCAGAGATAAGATTATTTGGATATACTGCACAAATCACCCCACCCTCTTAGAATCCTCCAAGATCTATTACAGAACATTAATTTATTCCCGAATCCATTTACCATCAAGATTATAATAACAAATTAAAACAAAGTGAATTGGTAATCTTGACTTAGGTTGTACGTTTGTAGCTAGTGAATGAATCGTGCCTCTGGGAGTGAAGCCACAAGTTTAATATTCCGTGGCTGAATGACGGCGAATGTTGCCTTTTATTTGTTTTTTCGTGACGTCAACTTTGAGTGGTGAATGAAGTTGACGGACGATATTGGTTGGTTAGCTTAATAGCGACTTTATGTTAAAGTGGTAAAGTAGATTTTCGGTATTGATTGTTTAGTAGGTACCGTTTAACATGATCATTCTGCATATCACGTTAGAAATGAATGTTCTATGTGCTTCATGTTGAATGTCGGTTAAAGTTGCAAAAACATGACCTTCCTCTGTCGGTTGAAAAGAATCACCCAGGGTGTCAGCTAACTTCATACTAAATTTCATAAAAATCCTGCTGTTTGAGTGTAAAAGAGTAACAATCATCCATCTACACTTACATACTTACGTAATTTAGAGCTTAAGATTTGATTCCTTTTTCGCAGTTGGGGCAAATATCATAACTAACTACCTTCGTATTCTGACGAAAGTATTTCACATAATATTTTCTAATTACCTTACCTGTATATCCGCAAGCAGTCCTCGAAGAGAACAAGTATCTTCCACACAATTACGTTCACACATGACGTCACATAGTTAATCCGTCACAGAGTAGGTTCCTGTCTGCTGTAACACAGCCATATATTCCTTACAAAGTAATTTGGTTCTCTCTGTTTTTCTTAATTAATCTGTTCACGTGTTCCGCGCGTCTTGCTCTGACGTGCAATGTATATCTCGCTGGGTTATTAGGCAAGAGTTTCTGTTCTTTGGGTTTCATTATGAAATGAAATTACTGTATACTTATAATTACACATTTTCGGTACGTTGATTTGGTATGAAAGACGCGGTACGCAAAAGTCTAATGAAATAATCTAATAGTCGAATTGGGAATTTGACTAAAAACAATAATTACTTACTCGGAAAGATTTAAAAAAAATATAGATAAAGATGATAGGTACAGTGAGTTGAAATCTCACATTTTACCACACTTTTAAATGGCAAGTGAATTTTGTTTTTAGTTTGAGAAAGTTTTTTGAACATAATCTATCTGATGGACTAATTATTTATTTTATTTCCCAATTCCCATATTAATCCCAGGCATAATTGTACAAATTGCCACGTGGGTATACACCCACTAACCCACTATACACCCACTGTCTGTTTTCAGAAAACTATCTACCTAAAAAACGGTGGTTGGAGGTCAAAAATCCCAAGAACCTTAATAAATTACTCAACGATCAAACCTAACTAGAAGTGCTAAGTGCGAGATTATAACCTACAATGCGGTCTACAATTGGGGCGTAGACTAGAGTCACATCTATAACAAATATGTCCGCATTAAAGATGAAGCACCGCTCGTTCCTCTTGCGGGAGTTATCGCCAACGTGTCTGATTTATTGCAGCAGTTCGAGCTGTGTCACACTGAATATAAAGAAGGTTCAATTAAATATTAACTAGATGTCTTGAGACTGGAATGAACATGTTTGGCTTCAATTTTATGTCTTAGAACCATTCTTGAATTTAAACCCCGTATTTTGTTCAAAATGAGCCACACAATAAAAATGATAAACTTAAGAAAAGAGTTGAATATGTGAAGGTTTGAGATAAATCAAAAAATTGCGGGTGCAAGGATCTTTTGGATTGGCTAAAGAGGAAATTTGTAACTATGCTTCAGATAAGATTTGCTCAATTCATTACACCTAGTATCTATCCGCAGATCACACAGGTGTTTATCTGATGCAATATAACCTTAATATTATCCGGTAAAAACAAACCTATATTAGATCACACACTCCAATTCACAGTTCCACGATCTAAGACGCCACTATGTGAACGTATACACCACCATATATAAGCTTGCTTTGAAGTCGGAACATTAATACAATATGAAACGTACCTATTCGTATATTATTGAGTGTTTCATGCAAATTCCCGCCTATCTGCGACCGGTGACAGTTGTGTGAGATGGGTTCCAAAGGACGCCATATTAAGTATGCTCACAAGCGCGGTTCATTCCAAAATATTTATAAGTGGAATACGACGGCCATCTTGTTTTGAGGTGTAGGTTTTAAAAAGGTCAGATATCTTTGTATATCTGACCTTTTTGGACGTAAACCTAGTTTTTATCGTAATAATAATATTTAGATTGTTTCAAATTAAAGTTAGGTTGATCGAAATCAAATTAAAAGGTTTAGGTATTAAGTCATTCATAGATAAGATTAGAAATTTTCGCTAACATTACTAGAATGACTCTTCAAAATGGAATGCCGTAACAAGCAAAAAAGAGAGTAACGTTTCGTTTAAGACCTCTTGTAGACCATACTTATTTATGACCATTTTGATTTACAACTGCAAACGAGCTCCCAACAGGTTGATTTATTATTACATTAAGTTTCAATCAAACAAATGACAGTAGTTCGCTCAAACCGGCGTCAGGTACCCTTCCTACCCTATCCTTATCTAATCCGACTGTTGAGGCATTGAATCAATTATCTTACATTACAAAACGCCACCAAATTCATGTTTGTCAGATAAATAATTTAGCAATTTAGATATATGCTTGGTGAGCGGAATTATCATAATTGTTTGCATGTTCATGTGGGTTTAAAATAAGATAACCGTCTATTGTTTGTAGGTATGAATAGAACTGTGTGTGGCGGTGCGATATGTGCTGTAAATATCTGTTAATGACTTACGTTACTATTGAAAGGAACATAAAGACTTGAATGACGAAAGAAACTGTGACATATTATATGACATCCTATTAACATCATCAAATTATCTACCGTACCAAATATTGAAAAGTCTTGTAACGCACACGACGAGACCCGTCTATATGTATCGCCATACCAGATAACACAATACGTATCACATGATTGCAATATCGCCGCGATCGATGGCACGCGTGGCTGGCTCCGAGCGCCCTAACAGCTATCGCGCGCAGATTGCCTAAACATATCTGCCTTCCCGTACACTCGCCAACTTTCTCACAAAACAACAATACCGACTTTTGTACTTATTCCAAAGATATCTGACTTCATGTTCCAATATTGGTCGTTTGGGATCTACTTTTTATACCCACGGTTGTAACAAGTCTCCGTACTTTTTATTGGCACATTTGTCTTGCACGAAACTGTTTAAGAACAGTATTGAGCAATTTAAACTTGAGATTTTGTTGTCTTTATTGTTCTTTCTTAGTGGTTTTAATAAAAGTGAGGTTATGTTTATTCAGTTCTTTGTTCTCAGGTACATTGGGGCTTTAAGAGATAATCTCTGTTGTACTTAGACGTAACGAATGTCTTGCGAAGTTAGGATGACTAGACTTTCTGTGGGGTTGACCTGACCGTGAAACACGGCGCTGTTGGGAAGGTTTCAATCTGTGGTCATTAAGTTAACATTATGACATTTACTTGTGGGTTGCTTTAAATGAAACAATCACGGCTGTAATTTTACGACGATACCATCACCCATTCTCTGTAGTCATTTTATCAAACCAGCTATAAAGATACAAAACACAATCCACTTCTTACTGTTCCTCAAAAACGAAGAGCAAACGATACAATCTGTTCAGTCATTGTCCAAACAAACCCCGAGTATTTACCTCAGAGGACGCTAGGGGCCATAAAATCTATTTTATGATAAGTTCCGAGGCCTGACCACCTGTATGCTTAGGGTTGCTCGTAACTTCCCATTGCTCTTCAAGAATCGAGGGCATCGAGTCCGGGACATTATTTTTTATGCCCTAGATAGGACGCAAACATTCTATAATACAGTAAAGTCCGGGATATCGTGGAACACTTGAGGAGGATCCCTCGGTCGTTAGCCGGGACTCCCGCAGATAATAGTGATGGCTGCCACCCCGGGATTACTGCGTTGTCACTGGATTTTTGTGGCGGCGGTTAATTAGGTTCTTTTGATAATGTGTTGTAAGCTTGTAATGTGGGATAAATTGGTATTTTCTATTTATATGCTATAGGGTGATTATTCTTCTATTTCAATCTCTGTAATTTGACCAAGACATATGATATTATTTTTTTAAGCTTCTATTTTCAAAGTCTGAAGAATTATTTTACCCAGACCTTCAAAGTTTTTATTGGTTGAGAAGACAAATAACGCTGTATAAAACCTTTTCATTTCAGTGTCGAAGAAAAAAATCTTTGTACTTTTTTCAATTTATTTTCTCGCTTTAATCCCGGGATTCCACCAATATCAAATAGTGGCAATCTCTTTAAGCTCGAACAACTCTCAAAGCACTTCGACGTCTGGCGAAACAAGATTACTTTATTATTGTCATGTGAGTCTAGCCTATAGGCACAGCGGCTATAGCTATCAAAGACTCAATTTTTTCTACACAACAAAACTTTACGGGTCCTTACAGTATTTTTTATGATGATAATATAGGTATCTCTTGATAAAATGTACGGCTAAAGGATTTTTACATGAAAAGTGTGTAATGCTCAATTTTATGAGGCATTAAATGGATATGTCGGTCGTAAAACGATTTGTTTTTGCTATTCGAAAAATACTTATAATACCCAGTTTAAATGAGACTGCCTTCTGTAATTTGACGGTCACATTATTTTTTTTAAACAGTTTTACAAAAAAAATTCTTTAGATTTTTCATATTAGCCTCATAACTTCATCACGTTTCTTGCGAGTTTTTGTTCTGAGTGTTTATTCAATGCACTTGACTAAACTAAGAATCATTCAAAAACAAGTAGTCAGACTAGTACATACTAATACACAATTTTAACCACAGTAACTTACCATAACAGTCCAAGGAAATGAATGTTGACTATCATCTTTTGATGTGTCCAAAATTACAGCATAAAATATTCATTGGAGCAATTTATTTGTGACACAATGGTCGTAGTGAAATAAAGAAACGTAATAATGTCCCGCACATCGTCATATACGCTTTATATTACCGTTTACACTGGCACGTGCATTTTATGGCAGTGACGTGGCAGGGCTGGCCAAACTGACAAAAAAATTTTTTATGTAACGCTAAATTCACATGGTATGCAATATTACCTCAATTTCGAGCTATATTAGTTATGTAATAGGTACTACCAAATGAACAAAAAAATACAACGTTGAAAAGGGTTTATTTTAATCATTGAACATAATCTAATCTTTAAGAATACCTTCCAAAACTTTCCAGTCTAAATGAACGATCTAACGACTTTGAATAACTTAAAAAGTTTCGATGCTTATTTTTCTTAATCAGGCTGGAGTTAAAAAACATTAATTTAACGCTCGCTAATGTATAAATTTCCATTAATTAAGGGACCAGGGGTACTGTGACAAGTGACAAGGGAAGGGTGAAGTCGCCGTCCTAACGTCACATCCTGCTTTGTATAACAAACAATGTTTGAACGTACACTAGTACTAATGTACTTTAGATTTAATTACTTTTATGAATGTTTTTTCTTCTTCTAATATTTATAGGGTTTTATTCTTATGGGCTGCCAATTTAATAACACTAGATAAAGAATAAAGTGTATTATTGTATGTTCTAAATTTTACTTTTTTTGGATAGACAATGAGCCTGAGTTCAGGCATTCTAGATTACAGTATTGCCACAATAGAAATGTCACAGGTTTTTTAATTTATGTTGATTTGAAGAATGTTCAAGTTCAGAAACCACCTTATTGTTAATCTACATACTTGCAAATAAATGAATATTATTATTAATACTAATGCTGTTACTAAAGTTGTCAACCCTAGCAATAGGTGACACGCCAATAGAGGCAGAGATGACACAATTTCGGCAGAAAATTATTGTTACCGCGGACTGTACGGGATTTCCTCATTGTTTATTGCTTTAAGTTGCTTGTTTGTTTCTCCTTGCTACCAGATAGGGTGGAATCGAATTTATTTTATGTATCACAAAAGAATTTGTTGACTTTATGGCCCGTTGTGTATGGTAATAGGTTTTATTTGCGACTAGATGAGTAAGTTAATTTGTTTGCGTGCCTATTTATTTTTAGGAGGCGCGTTTTAGTGATTTATAATTGGTTGATTTGCATTTTGACTGAATAATATTTACGTCGATGAGTAGTTTTTCTGTTTTGTTTTAAGTAGTATCAATGTTCTCGACGGGTGATTTGTCCTGTTTAATGTAGCTTAATAGGTATTATCATAAATTTAAAGTAATTTAATAAAACAGAACATTTTGAAAAACTTTGATTAGAATATAATGTATGTTTTGGGCTTTAATATTCACATGCTTTTGCTCATTTCATTTTGCCAAAACCAAGTATATTGTGAATATTATCTACAGCTGAACAACGACCATTTTGTAGTACATCCTTCTTCTTTGTTATATTATATGAATATTTCCTAGATCCTGTAGATAGAAGTCTTATATAACAAGAATTTTCCTCAGAAACTTTGTCAATACAAGTAATGGAAAAAAAAACCTTTGTGTAGTACAAAGGGGAGTGGGAAATGGCCGACCGTGGCCGATCGCGGTGACCGATGGCTTTATAACCTGTCAACGTTTTGATACATATTTATTAATCCGGACATACTTTATTTACGCCATACATCATGCGGCTTTAATCTTGTTTATAAAACGAGAATTTATTGGTCATAGTTCATGAAACAACGAAAATTATGTCACGTGTTCGTTGTACTAGATGATTTTAGTACCTTTTGCTGATGAATAATATGATTTTATCTTTGGTTCTACAAATGAAGATCTTACGTGTATACCCTTGTAATTTTAAATTATTTTTAATTTGATTATTTTTTCAAATATTTATCAAATACCAGTTATACCCTTTTTTAAAACGACTCCCGCCCTAAGCAATTTAATCTTTGTATCGCGGGGGGTTTCACAGGCATTAAATTCATATGCACAAAGACTTCCAGACTCAGAGCAAGTACTTGTGGAACACACACATTATTTTCAAACGCTCACAGAATACGCGTGTATTTTGCTATTTAACAAGCATTAATTGTCATTTTACAAACCTCTATCCCATAATCAAACATATCTATAAAGTCTTCAACCACACGCTGTCCGTATATCTAAAACTCGCCGTCCACCTACTAAATTCAGTTTTAGTACTTTCAAATTCATTTTTTATTCCTTCGAAAGCCGGGAGTATGTTAGCTCTCCCACAAATATGGAAATGAATTTAGGAAATTCCAAGTTTACATTGTGAAGTTTACATATAAATTCGATTTCAGATCTGAATGTCTTTTGTGAATCAGGATTGACGCGTACTTGAGATTTGCACTTGCTTTATTCAATTTGATTTTATTTAAAGAATAGAAGTTTTGCGGATCACTTTTGTTTGGTTGTTTATTCTTTGTTGTTATTCAGAGTATCGTTGTTCTTTTTTGTGTAAATGAAAAGTTGTAGGGTAAAGGAAAGATGGTAAAAAAAAGAGAGAGTAAGGGTGTCGCGTCTTTTTGTTGCGTTCATTGTCAGTCATAGCTATCATGGATCTATTGAAAAAAGATCATTTAATAACGTAACAAACTGAAGACCAAAACTCATTGTCAACAAAAACGTGCTCAAGCTATAAAAACCAAAACAAAAGAAAAGTTTTACCTACGATTAAACTTACCAAGTTCCCTCAAACCTAAAAAATAATACGAGCAAAATTTAATAAAGCTTCAATAGCACGATATCATCGGATAAAGGGTATCTGGGTGAGACAGTATTGTCTCAGGCATAAATAATCTCTCAAGAACTATTTTCAATTTAAAAACATTGTGACGTCCCGCCCCCCTCCCCGCTACGTGAGGTCGAGGGAGGGGGGGGGGGTGATAGAATCGATCGTGACACAATAGCTCTCACTGTGGTGAGATGTTGAGGGAGAATGGAAACTGTTGGGCAAACGGTAGTGTACGATGGTGTAGAGAATCTTGTTATGGCTTTTCTTTGTGAGGTTACAGAATGTGTCGTATATTTTTAATGTGTGACGTGTGACGAAGGTGTTCAAAAAAGCTTACTATGTTACTTCATAAAAAAATAAATTGCTTACATAGACACACAATTCACAAAGAAAATGGTAATTAAACCACGAGAAATAGTAATTGTCTTACAGTACCAAAACCTTAACTAAAAAAAAAGAAAATAGTATATCGCCGTATGTTATAAGATAAAATACATTTAAAACCGTCCTTATAACAAACTCTTCAACAAAAATGTAGCTCCAAACAAACGTAAAGTGATTCAGTCAAACAGCGCTTAAACTATCAGAACTTTAAACTTTATTTAATCGTGAAACACAAAAAGATAAGTTGAGGAAGTGACTCCATTTAAAATAAGGTATGCACTCGAAAATCTAAAGAGGTTGTCTACAAAAACAACGAGTTGCTTTGGAAATTCCTCCTAGTTTTCTTTACGTAACGATCCGGACCATCCCGGACGGAATTTATAAGGAATCCTGAAAAATATTTTCCCGACATGCTCCACCATAGAAAATGAGTTTAAAATTCTCTGCCATTAAAAATACAAACCTGGAGAGATTGTTGAGAAACCTTATTACGGACTAATGTCCGACAAAGTATTTGTAACGTAAAGAAGGAAATTAATATGTTGAGAATAGTAGAAAGATTATGAATTTAGATCAAAATTCCTGTATTTGATATGAGTACTTATTGATAGCTGTGTGATGGCCCTGCAATAAAATTTAATGGTTCTTTATTGCAAACATTCACTTATCACTGAACCGCAACGGAAATTATAAAGCAAAGCCTTATCAAAGAGAATAATTTATTACACACGTAACTGCAAAACATTGCTTCGATAGCGGCAGGAAGCAAGGACTTTATGCAGTGACGTTACTGCAATCTTATGCAGTGCAGTGCCTGCTAAATAAATCCGAGGTATCTAGAAATGCAGTGACTGCATAAATTATTCATTTGTGGAAGGCATGCATCTTGCATGACGGCTTTTGTTTATGTTCGTAATGTGTCGGTGCTGGCTGACTTTATTTATAAGCCGGATAACAACGGATTGGGGTTTCGTATTTTAGTAGTCCATTTAGTTTGATTACTCCTCTTGCCTTTGCGCATTTTCGCTGACGTATATAATTCAGTCGTGTTCAGTTGGATGTAAATTTTTTTTTGTGTGAATTGATTTATTGTCAGACAGTAATTCCGTTTCTTTTGGACATTTAAGAATGTTTTCATCTATTTCTGGGTTCAAACAGTTCGATTAATTATATAGTTACTGTTATAACTAGTAATAACGTTCATAAATATTAAAATAACTAAAAAGTATCGTTTCATTTTAACGTAAAATAAAATCAGTTCAGAAAAAAGGCACTATAAAAAAGGTTCTGTCAGGTCCGTCAGGTTCAGCCAATTGTTACCTGGCTCGGAACTTTAATAAATTAGGCCTGGTTTACGGGAAACCGCAAGTAACCGTGACGAGCATCGCCCAGGGGAAGGCGGGGGGGGGGGGGGTGACGAAGGGGGGGGGGGGGTGGTAATCATGACTTCGTCGTAAAAGACTTCATTGAATAATTCAAGATTATTAAGCGTTTTATTAAACTAACTTGTTTCGTGAATAACTTGGGATGGTTCTGTAATTATTTGTGAGGTTTCGTTTGTAAAGTTAAATTAGTTAAAATGTCTTGTTTTGGGGTCTTTTTATTTAGCAGTACAAGAAATTTGATCCAACTACCATTTTCCGGGCTTACACCACTTATTTAATCATCATCCTTCAATAATATAATTAGAAATGAAGTGCATCGTCTTCGGACTACAACTATATTTTACCTAAAATCTAACGGTGTCTCTTTTCCACAAGACTACTTATTATGCAGGATATGCCGAAAGTTAGATCCTAATCAGTACCACAACTATATCATTACAATAATTATATTCATTCAAAATCAACCTAAAAATACATAAGCGAGACGTCACAATTAGACATCCGAACCCTTTCAAAGTGGCACCTGTCATCTCGCCTCGCGCCTGACGGCTGCCTGTGACAGACCCACAACGAGGCACACCTCGGTGTGGTCAGCAACACAAGTCGGTTACCCAGTTAAAACAATACGACTTGTGATTCTAGAATTTCAGTGGAAGGATGTAGAAGTCTGTTTAAGATTAGTAAATTTTATCTGTACTAAGTGTGAAGTAAATTTTATAATCTTATAGTGGGTAAAGAGTTTGATTGTACCTGTACAGTTTTGAAAATTTGCTAATGTGCGACTTGTTTTGCTGACCGTACGGACTACGGAGGTACGGAGGCTTGGTGCTAATGCGCTCGAACGCTTACCTTAACGCCTCCTAAAGATTGCCTGCCACGATACGTCTTCTGAGGCGCCAAGGTGAGGCAGCTCCGGAAAAATTCCGCCGCCCTTATCCGTAACAGCCCTTTGTTGATGCTTTTATGAAGCCTTTCGAATTGTATACGTGTGTGGAGGGGAAGTTCTGTGTATCGCGATCGGGTTGTAACTATGACTATGTTTTTTTTTTTATTATGTGCTCTTAAATCGTGTACTGTAATGAAATAAAGTAGAGATGTTTATTGTAGAGTAGCTCTTATGCCACGAACTTATCCGAGAAAATCTTATACAATGTAATCTCGTCATTGAATCTTGATTGTCATTTGTTTTCGTTGCTCCTCACAATACAACATTACTTAAGATACATAAACAATTATTAAATATTTCCTATACAGCTTATTGAGTTCTAGTTTACTATTGACACAAAAATCTAATTCAAGCGCAACCTGCTAGACTTCATCCATTTTCTACATACATATTTAATTTACAACCCTTTATTTCATACACTCAGAACCGAGATTATCTTCTCATATTTATCGCTATTATCCTTTAGCGAAATACACTTTACTTAAGCAATGCTCTACATCCTAGCTTAGACTAATGTACTGTGAGACTAGACCCTCATCACACGATAGGCTGCTACTATCTAATTTGCTACTTCATACTATAAACATATGCAGAATGAAATTGAAAGGAACAGAAGGTTGTAACCGGGTCGCTGTAATTACTCCAGATCGAATTACAAAGGGATACGTCCTGAATAATAACACTATCCGTATAATGTAGAGCACCGAATTATAACTTAATAACATTATTTGAAGGTTTTGAGTAATTACTTACACTCATGTCGGGTAGTGGGGAAAACCTTTACAGAACCTTTTAGTGGTTAATTGTCATAAAAAAGTTTTATTTCGTCAAGTGGTTGGTTTTTAAAGTTTCAGGGAACATCAGGAAAACTTTTGCTGTCTTAATATCAATTAGTTATATAGTAGTATACAATAGTACTTACAATGTACGCAATTTCCTAAAAAACGGTAACGTCAGGAAATTAATACATCCATTTTCAACGAAAACATTTTATCCAATCCAAATAGGTTGGACGATAATCTGATATTCGACCGCTTAAACCAAATCCCTTCATAGTTTGAATAGAAGCAAATGAGCTCCACGATCTAAAAAGGTTGGTAAGCTCTTAAAAAAGTGTTTGCCGCTCGCCAGCCATCGGCTCGCTCATTCTTTATTTAGCATTGACGTCTTTTGTCGTTCGATGTTGGACCAAAGTTTATTTTAAGGAGTCGTGTCTTACTTCCGAAGTTATTTTAAAAGATCTCTGCAGTATTCTTGAGGAAGACGACCGTTGTTATTCCAAACTTGTTTTCTTAATTGAAATCGATATCGGAGTATGCATTCTACGTTTTTGCTTCTGTATCTTATAGAAGACGTTGATTTATCAGTGTTTTGCTTGAGTTCTTTTAGAAACATTTCTTTTGTTACTCCTAATCTCTCCGAGTGTCTGTAGGTTATATCAGCCTCTCAAGAAAAATGACCAACCAATTTCTTTATATAAGAGTTATTCCCAAAGTTCGTGAGACCTAGATATAAGAAAAAGGAAAGTCCAATAAGTAGCAATAAAGGAGTAAACATGACAAGGACACACGGCCGTCCGTGATATGCCGAGAGATTGTATACGAATATCGTTTGGTCTCGCCAGGAAACTTCGCAAAAACATAAATAAATACTTTGGGAGTTACATTGGGCTGGAGTGGCGGCGATTTCCTTGAAGACAAACACTATACGATAAATCCCGGCCACTTCAAGTCGCAAATTCGTTGCGGAGAATATTTCCTCCGCCATCTTCCCAGATATTGGTCATAAAGTGTCCCCTGTCTATCGTCTGAGGTAGACTGGCAAAGGTCTTTCATGTAACGACGTATATTATTTTTTATTGCTTCGTGAGTGGGCCTTTGTTGATAATGTCTCTTAGTTTTGGGGTAAGCAGGTTTGAAGCTTAACTTTTATGTCGGTTTCGGTTTTGCGTATAAAGATGCGATGAATGGTGTTTACTGAATTTATTGTTTTGTGGCTTTATTAATAGGTTTTAACTAAGAAAATGTACTGAAGTAAATGAGATTTACTTAAATGTCTACTCAATAAAAAAATCAGTAACAATTTTTTTTGGACTACTACCAAAAGTAGCATTCTTGTCTTACTTCCATACCGAAATAGACAAACTGTTTTATAAAGGTACTCTTTAAAAAACTTTTACAATAATACAAAGTCCATCGATTGTTACAGCTCCGATTGATCCGCCATTGAAGGATTGTTTCGGGATCTCCCTAATTACTTTGTTTATCTTCCTCGTATTTTGTATTAGCTGTTTTATAATTCGACGAAAAGCCAACGGATCAGCGGCCATGATTGAATTTGTTAAGATGCTTTGTATTAATTTATTCATGTTTAAATTCTCTAAGTATAATGAAATTGATTAAGTTAGCTGTAAATTAGAATATTGAACCTTCAAATATTTTAGTATAGCTTTTATAGATAGTGTTATACGAAATATTTATAAACTGTTTCGTATTTATGATTACACTTACATTAATAAAAACTAAAAGCAAAATTAGTCTACTACAAATTATCTTTCGAAAGGGTGGAATAATTTAAAGGAACACAATGTATGACACTAAATATACGAGTATAAGTTGCGTAAGATAGAACACAACATATGTATAAAGTGTCAACTTGTGTAGGTATATAGGTAGTAACGGCTTTGCTATCCCAGCAATAGATAAAATATTTACACATAGGCAATGAGTCATATGTGACTCATGCAAGAAAGGAAAGGTTCAAACCAAGCTTTATTTGGCATCAAAAAACGAATGAGGATCTTGTCTCTTTAATATTCCACGACTTCACACAACGCCATAAACTATTATAGATAAATCACACCCGGACACAGAACAAATTATCGTGCTTATCAAACAAAAATTTGTCCTGGGTGTCCTAGGTGTCCATAGAAACCACGACCTCTGGTATAGCAGTCAGGCCCACTAACCACTAGACCAATAGGCCAGTCAGCCTTTAAACTTGGTAAATAATATAATATCAATGCACATCCTCAACCTAAATCACAGTTTATTCCCTACTCTCAGAGATAAACTAGTCTTTTTAATAAATGTTAAGTGTGTAACTTGAGGAATGCGCTAGGTGGCGCCACCTCACAAACCTCTCACTGTAACTGCTCACTTTATTAAAAGTCATATCTTTTCTGTTTGCGAGTGAATTATACTAACGATTGTATATTTCACCTGCTATCATAGTTTAGAATATTTTTACTGTTTTTTGTGTGAATGGTTTGTTTTGAGATTTTTCAGATTTTTTTGTCTGGTAGTATTTTACTCTGTATTTAATATGTGATGTAAATTTATCCACAAAAATAAAAACAGAAAAGATGACGACGAATTGAAGATCTCTTTATTTTTGAAGTCCATTAAAAAACTAAATAGATTATACGAGTTTCAAAGTGGTTATTTCACAATGTGATTTCATTCTCCGGAAACATTCTCCAGGCAGTTAATTACTTGGTTATTATAAAAGATTGCCCGATCGTCTAAAACATGTACGAGTCTATTCATATAAAAAAATGTGCAAAAACAAAGAAAATGATAACCTACGCACTTCTCATTTTCTTATAAGATACCTCAAGCGTCACGCGTTTTTATTCACAAAAAGAAATCTAAGAATAATATTCAATGAAGTAAAAAATATATTCAGTCGAGATATGAACTTACCCTTCCACGCGATCTCATAAAAGGTATCACTATAAAATAAATTCCGTATTAACTTATAATACGAAAAACAAAAGCCTTCTGACACCGGTATTCATAACTTATAAACACGTTCATTTTACCTAAAACAAAGTATTTGATGTAGTAACAAAGAAACTCGTATTTTATCCCAGGATCCGTTTAAAATCCCTTTTTCATTAGAACAGGGGCCCAAAGTCATTAATCATGTACTTATTTTGAGACTTAATTGTAAAATTTGTCGGACCTGTGCCGTGTTTGACGGCAACCTCTCAAGCTGCTTAGAATATTGCGAAATAATTAATGTCGTGAAATGATGTATGGATCTTGCTAATGGCTTCGGAAAATGAACATTTTGTTGGGATCAAATGTAGGGTTGTTGTGAGTATGTTATTCCATGGGCTTACATGTGGTTGGCCCATTAAACGCAGTTGGATATTTCTACCAGTTTTATGGTAACTGCAATCTAAATCTTAAAGCCGATCGACAGTGAATGTGGCAGAAATTCTAATATACTTCTGCCTGTTTGATAACATTTTGAGTTAAACTATGTTTTATTAAAAAACATAAGCAAATAGAATATTGATATTCCTTAAGCAGCAAAGTCGTGTTTTAAGCCGACCAGGGCACTTCATATAGTAGTAAAATACTCAATTCTACACTACATAAAAACTTTTTATGTAGTGTAGAACTTTTTATCAAAAAGATATAACATGAAAATTTTTGGGCTCTTATTCTAAAAATCCGTCCAACATTTATCCTGACCCTTATTAAATCACCGAAAATGAAATCTAATATTATTTAGAGTCAGTAAAAAATACGCGTAAGACGCAGAGCGGCGTCAAGGAGGTAATATGCCAATAACCAACGATATTGAATCACTCGGCGCATTACCGAGTGTGCGCGGAATGGATAACGTTAGCCAAGTTTATTCCGAAGATATTTATATCATATAGTGTGTTTTATTGATATTCAATGCTTTTTAAATGATGGCTGAGATGAAATTTATTGATTCATAACATTTTTATGACAATAAACGAGCATTCGATTTAGAAGTAATTTTACTACACGAAGCAAGTTTATGTAGAGTCAGATAACACCAATAAATGTCTTCCTTTTTGTAAGACTAAGGATTTATGTACTTAACGACAGCTTCAATATTGCGCTGTAAGATAATTACGATTATTCTCTTCATCCTTATATTCACATGGGAACAAAAACTACGCTCTCAAAACCTCGTCACTATTCAAGCAAAAACCTAAAAACAAAATACGTTCGACTTTTCGGGTTCCAGGTATTCTTATCAATTGTTATTCCTCTCGCTTCACAGCCATGTCACTGGTGCCTAAAACATCCATATACCTTTCAATTTGTCTTTAATCCTAACATTTTTCTGGAATGCTGCCAGCGTGTGGCGCGCTCCAATGAACCCGTTCTTTAGCTCTGACATACTGGATTAACTTTATCAGCCCTCAATTTCACGTTAAACTTTGTTTTATATAAAATTTGTTGCGTGGTGGAAGGGTAACTGGGTACATGTGTTAATCTTTTAAAATGCTAGGCGGCTAATTTTGTCGGTAGCTGTGTTAGTATGAAAGGAGTAAGTTAGGTGATATAGTAGTAGGCTTTTGGTATACCTAGTAGTTGGCTTTGAAGACTGCATTTCAGAACGGTTCGTGGTGAAAAATGACAAGAGTCGTTTTTGTGCTATGATTAAAATTTATATGGGTATTTTAGAACTGCGACTACATGCTACTGTTTCTATACCTAAGATGTATTGGATAAAAAAAAAGTACATGTACTAAAACTCGGCGTAGGTTTTCACCGCTTCCCGAACTATGATCAATTTACACTCGCTTAGATTTCTATGTAATCCTTTCTATAAAAATCCTGTTCCTATACCCGTGACAAAAGTTCCATATTGTTTGGATAACCTAAAACGGGACATGAATAATTAATGTAAAGTACAATTAAACTCGGCTGTTCTAATATTTTATTCAAAACATAATTAAATGGCTAAGTTAGAACAAGTTTAGGAGAGTTATATTTTCTTTCAGTTCCTGTGACTCCGTTAGTATAAAGAGTCTGTATCTAAGTCAACTGTTGTAGGGGATAAGTTGTAGCATATTCAATAAAAAAAGGAAATATTAAACACTAATTACTCAGTACGTAATATCATAGAGTACTTTAACAGCCAACTGATTTTAATTTCTCGCAAAGCAAGAAAAAGCAAAGCAATTTTGAATAACATTTAGAAATATACGCATGAAATTCCACAGTAAACCAAATATATTACATTAAGTCAAATTCTCATGTTTATATATGTTTTATAATAATATTTCATTTTAGACATTTGTGAATTCTTACAATTTATATTCACTAACTTAACTCCAATGTTCAATACATCAACATCTTTCTCGTATAATTTTGATCTAGAAATAATAAAACTTTTCTGTATATGTAGTATCTACCCTCTTCATTACAAACGTGCCTACTTCGCTCGTTTTATATACGAAAAGAAAATAAATGTCTATTGTTTCAGGTTTAAGAATACTCAGCGGTACAGTATCCTTAAAAGAAACCACTTTGTATAATGCTCACAACATTGAAACCTAATGGGCTACGGAGCACAATATAAAAATCTTCACGTGCTACGCAGAATCGTAAATGATAACAATTGTCTTTCCGTAGCGCTACGGTGCTACGGTTTATCGTAGTTTAGCTCTACGAAGCGTAGTACGTAGAGTTTGGTTTCAACTGTGAGTTTTATCGTATGGTACGTATATGTACGATGTATGAAGTTGTGGTTAGCACTCAATCAAGAGCACTTTCGAAAGCAAAATAAAAAAAGTACCTACGAGTACAGAATCTCGCATTATTTTGTAACATTACTGATTTTGCCATTGTTTTCTCATTGGATTGTTACAGATCTATAAGTTGTAAGGAGTTATCTTCGTGTATGAATAAATTAAATACAGGAAAAAGTTTGTTACTTTAGCATTATAAGTCGTTTACCCTATCAACGTAATAAAAACGCTGCTAAAACAAGATTATTTTTGCAACAAATCTGCAAAGAAACAAAAACCGATGCGCCATCAATCGCCATTTTAAAAACGACAAAATAATTTGTAAACCAATGTCTCCTAAATATCTCATCCCGATCGTTCCAATTAATCTCCGAGTTCAAAAACCGCGCAATCGACGTGTTACCCACAGCGTGACACGTGACAAACACGACGTGACGGCCAGACACGACGCAGCGTTTTTGTCACGGCCCGCTAAACACGCTCTTTAATAAAAGATAAAAGTAAAAAGATAGAGTCGATTTTCTTTGTGACGCAAGAAAAAGTATTACGTGATGTATTAAAAACCGCAAAATTATTAAACTGGTTCTACGAACTTTTCTCTTGGTTGTTAGAGGTAGTGTTTAAAAGGCTTTCATGTTGTCATTTTGTGTGTTTTTTGCATCAGTGGCTAGTTTTTGTGAGAGCGGCAGTCCATTAGGTACATTATGATAGTTCGTTCCTTTTAGATTGCATCCTCTAAGGAATATTACTCGGGAATATTTTAGAAGAGCTCTCACATTGAAGGTAATATTAATGATGGGAATGTTTTGCTTGTGTAATGTCGTTTTAAAAGAGGACATAAAATAAATGTTTGATGAAGCTTTTTCCTTATGTTTTATTTAGATTACGTTGAGGTAACATGTTAGAATAATAATTGGTACTTAGTAACTTGAAAAGAGTTTTTACAACATATAACGCTTGTTAATTAATGGATGCTTAAGAAAGAAGTAACTATTGTTTATATTTACGCTTACAGAAAAAAAATCTTACATGACAAAAGTTTTTTTCCATGAAGCAGTCAAAAGCTAAGCTAAGGCTAACTGCGGCTGACCCCTTAAAA
Source organism: Chrysodeixis includens (assembly GCA_941860345.1). Lineage (NCBI taxonomy): Eukaryota > Metazoa > Arthropoda > Insecta > Lepidoptera > Noctuidae > Chrysodeixis > Chrysodeixis includens. The sequence goes on along the minus strand of OW796091.1, from coordinate 911,197 downwards.
AAAAATATTAAGTAAAATATAAAGTACTGACATCTATTATTCTTACATAATTCCGTTCACCATAAAAATAAACTAGGAAATATCGTTTAAGTTGTCGTTACCTCTCTTTTGTGGTTCTTTTATTCCCTTTCATCGCTAACTAAGATGAATGCGGTGCAATCTGTCTCCGATAACTACCCGTGACGCAAATTATAGATAGAAGTCATGCGATGTAGAGACAAGGAGGTTTTAAGGTAGAGCTCATTTATCCATGGAGTCTTAAATGTTTGATTTTTTATGACTTGAAGTATAAAAAGTAATGTTTTATAAAAAAATAATTTATCTGATAACGTGAAAGTATCAGGGTTTTGCTTACGTACATATTTAATTGAATTTATGGTTTACTTAAGTACCACGTGATTAATTGTAGCAGTATGATACTTAGTTATCAATGCAATGTCCTTTTCAACTAAAAAGGTTTTAAACACGTATTAAAATATTCACAAAGCAAGTTTTGAACAATAGTCACAGTTTATTATTCATAAATAAGTGAAGAGATTTTTATAAATTTTCCTGTGTACATTAGATTTCATTGTGGTGTGCGCTCTACACTCTACATTGTTAGTTTAACCTACGCCGTAGCTCCGTAGCGCTGTGTGTGCTACGAATGTGCGATAATTGGCTTTTGTCTCCTGATGTTTGTTTTTCGCAATTACGCTGAAGCTACGCGATGTGGAATAATGGAGTAATGTTTTGTCTGTTACTTTTAATAAATATTATATTATTTGTTAAATATGCTTAGAGATGCCTTTTTGTAATATTCTCGTATCACAGAATAAATTTTAGAACTAAAATATCTTCTATTTTGTTTGTACAAGTGTGTATCATATTACACACAGTTCATTTCTTAGGCACCACAACTGTGCGCACCAGCATAAACAAGTGTTAAAGAGTAAAGCAAAGGTTCATTGCACTATCATAACAAAGCATTCAACAATAACGAGTGTTGCATCACAGAGCGCCACACTTTGCATTCGCAAAAAAGCATTTACTTCGCAAAAATCCAATACTGACACTCAAATTGCTACGGCGTAGCGTCTACGTAGTACATCCGTAGCAATTTGCTACGGCCTACGTGGGCAGGTATAATCGCTACATTTTTCACGACGCGGTCAGGGTTGTCAACGTTGCCTTTTAGCGTTGATTAGTTTTTGTGAATGGCGCTCGAAAACTGACGTCCCTGCGAATTTCTAGTATTTTGTTGATTGCGTTCACAGAAAGCGATTTCTGTTAAGCCGCTGTTGGATTTAGTTTGAGGCTATTGTTCTGTTTTGGATTGTTTGAAGTTTTTTGTGCCTGAAAATTGTGTTCGTTTGAGGGTTTATAATTTTGTTAGTTTTGTTTCCACATGTTTCATGCCGCGAACCCTCCGGATTAAACTGGACGTCCAACACGAAAACTATGAAACAGTAAAAGCTTTGTGAAAATAGCTCTAGCTAATAAATAGATATCCAAACAGACTGCCACTGTCATAAAATTCATCAGAATTTATTTAATAGATTCACAACTGGTATTCAAATTCATTCGCAAGCTTTTGTATTTCATGCCAATGCAAAAGACATTGTTTAATCTACTTCTAACAACCCTTTTCATACATTCATCTTTACTTTATGAAAACCATTGGGTCTTATAAACCTCAGTGACGCGTAGCAATACAATGCGTAGCGCAAAGCATTAGCTACATCAGTCGCATTGTAAAAATAATTAATTAAACCTCCATCCCCCGCCCTCGTTAGCAACACAGATGTTCACTTTAATCTAAATGTGTTCTTGACGTTTAACGATTATACACATAAAAACTTCCATACACGTAGTAGTTTTACTACGACGTAGCGCTGATAAAGCTACGAACACTACGCCGTAGTGTAGTTATGACTTCCTAATTAATGTTTTGATTGCATTAATTTGTAATTATTTGCTCTTGTCTTGTGTTGTATCATACATAATGAAGCGCTATTATGATGTTTAATTAAGAAATTATATTTGGAAATGATAATTATGTTACATTGCGATTCAATCATTTAACTGTTAATTACGACATACATTTTTATGTTCAAGGCATGAAAAGTTTTCGCAAAAAGATAGACTTTAAATCAACATTTACTAACTGAACCGTGTGTTAAACGTAGATTGGCTGCCTAAACACGTTCTAGAATAATCCAAACCAGTTTGATAAACAAGAGCAAACGATATCAACTTATACACTACTCACTAACGACATTAAGCTGACTCCGAACACCAAAACTGAGTGCCGCTAATTAAATTTTATTTCCAACACCAAACGAAGCTAAAACGCGGTTAAATAGTAGTGATTGCTGTACATCGCTGGTTTTGTGCCGAGAATTAAAGTTTGGAATGCACTAGCGCGTCGTTGGATCGCGAATGGAACGATAATCGTTGTTATGACATGTTAATTTGGTATGAGGTCGTATGGAGGATTAGTGCGAGTCATATTCGGAGTTTGAGTTCCCTTGAACGTCAGGCTTAAGGCTTTGCTGTTATGGCGCTTTATCTTGCATGGTGTACCGTTGAAGTAATTTCCGAAATTAGCTGTGAATTTTAAACGCTCTTGTGAAAGAGATTAAGAATTTATTAGATTGTTTTGCTTTGCAATTTTGGCGAGGTTGTTACATTTGTTGGATATACTCGTATGAGAATATTGTTGTTATGTTTCTGATTAGATTAAAACCCACTAGATTTCCTCGTTAGTGTTATTTCACTGCACCATTAAAAATATCTTTATAAATAATTTTGCTTCCCTTAATAAGTTTTTTGTTCAGTCGTATTAGAACATAATTAAGTTTGTGAATAAACTTGACTTAATTATATAATTATATTCCTTGTCTTTCAATGTGTTAATGGATCGAATTTTTCGGCTTCATCGGTAATTCAATTAGGCAAATTTAACACAATTATGTTAAACGCGAAGCAATCACAGCTATATTGTTCGAGAAAATTATTTTTGGACGAAATAATTTCCTTTGTGATGTAGTCACAAGGGTGTTGTAGTTTATACTTATACAATTCTTATTTTTGATAACAATTCGTTGTACCGTTTTTAACTAAAAGACCCTTGAATTTTCAAAAGAAGATTTCCATTGATTCTTCTTTAATACATTGTACCTATCTTACCTAAATTGAGATTTTTGGTTTAAAATTTTGGCTCTACTTTTTGCTTTCTTAAAAAACAGGGCCAATGCTTCTGTGCAATCTCCGAAAAAGCGTCTTCACCTTGGCCGAGATGACAGACGGAAATATCTTTTGTGACGGCACTAGGTGCAGGTACGTCTGTGAGTAGTCCAATGGTCCAACTACTTTAATTTCAGTTTTGTAGCGACGAGAAATTTTAATGAAATTCGTCACGCTTTTCTATTACCTAGAGTAGTGTTATATTTGTTACTTTAAATGGGATGGTTTATAGTTTTCTGCTGACAAGACAAATGGGTTGGTTATTAAATTGAAGAAGACAGTTAAGCTCGTTTTTAGTTATTTTTTTTTGGAGATTTGATTTACACTGAAATATGATGCTTATTCTATAAAATTACTTACATGTACAATATTATAGAAGTTTTATGTATATCCATATAAAAGTTAAATCTCAAATCAAAGCACAGGCATACGATCACAAAATTCTATATTTCTAACTTCAGTTTATCTTTCCATACAAAGCCTCGTAAAAGCGCGCTGATACGCAAAGGTTCTATCGATGTATTCTGCGTGCCCTTCGTTGTACTAAGCTTTGTATCAAAATCGTTCGTCGGCCAGTAACTAGGGCAAAAATTGAGGTGGCTCGCCCGAGCGGTTGCCATGACAACCCCCCCTCTCGGCTGTTGCTTCTGCCGACAGATTGTACTCTTACAGCGAGGGGTATGCCGGGAGATTTAGAGTGACGTCACAACTGCCTGTTGGCAGGATTGATGGGAATTGACTATTATGTATTAAATGTCGGTGGCATCCGATACTTAAGTTACATTTTTTGTGGAAGTTCAATTTTCGTGGTTGAAATCGAAGTCGTTCATTTTTTGGGGAGGAAACTAAACGATGGTACAAAAGTATGAACTTATTATGTGTCATCATTTTTTCTAAGTAAACATAATTTGAAAGTCATCATTCAAGCCATCAATCAAAGACTTAAATAGTTATCATCGATCTGACTCGTATAAATCTAATATAGTGAAAGTAAATGTATCAACAATACATTATCACAGTAGCCACCATAAAGTCACCAAATCACAATTTAACGACGCAATACCATTATTTATAGTCCTACACTTAATTATATTGTCTATCGATCTATCCTAAACAAACATTGCCAAGACACGACCATATTACAACTCAATTTAAGTACATATAAAGTAAACACGAACTATGAATATGTATTATTCAGGAATAACTAAGTTTAGGAAGTTCCTAGTAAATTCACTGGAGGATCGCTTCGGACCGATCGGGCGAAAATGTGCTCGAAATATGCGCATTTTTTATACTGAAGTAGATAGCCTCCAAAAAGAATTTATGCGCCAAAGTCTTTCAGAAAAAGTCTCTTTGTTGTTCGGAAATCGTACTCTGAATTTCGACGAAATAAACATGATATTTCGAAGGTGTTTTCTTTCCGTAGATGTATGGCTTTTTAACTTTTCTTTTATACACACAATTGATTCTTTGGTCCATTGATTTTATTGTATTAACCTACATTTGATTAAGTTGGATTTGTAATTGATTCTATTACGATAAATGTTAGTACTCGTGATACAAAACTAAGAGCTCAACATTACTTGTACTGAGTCCATAATAATTTTGCTTGCCAACGCCTTTCCATTTCCAACTATAAGTCTACATTAGCATTATATCATTACAGACCACCATTCAGACTGCAGGTTAGTTCTCTCACTCCACATTAAATAGCAGTATATTAAAAACAAACGCGCATCTACCTGGGACGGTCGCCATTCATGCCGGCCCCACCCCGCGCTGTTAATGTCACCAAGCGACTGAGAAATATGGGACACTACTCGTAAACGTTTAAAGGAAAACATTCCGTTTTACTCTAAGTTAAATTGGATGAATGAATTATTTATTTTTGATGGTTTGTGGGAGTTTTGTTGTTATGCGAGTCGTAAAGTGATGGACGGTTTTCTCGGACGTGAAATTGGAGAAAAGGCACTTGTAAATATTATAGAGAGATGTGGCATTCAAAGAGCCAATACATTTATTTTTGGTTTATAAAGCTTCGCCTTGAAAATATAATGAGAAATATGCTTTTTTATCTTTATTTGAGCGTGTCTATCAATGACAATTATATTTAGTTAGCCTTATATAAGACAATACAAAAAGGTATATCCTTTACACCCACGTGCCTAGTGTTATCAATTCTTACTCCCACATGGTATTAGATAAACGAATCTAACCACAGTATTCTATATTCACCAAAAACGCTTCGCAACAAGCAGTAAGGTCAGCAACGAAAGCCAATAAACTAGTGTTTTGCTGCAAATATTATTTTTCCTGAAGTTTTCAGTATAATGTAAATGTTAAAGCTACTTACTATCTTTCTCATCCCCAAAATTAAGCTATTGTATTTTATTGAATTCAGGAGCCTGAGACTGTTGTTTCTGTTGTAGCTGACCGTACAAAATATCCAATATATCAATGGCTTGATAGGATGGGATCGGGACGTCTGTCCGCTGTCCGACGCGGACGTAAGAATGTCTGGAGGCCCTAGCTCGTCCCCCCCACTCCCCACCACCCGCTCCGTCGCACGGCCGACGCCTACGTACGACAGTGTTGTAATTATCGAGATAGGCCGTGCGATTTTGTTAGAGAAGTATCGATGAGGACACTGGAGGGTGTAGTGTTAGCCTTATTCTTGTGTCGTGGGAGTTCGTTGAATTAATAGTGTGAGTGTTTTCTGGTTCGAGTGTAATGGGAAAAGGTACTTTGGAATGTTGGGTTTTTGTTAACCGTTTTGTCTGTTATGGTTTGGTTATAGCACTGATGTATGACGTACTTAAGTTACTATTAGTTTTCAAATCGGTTATACTCGTACATCAATTATTGTTGATTAAGATGATAAAAAATAGGTTATAAGTAAACACGATTTCAATTAAAAAATTAAACATTTTTGACATTGTACTCGTTGGTCTTGCACAGTTAATACAGCAATTATTAAGTTTAAGTAAAAGCATTAAATCTCATCTCAAAATTTGAACAACCCGCACTGAAGTCAATTAATTGATTTCCTTTACTCTACTCAACAAACTCTCAAACAAATCACACAGGAACAAGGATAGCTTTTGAGTTGGAGGCACAGCACTAACTAATCGTAATACTATTTACCGGCGGTACAGGTGCACGCCAGTATTGCCTGTCTCTAACTTATTTGACAGTTGTAAGACAGGGTCGGACTCGGCTAAAGCTTATTTATTACTGTTGTATTTCACAATGTTACATTAAATAATAAATTTGTGATATGATTAATTTATACGTGACTGTGTATAAGTTAGCATTTTTGAGATATTGAAAGTTTAATGTGAAAATTTATTTTGTTATTGTTTGAAATAAAAAGTATGTTAAATAAAGCCATTGCTATTGGATACTAATCAATTTTCAAAAGTGTCAATATTTAAATGCTTATTAGCTTTGGCCGGTAGTTGTTCTATGGGAGAAATCTAACTGATTGGTTTGGTATATTCACAATTTAAACCCAATTTCCAATCCATCTCTGCAGCCAGCCCTTGCTTCAGTTAACACTGTTAACAGTTTAGAAAGCGGTAGCGGACGTTTTAATTAACCCTTTCTAGTCCATGTTAGACTGGGTCGAATGTACCGCGCCTGTTCAACCACTATTGCGTGTTTCATTGTTAATTTAGTGACGCTCAATATTGAAGCATTCGGGGGTTGGGCGCATGTTTGAGAACATTGTAAGATTGAAAGGCTGGAAGCGGAGGGTTGGGGATGTATTTTGTAAAGTACTTTGCTTAATTAAAGAAGATTTAATTACAAAATACTCTAATGATAAAAAAAAATTTGCAATATTACAATGTGAAAGCTATCCAGTTAGTAGACGCGTTTTAGTGCACAATTAAGAAGAGTTTGAAATCTTTCACAGTAAAACAATCTATTCATATAAAAAAGCATTCAACAAATCCTATCATACTGTTTTTACAAAAGCGTATTCAAATGTTCTTTTATCGATTGTCAACACTCAAAAGCATGAGGTGTCCTTAATCCCAGCTGCTAAGTATCTGGCAGCTCGCCACTAGCGCCAGTAGCTCGCCTATCCCGCCACTCAAGCGAGCTACTCGCACGAAGTTTGTTGAACCTAAGTGGCTCTACATTCTTGCTTACAAGTACACTTGGATTGAAAAATTGACGCGCTCTACCCAACATTGTTGAGGCTGCGTGTTCTAAGTACTAGAGTGAGACTGTTTAAAGTACTAAGTTTATGTTAGATGATTTGTTTTTAAGTTAGGATGTTATTGGATAGTTTAATGGTAAGAGAAAGTCAGCGATTCATTTTCACAAATAGGTTAGATGGACAAATAAATAGTTGTTTATATTGATGACTGTGTGTTAGACTATCAACCGGACTGTTGCCTGCTAAAAATTGGGACATCTTCCCATTGTTTAATTTTACGTTTTCCTCGGGGTTTATACTATCGGGCTGTCCCGGTGATTAAAAAAAGACAATCGATATGCGAGCTAATATCTCAAGGTTGAATAGATTTGCAACTGATTATCATCACTCCAAAACCGTGAAACTAAATTATTACATGATTCATTATTGACACATGTGGTATACCAGATATTTAACTCACCTGCCACACAGACTGCGCTGGACTGGCGATAAGTCACGATACGTCAGCCCGGGGTTAATACCTCGGCCGACCAACAACCCTCCTGTAACCTAAGCTATGCATCATACACTCCTGTGAACCTACCACTACCTTAAAGTGAAACTGTTGCAATGGTGGAAGGGAGACATTGCTCTACGTTGTGTAGAGCGCCATCACGTTTACACAACTGCATCTCACGTGTAGTGTAGTTACTCCTATTAACTACTTCTGATTAATTTCGGTGCGGTTTCCAAGCTATTCAATCATTTTCCTGGGACATATCGAGCTTAAGTGCTGGCTAGTTATCATTGTATATACTGGCTTACAGGAGTTGCAATGATGTGCGTGTGTGGCGAGAATTTGACAATAAAAAGAACTGCAACTGTTTTGCTTTATGAATATGTAGACAAAATTTATTAGGAGATCATTTATGAGAGCGTTTAAACCCCTATCATATATAAAAGACCGCATCTGTATATCGAAATATAATTCTTTGTTGTAGGAAACCCGATAAATTACAAAAAAATCCACTCAAAATTGACATCGGTAGATCAAATCTTTTTTTCTCAATTGTCTATTACGTTTTAAAAAAAATATTTCCGTGAACGAAAGCGATATACATATAAATATGTCCAAGCTCCTCCGATACCATTTATGAGGCTATACATATTCCGAAGAGTACTCATAATAACAAACCGTCCAGTGCATGCCGGTAAAAGCATGATACAATAAGCTATAACTTTCCTCAAAAGAACCGCTCAAAAATGAGCTCATCTACATTTTATCAAAACCTCGTCCTACATCTCGTTCTCCGTATCCCTTAAAACTAAGTTACTCGTCAAACGCTTAGATATTTTCATGCAGCATTTTACGACAAAGCATCTTGACGCCACAATAACTTTGGCTTACGCTGAGTTGCCCGCTATTGCTTACATTAGGCAGCAATAAACTTGCATCAGCGCTAATCTGGCGCTGCATCGCTTCAAACGCTGATATTACGGCAAGTATGGATTAATTTAAAGCGCTATTGTTGCTTTATTCATGTTTTTTGGTTTTTGTCCCGTTTTAGTGGTTTATCTCGTACAAATTAATTTTAGTTTTGTTTGTTGGTCGTTTGTTTTTCAAGCGGAATCTTTTGTGTCTTGTGGTAGTACAGGCAGATTTTAATGGAAAATATATATGATAACTTACAACTAAAAACCCGTATTCTTTTTGTAGTACAATCGTATAGATGACAAAAATGTCAGTTAAGATTTAACATTTTCATTTTTTATTTTACCCATACCGTTTCACCTTATGATTAAAGACTCCGGTTGGGACCAAAACTGGTAGGGCTATCCCGATAAATACGCAAGAGTAAATCGTTAACATAATATAATTATGAATCCACCTCACTAAAGTAATTCTAATGAAATGTATCGTTGTGTTTGCGCATATCTCAGATAACCACACTTTGCAAATGTTTCACAGAATTTGCATTTCCTGTTATTGATACCAAGAAGCGCAGTTCAGTATATGCTCTAATAACTCACAAAATTCTACATGAACGGTTCAACTAACAAACTCAATGCGAACCTCCTTGAATTGAACCTTACATTAACTGCACTACAAGTATACTCAATTTCATTGGTTCTCAATACTTGGGTATCATTCAGAACCATCCAACTATAGAAGTGCCTTTGAAAACATATAAATGTGAGACCTGAAGCAAAACAAGTAAAACGTACAATTTATATCTTTGTTTACGAACTTTTATAGTTTTGAGATTTAATGTATTGGATACTGAGATATTATTGTATGACTAAGGGTTAACGTACCGCGTCCGTATCGTATCGAAAGTTTGACGTAAGATATTGAGCGAATTGGTTATTTAACTGACTTAGGTATTTACAAAACGAATAAGTCCGTTAGATAGATTTCTGAAAATATTTGGAAATATATCTCATGGAGCAATTAGTTTTTTTTCAACAACCCAATTGGGTGCATAATATTGAAATACCTAGTATTCCATTGTTAATCCGAATACTCTAACAATTACACCAAGCCTACAGTCGAGTCCTAGAAACAACATAGTCCTGTCTAATATCCTCCTAATTTGCCAAAAACACTTGGCGAATACAACCTCCCAAATGACACATTCAGACCGTTTCGCTTACTTCTAACCAATTTCACTCAACAAGAACCATTCTTAGGAACAAGAACTTTGTTACTAGGAAAAATAAGAAAATATTAACGATCTTAATCATCATCATCATCAGCCTATCCCAGTCCACTGCTGGACATAGGCCAGCTCCTGCCTCTTAATCATGGAATCTTCTAAATATATAAAAGCGAAATACCACTCACCTATTATTATAACTTACAAACTTTAAATTTGAGAGGTTTTTTGAAGGGTGTAAATATCTCCTAATATTAAAAAAATGTCCAAACCTAAGGGGAACACCTAAAACGAGGGTTGGAATTTTATATGAAAATCCTATGTTTTTGAAGTAGGGTATTGTATCGGTGTAGAAAAATGTTGTGCGCCACTGACAATGATAATCGTGCTAGCGGGCGTCGAATTGACGGATTAAGGAGGTTTATCATTAAATTATTTTCTCCCCGACTGTACCGGTAATGGGAAAATGTGTGCACAGAAGCTTTGTTGAATGTCAATATGAGGTCAGTATTAAATCGATTTTGTATTAAAATTAACTTTTCAATAGCTGCGGAAGGGATGTCGCTTATGAAACAATGTTAGCTTATGCTTTATCTGTGTTGTGTTATACAACGTTGATAAAAGCGAGAGGCATTAAATGAAACCACATATACTATAAGTGCCTACTGCTAATCCGAAACTATTAAAAAAAAGTTTTCAAGAAGTATACGAAAAAACTTTTTTCAAAGAACTTAAATAGCTTAATTATTAACTTAAAATGTAAACACCCTTAATAAAAATTTACACTGACGTGCGGTGACCTGCGTAACAAAACGGCAACATCGCATTTGTACCTATCGCATAGCGCGTGCGGCGGGCTCACACACAGCAGAGCGGCCGGGTTTGATGTAGACGATAATGTAAACAAGTGGTGTAGGTATCGTTGGAAAGTATGATCAATGATCATAATAAACAATAATAATTCATTGTTATACTTACACATTAAATCTTCAATTTTTGGAAATGTCCGCCGTTTGCATTAATACACAAGTTATAACGACGTATAATATTGTTATTTAATCGTGCAATAAAATCTCTGTTTGTTGATTTTTTTAATTTATGAAAGCCTTATAATGATATACAGAATATGTGGTTTCATTTAATGCCTCTCGCTTTTATCAACGTTGTATAATGCAATGATTAAAAAGCTTGTTGAAAATGTTTTTGTAGATCTCAGTAAATATTAGTAGTGAAAAAAAGGTTTTAAACTATTTTTAAAACTGCTTTTTCGTTATGAATGTGTATTTTCGATTACAAAAGCCATGTAATTTGTTACATTAATTTACTACCGGATATACATACTGAATAACATAAGTAAATTAATATAATTGGATTAAAAAAAAACACATCTATAACATTACGACTTACATAATTACTTTACCTAACTTATTATAAAAAAAAACAGACGATATTACATAACACTGTACCTAATATTTTTTCTCTCTTTCTTTAAACAGTAATACATGTACAACAATTATACATCGTTTAATGAGCTCTGAGTGTAGCGTTGGATCAACAGAAAGCTTTCGAGTGTTAAAAGGAGAGTCAATTGAAAATCCCATTGATCTGAGGAGTGTACTTAAGGTGGATTTATTTCAAATTATAATACTGCCACCCGTCGCCCTCGAGAAACGCTAAATCATTCCTTTTGCGGCGTTTAATTAAAATTTTATTTTTCCTTTTTTTAGGATTTTGGATACTGTTCTACTTTGTGTAGGTCAGTAGTTACTGTATATTTATCCGAAATTATAGTTTGTATTATGAATTTTATCATTTCGTTAAGAAAGTTTATTGGACCCGACTTAATGACTCTTGTTACGAGAGAGACAGACCTGTGAATAAAATGTTAATGATTGAAACAAACACAGTTTATCCCTTTTTGCAATAATTGTGAAAATAAACCAAAATGATCAATAAATCCATGAACATATGATTAATACACTTGCGTGCAAAAAAATCGACCCACCCCGCAGATTTCGATTCGGAAAACAATTATGTAAAAATTGGGATTAGAAAACATTAACTTTTAATGTAATTTGAAGATATGTTTCACAAACTTTATTTTCATGTACCATACACTTCGTAAAATTAAATGCTGTTTATGATATTGACACATTTATTCAGTCACTCTCATTTCTCATCATTAATAACGTAATCTTAGTGACATTGCTGTGTGTTAAAAAATAAACAAATCATTGTTTATTTAGTAATTGTTTAATTAAACTGATTAAGTGACCATTTAGCTTAAGTTTAATTGTTTTTACTCTCTGTGAAAATGGATACTACACCCTCTGAGTGTACTCAAGTTGTGGCACTGATCCACACAGGATTGAGTCAACTTGTCGTGGCCAGGCGTCTTCACCTAAGTCGTTCATCAGTGAGACGAGTGTACCGAAGGTTTTTAGAGATTGGGACCTTCAATAGACGACCAGGTTTGGGAAGAAATCGGGCTGCTTCAGAGCTAGATGACCGATTTATGGTGTCTACGAGTCTGAGAAATCGATATTTGACTGGTGTTCAGGTACAACAGCGGCTTTTTAATGTTCGTAGAGTAGCTGTAAGTGAATGGACTTTACGACGAAGACTTGCAGAAAGAGGACTGCATCCTCACAAACCTGCTAATGGTCCTAAATTAACTCCCGCTCATCGCCAAGCGCGGCTGAGATTTGCTCGAGGTTACGTTGATTGGACACTCGAACAATGGAGGCTCATACTGTTCTCGGATGAGTGTAAAATCAACCTGCATGGAAACGATGGGCGCAGGAAAGTGTACAGAAGAGAAGGAGAACGATTTGCACAGGCTTGTATCGAAGAACGAGTGGCTTTTGGAGGAAGTTTGGGGCGAGATTTCTTTAGAAGGAAAAACTAATCTTCATTTCGTGTCCGGACCTCATTTAGGCAACTTGGCTGCCCAACGCTACGTCCAGGAGGTTCTAGAACAACATGTAATGCCCTACGCTGGATTTGTAGGTGAGGGCTTCACCTTATGCAAGACAACGCCCCACCACAAACTGCTACATTGGTGTACTAGTACCTGCGCGAAGTGGGAATTCCTGTCTTGGAGTGGCCAGCAAGAAGCCCTGATCTTAATCCCATTGAACATCTATGGGACGAGCTAAAGAGAAGGGTCAAGGCCAGAAGTCCACCCCCAGAAACCCTTCAGGATTCAAAGGTGGCCATTCTAGAGGAGTGGGAAGAAATACCTCAAGATTTCATAATTACATTAATAAGGTCAATGAAAAACCGCATGGAAGCTGCAATAACGGCACGCGGCAGTAACACCAGCTACTGAGTAAAGTTTTTTTTTAATTATTGATGATAATTGAAGATTTACCATGATATTTTTTCATTAAAAAGTTGAACTGTTTTGTTTTTCGGTCTGTAAAATCAATAAATCAAATTCTATCACAGTAAAATCTCGTCTATTGTAAACCTAGACTGTCACGTAACATACAGTATTAAAAGTTATTATTAATTCGTATTAGATTTTTATTTATAGTCTTCTGAACCAAAGCGTGCGGGGTGGGTCGATTTTTTTGCACGCAAGTGTATAATCGTAAATCCAATATATCTTGTTAATAAAGCACATTTATCTACCCCCCGGCTTTATCACACACTCGGTGTCAACGTAAATGATGACAGAACCCGTCTTATTACTGTCTTCAAAATTTCAAGTAAGTCCAAGGGGTCGGGTGCGAATAAATTGCTTAGACAACCTCCTTTGTCTGGCGATCACATTACTATGATTGCGGAGTCTCCACTTACGGGCTAACTAAATGTATTATATTATATTATTATGGAAGTAACGAGAAAAATATTTGTGGCGGACATCTTGGTTTTTTGTGTGTGTGCGTGTTTTTTGATTAATGAAAAGAGTTATCGGGTTTGGAGTTGGGTATCCTTTCATTTTCTTAATCATACTGAAAAGAGTTCTTCTGTGTTGTGTAGATGAGCTTCCAGTGCTCTTACATCACACTGTCCGAATTATGTTGTTTAAAAACCCAATGAGTTTTTAGACATCGTACTTTTGTGAGTACGTTCTTGTTATCCATAAAATTATCGCTTTTTTTCGTACGAAAAGGTATTGTGTCCATAATTTTAAAACTCACCAGATGTAACCAAAATATAATATTACAATAAGTCACCCCTAGAAGTGTCCAATAATGTAACTAGATGAAGCTAATTAATGTAATTAACTCGATCACTTAATTACAGGCGAGTCCATTGTCAATTCATATTACGGGTTGAAAATAGACTCGCCAAACGACATGGTCTCACATTGCGAGTAATTTTGGCTTCTGTCCTACTAATTAGACAGGTTTTATAGGTTTAATAAGTTCTGTAAGTAGGTATATATGTAGATACTAGCTGTTGCCCTCGACTTCACTCACGCGGAAGTCGTGTATAGCTGGCAAAGTATTTCCCCCGTCTGACACTGTAGGTTAAAAAGCATCTTTTGTGTTAATCCAAAGAAACAGCTTGCTTTAGCCGTTTGGGCATGAAAGAGTAACAAACATCAATCCATACTTATCAACTTTTGCGTACGATGATTAGGTTTAGAAACATAATAGGTAGTCAGTTTTTTGTCCAGTCACTTCCTCATCTATATCATGTTTCTGGTTAATACTTTAAGCAGTTTTTAAAGCTAATGAAGTCAATATTCGAGAGTAAGTGCTTGTACACGTTGCTACGCGCGGGCGCGGGCGCGTGCGCGGGCGCGGGTGACGTGGCGGGCTCGTGTTCACATTAAACGCCAGGCGTTCGCGCGATCGTGACGAATTTCAGAGGTGGTAAACATTTTAATATAATAATACATTTTTAACCGAAAATTCATACCTAAAGTGGGAGATACTAAAAATTAGAATTGGTGTGCACGAAATTAATAAAGAAAGAGAACGGTATGGTGAATTTCATACTTTATATGGTATTTTGAGGGAACATCCTTCAAGATTTCTCTTCTGTACTGAATGACATCATAAAAACGCGCTATCGCATCTAGCGACAAATTCAAACTGGTTGAACTGACCTGACGTCGCGAGTGAAACGCGCGCGCCGCCGCTAGTTCGACGTGAACACACACACAGGTCTCAAGCGTTTGAAATTGTCGCGAGCTCGCCGCGCGCGCCAGTCGCTAGTTAGCCCGCTAGTTGGACCGCACGTGCGTTTTGAACGTGAACACTCGGAAGCACCTCATATGTTTGATATTTCGTGACATCGCCCGCCACCGCGCCCGCGAGTCAACGTGTACAAGCACTAAATGTAAATTGTGTATTCTTAGCCGCAACAGCGTAGGCTGAAATAATCAATTAAAATTTCAATTCACACCTATTTTTGGGCTTCCATTATTTAAGCTGGAGCCAACGCCTACAGCAGTATAAGACTGGAAATAGACACAACACCCAGCCTTCTACACCCAGTTATGTCCATTTATTCTACGCTTTTGGTAAATGGTACCTAATATAAATTGGAGCAATAGAATTTGACAAAAAAATCAAGTTACTATTTTTTTTTTGTTAATACCCACTTATAAGCCTTCTACAGCCAGTAATGCCCTGATTTTTTCTACACTTTACGAAATTGGTACTATAAATTGTAGCAATAGAATCTGACAAAAAATCAAAAGAAAAAACACTTTTTTTACCAATACCCACTAATAATACCTACCGCAACTTACAGTTGTGCCTAACTACAAATTAACAACAACAATCGTTTCATAGTTATACTTACATATAAATACAACAGCTTACCTATCAAATAGCCTCCAATCGTCACAAAAACGGTCCACAAGTCCGCCATAATCTTGTAAACTTTAGAAGCAGCTGAGGGCGTCTTAGTTTTGTTATTCTGGAACTATTCATTGAATACGCGGCGAGGTGAGCCGCGGTAACTTTACGAGCTCCCAGCGTTAATCCCTGAATGGATTAGGTACGAGCATGTAAGTAGGGGTAAAGGAAACACAGAAGATCCACTCTGGAGAAAATTAAGATATTTAGTGGGTGTTTGAACCAAGCAAGACTTAACCTTTACTTTGTAAAAGTGAAAGTACGATAGGTACACTATACGTAGTGGTGTCTTAATTCATACTTCTATTTTCTGTTTTATAAAATAGTAACACCAGATAAAAAGTCTAATTAAGACAAAGCTAAATGTCACCCGAAGGTGTGATGTTATCTATGTCATTGTCAAGTAGGATATAGAGAAAAAAAAAAGAATTCTAGAATGACAGTTAGCTGAGCATCGTTCTTGAATGCTGCTGTTGGTCACGTGACTAGTCTAAAGCTTCTTAATTATTTAATTTTGTTCTATCATATTACCATCACCTTTACTCCCAGAACTGGATTAGTTCTTTTGCTGTCTATTTTAAATAATGCTCGTCAAAATTTCAATTGTATACGGACTGGTTTCAAAAATACTTGTACTCCTGTATCTTACTGTCTAGTGTTAACCGCGCGTCGGTCGGTACCACATAGATAGAGGTTTTAGCTGCTTACGTGCTAGTTTTAAGCCAAAAGTGGGGATTTTGTGAGTACTTTTTTTGCTGAATAAAATCTGTAGTTAGCATTTTATATTAGGTTAGTTAATTGAAATAAATATTTTGTTGAACAGAAAATTGTAATCATTTTACGAGATGTAGTTTTGTAGTAAAAACTACCAAATCAAGAATATATTTTTATTTAGTATCACAACTTAACTGGTTCTAGTGCGAATTGTAATCGGATCTATAGAAGTCTTTTACCTAATACACGAATAGGACTAGTTAATAAGGCATTATGTCAGAAGATAGTCTAACTTTCCACCATTTTCTCTTCACATATCTTCCAAAATTCAAGTTAAATCACTTTCCAATATTTCATTAACCTTACGTCTCCAATCGTAACTACAGGACAATCACGTCAAAGGGTCATTGACCCTGGAATCTCGTGTAATACTGCCTGGAGTTGAACACGACCCGTTACTAATAATATTACCAGATAACTTGTAACTCGGTTAGGATGTAACATGTACATTTTGTATATACCTGTAATATTTATTACTAGCGACCTGCCTCAGCTTCGCACGGGTGAAATACTGTTATATTATACATAATAATGAACCTATTAATAAAAACCGCTTCAAAATCCATTGCGTAGTTTTGAAGATTTAAGCGAACAGACAGACAGCGACAGTGACTTTGTTTTAAACGGTGTAGTGATGATAAAAGTTAGGAGAGATATCATCATTCCCCTGCCCTTATCCCAATTATTATTATTTAGGGTCGGCGCAACACGTCTTCTAAACGTGTTGCTTAAAGTTTTGGCTATGGTTTTATAGTCGGCCGCCTGCCTGACACTAACCCTCTTTGGGAATGCGATTGTTGGTTGTTTACCCGCCACCATTCGGGTGACCCAAGGTGCTTGGTACAGTGCACTGGGTCTTAAGGTCCATGAGTCGCCTTTTACGACACCCAGTGGAGGATATGGGGTGGTGCTATTCTTTATATCCGGACACCACACGGAAAAAAGTTAGGAGAGATATGTTTTAATATATTAATATTGAATAAGTTTAAAACTTAGGTACGGTTACGATATCTTGTGATAGAATTATCGTCATAAAGACTGTGGTGGTGAGGACAGTAACGCAGGTATTTAGATTTATGCAACATTTGTGTAATAGTTTAATGGTTCAAAATTGATGACGCTAAAAGTGGGTGACGTATTCTTAGATCAGATTTAAGTTATACTGAGTAAATGGAACTATATCAAAAATACAAAACATAAACAACAAAAAAAATACTTTTTCAAAATAAAATAGTAATTAAAATTGTATAGTACTCGTATAATACTCAGAAATAAAAGCTTTACATTAATTCGCTGTTCCGATTTATTTGCATAATGCTAGTAGAGGCTATAATAAAACAGCCAGTTCCAAGTTTTCCACAATATTCATTTAATTTTAAAAATATAGTCGGTTGAGTTCATACGAATTGACGTTGATGCAATCGGCTTATTTACTGTTGGCATTAAAGCGTTCGAATTAAAATATGATACGGAATATAAATAAAGAAAATTATTCATAATATTGGTACGCTGTGTGATAAACGGATTAGGTATGGAGATTATTAAGCTTCTGTTTATAAGAGACAATAAGAATGTTCTTCCAATATATTTCTTCTTAAATTGATAATTTATTTTATAAGATAGGGATCGACCGATTTGTTAGCATCCAAGTAATCTATTAGAATTTGGAATCTACTTAAAATAATTCTTATTGATACCCCATCTTAATAGCTTAAAGCAAAGTTATGTGAGAACACACAAGATATATACCGGTCAAAAAACTATTAGACCATAGAGAAATCCTCCCGAGACCTGGAGATACCGAACAAAATAAATTACCTGATTTGCGGGAACCGAGCACATACACTTATCCTCCTCTAACACACTAATCCGGGCGTACAGCGCGTTATACTTGTCACACTCTAGCTTTCATACATCACGTATAAGAGCAGTGTAAGCCCCTAAAATGAGTGTTTATTGCTGATCCTTCTAGCCGGACTCTTGTGAATTTCGTTTGCGGTGCAAAAATGTACTTTAGTACTTTAAGTTAGGACTCATTTTGTGTTTTAAAGGGTTCAGGTGCGTACAGGCTTATTCAGTCGTTATTCTCGAGGCAGACGTCCGTAGTTCTCGACCGGTGAACTATAGGGATTTGTCCAATTTGTTGTGAAGAATTATGGTCTGCTTTTTTCTTAATTCTTTTGTCTCGTAAATTATTGGGTGCCTTGCCTTTTGAGATTTGTTGCTTCTTCCACTTAATGTTTGTCAGTTATGGACGACTTGAAAAGTAAATGTAATTTATGAATATGTATTATTTTGCGACTGGTCTCTGGATTTATTATGACCGTCTTTATCTATACCGTTTCTACTTCTTCTACATTGTGTTTTTATTTGTTTCGTATGTCCAGATCAATATGAAGATATAAGATTATCTCTGCCCATGAATAAAACTTTCTCATATTCTTGATATTCTATACAATAGGTAGGTAGCGTTATTGTAGTAAATAAGAAGTTTTCTCGAGATTGCGATACAATTGTAGTTGTTCCGATGTATTCATGATAAATATTTATAACAATACATGTCCTGAATATTTGCGATACTCCATAAACATGTTTGTATTCTACTTACAGGAATATGATCTAGCGATGTTATTGTACGTTCAGTATTTACTCATCTAGGTTAAGCGTTCAAAAATGAATTCTATTACAAGTACGTTTAGGTTGAAATACGGGTATCACACACTTCAGCTCTCATCAAGCGATAAAAATGGAAACTCTGAATTGTATTTGAAAAATGTTTGTTATTGTTTCCTTTAAATCACTGTGAAGTTTATCTAAATCATTATTTCAACTGTTTTTTTCACTCATCCTTTTGTTTGTTGACTGTTTTCTTTGTTTATGGCTGACAACACATTCATCTGTTGTATAGATTTGTCTTTGATTGAATTTGTCTCTTTATTTTTATTATATTTACTTTTATTTTTCTTTTGTTCTACGACCCACTTTTTCCCATTTATAAATTTACCACTTTCTTCATCTTAATTCTTCGACTTTAAATCCACATCACGATTTTCTTCCTTTATTCCTTCTTTTGATATAATTCCCATTTATAATTACCACTTTCTTCATCATTAACGTTTATCATTATATTCTTCGACTTCAAATCCACATCATGATTTTCTTCCTTTATTCCTTTTCATACAACCACCAAATCTAACCAATGCTCTATCTACCACAGTATCGGAGCAAGGTCCTCACGAGAAGCGTCTCCTGAACGCTTTACTGGCGAACTACAACACGCTGGAGCGGCCGGTGGCCAACGAGAGCGAGCCGCTCGAAGTCAGGTTCGGCCTCACGCTACAGCAGATCATCGACGTGGTGAGTTCTCTTCAGAACTGAGAGCTGATGCTGATTTGAGGATGGGAGTATTTGGAAATTTAACTTTAGGATAATAGAATTTATTTGGAAATTTACCTTTAGGATAAAAGTTTCGATCGTTGCGAGACATGGTCGATAAATTTTGGAAAAAGGGATACTTGAGGAGGAAATAACGAGACACGATCAATAATTTTAATAAGGGACACTTGAGGAGAAAATAAATGTTCATTTAAGTTGTGATAGTCTATATTTGCGCACACGCTTGCGTACTTGTAATATGTCCCGTGTAGCTGACTGGTGTTATAGTAACGTTGGCTGCCGTGGCCGAAATCGGTTCGGACACATTATTAAATGTTCATTTGTTTTTGAAAGTACCGAAAGAACGGTTGAGATCTTGTAAGGGAAACTAATTATAACTTGTGGGAAATCTTATAAAATTATATACAGATGTACTTTAAGAGGGACAAATTAATGAATGACTTTCTAAAAATAATGTAAGCGGTAGCGGAAAATAGACCATAATTCTATTTACGTCATTCAAAGGTAAAAAAACCTAACTCTCGTAAAAGTATTTCATAAGACATCTTTAACATTTTCAATCTCCAAAAAAGATAGTTTCGTAACGCTTACCAAAGCGATCTTTCCGCAATAACTCCAGTAAAAAACTGCCATTTCCCGCGATAGCAGTTTTATGCGCGGATTAAAGTGTCAAAAGGATTTCCATCGCGAGGCATCTGACGGGCGGTGACAGTCTGTGGAAACGGTGTCAAAAATTGATGGCTCTGAATTAGCCGGCACAGAAATATCTCAGTACTTCACAGCGCAGCAATTTCGTGAGGCCGTCGTTAAAACTCGTTGCTAATTAGTTGTGATAAAATATGAGCAGTAAATTAGTAGTCTCGTTTTCAAGTTCTAGTTTGTACCGGTTTATGTTAAGTATACTTTGTATGGAGGAACGTAGTGCTTTGATGTCGGTTGTAAAACAGATGTGTCACTGTACAGTGGGGTAGATAACTGGGTACGGAAAAGGAGTTTATTCGGTTCTCAGTTAGGAGCAAAATATTTTGCACCTTTTAATTTTATTCTTTGTCTAAAAGCGTAAAACCGAATTAAAGCTATATGACGTCACAATTTAGATCAATCAAGGCCTTCTTTTAATATATTCAGCAAAACATACATTTCCAAATATTTCTTTGAAATCCTCAACTCAACAGAAGCATTGTCGTATCCTAACTTAGTACCTAACAGACTAGATGTAACCAACCTTTTTAGGAACCTCTGAATCTGTGCGCCCTGGAAAACACCTCTCCATAACATCGGATCTAAACATATAAGAACATATAGAAATATACATTTCTGTGTAAATTGTCGTGAAATCTATTAGAAATAGAATCAATATAGATATTCCAGTGAATAACAGTGAGTTCGTATTGATCCTCAAAGTTTAGGAAGCATAATATTAAAGGAAATTTTGGACAAATATTTCGTATTGCAGAAACTTTTAGGACAGCTAACCTGCTGGTTGAATATTTTACCGAGTTAGATTGTGTATATTTTCGATGATAATTTCTGTGTATTTATTGATACCTATTGATTTTCGGATCTTAAGTGGAAATTAGCAGGATTTATATGTATATAAAATGATAGAAACAATGTAATAACATGATAGAAACAATGTAACAATGTAATAACTCTTAACTTACATGAATATACTGGTCACAATTGTTTAGTTGCATAAATCGTGTCCACAGAAAAAGAAACATTCTTTTCTATTAGATATTATAAAAGAATAATTAAAAATAATTAATTAAAATTACAGAATTAACAACTAACATTAACTTACCCGATACCTCTTTGTATCCTTAGTAGCTAATTTTCTTGTGATTGAGTTGAGATAAGTTAATCAACTATGAGGATCTTAAGTAGACAGGATTATAGAAAAAAGCCTGTCGTGGGGTTTTTCAGTGAGCTCTAAAACTTAGGCCATGGTTTTCTTACCTTCGACCCTAGGATATAAAGGACAAAAAGGAAAGAATAATATAAACCGATAGCAGTTTATTTATAATCAATTTTATAGTCACTTTGAGGAGAAAAATATCTACAGATGTACATCTTAAGGCGTCTTTACGATATCTCTCGATTAAGATATCATCTATATTGGCAATATTGGTATGTGTTTGTGTACAACAAAGAAAACATTTCAAAATGTTCAAAGATTTTTTCTAGTAATTGAGAATGAAACAGTCAACTTTTTATTTTAATTAGATTGTGTAAATTTAGCTAGGATAATATTTCAGTACTAGATAAAATGTATACATTAAGCGAAACCTGAAAATCTTACCTGTCTGAATTCGAAAACCTCAATCTGACATCTTCAGTATTGCCAGATATCCGAAACCTTTCAGTAAACGAGTCACCATTTCGGTAACCATTGCCCCAATTAGCTGTCCAATACCTACTCGTACCGTATTACCTTCATTTACTACCAAACTCATACATTTTGTATCAACAGATTTCATCTGCTTTGATTCCAATCTTGCGTTAATTTCGGCCAGTATTTATACCGAAGTCAGCAAACCTTTTTAGTTATATCGGTCTTGGCAGACGATTACCAAAAAGGTGGAATAGGTATTACGTAGAGTTTATAAAACTCTTTTGAAGGTGCTTTTTTTAACGAGGTCTTTGAATGAAGCGGTTGCTATACTTATTAAAGACGCTAGATAATTAACTTATACTCGAGATTAAAAGGTTTAGAAACCTTTTTGTTATTTATTTTTCTGTAACACTTATCGTGTTCACTGTACACTGATCATGTTTTAATGAGGAACAAGTCTATTCGGTATTTAAAATCACACTTTGTTTCGCACGTTGAAGTTAACACACAAACATATTAAGGGAAGTTAGTAAACACAAGAATCCATGTGTTCGGTAGTAATAACATGTAGAACATTCTAGAAAGCCGAACAACACATGAAACATAGGCTCATCCACTCCAATTAACACGAGCCCGGGATGTGGTCAGCTACAGTTAGGCGAGAACTAATGAGATGTCATTCTCAAGTCAAGGTTTATAATTCAAACACTAACAGCCGACCCCCATCTGTGGCCGTATAACACTCTACCACGAAATCTTAAAGTAACACTTGCAGTTGTGAAGGCGAGACGCTGCTCTACATTTTGTAAAGCGCTCTCTCTTTTCTTTAATAGTGACAGTTGTCTTTGAAGGTTTGGTTGCAGGTTTGGATGTAAACCTTCCTTACTACCGACACCTTAATTACATCACATAATAATGTCTCAACGTTTAAGCATTTTCGGGAGTGAAGTAACCCAGAATTGTAAGGAGCCATTAAACTTATCGGCTCAACGTAAAATGTAATCGTTTCGCCACATTATGATGTTTGTTAGACCGGCCGGTCGTTACTAGGAATGTGCCTCTCGACCTCATAAATTGACCGCAAACAAGTATCCAATTACACGTTTCCCGGACTAATAAGGGTAATCGAGCATTATTTCATCTCAACGTGTACTTGTATTTTTTTAATGATAGCATGTAGGATTGTAGGCAGTTTTGGTTATCGAATTGCTCTCTGGATATATTCCCATCATATTGAAAATGCAAGGAAAAACCAAATAGAAAACTTTTTTAATGAACGTGTAAACGAAAACCCATGGATTCAAATAAATATTCGGTTCTAAAAAAGGCCAAGTATCTGATATCCAGCCAGTACTATTCTAATGCACCAAAAAGTTCGAATATTTTTCCTTTAGCATTCGATATTTAAATAAAGTTTTTACATTTTATTCGTCGATAGCCATTAAATTCGTTAGTGGATATAAAAAAATAGTCACACACTTGTGATCATGTGAACAGCACGTTTTATTGAACCGCCAGCAATTTAATTAATTGCTGATGGATTTAATACATTCAGATTAATATAATGTTTGGCTATGCATTTCGGTAATATGGAATTTGAGATGAGTGTATGTAAATTATTGTCCAGATAATTTGCTGGAATGTCGGAAATATGAATATGAATTATGTTAAAATTATAGCCATTCCGATTCATTCCTATTACAGAGAACTATTTTATTAAAGTTGATGATGTTAATATAATTATTAAATTTGTGTTTCGTGCAAAATTCCATTATTTGTGTATTTTAATACAATCATACCAAATTAATATTTAACTAAATTGAGCCAAATACAAAATCATGTATAAAACATTTCAATTAGGAACAACAAGTCGATTCGGAATTTAAAATCACGTCACGTAAGCAGCATACATTGAGACCGGTACACAAAAATGGCGACGGGGAAAACATTTGGCGCCAAAAATCAACGGTTACCGCGGAAATTGAAATGTCGGGGATGAAAAAAATCCTTTGAGTACGCACTGTATTGGCGATGTGGTAAATATAGGAAAATTGCCTGTGATTGGTGTTTACCGAAGAATATATGAAAGGCTTTTTGGTATAGAATTTTTTAATTAGACGACAGTATGGGATGAATTGATTCGTTCGAAGGTGAGAGATGATTCTTTCATTGGGAGTAAATGATAATGTAATTGATAAATACTGTTTGGTAGCTATCTCTAAAGTTATAATATATAAATCAATGTAGTTTTTATTGTATGAGGAGTATAATTTATCACTGTTAATGTACAGTAACTAAACTTAATTGATTGCCAGGATACTAATAGTCAGAGGAGATACTTAGGCATAAATGCCTTGCTTTGTATGACGGTAGTTCTTATGCGATTATTTATTGTTTCAATGATTATTCTAAAGTTAAAGACGCTACAGATAGTTCAGAACCATTATCTACATCACACCACTAAAAACTCAAAGAACGTATAATCCACGAAATCCCACACTGTATTCTCTCAACTTTATTCTATCTCAAAACCAGAAAAGTGTCTATCCAACTTAAAAAATGGAGCAAAAATCCAGCGCAACACACGGACAAAAGTATGAACGCCTGAGGCAACGCAACTTTGGACTGAAGCGTTTCTTTGCCATCCCTTGTTCGCCAGAGTGGCGTATTGAATAATTCTGTGCATACTTTTATATTGACGCCCTTGTGTGGTTTGGAGTAAGATGTGGAGAATGCTGACTGGCTGAATCGTTGAGTGTTTTAAAAAGAATTTGTGACGTCATTTGTTTTAAATGTTGAGTAAGGAACTATAAAACTTTGCCTCTCGATTTCTACGACGGTATTTCTTCTCAAATGCCTCGACTTGAAAATTGAATTCACACTTGTCAGTTAACTGGTTTAACATCAAGTTGCAGAACATACATTTCTCATTTAAACGTCCTCTTAAACATTAAAAATAAATGTATATTCTGGTATATTTATCATGGCATACTCGACACTAGAATCTAGGCGTCCAGGGAGAGGTAAATTGTCCTGGGGACGCGTTGTCACTGGATCATAAAATACTGTCGAGTCGCCGCGCAACGGTATTTTGTAGTCTTTAAAATAGTGGTCTTGGTAATAGATGCTACACTAGACTGCCAGTACCTTAAGTTTGCATATAAAATATTATGCTTTTCTTTAAAGGAAAGTCATTTTTACATTACAAAAGTGGTATGGGATTTTTTGTAGTTTATGGATATGCGTTGAGTTCCACTATTGGTTTTTATAGTCCAAAAAGGACACCTGAGTTATGTTACTACTTAAATAATGAGATTAAAGATTCGTATCATATTGTATCGATAGCCGTTGTGAATCAATCAAACCCTGTGCTAGGCTTACTGCACGGATGTGTTGAAAATAAGAGTATTGTATAGGAAAAATTCTCGATTTCCCCAAGTATTTACCCCAAACATCTGATACACCAATTACTTAAGCAAGTAGTTCGTCACACACAGCTATTTATATCCCAAATATATTGTTATTACACATTAAAGTATTCCATAAAAACTATCCGTACAATCAATCAATGTTCCCTTCGGTACATAAATCTTTCTGTGTCATAAACTTTTATCAGATGTTATCGGAACTTTATTGGTCTCCATAGAGCGCTGTTTATCTCCCTTCAAACTTAGGTATGAACGTATCGCTGTATTCCGTCTCTGGGAGTTATGGTAGCTTCTGACCTTTTCTTGTCGCAGATTAGGCACGGTACTGTACTCCTACCGATATAGATTTTGTTTATAAATAACGTAAATATAATCTATTTGGATTTGGGATATTTGAAGGTATTTTCGTTTCTGGAATAATTTCGTTTTTTTATAGTTAGAGGACTATATAGTTCAAGTTGAATGTAAGTTAAAAATAATGTATAATAGAAATGGCGTCCAAATGGGTACATTCATTATCTAAGCTTTAATTTTGAAATTCTAACCCGAAATCCGTCTCTCTCGAGTATTTGAACTAAGTTACAATAAAACCCGTCATATTTAACAAATCGTCGTATAAAACAACCGTCGAGTGGAATCGTAAAACGCATTACTCATCACCCAACTGCTCACTGTTATTCGCTGGAATATTTAATTGCTCCGTCTTAACGACTGGCCTCAGCAAAAGTGGATTATCCAACACTTAAATCGAGGGCAAGAGATTAAAACGACTTTGAGGTTCATCTGTGTTTTAGATTGATATTTAACTGAATTCAAAGGATGTTTCAAATTGTTCTTCATTTAGCAAATCGGTTTTGGATTGCCGAGTGCTGTTTTATGGAAGTAACGTCAAGAATATTTGCATTTAAAGCGTTTTTTGAACTTCAGTTAAATCAGAGAGGTAAACGCTTAGAACCCCTACACGGTACTGTTGTTCACCATATTTTTTCGTTCCTTTCTTGCGTCGGCGTGCGTACCTTTTACAAAATAAGGATGAGAAAAATCAAATCCTGACGACAAACGTCTGGCTCAATTTGGTAAGTGGTAGGAGCCGGGTATGGCGCCTTCGCCCTCCCGCCCCCCGCAATCCAACACGCCCGGGTGATGAGCGAGCTCTTCGGTACTTTTACTCTTTCAATCCGCACTATTTACCGCACATTTAATTCACCATTTAATGCACTTCGAAGGAGAGGTTACAGGAGGCGGGCGCGGATAGAGGGCGCCGCCTTCGCGGCAGATCTGTCGCATGGAGTCAGTGTTAAATTGTTGTAAACTACGCCTATAATAACTATTTAGATTGTGTGTCCGGTGGCGCGCGAAAATAGCTTTAAAGTAACGCATGACAAGGTACATTTTCGCCCGCCGCCCCAGCCCCTAAGTATTGTGTCTCCGGCGGTGTGGAACAGTTTGTTTAGATCATCATACTGACTGCGCCCTTTCTGTTTTTGTTGACATCGTCTAACCCAATAGGACGAGAAGAATCAACTACTTATAACCAATATATGGCTGTCGTTGGTAAGTGTGAATAAAAGACAAACCTAAAATTAACACTAAAATTTCTAATCATTATTTTCGTTTCTACTCTTTTTTAATTTGTTTCTTTTTTTATATATTCTACTTCGTTCTGTCTATCTGTTTGGGTTATTCTTCTAATCTATGACTGTTATGAAAATTGCATAGCATTGTGGAATATGCGGCAGTCTTTTTTGTATTTACCTGTTTATGATATTTGTATGGGAGTTGCTTGACATGTCCCGTTCCTCGTCATCGCTGGCCCCGGCTCGTGCAGTAGACTAGCCCGTAGACCCTCCATGCATCCCTTCATACAAAGTGTCATAAGTTAGCTGTTTAGTCCTTCCTACTTGCGTAGTGGGTAGAGTCGGTACACTACTGTCATGTTAGCGGTAAGTATCGCAGCGGGTTGTGAACATTTGTGTATATCAGCGACAACTGCCGTGTAAGCCGCAATGCATTTAACAATATGTACTAATGGTTGACATTAAGTGTGAGCTAATAATTACAACATAAAAATATACATGTTTCTCAATTGAAAACTGATTTAATAAAGTGTGTGTTAAAGTGGGTCTCGTTAGGTCAATTGGAAGTGACATATTGGTGAAGACTTATGTATATTGATATGCACAAATATTGTTAATGAGATGAAACGTGGTTTATGTACACTGTAAATTGATTTTGCACATCCTGGGTACCCGCTGTTCATTTTGTTTATGTTTTCGCTACAAGAGATTGTAGTATTTTTCATACTATGCATGGCCATGGAATGTTTATTATGGGAGATATCCTGGTTCAAATGAAAGTGTGGTTACCATGCTCGACTCTAGTTTGCCTGCGGAGTTTAAACTCATTGGGTTGACCATTTTAAATAATTAAAATATATTTTTAAAATGTATTTTATCTTAAATTCTTTCTATTTAAAATATTTTGTCTTGGTACCTGTATGCATAATGAAATGCTGAATTTTAAAACTCTGTGTACATAACTGACATTAAATGTACACAATTTTAAAATTAATTCTAGACCCGTTTGGTTTATTGATTTTGTTTTTGAAGACGGATGTATTTTTTATGCTTCAGTTCCCGATTTTGTCAAGATTTTTTTAGTTTTTTATTTATTTTTAAATAAAAAAATATTAAATGAATATGCTTAATGCACATACTTTTTACGTTGGTATAAATTGAATTTATCCGTGTATGTTAGAATGAGTTTTGGTTTCCGTACATTTTTGTAAACGTATACGTTTTTTTGTA
This sequence comes from Chrysodeixis includens, assembly GCA_941860345.1. Taxonomy (NCBI): domain Eukaryota; kingdom Metazoa; phylum Arthropoda; class Insecta; order Lepidoptera; family Noctuidae; genus Chrysodeixis; species Chrysodeixis includens. Next base: position 882,606 of record OW796091.1, on the reverse strand, counting down.
AAGTTGTTTCTTATTATTATTTCCAGCAATAAAGGTATGTTGTTAAGCTGTTAAAACGATAATTATTTTACCATTTACCAATACGGCAGCTTAGTTTCAGAGAGTAGTGTTCCCCAATCCCTGGTCTTGTTATTGTCAGGCAGTGGCCTGTGTCCATGCAAGGAAATTAGATGACTCGAGCTTTTTGTGGCATCGAAGTTGTATGGGACCGTAGACAAGTTACATTTCTAACGCTAGCTCTGATGGCTCAAATGTATTGAACTGACAGGTCAGTCATGTCAGTTGTCAAAAAAAGAATGTCATTCCCATACATTTGAAGTTTTATATTCATGTCTATGCTATGCGATGTAACATTGTCTATGCTCTCTGTATATATATTGTGACGATATTTATACATATGCATGCGTATATTGCACGTGTTTTATTGCTTATAGACGTGGTACTAAACTGTGTATGTGTTTGTGTTGTGGTGTATATTTATGATTGTTGTAATGGAAAATGCGAGGTCACTTTTAAAAGACTGCATCTGCTTGTAAACTAACATTATTCTCCAAGAAATTTATAGTCAAAGATAAATGGATCTTTATTAAAAGATAATAACGAAATATGGTAGAGCCACTGCTTTGTGGAATAGACTATGATTCCTTCAAAGGAAAATTTACTTATTCATTTGCAGCTCTATTTTAAAGATGATCTAGTATTTCTTTTACACACTGTATATTGTATTATAGTAAAATGTACAATCAACTATAGCATTTTTATACTATTTCCACTAAAATTTTACTCTAATTTTAAAATCTTAATACAATGCGCTCTCTTCACTTCACTTTTATATTTTAATATTTCTATCTTTTTTATAGTAGTTCATTGTACATTACACGTACACTCCAAAATGAACTGTAAGGGCTTGGAAATAAAGTTCTTATTCCCAAGTTCTTGAACTCGACGACCACTTTACTAAGTTATACTATTTCTTTTACCAATTTAAAAGTTAGTGTTTGTTCTCTCTTGAAAGTTTGTTAGAAAATAAAACATTAAATAGAAATAATAAGTTGTAAGTTCAGTCGTGAAAATGTCGTTGACTCTAAAAACTAGAAAAATGACAATAGACGGTCCCAATCATTATATAAACAAGTTACAGTTTTACACAACATTCATACATACATATTTCCTCTATATCATAATCGCTATTCAACCTATGAAGTTCGATACTTATGTAAAATATTACAAATTTATGCTACACTAAATCTATCAATTCAGAATCCAAGCAGACCTATCCACTAAGCGCTTAATTCCCTAAGTTTACGAATTACTGAGCCACATATCACCATCTGGCCGAAAACAATAAAGCCGTTAAACTATCTAATTGATACACAAACCCTTCAGGAGAGAACATTTGTTATCCCTCTCACTCCCACACCGGTTGTGACAACTGACCTATATTTTAAAAGCTTAATATTAAAAATTATTCAAAAAACAATGGTCCAAGTGAAAGTACGAAATGGGAAAAGCTACAAGTCATATTTATTTAAAGTTTTATTTATCGAATTTTGCGCGCAAATGGCTGCAAAAAGGTTTTATACAAAAAACGTTAAAGCACTTTCGAAGCTATGACCCTACGCGCAAGTGGCGCCTCGGGCGGTGCGCGGCGGAGCGGCGAACTAATATGATACTATACAAATGCTTGGATATCGCTAGCCGCTGATATTCCGCTAACTCGCGGCTCTAACTTTTGTAATATTAGTAGAGGGGTTGAGTTTGAAGGGTGCTTTGTTCTATCTAAACAGATAGAGAACAGGGATGGTGCCGCACCCGGCCTGGGAGTTGACGACAATATTGAAAATTGTTGAAACAAAAACGTTTAGCCAATTATAGAAAAGGAATTTTAGTTGAGACAGTTTTCCGTATTGTTTGTCATTTGTTTATTGAAAACTTTCAACACTGATCCAAATACTGAATTAATTTTAGCGAGCGATTTCCACGTGTTTGTTGTTCGATTCAAAATAGAAGAACCAGTTTTGTATTGTGATGCTGCGAAATATCTGTTCGATGCATTAAAAAACTATATTATTATCTACTTGCTATAATCGTTCATAGAAACGAATTTAAAAAGAGGATTAACATCTATTAAGGAGTCTGTTAATAATCAATCGGCCCACGAACAAAAACGCACCTTTTCATAATAATAAAAATACTTAAAGAAAACATCATTATTTAATAGGCAACTGACCGTTACAACACGTTTATAACGCGCCTTCAGCGTTCAAACATATTACGTGGCAGAAACTACGTCTCGTACAATTCACTACATAATATATTCAACACATAGATACATTCACATGTGTGGATACAATATCAATTATGAACACACGAACGAGTTCGAACCGAAATGTTGACTCTCAAAATATAAGTGAACGTCTTGGCGTATTGGTTACCAGTTCAAACAAATGTGTTTTTTTTTGTAAATCTGAAATTTTGAGATGTGATGAATAGGAAAAAGCAGTTAACATTTTTCAGTATCATGAAAATACTTTTCATTATATTCACATTCAAATTATAAACAGATTCACGAAGCTCTAACAAGACGCTATTATGAATAAGGTTATAAATCAAGTAAAAATCTGTCTAATTTTAGAAAAAACCCTTTGTCCTCAGAAATTGTGGGATCTCGGAATAGAGGCAAAGTGTGGCAACACAATACAAAATTATGTCAAAGGAAATCTTTACGTGGAGATCGGCCGTAAAAACGACACCCCCATTGTTCGGTACACTGGCGAGCAGAATGACTGGAATATTTTTGATATGTATTTTTATACGACATTGTAAAATTCCATTCTTTGAGTGGAAACCGTGTTGCAAAAGTTTATACTTTGCCACGTTGGACATTGCCGTCATTTAAATTATTTCAATGGTTATTTCGTGTCTGTATAGTTATTTTTAACTACACACAGGTTAAAACAAGAATACAGCAACAGATTTTCGCTATCGGTGTAAACTTTTCACTTTATACCGAGCTAGATTTTTACACTAAAGGCAAAGCTTTCCTCGTAATACCGTTATCAGTGTTAAGAGCTATTTCGACACGATTTATCATTCACTATTCACGGCACCGCACTCCATAACTCTGCTCTGACACTGAGAAGTTACGCTTCACCCTTCAAAGGTGCTTGATTCAACACCGTTTCATTTTAATTCAACACTTTATTATCAAAATTACTCTCTCAATTTTATAAGAATATACCTATGACCTCTTTTTATATATTTTATCGTTATATCTAAAATACTCCACTATTTTTGCTCGCACTTGTATTGGTGTTGACATCGATGTCTCTGATTGTGCTAATCATGTGCAGGAGTGGAATGACTACAACCTGAGGTGGAATGACAGCGAGTATGGCGGGGTCAAGGACCTCAGGATCACGCCGAACAAGCTCTGGAAGCCGGACGTGCTCATGTACAATAGGTGAGAGTACGACAAACGGGTATGACTTAATCAACACTTGGTTTCAGCTGAAAGACCTCTAATTGCATCTTCCAACTAGTTTGAAGACGAAATTTAGTCAAGAAGCCCTCAATTTCATTTCAGCCCTTGGAGGAATTTAGCAGTAAAGTCAATAAGGAAAGCTAACTCAGAAATTAGCTAAATTTTTGTGGCGGGTTATACTGAATTTTTTTATGATATTTTTTAAGAGGCATAATTTATTTAGAGGGTTGAGCACCTTCCTTTATTTTTAAGTACGCAATCAAAGGCGCTTTATAGACTCGAGTTTAAATTGTTTTTGTCTAAAGAAAAGTCGGAATATAATGATATAGTATGCTTGAAGGGCCCGAAATATATTTAACCATTTTGTAGCACTAAAAAATTGGTCTGATGGTTAATTAAATTGAAATTTTCTTTTGAATATTTTCTGGTGATTGATAAAGTGATTAATTTAAGTATACCATGATAACAGTCTATTTTTATGAGATTCTGTGTGTGTGTTGTTTTCCAGCTCTCTCGTTTAATTATGCTAATGTGAGAAGCCTGCATATAAAGAGTTCACTTTTATTACGTCAACTGACACTATGGGACAGTTCTGTTCACTCTCGGCGACATTTACCGTAAATTAAAGCACTTTTAGCCTTAATTAACTTCACAAAAAGTGCTTTTTATTGTTCAGTTGAGTGAAAAGATTTAGATTTTAAAATCTAGCTTTAAAATGAAGGCCTGTAATTCATTTCAACCTAGGCTAAGTACTAAAATATGCGGACAATATTATTCAAAATTTCCTTTTCGCCGCACCCTACGATTGAGGGGAGAAATATTTTACCAGACAACTTTACATTTTGAGAGAAGATTTTAATTATATCCAAGCTGTGGAACATTTTAATCTTAGTATTTCTAATTCTTGGAAAGTTGACTTTAAATTACGATATTAGGAGGCGACACTTGTCCTTTATTCGCACTAGCTAAGCCTTGTGGTAAAGATTAAAAAAATACTCGACATTTAGCAATGATAATGACTGTGACAAAGTTCCAAAACCTTCGACTGCTTTTCATTTTTCAACTGTTGATTTCACAAACATGACTCTACATTTTTCCTGTAATCACAAGTCAAACATGTAGGTGCAAAACACAGTAATATCATACAATTTATATAAATTCAGATGCAGTCGCGTTGTTCAAACGTCGTTAACGTTAAACAAATTTTCTGCGCAAACAGACGTCCGTTTAGTGGCGCCATCTGGACTTGCGCCAAACATTTTATTCATTACACCGTTAAGGAGCAAATGATATAAAACCGAGTGTCACATGATTTAATGTTAAGTGTCGAGCATGTTTATCGGGTACCTGGACGGAAGCCAGGCTCCTACACTCGATATATCTCGGTACTTTCGGAACCGATAACTTTTACGGAGACGATAGGTAACCGCGTTATGGCCCCGCCACTACTGTGGTTTAACGACATCACAGAATCTAAGATGTTATGACACAGATATCAGATTTATGGCTTAGTTATAGGTTTTTATAAAAACTACCTGATCTTATTTTATTATGGAATTTAAATATTAAATAGACATGTGAAATGACGCTTCGTAAGATTTAAGGCATGATGATCGTCATTTGTTTTTAAGTGATTAAATTCTGAAAGTGTAAATCCAAAAGTGATTGTATAGTACTGATATGAGAAAATGATAAAATCTGCAATATTAAAGTCCCATTAACTTAATGCAACACCGTCCCATGCCTTCATTTGTTGCTCCGCCCCGACATTAATCTTCCAAAATTTACTTCCAAAAGATCATGAACAAGATATGAACTGGGATTTAAATTAGAATAAAGGCCGGCTAAATTCTCCGTAATTAGAGCTACTGAGCTACCGAGCTGCAGACTTGGCCCAAATGACAGTGTAACCGTTCCATTGCTGTTTGTAACTACCCACGTAGCCACGTTCCCAGAATTTTAACTTCAGTAATTGTAAAACAGATTTAAATGGTAGGACGGAGTTAAAAAGTGCGCTTGGAAGCTCGCCAGTCAACTATTCCTTTACAAAGTTCCTACATTCGTGATTTGTTGATACGTTTACGATATTGTTTGCAATTTGCTAATAGAATTCTTTGTGTAGAAATTTAGGAGCTGTTTTGTTCGAATTTATTGAAATGGCTGATAAAACAAGATGTATGGGGCGAGGAAAAGTGTTATATGTTAGGTGGAGTTGTGAGTGGTGTAACACTGTAGTTTCTTTATAGGTGCGATATATTCTTACAGTTATACCAGCTTTACTATGAGATATTGTTACTCAGGAAAATTGTTTATGGAGGTCAAATAAACAGTCGCTTCATAAAAGCCTTATTCAACTAAAACTTGAACAGTTTGGGCATACCAACATTGTTCCTCTCCCAAAATTTTGTCTAGACAGTACGTCAGCCAAATCCATAAATAAAATGACTATCAGAAATAAACCTAAACATTAAATAAACCCATTATTCCAATCAACAAGTAACATAAGACTCGCAAATACAATTTGTCCCTAACAATAGGATTTATCTTGAATTACTTTCGCTGTTTACTGGACTTATTCTTATCCCTCTTACATACATTTGACACCATCGTGAATAAAACTCGAACATTTGGCTCAAGCAGACCCATATATTCTTATTGGAGACAGGATTATTTAGTATTGGCTTTTAAAACGGGACTTTTGGGATAAACAGTTTATCCGAGAACATGGGAGCTAGAATTTCGGAATAAAGGGTGTTAGATGCTGAACAGGCACTTTTAAGTTTCAAGTAAATATGTTGATGTGGAAACTTTAAAGTGCGCATTGGCTATGCTCTGCTTTTTTAATCAGATTTTGTTCAATGGAATTTATTTTAAATAGATCTATCTGCCCAAAAATCTTGCCCTCCACTGGGTGTCGTAAAAGGCGACTAATGGACCTTAAGACCCAGTGCACTGTACCAAGCACCTTGGGTCACCCGAATGCTGGCGGGTAAGCCATCAACAAACGCATTCCCAAAGAGGGTTAGTGTCAGGCAGGCGGCCGACTATAAAATCATAGCCAAATCTTTAAGCAACACGTCTAGAAGACGTGTTGCGCCGACCCCAAGTGAAATGGAATAAGGGCAGGAAGATGATGATGATATCTGCCCAAGAAGTAGTCAGGGTAACTTTCACATTTTTTAAATACTAGCCTATAGCCAGTGACTTTACAGGCACGAATATCGGTTATACCTGCAAAAGTATGTGTTAAATCAGGGTGTGAATTGAGTTTGTGATTCATAGTGATGAACAACCATCCATACTTAAAAACTTACATGATTAGGAATGAGTAGGAAGTTTGTATCAAAATATGGTGATGATGACTTATTTAGATGAGGATATTTAGTCGGTAGCTCAAAAAATGGCCATATTTTTACAAGTAATATCCGTATGCCACGTAGATAACCATATTACTCTTAGTAAGTAGTTACACCAGTACATTTTCATGACTCAATTTGTAACTGTGGGCTTAAGTAGACTAAGTTGGTTGGGTCACATTAGACTGCTAACTTAGTTAATCGGTTTACCGCACCTCTGGAGGCCTCGCTATGAGGGCCGATAGCGTGTGTGTGCCTAATGTAACTCGCATATGTTAAGCCATCGATAACATGGCTATTAAGGTTATATACAGGTCAAGATAGACTGGTAGGTTTTTTAAAATAGGTTTAGCGAGGAAGAAGTTACACGTGGTTATTTGAGAGATAAATTGATTGCTTTTTTCATTACTTATTTATCTAAAAAATAATGATGAGTCTCCGTTGACTGGATTCGAGTAGGTGTCACAATAAATTTGTCCCAAGCGTATATTTGACGTGTCAACCCATAAATTTGATGGAACGTCTAAATACATTTCAATTTTACTTTTTTACTGTTTTTTAAATTCGTACTGAATCGTACTAAGGTTGATTTTCATGAAGTCCGATAGATATTTTTTTACAAACCAATTTTTTTTTTCCAAGTCAGTACTAACGAAAATTTTCTGCAAAAGCATTTCTGAACAGGCAAAACCGTTCACAGCTAATTAATATACCAAATGTTTACTCAACCATTAGCTGCCTCTCTCGGAATAAATTTAAAAGCATCCAATATTTCAACCCGGCCAACACTTCAGGCATATTAGCAAAACAACAAAATACATCCATTTACGATATTGGCTATACATCGGCGAACATTGGTGTACTTCGGCGAACATTGGCGTACATTCGCGTACATTGGCGCCAGTGTTGGCGGTCGGCCAGCGGTGGGGCTACCATTCGATTATGAAAGCTTTTAAATCACTAACGGGGCTGTGTGACGGTGGCACCTTGTTTACCGTCTCCGTTACTGGCCGTTGAGGGTACAGGCCGTGTGTTACACCGAATTGTAATATTAATGAGTAGCAAACACTTATGTTTAAAAAAACACAGTTTATGAGTAGGATTGATAAGTTTTCTCTATTTTAATATCAAAAGGGTTGTGGTCAAGTCAAATCACTTAGTGTAGAGTCTCTAGTTAATTTTGCAGGTTAGCTTCGAAAGCTTCGATCCTTCCGCAATGCGAACAATGCAGCGATACTTTCTTATTCAAACCGGGAAATGCCGACACTTTAAACATTCAGTCACATTTAAATAAGCCTAGCCATTTTGTATACCCTCGAGACAGAAAAAAATATCCCAACAAAGGGTAAAAAAATAAAAAAGCATCCACTCACACTAAATCTAAATGTCGCAGTGAATTCTTTATTCATCACCTTATTCTGTAACTAAAGTAATAGTTAGACTGCGGTGTGACGCGCGGCGGACGGTAATACGGATTTGTTGGCGGGCCGCCAAGTAACGGAGTGGTAACACACAACACGTACGCCCATGAATAGTACATGCAGGCATGACAACACTTTTGTCGCCGGCTGTACCGCCGGACGATTTCGGTGCCTTTCACTATCTGAGAATGTGATCTTGTTTTTCTTTTAGTTATGTTAGTTTTGTTAGTGAGAGATTTGTTGGGACTCTTGGGATGTTAGATGCAGGACGCCTCAGGACGGGTAGAAAATATGGTACGACTCGCCCTATACAATAGTTTGACGAGCTCTACTGAGTTGTAAAACCATTTTTGGTTGTCTTTTTAAAAACAAATAGATAAATAAGGACTGTTAATAAGTCTTTTTAAAATTAGTTCTTTAAAGTATCTCCTTCAGCCATCTTTATGAGAAATTAACTGTTTACATCCAAGCCCAACTTTAAATACATCAGCTAACATCGTCTTAATAACTTCGTGAAACAAATTAAAATAAACCCATTTAACGAGGCAGCATCAAAAGTTAGTTTTAACTAGTTATGGCCAGTGGAAACCGGTTTAAAGCGGTATCTTCGTTTCATCGACTTGAGTCCCAAGCGGTCCTCGTGGACAAATTACAATTTAACTGTAGCTCTGTAGCTCAGAATAGTTCGCGAATTTCGCCTTGCCTTATAATAATATATAAATTCTATTCCTTCTGTTAATTGCTTTTTAAAGAGACGGAAAGTAATGTTCTTTGTTTTGTGGTCCTTTATCTACTAGGAATTTGGTCCTATTCAGTACTGGTCCTTGTGTGGGAATTGTAGAGTCGTTTCTTATAGTTTTATTTATAAAAAGAGGGAGGAAAATCACTTTTAAAATTAAAGTTTAGTCCGTAGTTCTAAGAACCAATTACAGTTTATAAGTAATTTATAAGAAGTTAGAAATTCTCTTTAACGAAAAGCGTAAGAAAATTAGTTAGCTGTATTAAAGGAAATAAGAATTTTTTGTTCCACTTGATAAAATAAATGACATCAGCCACAGAGTTTGGTAAGGCCATGGTTTATTACTTTACCGACACGAAAAAAGGTCGTTAATGACCATCCCTGTCATTACCACGGTGGACAAACAGATTGATCGCATTAAGTTGTTGCTCTTACCTCGTACAATGCTCGGGGGAAGCGAGGAGACCTTTTTTGTTGCGAGTCCAACGCGCAATGTAAGCTCACAAGCCGATTAGGACGGCATTCATTAAAGGAACAGTGAATGAAAAATACAAATGATCAGTTTGCGGGTAGTTGATTAATGAACGCGGCTGATAAGGCTTAGCGCTCTTTATCTTCGTGAAGGCCTTTGTGAAGATGTATGTGTAAGCCGCGGGAGGTTTGTTTTTTCAGGAGCCTACAGATTAAATTCCTCAACATTTTTTTTTATTGCGAAACCTCAAAGCGTTGATCAAGCATCTCTTTGATTCTTGCTACCTTGTATTGCTGATGGCGTACCTTTATAAATATGTTTTCGTTTTGTGCATTTATTTACTTTTATTAAAATAACTCTTAATGAAATAATTTTCAGAATTGTGACAGCACAGTAGGAGATGATCCCCGAATGTGACGATTGGTGCTTATCTGTTTGTATTACCTTTTTTTTATTAAAGTAACAATCGTTCGCGTGGCTGCCTGCTCTCCTACTCAGTGCTGCCACAAATAAAAACAATAAAACGTACATGGCACGCTAGTCGCTGATTTGAGGCACCACTGTCATCGTCTCGCTTTCCAGATTTTTCTTTTTTTTCCTTCTTTCCGTAGTATTGTCCTTTTAATACTTCCAACAATTTATACGATACACTTTTTTAATCTTTTAAGGCGAGATGATGATCGTTGTACTGTCAATGATAATAAATTATTATTATTTCTAATTTGTCAATGACAGCACATTTTTGTTAAATAATGATGTCCCAGATGAATCCGAAGCACTGAAAAATAAATAACCTTAAATTAATATAACGCTTTAAGATAAAAGCTGATTTTCTTTTGACATAGCTTTAATTAAAACTAAATCATAGTTGTACATAGTACCTAAACTAAACATTTTTATTTTCTGATTAAAATTAAAAAGAAAATGTATAATAAAATAAAATTTTCATTTCTTTATTAAAGCTTATGAAACTTTATTAGCGACAAAATAAGATTTATTTTTGGATAACAAATCATTTTTTTTCTAAGGTATTCATAATTTTCTGCCTTCATTTCCATACGGTCCTTTCGTATTTTTCTGAATACGTACATTTTTCACAAAGATATAGATTTGAAGAGATGTTTATGAATTAGAAGTACTGATCAAAGGAGGCTCTTAGTACCTAATATCTCTTTGTGAGTACTTGATAAAAGGTTGGCGGTTCCTCTTATAACCTTTGTGAAAAACTCCTTAAGAAAACTATACGATTCTCAATGATTTCGTCTCGAATATTCTTTATTGAGGAAACTTTTTTTCATAAAACTAATTTTAATGTGTTTATATAGTCACGTGTATTTTATAATACTGGCAACATTTTCATCGAAAAGGTTGACATTTTACGATGTTCAAAATTTAAACTAAGAAAATTTCTGATGATGTTCAATTGTTAAAATGTAAAAAATATACTTGTCTGGAAGAAAAATGGTTGACTTTAGTTTTACATAAGAAATATACCAAAGAGAGAGAATACATGAAAATTTCTATTGACAATAGTGCTGACGAGGGTTTTGACGGGACATACCAGACCAACGTGGTGGTCAGAAACAACGGCAGTTGCCTGTACGTGCCACCTGGCATTTTCAAGAGCACATGCAAGATAGACATCACGTGGTTTCCCTTCGACGACCAACATTGCGATATGAAGTTCGGTAGCTGGACGTACGATGGCAATCAGGTAGCTAACTCTTAGAAACTAACAACTTCACTGGCTCACTGCTTCAATACTCTTGAATTTTGATATTTCTGGCTCAAATTACACAGTCTAAAATCTCAATATCTATGATTAATTGTATATTCTTTGATTATAATTATCACGTTATTCACACATGCGAATATTAACGCACTTTACACTAATTTCTTCCGCTTAGGTTTTAGCTTTCATTCTTATTGTACACGAATTAGTTTTGCAATTACAATAATATGTAAATACAAGTATTTTACTGATTCACTTGTCTGGTGTTAAATTTAATCGAAAATTTAACAGCTCGCTATTGCCTCATATTGTTTGCTGGCCAAAATAATGCTCAATTCGAGCAGTTTAAACGCTTTGAAATTAAATTAAATATCGTTTTTCGATGTCTTGTAGTATGAAAAATAAAATACTATTCGAAATAGTTAATACGTTTAGTAGATTTAAATAAAATAAACGGGAGAGGTCTCTAACTTAGAAGTAATGATAATAATTAGAGCACAAGAGTACTGCCATTGCATACCATTAAATGCAAAGGTTTGACTTGCAAACTTGTTTGACTTTGTAATTGCAAATAACTCCACCTGTATACAGGTACTTGTACATAGAAAATAAAAGAATTATGATTGATAATTAGAAAATACTTAAACCAATATCAGGCAGGTGATTCAGTAAATACAAAACAATTTTAAAATAACACTTTAAACAAACACAAAGTTAAACCAACACCTTTTCATTAACGAAACGAATAATTTGAGCCTAACAATTAATTACATTTAAATGAATGAGATTTAATTACAATAACATTACAAGTAACAACAGCCGTGGCTGGAATAAACAAAGATGGCGCGGAAATTAAAATGGAAATTAAATACTTAGATTAAATAGGGGTGGATAGGTAGGTGAGGTGAAATCTAAGGGAACCATGTGAGAAACCAAGGATATTCCATATCCAGTTTTGTATGTACTATTTTGCATGGAGCAAAAGTTGAGCACTGTACATATAAAGAATCGGTTACAATGATGTTAGCCGCCATACGGGAATTACCTACTGTGTATTTGTTGTGTGGATAGTTTAGCATGCTTATTGTACTTTCTTAGCAATTGCTTGTACTTTAAAGTGTATAGTAACTCTTATGAGCTAGATTTTAAGGTTTAAATTCAATCAAATCACGGTTGCATGAAATATTCACTGTGATAAGTCTTATATACTCATATTTCATTTTAGGGTTTTCAGTTTTAATTCTAACACATTTTTGATTGATTAATGTTATAATTTTAATAATAGAATAGAAATCATTTAACAATACATTGCTTAGGCCGCTGTTCATATTCAACATCGCGTATAACTTCAAAAACGTTCTTATAATTTTCAAGAATTTTTGATCCAATTTAGACAAACCGTGTGGGTTGTAAGAAATACACGAATAAGTTGAGAGCTTGTAACGAATTTTATTCCATCTTGGGATCAATACCCACGTTATAAAGAAGGTTTAGGGCCTACTTTGTATTAAAACCCACAAAATTTTATTATTAAGAAAATACGATTCAATTTATACCTAAATTGATTAATGCCCTTCAGAAAGAAAGTTAGTATCGCACTCTTTATGAGATAAATACCTACTCGCAAAAATGTAGTAGGTAATGTGCACAATAATCTTAAAACGTGTCGGAAAAAATGTGAATATTTCGAATAATTCTGCATCAATTCCAACATACAAATCTCTTTCTATTTTGCAGCGTAAATTTAAATAATTTTCTTTTATAGCCATGTCATAATGTTTTATTCAGCTTTCACCGTTTTGTTAGTCAATGGAAAAATTCAGTATTTGCTTTTACAATTGAATGTTTTATCTCGTGAACGTGATTTTGGGACTATTCCAAAAAAAGCAGCAGATTGGAGAGAACCTATCTTGTAACTGAGCAAGCTATAAAAGCTAACAGTTAATTGCGATAGTTTTCAATTCTTTTTAATGAATGTACCTTTGTACCAATCAAGTTTCTTCATAAAATGTACTAGAGAAAGACCATCTATCATAAAAAATGTGCTCAGCATTCCAAAGCGACCATTACCTGTCTTATTTGTACGCAAGAGTTGTCAGACGAAAAATAGCACCACATTGAACTGACACCATCTGCAAAATGAAGAGCGAATTCAAATAAACATGTACTAGACCCACGATTGATTTATGGTATGAACAGTTTGGTGGATGGGTACAAATGTGAACCTCTCGATGTAGTGCGAAAACGATTTACTCTACAGAGCAGTCGTTTTGTATAAAAGGGTAATAGCGCACATGTTACTATAAAAACGTTTTGTAAATTGTCGCCTCTCTCGGCTCCTTATCCGTCTATTTGACAAGTGAGCAACGACTTGGAATGCTGCTGTTAAATTGAGTGTCGCAAATTTTTGATACCTACTGACCTGTGTTCAAGATAAAAGTTGAGTCCTTTTAAATTTTAAATCACTTTGCCTTGAAAGGAAAATGAAAAAAAAATCTGTTGTTAAATATAATACAGAGTGTCGTAAATATCCCGTGCTCTGAGTGATAACTTCTTGAATAATTCCCCAGTCTGGCGGAGTTGGCGCGTCTCCTAACTCATTACTCCAGCCAGTTTCACACCACGTGTTTGTTATAGACTTAATCTAACTTTGCCTTTGTCGCGTCCTCGTATTATTTTAACTTTCATTATAATGAGTAGTTTTAGAATTTGCAGTCAGCTGTGGTGTGGGTAACTGGATTTCCTTTGCTTACAAACTAGCAGTAGTTGGCTTTACAGCGTACATTTTAATAGGAGGTAGTATTTGTACAATAGGGATGTTTTCATACGAGTTTTACTAGGTTTTTAGTTCTTTCTTTTATAGGACCATGACTATAGGTATAGAATCGACAATCGTGCTGTCTTATATTTTAGTAATATTGCTTTGCTTTCTATTCTCATATATGTATTTACATGTGATTCGATGTGTCCTACATGTTCTCAATTTCCGTATGGCGGTGATATTTTATCTTGTATGCAGCATGTTCTTGCATCCCTTTCCTGGTCTTGCATTTAGAGGTTCTCACATTTCCCTTTTGATCCAAAATACAGATTTACAAGAAATTTCTAATATCTTAAGATGGCAGTTCCAACAGATTCCACAGAACATTACTTAAGTCAGCAATTTCTAAGACGTTGCCGAATAACAAGCAACGAGACATTTATAACTTACAAATCTGCTGAAATTTTATATCCAATAAAATGCAAACGGAAGGAAAGGACGAGGAAAAAATGATAAACCGTTTCATTACAAAATAGCTTGAGCGGCAATCATATTGCCTCAACGATCCGCTTTGTGAGGCAAACAATGCGGCATCGCGCGGTCTCTGGGCCTGCTATCTTGGGATAGGCATGTTTCTTTGTATCTGTTAGGACTGTGTTAGTGCATCTTGTTTGAATGTGTGACACTACACCGTGTTTCGCCCTGACAGTTGGATCTGGTGCTAAAGGATGAGGCAGGCGGTGATCTGTCGGACTTCATAACAAACGGGGAGTGGTATCTTATAGGTAAGTTGTTCCAACAGTTTTCTTGTGTTCTTCGTCTTGCCGGTCACTTACCAAGTTTAATGTAGCTCCGCCATCTTGAGAAACTAATGTACAACTTCATTTAACATTTATGTTTTTTGTTTTCTTTGAGACCTTTACACCAGTTTTAATTTTATATTTCTTTGATATTTCGTTATCAAGCTTAATTCTTTAATTATTTATTCTCTGTTCGCTTTTTGATAAGCAGAGTATCAGTTAATATTTAATAAGATTTTAATGGTATCAAGAGATATACTTACCTTTTATGTTTTTGCTGAAATTTGTTTTCTTTTATTTTAATATTTAATCAAGCTCATTCCTCGTATCATGTTATTAATACTGGTTGATTGGCGACTCGCAGGGATGCCAGGCAAAAAGAACACAATAACGTATGCGTGCTGTCCCGAGCCCTACGTGGACGTCACCTTCACCATCATGATCAGGAGACGGACCCTGTACTACTTCTTCAACCTCATCGTCCCTTGCGTGCTGATCTCATCCATGGCACTGCTCGGGTTCACACTGCCACCAGACTCCGGAGAAAAGCTGACTCTCGGTAAGTACATCCTTTCAGTTCTCCTAGATAATTCACAACTTGTAGAATATTCAGGGTCTCCGAAGAAAATCTGCTTTGTTGACAACTGAATAACGCGAAGTAAGGTACGGAAGAACCGAGCGAAATCGTGTTCCATTTTCTTATCTTGAAAATGCCACAATGTGCATATTCGTATCGCATTTATACGTATATGGCACAAGTGCTGATGTACGTTCGAGTTTGCTGTAAATTTTAAATGTGTCAACTGTGAAGCGCAGTAAGTAGGTTAACCTCTCGTTTTCAATTTGAAATAATTTTATCAGAGAAGACTATATCATCGTTGGGTCTTTATAATGTTATAAAAAGAAAGAAAGACATAGTGCAGGTCATGGAGATTTACTCGTTTATGTTTTGAAACATTTGTCAATTTGCGTAAGTGTTGAAAACTAGAAAGTCATTGACTTGTTTTTATAAGATTACTAGCAAGAAGTAAACTGACAAGCGGTGAGCTTTCGTAATTTGTAAGTAGAGATCGCTCATGGTCCATGAAAGACAGTTTTACAATTTAATTATAAGCGATGAGACTTGAGTATTTAAAAGCAGCTCTACTGGAACTAAGAACGTACTTAAATTTAATGGGGAAATGTCTGAAGGAGGCGTTAGAAATTATTATTGCACAGACTAGAAAATTGGCTTGTTCGGCCGCCTCTGATTTGAAGTATCATTCACGGTTGAGATACTCCCAAATATTCTTGGAACTGTTTAATAAATTGTTCAAGTTCCAAATTACGTTCGCGGGAACCTAGATACGGCTTGAAGCCTTCATGTTAAATTATATTTTAATTTTCTGGCGTTAAATTGACTTTATTAAATTTGGTTCAGTATTCAGCTTTAAATGTTCTTGCAGGTTTTGTTATAAATATGTACTTATTATCTGTATTGCTCATTTTTATTAATAGTATAAATTATTGTGTAACTGTTGGCAATTATACAATATTGAAGAAAAAAAATGCGTCCATAAAAAAATAACGTCTGACTTAAAAACTGATCATATATTATATTAGCAAAGGATTCTAAACAATATTGGCCGCTTGACAGGTGTGACGATCCTATTATCGTTGACCGTGTTTCTGAACCTGGTCGCGGAAAAGATGCCTTCCACGTCGGACGCAGTGCCCCTCATAGGTACTGCAGTAGGACATAGCAGCGGAATAGTGCACGCTGCTGACGGTATATCGGTGACACTAGATTTAGGGAATGGACATAGTGTGAATGGATATGAATTGTCGGTGAAGTATTTCTATGACACAATGTGAAATTATGTAGTTGCTTATCAAGAAGTCGATGTTACCGGGACGATATAGCCAGTCCAAAATTGATGAAAAGTAGACATTAAAGCTACCTTCATCAAAAACTAATTTACATAATATAGCAGAAACTAAAATGGAAACTAAAAGCAAAACCTAAGAACTATAAAACGAATTACGAAACATTTAATATTCATCCCAAACCGACGATAAAAAGCAACAAGAACCGTTTAATAACAGTGTAGAGGCGAGAATTAATCAGAAATAATAAACGTGTACCGTAAAAGCCAAGAATTCACGCTGTGCAGCTTGTTGAACGTACCAAAGGGGTAATAAAACTTTTAAGATCCGTTCGGAAGCAGCGTGCACTGAAATGAATATTAGATTGTCTAGAATGTGGTATGACTGTTTATGTGTTGCTGTTAGTACCCCGCAAACATCCAGATAGAGGCGTCAGACGGTAAGTTTTACTGGCGTAGATATCATTTTATATCGTCATCATTCATTATTGCCAGGGATACTTAGACGGTTGTTAAAACGGTTCTGAATTCGATGAGGTTTTAAAGTTGATAACGGTATCAACTTCAGTAGGGGTGTTAACCATGTGTTTGATTGCAGGAGTCACTATTCTTCTCTCGCTGACGGTGTTCCTCAACCTGGTAGCCGAGACCCTGCCACAGGTCTCCGACGCTATCCCCCTGTTAGGTACACTACCCAAACCTAACCCACACCGTTCGTCCATCCCGCTTGTCTCCCACTTTTATTTTCTCTTCATGTTCATTGTCTCCTGGTACTTTTATTTCATCTTTCATACTATTTTTGATTTGATTTCAGCTCTCATTTATTTTTTTAACTAAACAATAAATAATGAATAGTTATTTTAAAACATTACAAGGAGTAAATTATGTACGTCTAAATTCGATTAAATCATTGTATAAGCTTTATTGTTGCTACTGAGTGGTGAAACCACTGTCAGCCAACCAGCTTTAAGTTCACTGTCTATTTATAAATTATGTATTATGTTGTTCTAAACGTCGTGAAACACTTGCTTTGCTTAAGATAATTAATTCGATAAATATTAAAAGCAAACTGTGATCAACAGAAAATTGGATCGGTGTTTTTGGTTTTGCATTTTTCTTGAAGTTAATTTCGGTTACAATATCTTGGAATCGATTCCGTGATTCTTCGCTTGAGGCTTCGTCACTTGATTACTCATTTATTTTCTTTATTTGGTCGATACACTTTGTGACGATTCTGATGTTCCGATTTGAGTGGCATGGCATGGGAATTTAACTTCTCAAGATTTTTTTAATAGTTTTGGACGCCGAAGGTAAGTTACGATATTTTTATTCTAAATGTTTACAATCATATTTTTATTATCTTCAAATATTTATGTGAATTTGCTGTCTACGTAATCGATTCCATGGTGTACGAATTTCGTGTTTCGGTGTCTATTTATGATTAACTTATTCTAAACTCAATAAATCTTTTGTTTTACATCCATAGGCTTAAAGCCGTGGTCTCTGGATACTTGGAGGGTGGTGTAACTTTAGCATAAACTTCGATAAACCCTTCTCCTTATAAAATATTAAACACTTAATAAAAAGCCAGCGATAAAACCCTATACTAGTGTTTGCATGACTATCCTTATGTTTTGTTTATGATTTCACTTGAGCCCCTGATACCGACTCAGCACACAAACAGGACGAGATCTTAACGACGACGTTATAGACTGGATGGTACATAGGTTAACAATTGTAAATAGAACATTTTGATTTTGTTTTGTTTCATAGTTTATATTGATCTTTGCAGGTGTTACAATCCTCCTGTCGCAAACAGTTTTCTCTCTATTGGTGGGGCACGTCATCACTAAAACCTCTGAGGCGATCCCCCTAATAGGTGAGAAAAGTACCACGCGTTTGGTCATGTCTTTCTTAAATAACCAAAATAAAAATAATGATGAATAGTTTTTTTTCTAAATAAGAATGTAGCTCGAGGGATATTTTGGGGTGCACAATCCGAAATGCTCCTCAGCTCGTTCATGAAACACCAACTTAACAAAGATCTAAATAGATATTTTCGCTTGAATCTTAAAGGAGAACGTATAGTTTCTGTTATTTTTTTTTCTGTTTTCGACTTGCATTTTAGAGTCTCGCCGTCTCTGGAGACTGATCTATGCTTTACAGAGCTTTGTGGCTCTCGACACTTGAAATAGAGTTATTGCACTTTCGATTCGTGCTATTGAAATACGTAGCTACGCAGAGTCTATCTAAAGGTAATTTCCTGAACATAGCACTCGATCTTCTTGTAATGTATTAAAATAATCTACCTACATTACTACTCTTGGTCCTTTTATCGAAATTTCGTTTTTTAATCTATTTTACTTTCTACATTATTTCCCTATTGGCCTTTCTGTAGACATTTATCAAGCGACAGACATAAGCTTCGAGCATGATTTTAAAGTGACTAAAAATTAAGTTGACGTTCAACTCTCAATAACTAAACGAGCTTCTAAATACTTGATTGCTTGTAGTTTAAAAGCAGGATTAAAAGTTAAACAACAGTTTAAAGCAACAAAGTGGATGCGGGTAGTGAGGGTCCAGCCTCCAAGTATCTCGTGAACTTCGGGTCTCAACTTTGTCGGGTCTGTTACCATCCCTGTAATTGACGAAATGATAAACTTATTGAAACCTTTGACAAAGGCACTCGTTAAGATAATACTCAAACTACTCCATTCTAATTTACAACGGAATTGTCGAAACAATTGCACTGTGCAGATTGTGATATCTTCAATAATTTCTAATGTATTCGAAATCATACCGAAACTTACCACAGCCTAGAGGTAGCGAATCCCTTTGTCAAAGTTACGCCTCTGGTAACGTAAAATTATTAAAATATGTTAATAACTTGAAGATTACCAACACAATCGTTACGAGAGGCGTTAAATAATAAATTGAAAGAGCTTGTCTGAAAGAGATAATTGACAATTTAATACTTAAAGTAATCAGGTGACAGGCACTTTCTTTGTCATAAAGTAATAAAAGTAGGTAATAAAGAAAACGGGAATAATTTGTCGTGTTTATGCCGTTTTAAATTTAAAAAGATTATTTTTGTTGATAGACACGACAAAATATCGTAAACGTTGGCTCATTAAAGCTGATATCGTCAATGTAACGCATAAAAGCTAAAACTCATCTAAATGTAGATTAGAACATCGCATGTGTAATTAAAATGCATGAATGTGGCTTTCTGTGTCATTGTTAATTAGATTATGACATCTCGCAATGAACCACGTAATATTTAAACATGTAATTAAAAAAATGTAAGATAAAAACACTGAAGTACTTAATTTTCTCCTTACCAGTTTCGTTATTTTTTGTTTTGAATGTCACCCAATAGCTTTAAGATGATGATGAAATTAATAATAATTTGCACTTATCCCGTTAAATGTTGATGTTGCAATGATTTTGTAATTATTTGAAAACTTAAAAAAAAGTAATTTTTGAAATTTTTCTGACTTAAAATTGTAGTTCAAAAGTGTTTTCTACCAGTTAAGTTATCAGAAATTACTTTCAATGTTAATATTTTTATTGAACAAAATCATCATCTACGAATACTTTTTCCCATACGAATTGTTAAACTAGATGTTCTATGTGACAGGGACGTACTTCAACTGCATCATGTTCATGGTAGCGTCGTCAGTGGTACTAACAGTAGTCGTGCTCAATTACCATCATCGAACTGCAGACATACATGAGATGCCACAGTGGGTGAGTAATCAGTAGCTGGTGAAACAAATTTCGTTGATCCATCACTTGAAGTTGTTCGTCATACTGATCTTTAAATAAATTGTATGATTTGAGACTGAGACGATTGGGATAGTTTAGTTAATTATAAGGAGTTTGCAGTAAAGTGGCTTGTTGAGATGTTAACGGTGACAAAGTTGACTTGCAAGTGAATAAAACTCGACTGCATTCTAAAGTTTACCTTGATCGCGGTAGAGTAGTTTACTAAAGTAGCATTTAAAAGGCCAGGATAAATAGTAACTTTCCTTGACAGATAAAGTCAGTGTTCCTACAATGGTTGCCGTGGATTCTTCGCATGTCGAGACCAGGGAAGAAAATCACAAGGAAGACGATACTGATGAATACAAGAATGAGAGAGTTAGAGCTTAAGGAGAGGTCATCGAAATCGCTGCTGGCGAACGTACTGGACATAGATGATGACTTCAGGCATGGCCCACCGCCTCCTAACAGTACTGCATCTACTGGAAATTTAGGGCCTGGGTAAGAAAAACCCATCAAACATTCTGGTTTTCTATCTTTTCTGCTATGCGTTTAATTGTATCTCAGGTAGAGAAAAAGACAGAGTAAGCTAATAAGATTTCCCATATCGTAGGTGCTCAATATTCCGTACGGATTTCCGTCGGTCGTTCGTCCGTCCCTCGACTATGGAAGACGTGGGCGGCGGGCTGGGCAGCCAACACAGAGAGCTGCACTTGATACTGAGGGAGCTGCAGTTCATCACTGCCAGGATGAAGAAGGCGGACGAGGAGGCCGAGCTCATCAGCGACTGGAAATTTGCTGCGATGGTTGTTGACAGGTAAGAAATTGATGGATTGATGACTAAATTTATTTAGAGGAACAAATGTTGGTTTGTCAGGATTTCTAGATAAAATTGTGATACAAATTCAAAAATTATGTTCTACCCTATCAATGTCAACAAATACTTTATCGGTGTTAAAAAAGTGTACGTTTTAGAAAGGTTTCTTTTTATTTTCCGTTCTGAACACACTCTTTTGCGTCACTAGGTGATAATATCGTGAATGGAAATAAGTCTTAAAATATCGAGCGGCCATGGCGTTACACGATTCAATAGGCTTGTGCCGTGAATCGGCCCGTGAAGGCAAACGCAGGGGGACAGTACTAAGAGAAAAAAGATCGACGATAAAACATTGAAACCAGACGAGATAAAAATAAACTTCACTTATTAAACTCTGACATAAATCTGACAAGGCTAAGGATTTGATTAATTATTGTGGCGTAATTACATCATTTGATTTTGAACTCTATTGCTTCAAAACAAAATTAATTTGGCCTGCCTGATTAGCTGGTCGTAATATTGGAGGTAAAATTATAGTGTTAGCAGGTGATATTAAATTCATTATTTTAGTGATAAAATTTTTTTTTTTTTTTTGGAAATCTTACAGCTAGGTAATAAAAAAGTAATAGTTATAAGTAGAATATGGCCAATTACAAGTTTTCACTACTAAGCATTACGACCACTGAAGTTTAAAAATATGCTTTTAGTAAATTTCACCCTGACGAGTGTTATATCCTATTTAAAAACATAGTGATAAAATAAATAATGTCTGGTCCCTCTTTATGGCTAGCCAAACATGTTAGAACAGATGGGTATAAAATTTATAACTCCGCTTGGATTATTAATGGCAGCCGCTGGCGTAGTTCCCTCCATTCTAAAGAGCATTATTTGCTAGTATAATAGCAATGATAGTGAAAAATTAAGGAAAAATATAAAAATATTATTTAAAGAGCTTTAGGAATAGGTAGGTAAGGTCACATTATCGCCGAGCGACAACATTGCAATAAATAATAAACCCCCATTAAATTTTCTAGTAAAATAAATTGCTTTAGAAGCGGCACAAAATTTAATTAGGAGCGAAAAAGCTCGTAAACTGGCAGTTTTATGACCGACTAATAAGCTTTCCCGCGATCTCTGTAGAACTTTGTATATTTGCTGCATGTGTGGTGTAACATAATGGCAATAAAGTAATATAGCGACATGTCACTGTAACGTAACACGCTTTCCTCGTGACTCTCGTGTATAAGCTGTTGATGCCATAAGGTGACGTGCCAAAATATGGGTTACCTGAAAATCCCTTCAAAAATATTTTGTGAGATACTCCATAAGCTTTTCGTACTCCTGTTGTATATGAAACACGTCTAATCCGTCGTTGGCTAATTACTTTATTCGGTTTTTTGGAACAATAATTTGATTGAAAACGAGACCGTGTGTTTAGATATTATAAGGTTTCTTAGATATTTTGGTTAAAGGACTGTACCTGAAGGGGTTGTACAAGGACCTATCCTTAGCCCAGATCTTTCATAATATTTTTTCGTATGACATGTTCCTTTTGTCCCCAGATTTTGCCTGTTCGTGTTCACACTTTTCACAATCGTCGCAACAGTAGCTGTCCTGTTGTCGGCACCGCATATCATCGTGCAATGAATCAACTACTGAGTCTCCGGGTTCCCCGGCACAAGTATGAGAGAACTAATTATTAGAAAGCCGATTGTAACTATAATTGATAATATAATTAATTAAAATACGTGGTTGAAACGCACACGTCTTCATAACAAAGTCTTAAGACATTAAATTATGATAAATTTACATATTGTAGTTAAGTGAGACGGTAGGTGGGATTTCAGTTTGATCAAGTCTTAGATTTTGTAGTGTTTTTACGTCAGTATTAGTTAACAATAACTTGCAATTTAAATCCTTATTTAATGATTATTTTATCTATAACTATATTGAGAATTCATTATTAAGTTAAATTAGTCGGTTGTTTTAATATCAGACTGAAATTTCATCTAGCATTTATAAAAAAAATGTGATGTTGACTAGGATGTTATACATATAAATGTTGACGTGCATAATTTGTTAATAAAACCGTATTAATTATTATTACTAAACGATATTGTATAAACGAAGTGAGCGAGGATTCAGTTAAGGAAGTGATTAGCTTGTGAGTACAGAGTTGCATTAATTTCGAAAAAGAACGAATAAGGTTTTCTGAGAAATCAAAGAAAAGGATGGTAAATTTGCTTAAGGGATGTTTGAGTTAACGTCAACGCATTAATTGAAATTCGCGTGATTAAAGAAACAAGAGAGTTCATGGAATAATTGAAATTGAAATGGTATCCTTTTGCATGTAATGAGGGATCACAGACGATGACATAAGACCTTAGGGTATTAAGTAATGTACATAATGGATCAAATATCGGTAGTCAAGTCAGATAGCTACTTAATGATTTAAGATTATTCCATTCGATATTAGAATTCGATTAGCGACAATCGCTGTGTCTGCATCGATGCGTATCGATCTAAATCGGTATGTGTTCATACACGGCTCGGGATATAAGATATGGACATGGGAGTTAAACTTTAATTAAAGATTGTACTACGAAGATTAAATCCAGGAATTGTTAAACAGTTATGGAATTGATAAAAATCAACAATTAATACGGAACCAAAGTTAGTATAGGTTTAGCATCTGTTATGTTGAATTAATAAATTAATTAGGCCCCATTTAAAACGGGGCTTAATGTTAAACGCGATAGGACTTAAGATAAAAACGTTATCGATTAAACTAACTCGTTACTGTTGCCATCTCGTATCGACGAATGCTCACTAAACTATCGATAGTGTTAAAGTACGTACTAATGTATGTCGATATGGGAGAAAGTCCTTAGTATCAGAAATAGTCACTATTTAGAAATGGGATTGTGTTTACAATATAGGAAATGTTATGCTTAACGAAATTATTACAAGCTGTTAATATCACTACCAATCACGTAACCATATTGATAAAAATGTAAATACAGAATATTGCGGTGTGTATTTGTATATAAATATTAGAAAAAAATCGGAAAAAAGACTAAAATATCACATTCTTCACTCTAGTATTGTAACAACCAGTCTTATTGGGCAGGAATAGTACACTATTATTCTTAAGTACTAGATACTGTCTTATACTAATATCATCTCGATAAGTAATCGTATTGTCTGATTCATTTCAAGCGTAGATCGATCGGAGGCGATCCGAACATTTTCGCGCCCAATAAGACGTCAGAATGTCACTTTGACGTAAGTTCAATTAAAAAAACTTTTTTAATTGATATCGATTGTAACCGATTACGATTGTCAAGTGTCTACTCGATTAGAACCTTTTAGCACATACTGTAGCATCTATATAATAGTCATATTATTTAAAAATAAACAATTTAAAGTCTTTATCTATGTCCGTTCCTCAATTTCGCTCTTATAGATGTCGTGATAGCCTAGTGAATGTCGTGTCCCTTGATTTAAGCTAAAATTATAAAGGAATAACTATTGATAAGGAAGCTCACTAAAACTAGATATAACATTTTCGCAACTCTGAGTGTTTTTGCATTTTCTTTTCGTCTTTATTGTTGAGAAGTTAAGCGTGAATTAATTGTAAACAAGTGCTACCTTTTTCTTGGAGTCGAGTTCTCGAGGATATCTTGTAACGATATAAATATCTTTGGAATTCGCATGAATTGTATTAATGAAACCTAATTATGTTAAACGATTCCAAGATTATGAACGTTGTTGTTTAGCAGGATTTATGTTAGCAGTGCGGTGCTCGATGGCAAGTGTCAGATGTTTCTCCGAGCTCTCGGTTCATATTGTTACATTACGTTTAAACCCTATTGTTATATTTGATTGTGTATATTTCTATTCAAAGTGATGATAAAAATGAAATTGTAAAATTAATTGATATATTTAATTAGATTTGTTAGTGCCAAAAATAGGGTTTATAAATATTGAAGTTAAGTTGGATTTTAGGGATAAACTATAAAGTTGAGAAGTTTATTGTAAAGAAAAAATAAAAAAAACGAACTAGGGTCTTTGTTAACATGTAATTTAACGGGTTAATGTTTGTGTTGGGCCGCAGCTACGGGTTATTCAGCCAATTTTAAACTAATTTTGTTTAAAAAAAATAAATGAAAGGTTGTGAAATCGAATGTAACGCCCGTGGTAGCGGTTCAATGATAAAATATAATAAAAAATATAGTTAAATAAAAAACGAGTAGTAACGATCTACGATTTAATAAAAGCCGAATAATTAAACGCCTGCATGGGACCGGGTTAGAACATAAACAAATAAACTGAAGTTACCATTTCACATGCGATGATGTATTCATACAGGCCAGTAGCCATATTGTTGAAACCGTTAAACTATTCCAACATGAAATAACTTTATTTCATAAGCACACAGAACGCAGTCTGCGTTTTTGTGAAGTCACTCAACAAACTGTTAACGGTTTTTTCAGGACAACTGTAACACATTTAAAAGCAGTATGTATTTATGGTTAAAACTTTCACTCTTTACAAAGTAAAACAACAGATATTTTCGATGTTCACAATTTATGTATTCGATTTTAAATTTTGTTGAGGAATTATAAAAGCTGGTGTGAAATTACAATGTTTTTAAACACCATATTTGTATCTTACATTATGAATAAAAAAAAATCATAGGTTTTTTCCAACTCACTTTTACCAATATTTTGTTACTTAATATACTGCATTCGTGAGTTTTTATCTATATATTTATTGTATAGTATATTTCTCAAAATATTTATCGTATTTATTTTTTAAACCAAAATTGTCGGATATTCCAATAATTTACAGCCAGCTTTTATAATTACCTCATATTTTTGTAAATTTTATCTCTAATCTATTCCCGAATTTCACGAACACTAAGGAACCACTTTACACACTATCGTCTATATTCTACACATATATGTATACATCTATATTTTATCGTTTGTATGGCATTTGTTATAAACGTAATATTTTGGCAGAAAAATATAATCTTCAAATCTATGGTAGAAATTTTAATCGCAATAAAAATTCGAGCAATTTATTCCTCTACCAATAATTTACTTCCTATTAAAATTTAGTTTTGATAAAATAATAAAGAGATTTTTTTTAGTCATCTGTCATACAAACAGCTCTGCATACTGCACAACAGAAACAAAATGCTTTAATCGTGAAACAGGTATTTTGGATTTCCATGTATATTTCTACTTCTGAACGCTGTAAACTAAGATTTTAACTATTTCGAGTCTCATCTACTCTTGTATCGTTTTAGTTTTAGCGGTAAGGCAAATTTACAGCGGTTAAAAAAATATTATCTTATTTACTTACTTAACATTTTTGCCAAGGACCTAAGAACCCTCCACTTTGATTCAAGAACGTCAAGTTGATTTAAAAAACAAAATAACATTATTACGGCCAGTCTTTTAAATCCCAAATCGTTATAACGTAATAAAACCTTCTTGTTTAAAAAATAAAACCTCTCCAAGGAATAAACTCTATGGTGCCGCACAAAAGAGATTGTATTCCGAAAATTAAAAATTCGAACACAAAAGAATGTCAATTTTAGGCTACGATACGAAATTTACTTTCTCGGGACGAAAAATACAGTGTACTTTCTACCTTTTGCCAGTGTACCTTGTGAGATGGCACTGACGGCTTGTTTACTAGACCGGGCTCCTAACTCGAGCTGTTACGATCTCACAGACGATACGAGTCGGCACTATTGACACATGTCATGTAAACTTTTGCTCGCTACTCTATAGCACAGCGTAAATACTGGCAAGAAATGTTTCGGAGACTCGCCGAACAACAATGGCGACGTACTTTTGAAGCAATATGTGAAAGTGAATTTTCAGTGATTTTTATTTTGAAACACATTTTGTTGATAAATGTTAAAAATCGTTTTGATTTTTTGAAATTATTTGGTATGATATTTCTTAAATCAGTTTACCAAAAAAACATGGGTTTAGTGTCAAAAAGTGTCATATGTCGCTTTTTAGATAAAGAAAATTAAGGATTCAATGGAAAATGGTTCTTAAGTTCTTTGGCAAACGAACTATTTCTGTGTCTCATACAATCGCTATATAGGCTACATCTAACAACATTACACCTGGTGTGTGCTCGCTTAAACACCAACTTATGTATGCATCAATATTACACACGAATATATTTTAAATTTCACATACATGGGTATGGGTACCTCACCTCACATGGGTTTAGCTTTCCACGTCTTCTTTAAAATCAAAATAATATTTTCTGTCTTCAAATATTCTGCAACCTTCCAATCTAATAAGGTAAAATCTGTTACAATTATTAATAATTCACGCGTTAGACATGTTAAAATAAATATGTATACTGCATTAATATGCATCAATTTACACTGCCAATTTAGATATTCCATTTCAAATTAGCGTCAAGCAATTAGGTAATATGACTCGTTAGCCAATCCAGTGGTTGCAATAATTAATTTAAATTCCCAAACACCTAGTTATTACTTAGCTGCAATGTAAATTGAATGAAATTACGTGAGGCAATTATGAATATAGAATAATTTGTTCTTACAAATAATAAAAATTGTAAAGCCACTGTTTATTTCAAAACAAGAATTGGTAATTAGAATAACAAAGATGGCGTCTGGCGAGCTAAACCCACACGTCCACTGTTCGGATACACGTACCAAACATCGACCAAACTTGTTTTCAACTAACGAGCTTCTCACATATTTCGATAATTATTTTCTAAATCACGCATAAAACTCCACATTGTGTTCCTGTGGCTTAACCATAGATGAAATAATTAATTAAAATTAAAATAATAAAAAATATATGTGACTGCAGTAAGTTGATTAAATACAGCAGAGTGTAATGTAAGTTTATAATGAAAAGCCCCTATGGAGGTTTTTATAATAGATGAAAAATAATTAAAAGATAATATACAAAGGTAAATTTGTAAAAATAAATACAACGGGTAAAATGATTATTCGTTAAATTTGACTATCGTAAGTAGTATTCGATTTGTATAAAACTAAAATAAATTAAAGCAATCTGATTTATAATACTGTTGTTGTTTTATTTGTGGCCCTTTGTTCGATGTTTGCCGATAAGGCTATTGTTGGGATCTGTCAAGGAAACCCACAGGCTTTGGAACAAGATAAAACACTCCGTCAGTTTGATGAATGGATCAAATGATTGTATACAACCTTTTGAAGTGTCGCGGTGGCGCGGCGGGTTGCTGATCTTTGCTGCGGAATATGGGTGGAGTATAAAGTATGATGGAGGCTCAAGTAACATTTATTTTAAAGTTGACGATAACTTTATACACACGATGCCTGTAGGGGGAAACTTTGGTAATGTTCATTAAGACAGCCGATTCTAAATCGAACATCTCAAGTAGATAGGATTTACTCAATTACTATAAACTTAAAATCAGCAATTTTTTGACTTTGCAATACATGACAATTTAAAATATCACTAAATACTTTTGTTCATCCTTTCGTGTTGCAGACATGACAATTGTATGAAGTAAGTATTCTAGGAGCCAAATAATTACACGAATAATTCAATTGCACAATAAAATTACACCTATTGAACATTACACATAAAAGAATATGCAGTCTTAACAAGTTTTACCAAAAATAATTTCAAAAGAAAGAACTTACAACAGAACTTACAGCTAAAGTATCTAAGCTCTCTGTAAGCCATTAATATTGATTCGACAATCGTCGAGTGATTCAAGAGATTCATAGAACCTCATCGCCGGGTCGTTGACCTCCGTGTTTATCGGTTGATCCCTAGTAACTGATTCAGAAATGTCAACTAAGGAATTTGGAGCTAAATTTACTGAGACAATTTATTTATGACAAGGTTGGTAGATATACAAAGAGAGGAATGAAATATCTATCTGCTATAGCTGTTGCTAACAATATCTATGAATGAATTTTCATCACTGTGTAGTATAAAATAAAGTCGCGTACCACTGTCTATCGGTCTACCCCTATGTATACTTGGAACTTTAAAATTACGCAATGGATTTTGATGTGGTATTAATAGATTGAAATTGTTTGTAGAGGAAGGTTTATATATGTTATTATGATGCATCAGTATTACACCCGTGCAAAGCTGGGTCGAGTCGCTAGTTACTTATAAACTTAACGTAGTATTTAATTTATTCTGTAAAATTGAGAAATCTTACACGGAGAAAATTTTCAATGGTTCCAACCTTATGACGAATGTTAAGAATAATCTAATGATAACAAGAATCTAATTTATTCTATGTCCTACTAATACAGCTGGATGCGGAGAGCTGGATGGATGTTTGTTACTTCATCACGCTTAAACGACTGTATCAATTTTGATGAAATTTGGTATGAAGTTAGCTAACCCCTTAGATACACATAGACTACTTTTAATACATAGGCTGAGTCAGAGAGAGGTAATGTTTTGTTAGCTATTACTGACATACGCGCGAGCAAAGTCGGGAGCTAGAGCTAGTATTATACTACCGTGTTATGAGGTAGCAAAAAAACAGTCTTGTTAGCACAATAGTTCCACAAAATAATAACGTTGCAATTAAGCCAATATACCGATACAATTTTAGAATATGCACAATCATTTTACACGAACCAAATTAAACAAAGTTATTTGCATACTAACTAGCTTATTCCGATACAATTATTATTTAATTGAGTTCATATTTCAAATAACTATAGTTAGAGCTCATGCACAAATCACGCTTATAATGCAAATTTAATATTTGAACATTAATAAAGATTTTAAAACATACAGCGTGGCGCTACCACGCCGACAATAATTTAACACACGTATACTCTCCATATTTTTATTTAATGATTTTGAACATTTAATGTTAATATTTACGAATGTATTTAAAATGTTAGGATAATGCATCTTGGAGCAACCTGTACGTATAGAAATATTGCGCAGCGGTCATTTGCCGGAGTCATGAATGTCGACAATACTGTCAGGATGAAACAAACGCAAATTGAAGGAAAGAGAGATTTTTGGATGCGTTTTAGAAATATGATGCAACAATCTTTAAGAGATTTTGTAACCTCAATACTCAAGAAACGATACAAATTTTTAGAACTTGTTTTTAGATTAAAATTTTCAACTATCTATAGATTAATATATTTTAGACCCTATGAAGCTAGAGATCTAATACTCATACAGATGTGATGCTCTTTTCTAAACCTTGAAAAACTACTTTTCATATAAAAATACAATTAAGCTACGTCTCCTCTAAAGAGTTAGTTATAGTTTGACCATTACCGCTGTACCGCCTAAGGAAGGCGCGGGACGAGACGAGGGAAGCATCGGCCAATGCGATTTGTCTGTTCGCTAGTGTCAAATTCGAGTTCAAATTCAAATTCAGATCGAACTGTCTAAGTCAGAAACACATGAGATTCATATTCAAAGATGGTTCTTGCGATATCCCGTAATGTTAAGACATATTGAATAAATTCGCAGACCCAGGGAAACAAAGGCGTAAGACGAAAACACTAACTTTACAGGAGAGTAAAAAAACTGTTTAACCAGGTATATCTGTTATATTTTTGATGCTATGATATTTTGTTATATGCCAAAAAAAGTAAAAAAATCAAGCTTTTTGTTTATTACATTAGAAATATCTCAAACTATCTCAGTGATTAATAAATTGATAATTAAAGTTTTACAGACGTTTTTCTTATTTATTAACGACTAATCCTTAATTGTAAATATATTTACTCCAATTATCGTTTTCTAAATAATGAATATACTGTAACTATTCATGGTTACGTCTTTTATGACGTTCTATACTATGTTAAAATACAAAAGATAAGCACTACTTACGGCCTTTTTTGCTTAATTATGTTTTACAGCATCGAAGTGTAAGACGTATTTACAACATTTTTTGTTAAAAAATAAAAATAAAATGTAATGCTAAGCCTGAATGTTGACTTTTTAAATAGTATTTTCAGTAAAATCATAACTGTTACCAATGTTAAGCCCCTATGTAAAATACATTTCATTGGTGTAATAAAACAGATGATTAAAAAATTGCACTTTATTATAATTTTACACATAACAGACCTTGTTACAATTATAAAACTAATAACATTGAATCATATTTATTCTAATAAATGTAACATAAAAATGACAACTTCTTAAAATTAGTTAAAATCCTCGAAAAAGCTTTACAAACATGGCATTAACAAAAATCCTTAAACTATTTATAATTTCAGTTATTAAAAGAGTAATTAATAATATTGTACTGAAACAAAAACATGAATTCTCATTTATATTAATCACTAGCTGCTGCCCGCGACTTTGTCTGCGTGGTATTCAAGGTGAGTAGTGCTGTACAAAAAGTAAAGCTAAATAATGTTTCATGCCAGCTCTCTAATCCAGTTCCGTTCCAAACTAATTTCGTAACTTTCTAATCCTAACCTCTAGTCTTACAAACATATTTGACTGTTAGCTAATACTGCTAGTTTTTTGCTGTGGCCACTATCTTGCACTGATTTGACAATTGGGATTGAAGGACTTGAAAACGGGTGAAAGCAAAGAAGTGTGCCGGACTCTTACTGGCTAAACCGCCGGAGTGCTTCTCCGTATCCTATTGTCGGGGGCCACGGGAACGTTTTCGCAATCTAGCGCAAGCCCCGACAGGAGGGCTCTTTTTAACGGGAGCTTCTTCGTAAACGTGGAGCCAGCTTTCGCCAGCCCTTATTAAGAGGCGCGCGGAAGCACCGCGCAAACCGTCTTTGACTTTACCCAGTACAGTAGACTGCCCCGAGACTACTGCCTTTGCCTTTAAGGTTTGGTTTTTAGTAAGGTTAGGTTAGGTTCGGTTTTTAGTAAGGTTAGGTTAGGTTTGGTTTCTGGTTTGGTTAGGTTAGGTTCGGTTTTTAGTTGGGTTAGGTTTGGTTTTTAGCTAGGTTAGGTTTTGTTTTTAGTTTGGTTAGGTTAGGTTTGGTGTTAAGTTAGGTTAGGTTTGGCTTTAAGCTTGGTTAGGTTAGATTTGGTTTTTAGTTAGGTTAGGTTAGGTTTGTAGGTAACCTAACCTAACTAAAAACCTAACCTAACCTAACTAAAAACCGAACCTAACCTAACCTAACTAAAAACCAAACCTAACCTAACCTAACTAAAAACCAAACCTAACCTAACTAAAAACCAAACCTAACCTAACCTAACTAAAAACCGAACCTAACCTAACCTAACCAAAAACCAAACCTAACTAAAAACCAAACCTAACCTAACCTAACTAAAAACCAAACCTAAACTAACCTAACTAAAAACCAAACCTAACCTAACCTAACTAAAAACCAAACCTAACCTAACCTAACTAAAAACCAAACCTAACCTAACTAAAAACCAAACCTAACCTAACCTAACTAAAAACCAAACCTAACCTAACTAAAAACCGAACCTAACCTAGCCTAACTAAAAACCAAACCTAACCTAACCTAACTAAAAACCTAACCTAACCTAACTAAAAACCGAACCTAACCTAACCTAACTAAAAACCAAACCTAACCTAACCTAACTAAAAACCGAACCTAACCTAACCTAACTAAAAACCAAACCTAACCTAACCTAACTAAAAACCGAACCTAACCTAACCTAACTAAAAACCAAACCTAACCTAACCTAACTAAAAACCAAACCTAACCTAACCTAACTAAAAACCGAACCTAACCTAACCTAACTAAAAACCAAACCTAACGTAACCTAACTAAAAAACAAACCTAACCTAACTAAAAACCAAACCTAACCTAACCTAACTAAAATCCAAACCTAACCTAACCTAACTAAAAATCAAACCTAACCTAACCTTACTAAAAACCGAACCTAACCTAACCTAACTAAAAACCTAACCTAACCTAACTTAAAACCGAACCTAACCTAACCTAACTAAAAACCAAACCTAACCTAATCTAACTAAAAACCGAACCTAACCTAACCTTACTAAAAACCAAACCTAACCTAAACTAATTAAAAACCAAACCTAACCTAACCTAACTAAAAACCGAACCTAACCTAACCTAACTAAAAACCAAACCTAACCTAAACTAATTAAAAACCAAACCTAACCTAACCTAACTAAAAACCGAACCTAACCTAACCTAACTAAAAACCAAACCTAACCTAACCTAACTAAAAACCAAACCTAACCTAACCTAACTAAAAACCGAACCTAACCTAACCTAACTAAAAACCAAACCTAACCTAACCTAACTAAAAACCAAACCTAACCTAACCTAACTAAAAACCAAACCTAACCTAGCTAAAAACCAAACCTAACTAAAAACCAAACCTAACCTTATGAACGGAAAAAAGGCGTAAGCATGATTATTTCGAAACTGTAATACGAATGTAGTACTCAACAAGGAATACGGCACTTTTTGTTTAACTATTTATAAGCGTGATAGGATTTAATCAGTATTATTTTAGGAAATTGCTTTTTTTTATTAAGTATGAAATAGCATAATAGGGATTACATTTATTAAATATTTGTATTATCAAATGAAACAACAGCTTAAGTACGATTAGGTCTATTTTCTTATAATTTTACGTGCGTATGCTGGTTTATCGACTTCTTTAATTAATAAAATAATCTAATTTTAGAACGTCAAAAAACTTTTTTTGTTATAAAATCCTATTTTTACGTCAATAATTCACGGAAAAAATTTACTTTATGTATTTTTACTTGTACTATTCAAATATGCAAAAAAATGACGTATCTGCACTCACGCCTTTGTGGTTCTGGGGGTGCGAATTGTTTACGGCATTCAATAAATTCAATTTTTTGGTAAACCAAGTCGTAATTTGAAATAAACTCAGTTAAATCTGACTATATTTCATTAATATTTAATTAATTAAGTAAAATACATAATATATAGTTAAACGAAGTGAAATATTTAGGTATTTTTATTTAATTGATTTCAAATTAACTAATTAACCTCAATTTAATAATTTAATATTGTCGTGCTTGTAGAACAGTAAACTGATATCGTAAGATCTATCCGACAAAATGAATCTCATGTGAACTCGTGCACTTTTTTTCCCAGCACCCCACCTCACCGCGCATACCTAAGGCGCGGTACAGCGGTTGTGGCCAAACTATAAAACTATTTTATTATTTCTTAAAATACATACTCCTTACGCATACGTAGAGCAAAAGCAACCTTATGCAAGTTGTAACAAAGTCCATATTGAATTAATTAAAGGTACTACGTAAATAAAACACTGTTTAGGGAAATCAATTCCGAAGGTAAAGTTCCCAAAAATCAATCTGATTAATATTATTACGACAGCTTGCTACCGATTTAAATTTTCTTTTGGTGTCACTGAGCTAAGATTAATTTATGAGGAGCGACCTCTAAACTTAAGGGTGTAATATTACATCCCATACTCAAGTGTTACTGTAAGATATTTTTAAATGCCTTACAGTAGCTTTTTTTCGTCATAATGGACTGAGATGCTGAAAGAGACTAGGACTAATGTGTATCATTAAAAAAAACTTAAGCATCAAGTTATATTTTATTCACAGTAAATATTACATACCGCATTCAAGTAGAAAACAATTACAAAAATTCTACGCATAAGTAACACTAGACATTGATTTCGACAACCACTAAATTTTCCTTACGATTTGTATTTGACACCACATATTACCGTTTTTTTTATCCCAGCTGAAAGCCTCATGGACTGTCCTTTGTCTGGGAGTTGACGAGGGGGGTGTGCCGGATTCTTACCTGCTAAAACCATTGGAGCGTCCTCATCTACCTATGGCCTGGGGTACGGGGTTCCCTTTAACATTCACCTTGCCCCCGGCAGACAACACATATATTACCTTGAAAAAAAAAGGGAGTACTTTCGCTTTTAACTAAAACAAAAACCAAAACCCTACCTTTTATTTGTCACTGAAAAGCAGCCAAAACAATATTAAGCCTTAGAAACAAAATTCATCATCACACTGCTAACGTCAATGGCGTTTCATTCAAGTTTTGACGCGGCGGCGACAGGTGGCGAGGTTATTGGATATCGATTGATACCGGGGCCACCAACACCCGGATATCTTTGACAATTGGCACTGGCTTAGCATGTCAATAGGTAATTAATAATTTTATAATAACAGTTGATGTAATTTTTGTAAAAAGGAAGAATAATTTTGTAAGAGAAAGAATCTTGAGTCATAGTTAGTCATCAAATGAATCGAAAAAAAAAAGATTTTTGTGTACCATATTTTTTTGTGGTTGGGTTGTTATACGCCTAGGGTAAATTAAATTGTATAAAACAATGTAACACTATCGTGGGGCTTCGTAACCAATATTTAAACGATAATATAATAATATCCTCAAGCTTAATCAAAAGTTTTTATGTTATTAGAAATGTATTTTACCAAATTTATTAAAATTAATGAAATCAAGGTAATTTTGCTGTTGTTTTGCAAAATTTTAATCTTTGAATTCAAACAACAATATGTTCTGTATGCTTTCGTTTATAAAGCCTCTAAAAAAGCAACTATGATATCTGTTATGATTTTCAACGAACCGTCCATTTTAGAATTTCAGATGATGCACAAAGCCAACAAAAACTGTAGCAACTTTTAGATAAAAATATCTAGAACCAACAAAAGTAATGAAAACAGACAGCTCGTCAATACTACATGTGTTTCTACGTCCATATTCAAAACAAAATGGTTACGGGCTTACAAAAGAGTTCGAAACATGACTTCATCCAAAACCTTTTTACTCTTTTGAGCCTAAAAAGTACTGGCGCTTAATAATTCTGGCATCCAACTTTTATTTTTTTGGCTTTATCTTCCAAAAGTTGCAAACGTTTTTTATTCGCGTTTTCGCGAGTTTTTTTCATGTGCTCAGTTCATAACTTATTTGTATTCCATGCATATTTTTTTGCTTTAGGTACATAACGACACGACAAAACAAATAGAAGAATTATGTAGGTATTATTTACCTATCTTTTAGGTGAGATAACAAAATTTTAATTGATAGATATTTTGAAAACTGGCAAATGGCTGCACAATTTTGACGGAACGTACAATTTCTTTTCCATTAACACTGTTTCTTGATAAGTATATAGTATCTATTTATTTTTGATGACCTAATTACACAACTGTCAATCATAACAATATCACTACTAACACAACAAAACATATAAACGAATAAAACACAAAAGCAAACAGTAGAAATCCAGCAAAAATTAGCTGCATTAAGCTCTCAAGCTGTCAATTTGGCGTTCAAGCAAGCAACGTTCTACTAACGTTAGAATTATGCAAATACGCTGCGATAGCAAAAAGCGCTGCCAATATTACAAGTGCCTAAGCGGATTATAAATGCCATGGTTCATTCCGGCCTAGATTTTGAATACGAGCCCGCCTCACCCAGTACCTACTGGAAAAATAAAGTTTAGTCGGCTTGCCCCTTATCTGCTTCGTTGAGCAGGTTTATTTATTTCGCGGAATCACGAATTTGGTGATTTTGTATGGATTTTGATATAATATTAAATTACGGATGTGAAATATTTTCAAGCACTTTAGGGATTTCTCGCATTTTGCTGATACTCTATAACCTTAGTATCTGAAAAGTCAACCAGCACATAAATTAGTCGCCATGATTGTGTTCTAAAGTTTTGGTCAATTAATTATAAAGACAGTAGAGTCTATTTTTGATCATCACCAAAAATCCGGGACACCGGCTTTTCTTAATATCAGAAAAGTACCGTTGATGAAAAGCTGCTGCGAATGATTACAGCTCAAATCGCAAACTCGGGAAATCTCAACGTTATCTCAACCAGATATAACCACATTTTACCCCTTAAACGCAGCAAGAAAAATAAATATCTTTTAAAGTACAAGAATCACGGTCCAAGGCACCAAAGGTCCCTTTATATCACCAAGAAAAATGTTTTGGCACTTTGTGAAAACAAGTGTCTCAAAGTTTTTCACTTAGTTGTTGAGATTTTAATGACTTGGTCGGAGGAGGTCCAGGGCCGCACTCCACCTAACTTTACCTAATTTAGATAATGTATATTTTATGTTTTCGTATTCGCGATGGCCTTTTGTTTTTTTGCCCCGAGTTTGAAAATTTTCAAATTCGTTTATTGACGTTGTTTTTGTTTGTATCTTATTAACTTATTTTGTTGGTACGGGATGAGCAAGATACTAATAGCACGCCGGGGAGAGCGTGATTGTGTGCTGAAAATTGAAAACCTCTTGTCGTTGTGCCGAACTAAAATACGCTCACTCTGTATTATTTGCAAGGTAATTTTATCAATACTATCTAAAAGAGGAATTTAATAAATTATTATAACTCTCATTTTCATATTAGGTTTCTTATTTGGCACTTAGTTATTTACAAAGTGTAACCACATTTTTCTCATATAGGCACCCAATTTAAATGGTATTATGGTAAGGTTGTAATAAGTAACACCTCTTTTGATTTAAAGAATCTCCAACTTTCGCGATTCAAAACTGAACCAACATGAAAAATAACCTAAACCTACATCGAATCCGTACATCGTATACAATGTAAACACTCATTATTACATTACCACATCACCTGAACACAAGTCCTTGTGCTTGCTAGCCAAGTGGCTCACTGTAGCTACGGCACACAGGGGCGCAATAAGGAAAACCCGCCACTTCGAACAGCTCTTGTGACTTTGTCATAGCGTTTTTGCGATATCCTACCCGCGGGTGTGATCTTGTAACGGGGTAGTAAATTAAATTGAGCGGCGTTGAATATTAATGGTATGTGGTGTACTGACGTGTTTGTAGGGTGCACTTGTACTTAGGACACGTGAGAATATTGTATTTATTTTTTGAATATTTCAAGTGATTGTTAATATTGACTTGAGTGGTACAGGTGACCACGCCAATTACCACTGAAAGCAACGTGTCGCGGGTTCGATCCCACCGTAGGACAAGAATTAAATTCCTTAGTGCCGGAGTCGTTAGAGGATATCAACATTATTGTTGTATTTATTGGCTAGAATGTAGCACAAAAACAGCTCTGTAAAAAAAAGAGACAAGGTTATTAAACTGTCTATCACACAAATTTAATTTTATTCTTGTAACTAAACTGAGTACAGTTCGTGGATAATTTCATTGAGATCCCATCAACAGCATCTTTAAGCGACGATAACTTAGCATAAGGTTCTGTGATTATCATTCATGTAATTGTTATCACTGGTATGAATGTGTGTGCTTTGAATAATTGCTTAACGTTTTGTAAGAGGAACATGTTTGTAATAAATTAAGACGTATTTTTTAAGGTGTTGTTTATAATGTAACTTTTGAGTGAATGTTGCAATCTTCATTGTCTTTGCCTGTTTATTTTTTTCTAGTCTGTGGCATGTACTATATAGCCTATAAAGTTAGATAATTATTCTGGTGTATGAAACAAAAGTAATAGGAATCAAGGAATTAAAAAAAAAAACACAAAAGTTATATACGGACGAATTGTAAAACCTCCTCCTTTTTTAAGTCGCTTAAAAATATTTAATACATTAAAAGCATAAATATTTCATACTTCCATTGATGTTATCAACACAAAAATGGCTTGGTAAATACTCTATAGGATAAAAATATTTGTTTAAATTAAAAAAGAAAAACAAACTACATTCATCATTTTAGCTCACTCCGTCCCTGACCGTCCACTCCAGAAGATACGGTGCAATAACTCAGTGAAATGAAATGGAAACTAGTAATTTTTCAAAGAGACCAACACTATGTATTAGTTCCGAGAAGCTATCGCGTATTACGACATATCGAGAGTAATAACGTAAAGGAAATTAGAGGAAAAACGGTGAAGTGGAACTATTGCTCATGAATTTATGGATTAGCTGATGGATGGCACGTGAGTTATGAGTTAGTCATTTTATCCAATATTGGGTGGGAGTGTTTTAGGTGAGGTGATGTTATTGTGAATTGGGTTTTCCTTTTTCACGTATTTCGGTTTGTTCATCTTGGAGTCTAATTTGATTCGTGTTTTTATCAATCATGTTGATTGTTTGTAATTTATTACTTACATCTGTAGTCTGTTTAATTGATACAAAATAGCGTCTAATATTAATATGATTTCCAAAACTGGTAATTATAACGGATTTTAATAATACAGTTAAAACGTGTTTCTTGTAAACGATTGCTCTGACTGTTCGATTTAATTAAAAACAAATGTAATAAAGTGTTAGCCGACTGCAACACAGCCAGTACATGGCTAAAAGAGTTGAAAATATTGTCATTCAATATTAAAAATAAACCCCTTTCTCCCAGCAACTTCATCACTTCACCCAAACCGTGACAAAGTTAATTCAAACTTCTACTTTATTAAGGAGATATTACCACAACTCAGTAGCCCGTAGAAACAAAAAATGATCCGCCAGTTAACCCAGGAACTGCAGAACGGCGGTATTTCGCTATTCTGTTACGCTCAAAACCGGCAATAAAAAGTAAGTGCCTTCA
Organism: Chrysodeixis includens; assembly: GCA_941860345.1. Taxonomy (NCBI): domain Eukaryota; kingdom Metazoa; phylum Arthropoda; class Insecta; order Lepidoptera; family Noctuidae; genus Chrysodeixis; species Chrysodeixis includens. The sequence continues at coordinate 842,866 of OW796091.1, read as the reverse complement.
CGCTTGGCGAAGGCTCGGCTCCCAATGTTTTTAGTGTCGAGCACCGTTTTTAAACAATGCCTATATTGTCTCTTATGATGGGGTGATATGCAAGTGTACGCGAATGTGTAACGAAAGTCAAAAGTCCGCGAAGTTCAATTGTTTTTGAGAGTTTTTATTTACTAGGGCCATTTAAGTGACAGTCGTTAATAGTTTTCATGTGCCTAAATGTATAGAATTTACAAATAGAAATAGCAACATTGAAATATATTTTTGAGATTATTTATTGATAGATGTAGAGAAAGTCACAGGTAGATGGATATTCGTCTCAATGAGAATGTAATCATGAAAAGTTAAGTGAAGTATCACCTTGACAAAAAGACTTCAGAAAAGGCGACGAACCATCGCGACTTGATAACTGACATCATATTTTAAAGTAACAGTTTGTACTATCAGTTCAAACAAAAGTTACAAAGCATACGACACTTAATTTTCACCTCAAAATCGGGGTAACGTCCAGCGAATCTTCGAGAACATCCAGAGTAATAGGCTATAAAAGTCTTGCTAGGTGCCCGCACACCCCGCGGACTTGCTACCACCTCTAAAAGTAAGACTGTTGCAGTTGTCGAAACGAGACAGCACACTATGCGACATAGAGCGGCATCTCGCTTCCACAACTGCAACAAGCTTATTCCAGGAGGTAGTGGTGAACCCCTGACCTCATAACTCGAGGCCAACACGATTGAAACTCGATTGTAACTCGACTTCGCAAACGGACCACGCCAAGATTGGTTTCAGTAATAAACATCGTTGTAAGTGCCATTTCGATTCTATTACGGTTTAGTTTCAACTCCAATTTAGATGTTTTTGAGGTCTTCTGTTGACCTCTTTGTTACCTATAGAAGGGTTCAGTTATTTGATGGATGCTCTTGAAGTGCACGTATAGAACAAAAATTTCTGCCTTCTTGTATGACGTATTTTGATCGTAGATATTTGAAGTCTTTGTCTTCGTTTAATATTTTTTGTTGTATGTGTTTGTGGTCATCTCCACCAGCTTCTAAATTGCTATTTTTTCACATTCCTCACAAATCACTCCACTTTCACTAGCTGTTATAAATGTAAAAGGATATTACTTCTAATTCTCCACTTAAACATATTCATCCAGCGATATGTCCTGCGATTCACTTGCATGTGTCGTCAGTAAACTTCTCAGATGGATCACGTAGTTCCTGCAATGATATACCTCATATTAAACTTTTGCCTTATCTTTCATTATACCGCAACAACAGAAATGTTTGCAATCGTATGATTATTTTTATTAAAAGGCTAGTAACATTATGAATTGCATCGAACTCACGCAAATTACTGAAAAAAGCTTAAATAGTCGGACATAATATATACTGAGCGCGTAGACAGTTTTACATTACCATAAAACAACTTCAAAACGTAAGGAAATTAATTTTCTTTACGACGAGTGACATGACGAGGAATGTAGGTTTCGATCTATCAGTACTAGGCAATCATAATTATGAATCACATGAATTCCATCTGCGTAGAGTCAACATAAACAAAAATAAAGCACGCCTGGCATCCGCAGTCGCATGAATTATTTATGGTGCAGCTGAGCAGATGCATATCTCCTGAATTGAGTATGACTTCGCGGGACGCGGGAAACCGTACGGGTATCCCCGCATATCCTTGAATTTATCTGTGCTGCTATTATGACAAGAACTCCTACGGAACTAGAAACCGCTTGACTGGTAACTCTTAGGAGTTTTTATTTTAAAGTGCATTTCAGTTTTGTCTGCTGTGGTTTTTAAAATGTTTTGTAGCAGACTAAAATTAAAATCACGTGTAACATAAAAAAGTTGATTTTATTGTCATTAGAAATTCGTTGGATATTTTTCTCAAATGTGCAATTTAACTACCTATTTACAGTTAATAAGAAGTAGAAACAAATTTTAAAATTTGCGAGCTACTACAACACGAGTAGATTCATTATCAGATTTCAAACAACCGTTACATATTTCTGTTGTTTGTCCAAAAAATATTTCAAAATTTTCCCAAGACCTAACTAAATACACACTGGAATAGTGTTTTCTAAGTACAACTACAAGGACATCCTAAACCGTTAGCAAAACGAGACAAGGTACCCAAAGAGCTTATAACTTGTTAAATACCCCCGACTCAAAGTTTCAAGGGACAAACAAATGTGGGCGACATTACCAAATCCTACCACCACACCTTTAACCAAGAAAATTCTGAATGAATGAGTGAGATAGCGCTCTACAAAATGTAGAGCGCCGTCTCTCTTTCACAACTGCAAGAGTTTCAGTTTGAGAGGTAGTGGTAGTCCCCCTGACTTTGGATTAGAACACAATACTAACTTATATACACTTGTACAGTTTGTCAACTGTGTGACAAGAATGTAAGATAGGAGTGTCTGCGAAGTATGTGGTTATTGACGTCGCAAACAAGTGAGTGAGCGTTCTGATTAATGTTCGTTACTTCTCTATATGAGAATATTTCAGCAGTGGGTGAGTTTATTTATTAGGTACACTAACAGCAATACATACAAAGAAGATATAGAAGACAAATGACATTACTGGTATGCATGCCTATAACAGGTATACACATCAGGTATAACAACAACAATATTAATATTTAACAAACGTTATTAATTTTTTTGAGCAAATGTGACTTAGGAACTGGCATTCCCATGTCTCTGAGATAGTTTTTCTAAAATTTTTAATCAACAATTGCAGGAGTAGCAGGCTAATATTGTTACAATATGGTTATTGTAACTCCTGTATTGGGACAAAATTCTTCGGCTGATATTATAATGTGGTTCTCGTAATATCACTAGTGTAGAAATGTGCTTTTCTTTTGTCAATAATGTCTTGTCTCTTGTATCTACGAATAAGGAATAGGTAATCCTTAGAAATAGTTGTCGAAATTGTTGCAGTCTGCGAGATAATTTGTCAAACCTAAGTAATTGATGATTGGATTCAAAGTGAATATGATTTTGTTTTTTGTTCAAGACGGATGAAATTAATCGTAACTTGTGTCAAACTAGTCCAGACGTTTATAACTATCCACTTAGTTTATATTTAACTCATAATCTTATCATCAATCACAGCCCTAAAAGTCATGTTTCGTCAACCTTTTGTGTAAAACTTGACCCAAATACAAAATCTTGAGCCTACGCATTTCGTCAACAAAAGATTTATCCCAAGATTTTAGAGGTCATGACGCGAGCGACAAAATTAGTGTTTTAATTATTAAAAGTAAAACAAGGCTTGTGAAGGCGTAGCAATAACTCGGGTGGGTGACAAAAGCGGGTCATTAAATTTAATATTTTATGGAGCAGCGCTAGTTTCGCCACTCGACCCGTTTCCCGCGCTGCAGCGGAGGCTGTGGGTGCGGATCATACGGATTTTATGCTGTTATTTTAAGTAAGGTAAAACGTCATACTTTGGACGTTGGCGTTTTTGTAAATGTATATTTTACGTAGAATTAAAGTACCTGTTTCTCTAAGATTACTCTTAGTTATTGAGCGTCAATGAGACAACAGAAGATACATAGTTCTGATAGATTTTTGCAGTAGTAAATCGTATTTAAACTTTAGGTGTAACCAAAAAGGAAGTCTATACTACGACGTATTGATTTAATGGTATTGTTTATGTTACATTACATGTAACATTTTTAAACTTTGCTTAAAAATATAAGTTAAATTAGTTACCCGATTCGTGTACCACGCTACATTTTTTCAGGTCTCAGGTCAGTTTTTGAGTCTATGAATCCGTGGTTTTAACTTCAGTTTAATTTACAAGCAAAGCCAAATACCGCGGCACAGTGGACTCAAAAGTAAGAGTAACTGTAACTTATGTCTGCATTGTACGATAAAATACGAAGTTATCTAGTAGCATTTTCATGAAAGTTTTTTTTTGTTTTTTCTATGTACGAGAGAGTTTTCTAACATATACGGGCAAATGCCAAAGAATTCGTTTTGCTTCACTCCCATTGAATCTCTGAGAGAAATAGACTATTACAATAAAAACAATTTAAGAGCAGATCAAACTCCAAATATGTTTTATGGTAGGTCGCTATTTATAGTAAAAACTATATTTTTCAAAAGAAGAGTTGTTTTCCTGAAGCTCAGAAGCTTGAGAAAAACAACTCTTTTCTTTCTCAGTTCTTTCAATAAGACCGATCTTTGCTTAAAGCACCTTGTGTATACAAACAACTATTGCTGTTTATTTATAACCTAAAAATGTTGTTTTAAAAAGCACCTCCCAGTAGAGTGGCGCGGTATACCCTTATCTAGAAAAATATTGCCAATGACGGTGTTAAATTGCATGTAATGGGGAAACCTTTTCTATTTGCCGAGAACATTCTCTCCCATAACACTCTCGAAAAATACTAAGTGAAGTTACACAAGTAAAATGTGTTCTTACAAGCTGTGAGTAAATGTTAGTTTATTTTGTTTTGTTTTTTTTTTTTTATATTAAGTCGTGCCCCTGTCGTTTATAAAGTTTCTTACTAGAATTAGATATTTTAAGAGTTGATAATATACATATTATATGCATTTTGCTTTTGCGGGATGACACGTATAATGCAGATGCTGTTTATATTTTCAAATGATACTTTTGAACGTGAAACTAAAACAACCGGTCTTCAGGATAACAGGATTTGAGATAAAACAATAAAAATAAGATGGTTGGTTTCTTCAGGCAAAAATGTTTATTTTCATACACAAGCTATGTTTTAATATTACCGTCTAATATCTTTTTGATATTCTATTCATCAATGCCCAATTATGACATATCAGTATGGTTTAAATATACCTCTGCTACGAGCTCTGAAACCAGGACTTGTGTTATAAAAGCGAGACACCGCTATATGTAAAACCATACCATCTGGCTTCTACTACGACACAAAGAACAGATTTACGACTTCATGGTACGAGTACATACAAGTTTGATATCTGTATGAATGTTATGAGTGAACTAGTTCCATGTTGTATGTGCTAACTTAATATAACTGCAATTAGCAAGTTGTTATCACCGTGATTTGGTTGGTTAGGTTTAGAAAAGGAGCTTTTTTTAATGATATATATGAAGTCATAAGGAGAGACGCAAGTTATATAGGTTATAAGTAATCATTATTTGGGTGTAGTGGTAAGGTCAACAGCCAGCAGTTGACAAATCTATTCTAATTAAAGTTTTTGTAAAATGTGGAATGTTTTGGGGGAAACCTTTGCTCAGCAGTTGGACACAATAGGCTAGGAAAAAAGTTCTTGATGCTAATTATTGACAATTACATCATCATTCCCTTGCCCTTTTCCCCATTATTATTTGGGGTCGGCGCAGCATGTCTTCTTCTTCCACACGTTCCTATCTGACGTTCTGACTATTGACAATTTATTGCAATGTTTATTTTGCAATAATTTCTCTTGCATTCCAATTCAAATTGAACATTCCAAAAATACATCACCAGCTGAATCACAAACAGTTATTATCAAATACTGAATAATCAGTCTTCGGATCCACTGAACAATGATATTATCAAGTAATTTCTCCAGTTAAGTGGATTCTGTTTGTTCCCGTCGGATATCGCTACCTATTGATTTTGTATTAAGAAAACTCTCTGTAATAGGAAAACGATACGTTGCAGTTTTAGCAATTTTATTAAAAGGAAAACAAAATCTTGAAGTTCAGTTATAAGTATTTTTAAGTAGAGTAGCGCGGATATTAAATTCAGGAAGTTTTCAGACTTTTAATATCAGCATTCTTTGTTCATGCTATTCATCTTGAAGTATATTTATCTGATTTTTAATGAAGTTTAAAAAAACTGTATTGGAATATGAATTGAATGTTTTAAGTGTTTTTTGTTTGGATTGAAAAAAAATGAATGATTATTGAGATGATTTTTTCAGTTTTATCACAACCGATGTCCCTTACTACTTAAACCAATGATTGAAGTAGTAAGGGACAAACATACAAACCTTATATTTAAATACATTTGCAATTTGCATTTGCTATATGTAGATTACCGTACATTATGCATGACCACATTATCTCGATATGCAACTATTGGTTCTTCATGTTGGTATTATGTAAACCGACAAATCGGCATAAGGATTATGGGCAATATTGACAATTCGCTTTACCTTTGTATAGCGGTAAGCGCTCGTTAGTATTAGTCCGGTCCACGCATTCGCTAACTGTACACGGTTTAGAACAGGGTTCCTCAACCTTGTAAATATAATTTTATTTTAGCATAACATAGTTAGACCACAGATAGGAACGTGTGGATGAAGAAAACATGCTGTGCCGACCCCAAATAATGATTGAGATAAGAGCAGGGGAATGATGATGACGACAGTTTAGACCACAGATCCTGGATCAGTGTATTTTATTTGCTAATTCAGGTGACATTATTTACCATCTTGTAAGGTGTATAACGATGAGGCTTAAATAATTTGCGATTAATATTTTGTATCGATTTTGAACACCGATTGATTTACCTAACTTTTAATGCACAATATAACTGCAAACACGTTCTTGAAGACTCTACAATTTCTAACACACACAAATAATTAACAATCAAATCCTTCAATTACCCGTTAACCGCAGGTTCAGCACCCCTGCCTTAAACTAATCCGCTCGATGAATGCCGCTATATACATGGTAACTACGTGGCGTACACGTGAACGGTGCCGGTTGGTGTACTGTACGGTACACCAGTAGTACAACGGTGTACCGTGCAGTGCATCAACCCGGATTAAGGCGAGCCACGTTGTTTTAAGTACACCGGTAGGGATAAGGCTTTTTAGGATCGCACGTGATGTGGTAGGAAAGAGGTCTTGTTTTGCATTTGTGTTTTTAATCTTGTACGTAGGTACTGTTGCAGTTTTGCTCTCTAAATGTGTGTTAGCATTTGTGGGTCTCTGTTTAGTGTTCTGATTAATCAAGCAAGCAAGCAAATGTTTTTGCATGACAAATAAATTATTATTTAAACAATTAACACACACAGATTGTCGAGCAAACTGATACCGAAAATTTGCGCAAATAATTATAATTTACCAGTTATTTCGTTGACTTGCCTAATATGGCTTAGTGTAAAAATCACATCACAAAAAATCTTTGTTATTTCTATATTTATTTTGTCTTTAACAGTAACCTTGAGCAGTAGCAAGCGCCACATTTTACTCCGAACACACTCATAATAACACTTAATATCCATACACAGCGTTTAAATTTACGAGTTGCGAGAAATAAGGTTTTATTCATCTCTCGTCTCTAAATCATGTTTTATGTCTAAAGTAACTAGTCATAAAAAAATATTAAGTAGATATCGCTGATAGCACGTCCCATAAAGATGATATATTAAGTCGGAGAAGTCGTAAAATTCGCGGACAATGAACGCAACCTGTAGTCATTTTGAATATGAATCTGTAAGTGCTTTGTAGAGTACGGATACCTGAAGGTCTTCTATCACCTTAAAAGTTAGATATGTCGACAATATGAAAGAGAGATGGCAAGTTCAGATGTAGAGCGTGTAGAGTGTTGTTATAAATAGCTAGTTACCCTCCTTCTGGTGCAGTCGGGTAAAAAAGAATTAGTGTCGTGTTGTGCATGAAATGGTTTCAAAATAAATATCGTTGTTTACTTTTTATCCATAATTATTACGTGTGTGTGTTTTGAACAATCTTTATGAAAATGTTTTAGTTAGAGCTATGTTGTGAACCGAAAAAATGCTATATATGGCTCTATAAACTACCGACGATGTCATTTTTCCATTAGTGTTTTCGGCAATGTATTCTGTTTTATGCCATTAGAACATTAACGATCTTTTTTGTTATCACAATATTACCAAATATAAATATTCACATTCCTACTATTACGAGTTGTCATTTCAACAACTGACAACCAATTTAAAGTCGTAAAAATAGTTCTATACTACGACGTAGCAAGTTTACTTCGTAGACGTGCTACGGCGTAGCATGGACTACGCATTGTAGTCATGCAATCTTCTACGTATAGAATTGTGATTAGATCATTCCTTCCTTCGGTTTGTAATTGAACTGTTTGCCGTTCGAGATTGATAGTCGTGAATATATATAAGTATGTGCCGAAAGCCTCCGTCTTTGTTCCTCCGACAATCACGTGTAGTTCGGTGTTGTTCCCTAGAGGGCATACTTAGCGTAAGTACACAGTTACGGAGTTACTTCCGCCCTTACTTAGCTAGCTTAATGCCGGCTATACGCACGTTATGTTTATGTTTCAAACACTCGTATAATTTTTGTTGAGTTACGTGATTGTGAATAATGAAATCAAGATAAAACGAAATTTTGAATACTCTTCGACTAAATTAAATGTTGTTTATAATTAACTATTATAAAATACGTTACTTGTCGGTTACTAAGTAATGGACCTACTAGCTGAGGTAAAACGAATAAAATCAGTGACTAAAAAGAAAATATAAAAAAAAAAACTGAGAAACAAAGAAAATTATATTTTCCTCGGTAAGTTTGCTCAATTTGTGTTTACAAACAACAAATTTACGCACTATTTTCAATTTAAGGATATGAAATTTTTATGTTACAGAGAAAGCCGGCGCCAGAATTAAAGAGAGCATTTCACGTAGAATACTTGCAAATATGTAGACAGCATTTACATTTATTCTGGGAATACATAACATGAAGCGCGAGACAAAGACGTTAAGACGAAGACTGTTTGTCTGTACGTACGAGGACTTGTAACTTAAAACTTCACTGTTTTTTGGTTGAGTTCTTTTTTAGATTTTGAGAATAGAATGTTTTAGTGTGTTGCTTTTAAAATACGATTTTATAACCTCGTCTTGACTTAACCCTTGTGTTTATGATTTGGTTTTTGCGTACACACTACGCAAAAACCAAGGCATAAAAATCATTCATAAAAAAACAAACAATTACTCTAAGCCTACCAAATGAAACTTCTATACTTTTCACGTTCAAGTACTCCATACTTGAATATAACAATGAACATCCAAGCAAGAGATACTTACTACAAAGTTATATTGTCAGGTTAGAACATTGAATAAACATTGTAATTGAAATGCACGTACCGTTAACTTCGACTTGAGTTAATATCGTCAGTCGCAGCGTTTACCTTCTTTGATATCTACATAAGCTAACACTAACATTCTAGGAATTCAACTGTGAACTGCAGTTACTGAATCTCGAACATACCTGTACTTTAAACTTTCAAAAGATTTTATAGCTATTGTGTGAACAAGACGGTGCTCTACATAGCGGTATAGTTGTCTCTTTCTTTCAACAACAGTTTTATAAGAGCTTGTAGTATCCCGTATAACTTAACATATAAATATGGTATGGAAATATATAAGATAGGTTCTATAAAACACAAACCAGTGTGGTGCATAATGCTTATAGCTCCAACGTTGCGCTAATCTGGTCGCGTTAAAAGCTGCTGGCTACATAAAACCTTGCTTGGATGAAGACAAAATTAGAGATTGAACAGATAATAGGTAATTATTTTGCGGTTAGTTGTTTAAGAGTAATTTCTGATAGTTAATAAAGATATTGATAAAGAATCTAGATTTGTTGGTAGAACAAGGTAGTGGTTTTAAGAAGAACCTTTTATAAAAGATTCTAGTTATTCACGACTACATGTGGTCAGATGCTTGGTCAGGCAAACCTTTTGTGGAAAACACGCCATTTTCATACATGAGATAAGAATATAACAAAGCGTTGAAAGCAAACCCTTACAATATTGCTAGTTCACCAAAAACTGTAGACAAAGGAATATATTTTTGTATTAAGCATACCGACCTGCTGTATTTTGTTAATAACGCCGCGAGATCTCTCAAGAGTCGCCTCCTTGCCTTGGAAATTTTAATCTTATTACCATATAGATTAAGTAGAGTTTTCAACGGTGGGCGCTACTAAGAATTTTCTAAGTGAGTACATATATTCCGTTTTATTGTGCCCCCACAAGAGTACTCGAGTTATGATTGAGTTTTTTGTATAACATTGTTATGAAAATAACGACCAATATGTTGTTTTGATTGTGTTGTGAAGGCGACACCTAGCCTTTTGATATGACGACTACAAAGACAACGTGGTTTAAAAAAAATGTGCTGTTGTTTCATTGATTACGTCAGAATTCAGAATTGATACGTAATGCTGTATTATTTGTAATCAATTGTGTATGTAAAAGATTAAAAAAAAAACTTTTAATTTCTTGATGATTCGCTTGCTCATTTTACGCTTGTAAAGATGTAGTACGGTCTTTATTTAATATATAATTTAACTAAACCTTAGGTCACGTACAAATTCCAAAATCTATAATAATCCTCAATCACTCTATGAACAAAAACAAAAGAAAAACCCAAGGATTTATTGCCTCCAAATCTGCTTCATAAATATGGACGCGTCGATACTTCATATTATTACTCGAACAGTGACGTTCGCGTCGCATTATTTAAATAAGTAAGCCTACAAGAGGGACTAAACGTTAATAATTCCGAATATCGAGCGCGAGACTCGAATAAATAATCGAATCGAATCGATAAATCTAGTGAGACTGTTTTCTTGGCGTAGTAAAAAGAGGATTGGTTACTAAGTATATTACTTTGAGAAAGAACAGGTGAGCCGTTAGAGCTTACGTATAATAGGTGAATTGATCCATTTCAATTCATGGATGTAGATTTTAATTTCACATAGTATCAGCATTAGTCAAATAATAATCATAATAAGTAACTATAGAAAAAACATTAAAACGTCAGTTTTATAAAATCCCAAGAACTTAAAAAAATGTTTACGTAACAGTTTCCAAGCATCCAGATTATTATTAAAAGGAAAAAATATATTATAAAAGGCAAGATTTGATTAGCCTCATTGCTTTTCCGCGTATTTTCTAGGAAGAAAGGCAATCAGTGCCTATCTACAGTAGCCTAACAGATTTTCCACAACAATTTCCAATAGGGAAAAAAGCTTGGCTTAAATGGCTAGTACAGGCAAAATAAGAGGCTTTTTGTAGATATGAAAGCACTATCATATTCCCAAAGAGCGGCGTCCCATTGTCAACGGACATATAGTCGATATGAGTATTATGTTCCGCGTAATAGGGCGCGAGTCTTTTGTTTCTCTCCGATATTGACCGATTATGTCAAGCAAACTTGCTTTTATGTGGATCGATGACGTCATGACATCGTGTGTCACGAATGTGCAGATTTTCAGTTGTTTTATTTCGGTTAGCTCGGATGTGATCGTTTTTCTTTGTTCACTGCACCGCAAAAAAGGCTTTTATGTCTTTACAGATATTCTCCACAATATTGCTGAAGTTATTTGTTTTCTATTTTTTTATCTCAATTGCATAAATTAGACTAATATATTTACTGCTTTAATACATGAATGTTCTCTTTTTGGTAAATTGATTGCTCTTTGAATGACCTTTTTTAGGTATGGTTAGGCAATTGAGGCAAATTAACAAACGGTTAATGCAACTTAACGTTAATACTAAGTGTTGATTACTCTTTAATATAATGATACTTTAATCGAAAATTTACGTACCACGCTTAAGGGTACCACAAAAAAATCCTATCAGAAATCATTGTCAATTTTCTCTCGGTATCTCCACAAAATTCACTCCAGTGAGCTTTTTGATTAATTAATTTACCGCGTGCGTTGCCAATATTTAAAAATATGTAATATATTAATTGAGTTTCACGTGTTGAGGCGACATGTCAGTTGCAGAGCGGATGCGGCGCCTGTACGTTAACCACGATTGACACTTCATTACGCATCGTGTTAACAGTTATACTCTGTTGGATTATGATGCCCTGGTACTTTAGGTGTGGCTATTGAGAAACATTAATACATATTATTTAACTATGATGACCAATATTATAAGGTGCCTATTTTTATTGGAATTATATTATTTACGGCCTTAATTTGGGAGCAATCCGTTTTGTCTTTTTAGTTCATACTAAAATGTACGTAGTTTAAATCTAAAACAAAAACAAAATTGAAGAAAAATACATGTAGGTTTTGGTGCATAATTATTAAAGATATGCCTTGATAATTTTAACTTTAAATATGCTCTTATAAATGATTTACTACTTAACTAGGCAAGACCAACCCACGTTATGAAAGAATGAGTATGTAATCTAAACTCTAACCAAAGGCTGTTAGTATAACTTACTAACCTAAATACTATTATAAAATATCTATTTTTAGAATCATCTCATAAGGTGAAGGGATTTCCTCTAAAAATATTTCAGTCAAAACATTACTCGAATATATATAAGTATTTTAAACCGCAACGGGTTGGCTGGAAAGAGCCAACACCAGTACAGTATTCAACAAAAGATGAAATGCGTCATACGAAAATGAACTTTACAGCTTTGTGTTAAGGTTGTAGTAATTGACAATGTGATAGTACCTGTGTGGCTGGTTGTATGTAGATATCGTCGTCTCTTTTTAACAAGTAGGTTTAAAACTTCATGGTGTGTGGTTCGCGTAGACCATTAGACGTATTATGCGGTCGTTTCAGATCGTTAGCCCCGGCTTTTATTAGTAAAAGGGCTTATTTTATGTTTTCGTAAGTAGATATAATAATAATGAAAATATCTACTGATTGTTGGCCGCATCTGGTTGACTAAAGTCGATTTTACCGTAATCGGGATGGTGATTATGTTAACTGCTGATTCGGTTTCTTGTTCTATGTTTAGGATTTGATTATAGAGCATTTCTGCGCGTTGAAATTAGCTTACAAAGGCCTACTAAGGTTGAAGGATTCTGAAACTGTTACAGAAATTAATGTTCTCGCAAAACGTAATCAAGAGTCCATTAGAAAGAGCCAATAAGATACAACAGCATAGGGAGTTCCAAAACAATTGCTAGCTTTTAACAATTCAACCGACAAGTCGCCCACTTACTTTACTTATCATGCATTGTTTATCATTATCTTATCTCGTACCTACACGAAAACCTATAGATGTTTTAGCTTGATCTTGATACGAACGACTTTGCTTTGTTTTCTGCTTTGTGTGTCGAAACAAAATAATCTTGATTTTATTTCGGTGTTATTTTTTATTAAATACTGCTCTTCTAAATAACATCATTTTTCAGAAGTCATCTAAAACTTTTATCTTTTTGTCACTAGATGCTTTGTTTCATTTCGCTCTATTAGCGAAAGTTGTTTAATACCATACATAAAACTGTAATTCAAAATATTGCTGGGATCTGTTCAAACATATAGAGCACCAGATATCGTCTCTCTACTCATGCATTGACTCTATAAACCATTTGTTCCACAAGATCCGCATACAATTCAAGTACCAATCGATCTCATATACCTGGCTCTAACAGTAGACCATTCAGGATCATATCACAGCGAATTCCCGGTACATTTGCTATCAATCTGTAGTAACAAATCTGGACGGTAGTTATGCAAATCCAAGCTTGTTCAGCGGACATTTTCCAGCTGACATCGCATAAACCTCCATTATCTGGGAAATTGTAAGCAAACTGCGGGGTCTCGTGGAGTCGGTTTTGGGAGCTACAGATATGGGTGGCATTGTCGGGATTAGATAGCGGTAAAGCCCATGGCCATGTTTTAAATCAAATCAAATTAAATTATATGCGTCGGTTATACGTCAGAACCAACAGGATACATAAGCTTGTTACATTTTAAATATTAGTTCTCAGTAAACCAACATTACTTGTATAAAAAAAATCGAAAATAGAGCACAAGAGTCGATTATTACTCACTAACAAAATACCTCACGTCGCAATTATAATTAGAATTAAATGGTAATTACATTACACATTTATGCTCAACATTAGTGTCGGTGCAAAAATCTCTATAGTTAACTTCTCGTATCTTTCAGGAAATCAATTACAATTTTGTTACGTGAAATAGTTTTTTTGAACCCAATGTATTTTATATTTTCGTGTTGTCTATAACATTGAATGTTTATATACAACTTTTTCTGCTTACCCCCAAACAAAAAAAACCATAAACATCGTATAAAAAGAGTTACAACTCTACTATAAACAGCTCCTACAAGCTGACGTTGGTCTTCAGATATGTCCGCACTCCGCACTAAGCGCAATTACTTTTTCATTAGCCCCCTTCAACGCAGAAGAGGGTACAATTGTAATAGCCTATTAATACGAGATACGTCGAACGATGGGGATACGGAAACTCGCAGCTTAGGGATGTAAGTTTGGTCTTTTTTGTATTGTTTCAGTTTTATCATTACCACTCGATGTTCCTATTGGATAATTATGGTAGATTGTAATGATTTACCTATATTTGATTTTTGCATTTCGATGTGGTGGCAAACTGATGTGTTTTTTAATAGAATGGACGTGAAAACTCGCTAAATATTTTTTAAACTCGCTAAAACAACCCGGTTATTTTGTTACTTTTGCAGAAGTCTCGTAAGTCAAAAATTAGTAAATAAGTAATAATTGACTCCTAAATCTAAAAGCTCAACCGATAATAACCTTAAAGTCGTTGATTAGATCCAACCACAATTTATAGTTTCCCTTGAATTCTTGAACTATGCATCTTCCATCATTTATTTTCCTTTTAAAGACTCGTAATACTAACAAATTAATTGGGTTTACTAACAAATATACATACATTCATTACCTACTTCATCGGCTACATCTATTTCCTTATCCAAAGTTCCCCATGCCTGGATATTCGACACACACTCGATACCCGCGCCTGCAACTCCCGTATTACCAAGAACAACTTCTTAAGTGGAAATTGCAATCTTAGCGAGAGTATAAGGTATTCCAATAAGGTATATTGGAATACTTAATGTAGAGTCAGCTATGTTATCGATCGCATACTCAAATACCTACCTTAGAATTTGAACGTACTCAAAAATCTAGTATTGTAAAATTCTCGTGTCATAATGTAACGAACATTATGACCATACTCCTAAGAAAGGGCTAGACCGATTTTTATGAAATTTTGCTTGATTTTTTGCGGGATTATTACTAACGCGTACGAAGTCGCAGACAACAGCTAGTCGAATAATAATTTCAATATTAGTAAAACATTTTTTGATAACTAGACAAATTAGTGGCAGGTCAAAATCACAAAACAAAATAAATAAATGAAAATAGGGAGAAAAGAAAAGAAATATCAAATTATATCGCAAATAAGTCCCGTTTGTCGTAAAAAAAAAATGTGTACAAGTCGCGAAAGTTTAAAATCATTAAATGAATGAATTTATGTGAAAGTGTAAATATGTAGAGCAGTATTTTTTTGTGAAATAAACTCGGGTAAGTTTCCTTTTTAGATCGCCGCCAATGTGGTTCCAGTAGAAAGTATATTTTCATATAAACCTTTCTCTTAAACCTCCTTGCGAAAGTACTTGCAATGCTAACTGTACCACTCGCACCGAACTGTTTCTGTAAGGAGTTAATTTGAGTTTAAATTAGAGTACGCGACTCTCACATATTGTATGAGTTTGTTCTCGTTGTAGAATAATATGTACGAATGTAAGGCTGAAGTCTTGATTGTGGTAATACTGGAAGTTATATTCGTGTCTTCGTATTGGTGTTGCCAGGTACTACGGGTACATAGGTAAAATAGACGAAAGTATTAAAATTAGATTTCTTTTTCAGTCTGGCAATAAGCATGATTGGAAAATCGTTTTATAAAAAAAACCTGTTCGAACATATACTGTTAAAATGGAATTAAAAAAAAAATCAAAAAAAAACTTTTATCTCTTTTTTTGCTGTGTGAAGAAAATAGAATTCAAATGCGCATTTAAAAGCATTACTTCGAAGTAAAGCAAACGTGTCAGTTCTAAGGAACCGTAACAAATACACAACAAAAGCTCACTAAACAAACGTCCAGGACTGAAGATAGATCACGTTCTAGGACAAAACATCGCGTGCGCTGTCCGAGCTTATCATAACCAGATAACCTGACCCCTCAGTGCAAGTAAACTGGTAGCGAATGTAGGTCAAAATGTAGAGCAGTGCTTAGATTGTAAATAGCCTAACGTTGGTCTTACGTCTTTCGATTTGTTTTTATCGCTTTCTTGATGGTTTTACATATCTTTGGCTGTCTTACCTTTAAATTTTTGTTCAATACTTTAAGGTTCCATTGCTCTATATTCGAGCCTTGTAAAATCAGTATGAAACCGTTATATTAAATAAAAGGGACCTTAGAGAAGAATTCACGTATTTTTATTTTAACCCCGAAATCGTAATTAGACCACGATCAAAATTTATTTTGTGATGCCTGACTTAGAAAGGATATTCTCTAAACAATATACCAGATTGAATTTCTACCCACACTGCACTAAACACAAGAAAACATCCTATCAATTTAATTACGAAAACCAATTAAAATTCGATTAAACACGAAGTGATTAAATACCGCATTATCAAACATCAGGAGCCGAACTCATACGAAACCGTTCAGGCGCAGCTGTTCCGCTGTCTAATATACATTCGCGACGCGGGCATATTTAGAGAATGTGCCGGAATTGAAACGTTACTGCGTCATATTAGCCCTGTATATTGTTCTTACAATGTATTTTATTATTTCGGGGTGCAAAGCTGGGGTTTTTGATGGGCCGTGGTTTTGCATATTCTTGGTATATTTTCGTAAATGTCTGAGATTTTGCATTGATTTTGGTGAAGATTTTCCTTGTTGGTTTTTGTTTTGTTAATGTTATGCTTGGTGAAGATGGGCTAAGTGTTTTATGACGGTCGCTTGAGTTTTATACTTCTTTCAAAACTTTTTGATATTATTTAATTTTTACTGCAGTAATCCTTGGTGTAAATTCATTACGACAATTGGAGAAAGCTTTTAAAGAACTTACAACGTAATATTTTGTTCTTGTAAATGTAATTCGTACATGTTTTAACTTACAGTATTTTCTCTAAGAGGAAAAACATTTTCCAAATTTTCAATTGTCTAAAATATCCGGCAACTTTATATCTCAGGGGCAGCATTAAAACTTGCAACACCGCTTTAAATTCGCAGCGATGACTGCGTCTGGTGCTTACTGGCTAAATATAATTATATACAAATTATAATATATAATATAATTATATAAGGCTAAATGCAGCTGGGTTTATTGCTAAATATCTCCAAATGGCAGGAATAAAGTCTAGAGTAGAGGTTTTGTGTTTCGTTACGCAAAACGAATTTTGTGCTTCATATTTGTTCGGATGATTCGTCAAGCTGAAATTCATAAATTACCATTATTTTAATTAACCCGTTTAATATGTACAGAAAAGGCTAACTATTAATTACTATTTATTGATATTTTGATTGTATTTCACAAAAACCATACTATTAGTACTCAAGTATAATTTCAAGTATTTTATAGTGCTACAAGAATATTTTGACACTTTGCAGAAATCGCAATTAATGCCGTCATGGTCAGTTGTTTAGTACTCAAAACACAAGTTACTCTCGTATCGTAATTTAAAACTAGATGGCGATGAGGAATTTATACTATATAAGTAATAATAATATATTTATCACCAAGACAGCGTACTACACGGTTTCGAGCGGCCTCTTTTGTCTACAACTGCAACAGTCTTCCTTGAAGAGGAAAAGGGATGCCCTCCTAACATTCGACCCAGAAAGCAGCTTCTTAATGTATTCGTATCCCGTCAAATATAGTCAGCCACCTCTAAATTATCATACATCATGTCATACATTGTTTTATACACGGTGACGCGTTTGTTAATTTGCATGGTAATATATGCCATTTAAAGCTTATTATTAATGTAAAATTTGTATTCATTAATGCACCCTATAAATATAATTTTATGTACGTATATTTTCTTTATATTCTAATTAATTTTTAAGATTCTGTGAACATAGATGCAATTTTGTGAAAGAAATAGAGGTATAGTTATTGAACAAAAAATACATTTATTTCATTTGAAAAAAATATGTAACATTAAAAAGCTATGTTCGGTAAGGGCTTATAAACTTAACATTTATGGAATCGAAACTTTTTTAATAAGAAATAATTCAATGTCGATGGAAATAAGCATCTTATATTTTCATAAGTTAAAAAAACAGTCACTGCTCTGAATCTTCTACATTTAGAAATGGAAAGAAAATAAAATCAGGTTTATGACAAACTTGATCTAGGTAGTGTAATATGAATTCTAGTCTTAACTGGTGTAACGGTCAGTGATAATGTCAGCCAGAGCTAAAAGCCCGCGTTACTGCTTGGCTCATTGTTATAACCGCTTTGAGACATTCGTTGGTCGCACTGTATTGAGTACATAGTACTATGTAGATAGAGGTGACGGAGAGTTTATGTATGGAGAAAGTTAAGTAGTGGTAGATTTTTTTATTTGCATGTACGTGATTGCCGATTCCGATCGAGCAATGTTTATTTTGATAATAGATGAATAGTCCAGTCATTTGGTAGTTTTACCTGGAAAGTTTTCCGGGAGTTTTGAAAATTGGGTATTTTATAGATTTGGATATGCTCTTTTCGAATTTTAACTTTGCCACCTCGTACTACCGCCGCTCGCGCCGCCATTTTGAAAAAATGGCGCCCAAAAACGGTTTTTTGAGAATATCTCCTTTCCGACGCATTTTACGAAAAAAATATATACTACAAAATTAAACTAGAAAAAATTCCCTACACTTTATGTCTTATTCACTTTTTCATAAAATCAATAGTTTTGGACGTACGAGCGCCGCAAAGTATTATTCATTTGCACCACTACGAGTGTTTCGTATATTTTTCTAAACTGTTCTATTACTACCGCCGGTTTTCAAAAAGCAGGTATCAGGATAATATGTCACCTTGAATTGGGCCCTTTCGCTCGACTATGAACGAAACTTCAACGAAAAATTTGTCGGTAGAAGCTATATTAAGAGAAATATTTAGTTTAGACTGAATCACCAGTGTACGTTTATTTTTCGTACAGTGTTGTTTATGTTCTTAGAACTATGGCTCCTTATACGGAAGATTGTTTTATTTGTGACAATTCACTTGAAAACCGGCGGCAGTAATAGAATATTTTAGAAAAATACACGAAACACACGTGGTGGTACAGATGAATAAGCAATACTTTGCGGCGCTCGTACATCCAAAACTATTGATTTTATGAAAAAGTGAATAAGACATAAAGTGTAGTAAATTTTTTCTAGTTTAATTTTGTAGTATATATTTTTTTCGTAAAATGCCTCAGAAAGGAGATATTCTCAAAAAACCGTTTTTGGCCGCCATTTTTTCAAAATGGCGGCGCGAGCGGCGGTGGTACGAGGTGGCAAAGTTAAAATTCGAAAAGAGCATATCCGAATCTATAAAATACCCAATTTTTAAAACTCCCGGAAAACTTTCCAGGTAACCCCCTTATTTTCTACCAAATGACTGGACTAGAATATGGGTCCGTAGATTACACACGAAACCTCTTTACTTTTTAAAAAGAACGAGTATTGATCACAAGACTTGATCTGTAATGTATTGATTCTAGTTTTCAATATTGTTCTAACCAATGTAGGTTAGAAAAATATTGTAAACTGGATACTTAGGATATTTTCTAGCATCTTTTGTCAGGACTGTTTCAAAATTATTAGAATTAGCGACCTGCTCCAGCTTCGCACGGTTGAAATACTGACGTATAATACATATAAAACTTCTTTTTGAATCACTCTATTTAGAAAAACTGCTTCAAAATCCGTTTCATAGTTTTAAAGATTTCAGCGAACAGACGCACAGTCAGACAGCAACTTTGTTTTATACTATGCAGTGCAGTAAAAGAGTAAAATTTGTATAGTAGATGTACATCTTACTACTACTGATCTATTCTAGACGACATTACACTAGTCGCATTTTCTATCCTTAATCACCAATATCAATCTTCAACCGACTAAAAGTACTTAAACTTTTTGTTCCTAAAACCCAATCATCCGAAAACAATCTGAACGGCGCTGAAATCTGTAAGCTGTATCTTCACGGTCAGTTTCATTCGGTAGTGTACAACTCAAGTGGTTTAACTAAACTGTATTGGCGTACTTCCAAACCACAGGGAGTTGGTTTAGGTTAAACGTAGAATATAAGAACTCCTTGATGTCTTTGCTTTTATAATTAAAATTGTAATGTCTTGAATATATGGTTTTTTGTTTTATAGTTGTACCTACATGTAACGAAAAAAACTAGGTATGCTAAAACACAACGGCCTCATGGGAAGGTTTGAACACTGATCACCGCGCTAGCTTACTTTGGATTGGCGATTTTAGATTCCAATGTTTAGAAACCAGGTTTTTGTTAATGTTCGTTTGAAGACGCTGACGTTAATAACAGCTGCAATGCATTATAAAATCTTTTTTATATTAGATACTCCATCAATCGAAAATGACTATCAGTTACGTAACATCGTACTATCACTTTCAGAATCGGTAAAAATACAAGGAAAACCGAGAGGCTAAGCTAGTTATATTTTCCAAATAAAACATTGCCCACTTTAACAACAATTTTACATACAACTTTATGCCAAGCTATTTTACAACAAATTACCTTGAACATAAAATACATATTACAAATGCAGTTACTGAAAATATTAAAAGTTATGGCATACGATTACACTTTTAACCATAAAATAAGGGCGAAAGACAAAGGGCTAAATGTTTTTTATCATTGCTATAAACGTTTTATAATTACTTTAAACAGTTAAGTTTAAGTAATAATTTAAAGATCGCTGTAAAGATTTTCCATTAACATTACTAACCTTTGACCATAACCTTAAACATTTTAAGATATCGCCCATCACTAAGCAGGTCAAAATTGAGAAAATTTGTTAAAAAGAAAATTTAAAATTTAGTTGGTACCTTATCCCTGCATCGTCTCCATCTTTTAATTACCTGATAAAGGAAAAAAGATGTGCCCAATATTTTTTTTTAAACATTATGAAGGACTAATAAGTATTTTAAATACCCAAGTTATTCAAGAACCCGAAAGAATGATCTTCCTGATGAACCAGAATTTATTATTGTTACTTTCTTTTCAGACTATAGTAGGATATAACATAAATTTCTCGTAACTCAATACAATTACAATTTTCGTAGGGGTCATAGGAGAACTGATGCCTGCTCCGGGAAATGCAAATAAAATACTAGTAGAGAATGAGCGGTTTAGCAACAGAATTCACTTGTTTCACAAATAATCAAATACCAACGAACAGAGGGGTCATAGAAGAATTGAAGCCTGCTCTCAGACAATGCAAATAAAAAGCTAGTGGAAAATGAGAAGTTTAGCAACCGAATTCACTTGTTTCACAAATAACCAAGATTCTTCGCGGGCCCCTAAAAAACAAGTAACCGTTCATTATTTTGCTTCATTTGCTTTAAATTGTGTAAGGATCGTAGTTAAAAAGGAATCGCTGATAAAGGGGCTAAGAAATTCCCTGGGTCTTGTTTCCCAAAGCTTTTGGAGCAAATCATAAGCGGCTTAGAGCTCTGCTTATTGGTTCGTAATCATTCTTCATTACTTTTTCACTTTTATTTCGGTATAATTTTGTACCATCTTTCTATTTCACGGATATTTTTAAACACACTAAGTTTGAAAGTGGGTGCTCAAAAGTACACCAAAAAACGCGAAATTAAATGTGTTAAAATGATTTGGTATAAAAACAATCCGTATTTATTTTGGTGAGTCTTAATTTTGAACCTTAAATCGATTTTATTGACATTTTTCAACCTGTTTTCACTTAGCTTAAAATTTGTGGCAGTTAATAAACTTGCTTAAGAAACGATTATATAAAGAAATTCACATATTACTATATGATTAAGATACTAAAGGCACTTATTCAAGCAGCAATATAATAAACAGTAATACATTAAATTTTATACTCGTAAAGCAAAATAGAGTAGAAACTTCAATAAAGCAGGATTACGCAAATACACGCGTATTACAAATTCGTGACGTAAGTGTATTTTCACATAGAACTTTATAGAATTGTCTCCGAGTGACGAAAACAACTCGAGACTTGAGTTAATAGTCATGCTGAAGCTCACTATGGAGGTAGTATTAAGTATACAGCCTTTAATTACAGCGGTGTATTAGGAAGCATAATTTGCACTAGTGTATCAACATTGTATCATGTATTGTTGTTAGAAGGTGCACAATGTAATGTTACTAGTCAAATGCAATTACGTGTTACGTTCTAAATGTAGACTTTGACTAAGTATGACTGTCAACACAATTTTTTTTCAAACTACAAAAATATATTCTATGCTTCAAACACGTACCTAATGATTTGTTTCAACACTTACTAGAAAGAAATAGCTCTTACGTTTTATATTGCTTGAATAATTTTATAAACTAGTTAAATAATATACGTCCTACTGCTGGGCACAGGCCTCTTTCCATATAGGGAAGGTTTGATCATCACTCCCATGCTCACTGCGATTTCAGATTCCAATATTTGAAATTACGGTTTCCTCACGACGTTTTTCTTCACCATTTGTCAGTAGTGTGAATAATTAAGAAAGTACTTATAACTTTAAAAAAGTCACATTGGTACTTGCCTGCATTGGGGATCGAACTTGGACCTCGTGCATACAAATCCATACACAACAAAACCGCATGACCACCACGACATTCGTTAGAAAGTTAGATATATTAGTTAGACAATAAAAACAATCACATCATCATGACGTAACACAAACACTTTTAACGAAACTGGAATCGAGGAAGAAGATTAGGCAAATTAGCTCCGTGATTATGCAGTCGCTCCACATAGTGTCCTCCAACGTCAACGGGTTCTAAAGTTACATATCAGTAGGAAAGTACGAACTTTCGCTAATGAACGCGAGAAACTTTGACGGTGCACTTACATTTTTGCATAATTCATAAGCAATTAATGTGCAAAACTAGTTTGGTTTCATGAAAAATAAGTCGAGTTTTAAAATCTGGTCATTAAAAGTGCAAAGTTTGGAGAAAATTCTGGCGTTTTTAGTATGATTTGCATTGAGTTTTGGTGGTCAATAATTTGAGCTTGTTACAAAATTACTTCAATCTTGTAACTTGATTTTTGTTACGTCCACAACATAGGGAGTCACAAGCCTATTAAAATCTGCAAAAAAAATAACATTTTTGGGTGATGTTTTTGGAGGGCTCTGAACTGATTTTTTCACTAACATGGTAAAACTTTATCATCCACAACAGTTAACTCAACTCAAAATATAAATATATTGCACTCAATTTAATAACATTACCTACTCATTTCTTTTGGCTAATTTGGACTTGGTCATCTTGTCACGATAATCATGAATTCTCTTCAAAAATAACACAACACTTTTCCATCACCCTAAACACATTTAATTGCCCAAATACAGTATAAAAAACATAAATAATGTACACCAATAATTTGTGAGTAACACTCATCTCGACACCATCACGCACATTGTACTCGTCATCGCATCAACTTTGCCACTAGTCACTGATTTCGAAGTTCCCTCATGATTGCTTTTACTTTCAGCACAGTCTTTACTTTTGTTATCTACAGCAGATTTGGAATGTGAACTTACGGAACAATAAAACACTTGGCCCTGATCGTTAGGTACTTCTTCGTCGACTGCGTTTCTTCTTCGCTTTTTGACTTTGTAGTATTCGACGTCGGCGACGCGGCGGCGGCCCTGGTGTCGCCGGCACGCGCACTTTGCCCACAACCGGCACTTCCTACAACTCTCGCACAGGTTGAAGCGCGTGCAGCACGGCAGGTTACAACACCACTTCTTGCAGCAGTTCTTCATCCGCCGGCAACACCGTCCCCGCCTCCCGCGACAGGTAAATATTCTTTTTATACATCTTTTAAAGTTTATACAACACCGTTTACATCTTCTACGACTCCTTCCTACCATACATTGACCTCTAGCCATAGTTTAATAGATGCTTATTTCACGACCATTTTAAAATGTTTTGTTTGATTTCTTCTTGCATTAAATTATGTTTATTTTTTTCTACTAGAATTTTGAAGATTTAAGAAAATCTGTTTGTTTGCCCGAATGTGACAGGAGTAGACAGAAGTCATTTTAGTTTTTTTTTGGAGGATGACAGCACTAGAAACGTTTCATTCTGCCATCAGAATATTTGGACATGATGTAATCCTATGTTATGTAGTATTTAAACATGATCTCAATCATACTTTGTCCACATTTTTTCACTTTCTACTAAAAATTCTTGAAGACACAACTAATAAGTAAGTACATAAAAGCAAATAACGTCTATAATAATTGTAGGAACACCAACACAAGCTCAAAAATCCCCGCATAAACGTTGAAAGCAAAACACAAATTCATACTCAACAGGAAACAGGGGAACAAAACTGGAATCTTAAAACAACAAAAGTACGAGGTTCTAAAACAAAATCCTTGTACAATTTCCCAGTGAGTCTTATGTGTGCGATGTATGGGTTTAAGCCCCAAGAACAGAGGGACTAGTACCACCTTCAAAAGTACGATTATTGCGGTTGTGGAAGCGAGAAGCCGCTCTACGCGTGTAGCTCTGTCTCGCTTGCACAACTGCGATGATATTACTTTCAGAGGTGGTGCTATGTCCTTGGTTAAGTACCGAGAACGCGAGATTTGTATGTAGTACGCATTATTTGCACACAGCTCTGTTTAGAACTGAAATAGTGAGAATTAATTGAGTGCAGTTGTGATTCTTGGAGGTGGAATTATGTGTTGCTTTGTTTTAGATTTTTGCTTTGTTTTTAGATCTGAATACAATGTAGACTTAAGTTTATTTTAGAAATCTGCAATAAAGTTACATAAGAAATGTATTATTAGAGGTAAAAAGATTTATCAAACATTTAGAACATTTATTGTATTTTGGGATTATTTTTGTACATTAAACATTTTGGTAGGTTTTGTCCAAAAGTGTCATTATTTACGATATAACACAAACTACTGGATACCTGCATATCTTTGAACTAATTTGGTTTCAATGACTTTAAACCGTGATATTTTCTGATATTTTAACCATTTTATAATTATTAAAAAAGGTTAATAAATCAGGTATTAATGAAAAACGAGTTGACAGTTGAATGAAAGAGGTTAAAAGATAAGTTAACATTTAAATATGAGCTCTTTAGCATCATTTATCAATGTCCATCAAAAGTTCCATGATCAATGCAATAAGTGTCACCAAGAAAATCCCGGTCCCAGTAATTGAAGCTTGCTGTCACGAATTTAAAAATGCGCGATAAAATGAGCTTAAGTTATTTCATTTAATTATGAACCAGGGTGAAATAAACTGAGCGTAAACGTTCTTCGATTTCTTGAAACCAAATCGTATTGAAGACTAATTACCTTTATGGTTGTTGGTCTAGTGGTTAGGGACCCTGTCTGCTATACAGAAAGTCCTGGTTTGGTCCCACACTCAGGGCAAATTGTTGTGTGATGAATACGATCATTTGTGGTGTCTATGTGTAATTTATCTATAAAATACGTATTTATAGCAAAATTCAATTGATTGAAAATAAATCTAGTATAGCAGATTCAATTATGTTCTGCTGCAAGAACTTCTTAAAAATAACCAACATAATTAACTTCCAAATTATTTTATTTTCTGACATTACAATACACTTACGTAAGAGACATTATGGTTACGTGACATTAACACAGACAAAACATTACACGAACATATATTTACCGATTTTACTATACTGTGACAAACAAAACTGGCACATGAACTCTATTCAAAGGACACACGAGGTTAAACTTAATATTACCGTAAATACAAATAAACAGTAATGTTATAGTCAGTACAGGAACTCCATAAATAATCTTCAAAGTATTAATATGGATACAGAATCGTTAGTAGCAGTCAAAGAATCTGACGAAATGGACGAAAAAACTATTGAAAAATTCCGAAAGGATGAAACGGTAGTTGAAATCTTATATTCAAACTATTTAATGCTACACTAGAATGTACACGAGGTTTACCAGCCCGTGCTTCAGAAACCAGACCCTAGTAACAACAAAGCCACTTCACCAAAATTCTTCGACAGTTCCATAAAATTACTTGAAGTCTTCTATTCCCACTCACTATAACAGTACTGCACTGGTCTAGACTTAGCCTTCTTCGCTACATAGTTCATTGAACTCTAGTAAGTCGGTGCCGGGTCGCGCGAAACTGAAGTAGAGGTAGTTCTTGGAGACTCTAAAAGACAGGAGCTTCAGTGTGGGCGTGATGCGAACCGTCGCTAGCTTTATAGTGTCTTGGTTGGGGTAAGACTGCACACGTGGCAATTGGCCTTGGCATTTTCTATGACTGAACTGATTGCCTCTGAAACTGGAGTAAAGTGATTTTAATTATCATGTTTATTGTTATTTTTCTTACCTGAATGAGTTTTATTTTTTAATTTGAATTGGTTATCTGATTGTTTGTTGGTTGTAGAGAGGAGTATGGTTTCATCAAATTGTATTTGGAGAGAAAACTAAACTAGACATCCATTCATACTATGATATAATATGAGAAATTATAAATAACATCTCGGTCTCCAAAACAACTCCAACAAAATTCGCGATTAATATTCATTACACCATAATAACGTCAGAAAACTTAATACGAATTTCAGAGCACCTCAAAAATGCATGGACTTTAAATTAAAAACAAAACATAATAATACACAGCACCGTAATAAACAGACGTGTGCACAAAAATGAACTCGTGCCATCAGAATAATGTTAAATTCATAACATTTAATACGCAACCACAGCAAAATACATTCTCAAAATACGTATCGCTTACCAAACTGTGTAAATTCTTTTGAGTGCACCAGAAATTTTGATATTCATATTGAAATGCTGACGGGATGATTGGAAAATTGAACGTCAAATAGTAAAATCCTTCATATCGGTAAAATGAAATTTCAAAATGTATCGAGTCTATGGTACCGCTGCAAGTAGGATTTAACACTCGATGTTCTGTCCGGAACCTGTTTATTTACGTATTACTGCCGAATGTTTGTCGAAATGAATTGGACGGAATTTATTTAACTATAGTACCTACTATTTGTGGACTGATAACCATTAACCTTACTTGTAAGTTATGATATGCTTTGCCAGAATTACGTTTGAGTAATTTTTTTAGAAGACGTAGAAATTTCTGATTAGATTTTCAAGTTCCTTTAAATAAAAATACTTCTTGGTGTCTAGAGTAATTAAAATATAATAAAGATGATACAAAAAAAATATTGCACCACTGCTTATTCTATCTAACAACGTCTTTTTCCTATCTCGCCGAGAGTGTCAAAGTAAGTAAAAAACAATTTTACGAGACCGTTGACTCAAAAAATCTTCGTAGCAGTCACCATTTTATAGAGAGCTTCGAACCTTTGCACCTTTTCGTAAATTTTTAAATAAAATTTAAAGGTTTCCTACTGGTAAGGTCATTTTATACTGGTTGATGCATACAAAATTTATAAGTACAACCTTTGGGGACTTATTTACAGATAGGCAAAAATTGTTTTACTTTTAAGTGGGTGGCTGGAAGTTTTGCCGGCCGGCAGGGATATTTCTTCTGCGTCCATATTTCATCCCTCCCTGGCAACTTTAAATTCACCTTAATGCTGTTTTATTGTCGAGATTTTACCGTCCAGACTATTTATTGCATGCTATTGATTATGTTTTTATTTAATTTTGTGCGGCAAATTGTGAAGCATAGTCTTGCTTCTAAAATGTAAAGTTGTTGACAAAATTGGATGCTTGAGGGTTTGGTGTGTATGTTCTATAGATTTTATATTACTCTTATTAATGCCAAATCATATTACTAGTAAGTACTTATAACTTTTCTCGCTACTTGAAGGGTTAAGTCTGATGTTCTCAGCCTCCGGATAAAATGGCTTCTATTGCTTAAAGCACGCCGTAGAACTAATAATGGTTCTAGATAAAAATTAGCTTGACATCATCATCATCAGTCCAGAATAACCCACAGCGGGGTATAGGTCTTCCTTTGTTTATGTCAATTCCTTCTCTTTTTTTGCCTTTTGCACCCATCCTATTCCTGCTATCTCATACAACGCGAAATAATAGCTTAACATAGGATAAATATAAAATCACAAATAAAGAACGTTATTTTGATTATTTAACTCCAAATCAGCTAGCTTTACGAGATGAAAGTTTTGCTTATCTTGTACAGTATTTAGGGTAAAATTCCTTGGTTGCATGGAATTACAGTTGGGTTCCAAAAATACCATACTAGTACTCTTAAATTTTATATTTTAAGCAGTTTTTAGATAATCCTGCTTTAAAACGTTCACGAGTTACTTTGTAGCTGATCTCGCAGTAAAACAGGACGCGAACTTATCGTCTCCCGACAGTCGTATTATGGATTTCGCAATCGTAATACATACTTTACGAGAGCAATAAAACTGTAAAAGTTATGATTATGACAATAATCATAACTTGTATTAGTTATAATACTTCTACGGTACATAAAATTAATAAACGTAAATAAGTTTTCGTATATTTGTGCGTGTGTGTTTATGTGGAGTATTGTGATTTGACTGACGAAAGTATATTTAGCAGATTTAAGGTGAACGCACGTTTACACTAGCCGAAAGTGTTGAATAAAATGAATTTTAGAAACTTACCCTTCGTATGCAAACGGTTCGATGCGGGGAAGTATTAGAGGTTTCATTAGATTTCATATACTGAATTCTGCTCGGATTTGTTAGTAACGTTTTGAGAGTGCCTGAGAAGGCCTACTCGAAATAAAAACCTTTTGATTTTAGATTAGTGTGCAAAACATTCTGTTCACAAAAATGTGTATTTTTTTTCTTATTCCTACATATTGATCGTTAATTGTATTTGTATATAGCAAGCTATTATTATACATGTATTCTGTGCACATATTCGATGTTCGTTTAATCTGATTACTCGTTTAAAACGAAACATGATACAAACGTAAAAGCTATATTAAATTAAGTCCAATTTATTATTACTGAAATATTTACCTGCGATATTATCTCAAAAGCATTCCGCAAAAATCTGTTAATACAAGATCAACTTTTCTGATTCTTGCGAGTTAATAATAATTGTTAATTAAGCACTAAATTCACTCGGAGTGCTTCACGGAGATACAATTTCTTAAAATTTAACTTTTCTGTAATCCTTTGATGTTTAGCGGAAGACTAGAAACTAATTTTCGTTTTGGTACGTTGAAAGGGAATAACATTTTTGCGACAAAATGAGGCCTCACCGTGACCTGTGCGTTTACTGTGATCTCTTAAGCAATTTACTGTTATCGTTGTGGAAGCGAGATGCCGCTATTCGCATTATAGAGCGCCGTCCTTCTTCCACAAATACAACTGTCCTTTTTTAAGAGTTCATAGTAAGAGTACGATTAAGAAACAATTTAAATTATGTTTTATTAGACTAGAACGAAGTTAGTTTATTAAAGTTTCTGACGTTCATTTGTTTTGTTTAACTAATTTGGTTTAATGACCTTTTATTGATCCAATTTTTAATATCATACATTGAAATGGAACAAAGTCTCATTTGATTTAAATAATATTTTCATGTAGCGACTGCATATCTGATATCCGTAGCCCATTGTTCTGGGTATCACTGTTTCCTATAGTATGCCTGGCTGAATTTAACTACTATCAAATTATTACAATATCAACTTTAATATCAAAATTTTATTGTTCAAGAACTTAAAATCTATGCATTTGTTCGGTGGTTTGCAAAAAAACCTTGCTTCAAACTACGAGTATGTTCTGTTAATTACTGATTACCAATCCACCTTAACCTCGCACAGTTGAAATAAGATCCTCATGAAAATTCTATCAATTAAAAAAAGACCATCTAAATCCATAACGTAGCCTTAAAGATCTAAGCAAATATAGGGATGATCAAACGCGGAAAGCGTCTTCGTTTTATTCTATGTATCGATGTTTTGATATACGATAGATATTGGGAAAGTAATTATCGTTAGAAGAGACTAATATGTAATGGACATACAAAAGCCTCTTAACATTAAGTAAATGATAGTTGAAACTGTTCTAATCGCCCGATCGCCTGCTTGGCCCGTAATCTCCTTGCTTAAATCCTGCATCCCACTAATGGCCCGATACTGGATACTTTAACGTTAGACTACAAAATACCATGGATAGCGGCAAAAACCGAAAATTAAGTAGGTATAGTATTATGTACATTTGATTCAGTAACAATCAAAACAGACGGGCTTGTTAGTCTAGTGGTTTGTGGTCTTGCCTGTTATAACGGAGGTCGTGGGTTCGATTCCCACCCAGTTGTAATTTACCTTTAACTAGCTAGTTAAATAGTAACCGTATAAAAATAGTTAGATAGTAGCCGATTCTCAAATCTACTGAATACGCATAAAACATTTGGTAACATTTGGAAAAGCTATTTTGGAGAAAAGTCGGTACGATAACTAACATTGTGACATGAGAATTTTGGATATAAGATATCTAGTATGTATTTCGAAATATATAAGTACATTTATCAGTTGTCTAGTACTCATAACACAAGTTACTTTCGTATACTTAATTTGAGACTAGATAGCGTTGTGGGAATGGTAAGGTATATTCATTTATTTAAGGAATATTAATATTAAATCTATGATATCTACTTGCCTTCTTAACCTAGCAAAGCGTAATAGTTCAGTTTACAATGAAATTCAACGTGTGGGCTTACTAACAAAATTCCTCACTACATAATTGATCACCGTAATAAAAGCTATGAACGATCAAAGCATACCTGTGACCTGTTTATGTGAACAAACTATTATACAAGGTCTGTCTTACCTAATCATATTAAATTAAATACGTTAATATACTGGTTAATATATGTCGACTAACACAAAGAAAAAACACAAATACGTCGATAAATTCAAATACAAAATAAAAAATGTGCAATGTCGTCATTGACACTTACGTAAACATTATGTTCTAAATTATGAAAACGAAAAATAATTCCTGTGGCTATTGGATTGATTAGGTTTTATTTTTTATAATTCATTTTTTTTAAATATGAATTTTAAATACGAAAATTAAAATAAATAATTAAGCCTTGTTAAATATAAAATCTTTTTTAGACAACTTTTGAATGGACCTATAGTAACGTTTTCGAAACGTCTATATTTCTTCAAAATTTTCATGTAGAAGCAATATGACCAAGCATTTCCATCACACCCTGTATAACACGGTCCACGTCATAATAATTATGATATTCCCCGATGTTTTGCAATACGTGTTTACATTTGGCTAATTAGCGGGATATTTTCGTCTAATTACGAATCAACTCGGGCAAATTCAAATACAATATGAACACAAATTAAGGTATACTTTAACACCACTTATGCTTGTTTAATAATAAATTATCGCTGTTTCATATATTTTATTAAACACTGCAGGTTAAAATAATGTTTCTACGATAACATTGAAAGCATTTACGAACAGGAAAATGTTTGCTTGGCACGTGTAACAACTCAAAAATATAATCTTTTTAATTCGACAGCTTTACATGGGTAACTCGAAAAACGTATCCTTTTATCCACATACGACACCACTTTCTCATAAATTAGTTCTAAAATTATAGATTTTACACCGTAATACAAAACATCAGTTTCAGTTACATGCTTATTCCGTCTACTTACCCAACGATCAAAATTTCGCTTATAAAGACTTGGCAATCACAACACCAAATTACCATAATACTTCAATAATGCATAAAATATGTGGTCCTAGTATCATAATCCATTTAATCGCTATCGCTGGCCTAAGCTCGGTAACGAGGGGAAGCACGCGATCCCCGCGGACGCCGGTCACGTACCCAACTTTGTGTCTATTGAAATTCGGAATAATAGATCAACTCGCTCTACTGAACTCCTGGTACTTTGTCTGGAGTGAGCTAGATGTTTGACGATCATTCGGGTTTCATGACGCTTGGTCTAGATGGAATTGATAAGTAGGATTAATTGTAGCTACGTAGACTTTTATTCGAACACTGATTTCTATCTCAATGCTTGTGGACTTAAATCATTAATTTTCCCTTTTTAATCTTGTTTATAAAGGTTTTTTTATTGAAATTCGGAATAATAGATCAACTCGCTCTACTGAACTCCTGGTACTTTGTCTGGAGTGCGCTAGATGTTTGACGATCATTCGGGTTTCATGACGCTTGTTCTGGGTGGAATTGATAAGTAGGATTAATTAATTGTAGGTACGTAGACTAAAATGGTTGTAAACTTAAATCGCTGTTTTTTTATTTTTTTTTGTCGCTACTTAAACTAAAATGCTTGTAGACTGAAATATTTTTTTGTCTTACAACTAACCTTGTTTTTAAAGGTTTTTTTATTGAAATTCGGAATAATAGATCAACTCGCTCTACTGAACTCCTGGTACTTTGTCTGGAGTGCGCTAGATGTTTGACGATCATTCGGGTTTCATGACGCTTGTTCTGGATGGAATTGGTAAGCAGGATTAATAATAATTGTAGCTATGTACACTAAAATCATTGTTTTTCTCTTACTAATCTTGTTTTTAAAGGTTTTTTTATTGAAATTCGGAATAATAGATCAACTCGCTCTACTGAACTCCTGGTACTTTGTCTGGAGTGCGCTAGATGTTTGACGATCATTCGGGTTTCATGACGCTTGTTCTGGGTGGACTTGATAAGTAGGATTAATTGTAGCTACGTAGACTAAAATGCTTGAGGACTTAAATCATTGTTTTTCTTATATTAATCTTGTTTTTGAAGGTTTTTATTGAAATTCGGAATAATAGATCAACTCGCTCTACTGAACTCCTAGTACTTTGTCTGGAGTGAGCTAGATGTTTGACGATCATTCAGGTTTCATGACGCTTCTAGATGGACTTGATAAGTAGGATTAATTGTAGTTACGTAGACTAAAATGCTTGTAGACTAAAATCATTGTTTTTCTCATACTAATCTTGTTTTGAATGGTTTCTTTTTATCGAAATTCGGAATAATAGATCAACTCGCTCTACTGAACTCCTGGTACTTTGTCTGGAGTGAGCTAGATGTTTGACGGTCATTCGGGTTTCATGACGCTTGTCCTGGATGGAATTGATAAGTAGGATTAATTGTAGCTACGTACACTAAAATGCTTGTAGATTAAAATCGTTGTTTTCCCTTTTTAATCCGGTTTTTAAAGATTTTTTATAGCTTTGCTTTGCTAATCAATCGAAACAAAAGCAATCGATTATTAAAACAATACGAGGACGCTTAAAACTGTTATAGTCAAATTTAAGAACCTATTCTTACGACCATTTCTCACAACTATTCTCAGGACTTCAATTTCTCTTCAAAATCTGGTAGAATAGCAATTTCTGGCTACATGAGCCGCATGTATAACTGCGTTGAACTCAAGAGCGATATCTTTCAAGGAATGTGATTTGACTCTAGAATCTAGAAGATGATCTTTGCATATCTATTAGATTGCATTTGTATGTGGCCAGAGTCACTAGCCAATACGTACGAATACCGCAAAAAATATTATCCATGAAAATATTACAGTCGAGCAAATATTTTAATAAAGTATCGAACCAGCAATATTTGATAGTAAATTGGTTTACTATTACAATTCGCAGTACATTTTACGGCCACTGCAGCCGCAAAAATCATTGCTCAGTTCAACAGATAGCTAGTCATTTTTCACGTTTGTTTGCGGTTTTTGATAAAAACACGAATATTTTAAATTAAAAGTTTGTACGGTATTAAAATTATAGGTATATAAAGGTTGTGATGGAACCTAAAAATGCAGCACGAATTATTATTTTTTAATTCATATCGTAACTTGACTTACGTTGTGAGTAGCATTAGTGTACCTATGTTTTTTGCCAAAGATATCCTACTTAATTTTTCCTGCACAAATTCTTATCTTGAATTCCACCTACTACCTACCTACCTATTCATAAAAGTCATATCTGAATCATCGATATTGCAATCGTATTCGATTTTGTTTCGAATTTATTTCTCGTACCGTGCGAGACCAATTTTTTCACCATATTTGTTGTTGGAGCCGGTTGTTATTCCTATGGAGGGCAATTCGATAGAAATTTGCACCTAGTTCCGCAGGGGCGAGGAACTGAATCCCCTTGTAGCATGTCATGCTCGCATTTAACATTGTCACTATTACGTGCGGCTGGCGCTCAGCCTTAGGCCCGAATAATTTACAGCCTCCGACCTGCGCGGCGGGTTGCGAATTCCATTTTTGGTGGATTCTGATTCGCTGGGTCACACGTTTTCATTTAATGAATTGCTTCTTGTATTTACTATAAAATTCGATTCGAATCCAATATACTCTTTAGTGAGAACACAATTAATGACAATCCTTTTCGCTCTAACAAATCGCCGCTCAACTCGGCTCCAATCGTCAGTTTATAGTATACCTCAGCTACTAACAATGGACAGTTATACGAAACAATTATAATTGGAGGTCAGTGCGACGAGAGATATTGGAGATTCAGTGGTATCGTGCAGTTTGGTAGCATAGTTTCAGTTAGTTCAAATCAAACTAGATATAATCTTTAACAAGGTCATTTAGGTTTCTAAACGCGTGTCTTAGAATTGACTGTAATTTGAGGAGTGTAAAATTATAGTAGGTTCTTGAGAAATGTACTGTAATAGTGAGGTTTTGATATTTCAAGGAAAAGTCTTTGCTCAGCTGAGTGACCCGATAGGGTGCAGGTAACAAATTGTATGTGTTAGTAGTTTATATAATGATGATTTTCTGGTGGTAAGGTTACAAAAACTTAGGCAAAACTTTATCCTAAGCTTTTGTAATAACGTGTAATTAGTTACTATCGTTCGTGTTACATCTTGAGCCTAACCTTCTGAACTCCTTGCTTAGTAGTCCAAGCGCTTCGTAAATCTTTATTCAATTCTAGGTATTTGCGCTGGCTAATTGGAATGATTCCTTTATCTAAACTAGCTCCTGTTTGGACTTTGTGTTTCGAGTTTAGATACGGACTGGGAATTGAATTTAGTTGACACTTTCCTTCATGCTGGGTTTTCTAGTGAAAATAGTATGAAGCTGATCTAAAACTAATAAACAGACATTGTTTGCGATTATTTAAATTATTTTGTTGCCTTACTTTGAATACGGTAAGTGTCAATTTACAGCATTTGTAGAGTGGAGTTTTGGTAATCTGCAATACGTACTCCCGAAAGTAGAGACTAATATGTACATAAAAAATAAATTATTCTACTGTAGTATGGCAAAGAGAAAATAAAGTTTAGTTTTCATCAGAAATAAATAAGTAACTCATTGATTAAGCTCAAGAGTCCCTACCTTAGTTCATCGTTTTCTTCTTTTGCTTCCAATATTTACAAGACCTATACCTACTAGTCACTTCCCTCTTTTAATTGATTAGATAAACATCTTGCTTATAAGAGCATCACTTATCTAGAGGCAGGTGAATCCTATGCAAGAGCAATTAAGTAAGGATAAGTAGTTAGAACGTCTCGCGGATAAAATATTGCAGCGTTACGGTAAGACAGGCGAACGATTTTATGGATGGATTAGTTGTTCATTATTGTTATTACTTTTGTTTAATCTCATACTATCAGTCTTTGTTAGATGATGATGTTGGTGTTTTCTCCAAAAATATTAAGCTTTTTTGCGAATAGTTATTGACTATAGATTAGTTTGGAGTAGCGCACCGTCATTTATTTTTGAATACTTAAAACCTCCTTTTACTTTTTGGCGGGTCACATGAGCCGCATGATAGTGACCGTTGGGCGAAGGTCGCCACACAATGGGAGCCAGCAGATGGACGGCGCCG
The DNA here is from genome assembly GCA_941860345.1 of Chrysodeixis includens. Taxonomy (NCBI): domain Eukaryota; kingdom Metazoa; phylum Arthropoda; class Insecta; order Lepidoptera; family Noctuidae; genus Chrysodeixis; species Chrysodeixis includens. The sequence goes on along the minus strand of OW796091.1, from coordinate 807,075 downwards.
CCGAAGCCGGCCCAGAAAGCGGTGGCCGGATGAATTAAACGTACACCGCGAGGACTGGTTGGAAGCGGTGTAAGATAGAGAATCATAGAAGGACTTGGTTGCAAATGCACTACAGGTTTGGAAAAAAAAAACAAAACTTTCTTGTGTTTTTTGCGTGACTATTTTGTGTATATGCTTTAAAGTAAAGCTTTTGACTCATCTGTGGTTCAAATCTTGTTTCTATGTTGTGGTATGTATTAGCCACAAACAAATTTCAGCTACAAATTAAATACATTTCACCATCAAATACTCAACTGTATAATCTACAAGTTTCCTTTAAACCAAAGTTCGCTGCAACGTTTCAAACCTCATTCGTAATACCTGCACGTATTCACTAAGTTTACGGCATTACGGAGCCGTTAATCTCACATAGAAAATACATTCGACGATTTACTACCAAAGAGAGGCTAAGAGAGAGGCTGCAAGACAAAACACTATTCAAAGTCTAATTAATAAGCATACATAAGTAATATTTTCAATTGTTTCCAGCCATTGTGATACGTTATATGTAGGTTGGTATATTCTGCGGAGCTATTGATCTTGCCACAAGCGCCGGCACCCCGTTCTAAATTTGTGTAAATCAATGAATTGGGAACCCTTTGACAGAGACGGATTTTGATATTTACGTTGAGGAATTGTTTGATACTTTCGTAAATTTAAATATTGGAGTTAGGCTGAATGATAATTTTAGGTAGATGTTTCTGTCCTTTTGATTATAAATGACTAATTAAAATTTTAAATTGGGTTTAGACGCTAAGATCGAATTCTTAAACGGCCTTTATCTAAGGTATAGTTTTTATATTAGATATACTCTTACGTTTCAGTTTGTCTTCTTTTTCAGCCGAGTATTTTTTGTTAAGCACTTTCAAAGCAACGTTAGGTTAGTTTACATTCTAACTGGATTTAGCTGAAAATCATATTTTGCATGAAGCATCAGATCTGCCTATGTAACCTTCACAACCCTCTTCTTATTCAATAACATTTATATAAAATCATAAATTAAATAATTACCTAGTGGCATTTTTTTTTGGTTCCTAGCCTATTGTGTCTATTTATAGCATACAATCTTGGACCCAAAACCTCAAATCAAATTAACGCCAGCCTCTTCACCACAAGATGCACACGGCAATTAATCTTAGGATATCGAAATCGCTTCGAAGATCCGTCGGTAAATTGGTACTGAGATCTGCTTGACCGACATTTGCGAATGTACGTCAAACGCAGCGATCCTTATTTGGTGGCCTTGTGCCTTCGATTGACAGGTCCTCCCCTGAGGCATACCGATAATAGTCTGCTATTGAACTAGTGTTGACCCCTGACTTCGCTTCTGTTAGCATTAAGTTATTAACGTGAATATTTAATGTCAGTTTCTGAAGACATGGGATATTGTTGTGGTTATTTGGTGTATCGGTTGATTTACGTGGATTTATTGGGTTCGTGAGTCGATCGGTCGACCCGCAAACCCGCACCGCCTTAGCTCCTTTTTTTGTGTTTGGGACCATCAGTCCCATTAGCCATCCTTAAAATCATGTTTTATAATGAAATCAAATCATCTTTGTGCAAGTGAATTGAATGTTTGCAAAACACCCCGCGACACAAGGATTAATTTCCTTAGTGCGGGCGTCATATTAAAAAAAAATACCAATGGCCTTATAAAACCTTATGGTAAAAATACTCCATAGATAAAGGGCATAGAAAGTCGGTGTGTTGATATACTTCGTAACATTATACGGAAGTAAAAAGAGGAAAAACATAATTTAACTTTGTTTGAAAATAAAACTTATGAAGGAAAGACCAAGTAAGTTTGTTTGAGTGTGTGATGTGAATACTTATTGTTATCCGTCGTCAAAAGGAAGAGGTTCATAATTCTGTGTTTTTTTGTTGTTTACGCGTTTTTTGGATGTTTGATCAATGCCATTTTTTGAACAAGTGGCTCGTCGTATTGTTATGTTGATGTATCAGATATTGCATCTAACTAAAAAATATTAAAAATTAAACACTCGGACGTCGGATTTTTATTTCATACTTTATTTAATTTAAGTTACCACATATGTTTAAGAATGTTGGTTCACCTATGATTGGCAACTGTATAAGCTCTTCACTTTTCTTAATTCATACATTGAAGCTGTTAGTGTTCTTTATCTTTTTAAAAAAAATTGTGTATTGTGACTTGCCACACTTGTTCCGTGTGGTGTCCGGATATAAAGAATAGCACCACCCCATATCCTCCACTGGGTGTCGTAAAAGGTGACTAATGGACCTTAAGACCTTAAGACACCCAGTGCCCTGTACCAACCACCTTGGGTCACCCGAATGGTGGCGGGTAAACAACCAACAATCGCATTCCCAAAGAGGGTTAGTGTCAGGCAGGCGGCCGACTATAAAACCATAGCCAAAACTTTAAGCAACATGTCTAGAGGACGTGTTGCGCCGACCCCAAGTAAAAATTGGGATAAGGGCAGGGGCATGATGATGTGACTTGCCACATAGATCATTCAAATTCGTGCATTATAATTCAGTCGATAAGTTAACCATTGTTAGTTATTTCTATTACAATAAACTAAATACAAAATTGAATGCTGATAGACGTTAATGATAACAGTCGGGTACAAATATTCAAAGTGTGTAGGAATGATAATAACATTTATTACGGTACAGTATTATCTCCCAAATGCAGTGTTAGCATAGTTTAATGATATTCATGATATGCTATCGTCATAGTTGTTAGTAGTAGTTATAACAGTTTTGACTCTAGCTTAGTTATAATTCATTTAAAGCTGAATAGAAAATATTTATCAATCACAATTATTCTAACAGTTCAAGTTTTTTAAAAAGTCTATTAAAAATTCGCATACCATAAACTCTAATATAAGACTATTCACACAACGCCATCTAGTCTCAAGTTAAGCATACTAAGTAGCTTGAGTACTAGACAACCGATAAATATTATTATATTTCTAAATACATACATACATTCATATTGTAGTTAAATAACACTCAGACAGAACAAATAATCGAGGTCATCACACAAACATTTGTCTTGGGTGGGGATCGAACCCACGACCTCCAGTATAGCAATCAGGGTCACTAACCACTAGACCAACAGGTCAGTCGAAAGTATTCCATACGAGAAAGAATAATGGATACATGCTCCCATAAAAGGACTTTTGCAGTTTATTTATTTATTTAGTGTAACTGAATCACCAACAAAGAGTGCACTTTACATGCTAGAAAAAGAAAAAAAAAAACAAATTCTTGTGCATCCTTAATTGCAGGAGACCACATCATGCAAATTAAGCTTGTAAGCTTTAATAAAAACGTAGAAACACAACATTAAAATTAAACGAAATTCTTTGTTGTGGAACTGAAGTTCCAAAATCTGACCACTCATGTAGCCTCGCTGCAACAAAGGCCACAATCCCTCATTAACACCTCATAATACAGGTTCAGATCACGAACTTTACGAGGAATAAGATTAAGACACTTCGAAGGCTGTCAAAACGTCAAGCCTTACCTACGTCTTCAACAGATAAGACGCGATGTCACTCATGAAGGTTTTCTGACAGATTCGACCTATTTCAACGATATTATGACAAGGTCGGACGCCCCGAGCTGTCTAATGAACGTTTAGTATGCAACGTTGCAAGTTTAACTACGGTAAGTATCAAGGTGACTGTCTGATAGTGAAAAACGCTTTCTAAAATTTTGCTTGTCTGTCCTAAATACCCAGTGAGCGTCATACCAGAAGATTTGAGAGAGGATCATGGAACGGTCGATCAATCAGCTTCTTGGCTTGACAAATCTGAGATAGTAACCATGGATACAGAAAGAAGAAAAATAATTCATATGCGACAACTATTGTGTACCTGTGGCTCATTGAATGATACTCGCACGCTCGTACTGTTCGACACTATCGCCAATGCTAGGCTGTCAGTGTAACTGACGACGGGGGAAACAAATGCCATTGGTCAATACACTGAAATCGGAAATTAAATGTCGTGACAAAACATGTGCTTTAAAGATTGTGCATTTAACTTAATAAATGTAATAAATCAGTCACATCGATTTTCAAAAAAACAATTGTCACCTATTTATTCATTTATAAAATCGTAAAAAGTCACACAAAAACGGAAAGAAACAAAGATAGTAAATCGTATAGAAGTGGGGGTTAGTAACGTCATATGTCAAATAATATTATAATAGACATATATTATAGACAATAGAAAAAATAATACTCGTGCAATATTTTTTGGAAATCTATCTAACGGACTAATTAGTTTGTTAAATATCCAAGTCAGTCAAATACCAAATTTGTGTGATCAGAAATGACCAACCCGTAAGAGAGCAAACGATGTAGTCAATGATACAATTTCTTCACAAAATGACGCAATTTCTTCACTATTTGTGTAAAACGTTGCCGCAATCTCGCCAGTGTGATAATTACAAGCTGCTATTATATTTACTGTTCGTGGTCCGATGCCCCGAGCGGCCGATCGATCCGTCGCTTGCATTCCTAGCCACTAATATAATCTGCAATATTAATGTAATCCCGACAATTTTGCCTTTGTCCCGGCTAAGCCGGATCGGGCGACCGGATTCGATTGTCATACGGTTCGATTGGATTTTTTAATTATGATAGTGCTGTTGCTGGTTGTTTTGTTTTCAGATGATGTGACGTTTGTAGTTTTATGCGACTGTGGAAAAAGGTGAATACAGGAATTCGGTAATGTTTTTAGGCATAAATTATTCATAATAAATGATTATAATAAATTGTCTACATAATCATCTCATTAGATTATCATTTACCCATATCTATATTTACTATAAGCTGATGAGTATTATCTAATACTCTACATAATATGATCATGCCTATATCTGAAAACGAAAATCTGTAACACAATCGCATTGCGAGCGACACATCGTCGCCTTTCACAAGACCAAAAACCCTTTTTATTCGTCACGGAAATTCATGATCAGCAGATGTTCGAAACGGCCGTATATACCCAATATCTCTGCATAAACATGAAGCCCTTCAAATCAAACAAAAGATTCCTGAAAAATAACACATCAGTGACAAATGTTTTCCCGCCGAAACGAAACAAAACGTACAACCGAAGACAATGCGCATGTATTTTTTATTCAGCCGCCTGGCAAAGGAACCATTCAATTCAGCCGGGGCTTCTGTTATCTAAAATATTCACGTATTCAACCTCACTGAATCAATCTGCAGCGCGGAAGGTCCCAGATTACGTGCGACCGCTATATATTCTTTAATTGGGCCTTACACTGACGTATTGGCGTTGAAGTATATCATTGTATCAGGTCCTAAAAGACCAAGGTGGTAAAAAGAAAAAGCGCCGTTTTACACGCGGCCATCTTGAATCTCTTATACCAAAAATGATGTTTAAGACGAGGAGAAACTTTAAGAAAGCTAAATGTCACTTCACCAGACTTTAAATAAAAATTGATTACGCGCTAACAAATGAAGTTAGGATAGGAAGTTTGTTTAATTTCTTCAGTGTGAATTTCCAGAGAGGCGTCCAAGGCGTCACACAGATTCGTCAATTGTAATTTATAGCCATTGTGTTCTAGGGTCATTAACCTGTATTGAACTTTGCTCCAATTCTCAAATACTTCTTTATTTAGAGGTTAGCGAACAAAATGTAAAGAAATCGTTGTAAAACATTTTCTTTTGTTTTTTGAAGAGAAATATTTTCTTCAGAACGCATGAAAAGAGCTCTTAATTAAGGAAAGAAACGCAATTGTTTTTTTTTAAGTTTTCAGCTATCGTGAAGCCAATTTAGATTTCTTTACAACATTTATTAAAGGTGTTTGTCAAATATTTTAAGGAAGTAGATAAATTTTGTTTTTAGAATAAGGAGCATTGTATTCTCGGTTAATTATTTTAAAATATTTTTGTGACCATTTCAAAGGAAAGTCGGATAAAAAAAAGCAACAAAAAAATTAATATGCATCTTTTGTTTTCTTAAGAGAGTCAAAAGCGACTGTTTCATAAAACTGAAAAAATAAAACACTCTACACCGTCAATTCCCCTGAAATAAAAGTAAGTAGACTTATGCAAACATATTTTTCTACTTATTAGAAAGTTGCGTACTCGGCGTGGATCTCATGCAAACTGGAAAAGTTTTCCCATTAAAAATCAACTGAAAAGCTACTTTATGCTGGATTAAACGTACTGAATATAAGCCGTGGATATAAGATAATTTAGTCTAATGGAAATTGATAAAGCGATAATTCGAAAAGTACTTGACTTAGAAGTTAGGGTCGTGTTTCATAAAATTCTTCTTTTTTTGCTGGGTGAGCTGATCTATACCTAAAACATTGAAAATTCTGTTATTGCTGAGAAAGGTTGAAGGAAGATAAATAAGCAACACAGAAATTTGTGTATGGACTCACACTTTTGTTTTTTAAGATACTCAACAACGTTCCGCCATTTAAGGTCTCTTTCACAAGGCCGAAACTGTACGCCTATGATCACAACATGTTCTATATAGGTATGGTGAAATCATCGGAGATTGTAACTGTATTGTAAACTATGGGAAACTTAACAGGGAGTCATTAGAACTCGAGATTGTAAATGTATTTCCGTCGGTGTTCATTTTACCTTTTCGCATAAACCTTTTCTTCTTCTGAATAAACAAATTCTGATGATGATAGGACATTAGGATGATATTTCTCTTGTTTCTAAACAAAAGAAAAATCAATATAAGGTTTACAATTCATAAGAACACAGTTCTAAGTTTAAAAAAAATCCCACATAGTAACCTATCAGATTGTGACGTGCGGAGATTACACAATATATTTCGGGACAAGTGCGTGTTTTTGACAGAGCTATTTAAGCGTAGTAAAAGTATATTTTAGTTCTACTTATTTATAAATTTGTAAAATGTGTAGATTTGTTTTGGAAAATAAAATTTGTTATCCGGGGTTTGGCATGAATATCATTCATCTGTTTTCTGCAAGGCTGATTAATCGAATCTGCTGTAAAATCATAATCACGTCTGTGATTGGTTGACCATAAAACTTACAACCAATTACAATTTAAGATGCGATTTGAATGAAATTAACAAATTTTTATATTGATCAGCGTTTGAGAAGCCAAGCACACACGCTTATGTCTATTATTCATCAGCCACAACCAGTGCATAACAGAGTAAATGTGGTGATTAATTCAGAAACTGACACAGTTTTATTCATAAAACAAAATACTATCAACACAATATATTCAATAACCAACAAGGATCCCTTGTCCTTACAGTATTTTTATCGCAGGACAGGCGTTCTCGGTCACGTGCAAGCGATGGCCCGGAATGCCCCTGGTGGGCGCCAATAATTGGGGACACCACGCCGTTTCGGATACAGCACATGTGTTGAAAAGTAAAAGGTAGTATTGTTGTCCTATTTTGAAGCTGTTACGTAGATTTTGTATTGTAATTCGTTGGTAAGAAGAGAATTTTTTTTTTGTTCCGTACCAAATTGTTCACTGCATAATTTATAAGAATGATAAATTTAGGGCATGGATTATATTTCGATCATATAGACTTGTTATAAGTGGTTGCCTAATGAGAAAACAAGAAAAAACTTTTTTTCGATATGCGAGGCTTTTCTGAATGCTTCCAAATACGTTCCTATGTAAATATAAATAAAGAAAAAAAAGCCATTTTATCACGTCTAACTTAATATTAAGCTCTAAAAGTCATTTATCATTAATTTAGAAAAAAATCCCAAAATTTCAATTTTGTATTACGACTCATATTACCCTACATGTTTGCATATTGACAACATGTTCCAACAACATTCAAGAGGGTTAACGCCCGCTGTTATTGATTCACAAATACGTGCTATTACCCATTAATCCCTCTATCCTTCCGAAAATCTATTAATCGCTTTACGACACCCCCGGGATGTCTCGAACCGCTTTATTAGTTTCAGAATATGGAAGCTGTATGTTGATCACTAAACATAGTATTTAGGGAGTCGTTGTTTACTGCGATCTATCTTGTTGGTAGAATGAGATATTAATTAAGCATGGAGTAAAGAAATGCAATTCCCAGAGTTTATCCTTGATATTTTTTAGTTCTTTTAATGACGACTCCCGCACTGAGGAATTTTATCCTTGCATCGCGGGGAGTTATACAGACATTTAATTCACATGTACAGAGACACCCAGATTTAGAACAAGCATTTTTGGAACGCACAAATTCTTGTCCTACGCGGGGATTGAACCCGCGATACATTGCTCACAGACGCGATCGGCGTTGTAACACTCGGTTCTCCGTGCAGTCATCATTTATTGGAATTTTATTTTATACTTGAATGTTTACTGGAATTCTATTGTGCGTATTTACAGTATCGTAAACAGTAATTTAAGGATGGTTCTTTAAATAAATTTTAACGACTAACTATAAGAGATCTAGGAGTGGACTTAGATCAGTCCTAAATAATCCTTTAAGTGACCATTTACTTATCTAAGTACAGCAGTAAAGATAACTTGCTTGTGTACGTTTTACTACTTGAGTACATGTTTATTCAATTACATGTACGCTATAAAATTATATTCCTGAAGAAAAACATGTTTTAGGTCTATACTTGTGTAGCTATTGTTCTATATAATTATGTTTCTCCAGCTTGCGATCCACTATTTGTCATAAATTAAGCCAAGTTGCAGACCGCTTATGCAATCTCCAAAAGAACGGTTGCTAATAAAAGCATTTTATTTTATACGGTCGAATTGAGAAACCTCCTCTTTTTTGAAGTCTAATATTTTTATGGTTTAAGAGATTCAGCAATAAAAAGAGCTACTAGTTTTATGCCACGAACGCATATCTTTGCTTAATGTCCACTAAAACTTTAATAGAGTCTCTAGCACACAAGCAGATGTTTGCTATATTCCTGCCTGTGTAGGCAAAAATCTAGTCTGGTTTTAGATTTTGTGGCTCGGAGTGAACGTCTCGTTTGATTGAATGGCATTTTATAAGCGAAGTGAAAACTCTTGTTCGGCTATGATGAATCTATTTCTAGTATCAGAATTTTTAACTTGTGAAACTATTTTGGTGAATTAGTTACACATTGGAAATGAATTTACGAATATTTGTAGTGTTATTGTGGTTTGATATTGTACTATCATTATTGAATCTGGTGATACTTTTATGAAATTCTAAAATGTAGGCCAAGCCGTATTGCGCGGTTAATGTAACAGCGAATCCCATGCCCCTGCCCATAGGTAGGTAAGGACGTTCCAGTGGTTTTACCTGGTATGAGTCCAGCACATGACCAGTCGACTTACCGATGGCAGATAGTCTATGAGGATATACACTGGGATTCCAAAAAGGGCTAAATGTTTTGTACGTGCATGCAACTTATGAGTGAGAGAATGAGAGTTTAATTAATCAATGCAAGTCATTCTTAAAATGCAGATTGCTTAATATTCTTTACGTTCTAAAAAAATACAACATAGAATTTCCATATACCAACATTACTGCCATTAAGAAAAATCCATTTCAATATTAACTTGCATCATTAACTTCAGAATCCATTTTCTTACCTGCATGCATTACTAAATCGGATTATAAAGACTGTTCAATGGCACTAATGAAGATGGCTGACAAAGTATAGAGCTTTTATTAATACGGTCTGGTAGAGCAAAGAGAACATTTTGTAGGCTTCGTTCTTATAAGCCGGCAAGTTATTAGTTTCTTCCCATTAGAACGGTGGTTGAACCAGTCTATGTGGTTTTATTAAAATTAAAGAAGGAATAAGGATTTTAATTAAAACTGTATTTACTTATGTACTTCAAAGAATATTAGTCATTGTAGTTAAATATATACTACGTTTAATCCAAGGATGATATTTTATAATTTGATTTAGTTAACGATATTTATATTTCTTGATAAGGGTACCTAGTCGTGACCAAACTAGCTCTTGCCCGCGCCTCTTCATTTATGGATTTCGTTAGTAATATCATTTCCTACCCGTAACCTAATCATGCCCATCATCAACTTTTACCCCGAAACCAAACACACTTAAAATTACAAGTGACATAATAAAATAATTTAAATTCATTTAAAACCAACCCCCTACTATCCTAAAACCTGATTTACAGCACAAACTTAAAACGCCTTCATAGTTTTAACCCTTTCAATGTCTCCGTAAGCGACAGCTCAATTCCCGCTCCAGCTAAGTGCTCACTCGCTCAGCTGTTGGTGCGACTAATCGCAAGCGTTTAGTCGCAAGTCGACACAATTATGTACGACGTGTGACGCTTCGGGTAAATAAAGAGGTCGTGAGTGAAAGTGAAGAGACAGTATGTTATGTTATAATGTAAAGAGGGTTGGTTTATGGTGTATTGTACTGGTTTTTGGGGACGGTTTTGCTTGTAGGCCTGTTTTGATGATATTTCGCTTCAAAATTATACGTTAATCTTTTTTGAAGCCTAAGCTGATTACATACTAACTGGTTACAAAAATGTCATCATTTTTTAGAGTTCATTGTAGGTATTTTAGTGGGCATATTTTTGATCATTAATTGTAAAATATTGGTATCTGCTGATGCTGGTAATTTGAGGTTACCAGTATAGACAAATCACAAACTGTCAATTTTAACATTGCTACAACACGGTACCAAAGGATATTTGCTCTTATGAGCTAACAAAATACAAAAACACATAAAGTAAAAAAGCAAAACAAATATAAACTCAATTACTATCGTCTTATCACTTTGTAGGAAAAGGTATAGTTCCCATTCTATTCAATTCCACCTCTTGACACACCCAATTACCTACGAAACACACACTCAATAATCAAATATACCACCGTTCATTCAATGCAACACCTTCCTCCTTCGAAAGCCTTCCCTGCATAAAATCTCATTACCAAGTTTACATAAAGGCATAAACTAACGTCGCACATAAAGAAAAACTTGTCCTAACACGATCGGTTCGAGCAACACGGCAGTTCGTTAATAAACTTGTGAAATTAAGACGACATTACCAAAACTAGGTGTGTGACGGGTTTAATTAACAAGGCGAAACAAAACAATCTAATAAGCAAAGTTGAGTGCAAAGTCGTACGCTTGACATGTACTGTTGGTCTGAGGTGTAAGCTGAAGCGATTTATTTTACGCGTCCTGTATTTCTGTGTACAATAATACCTAAATTATAAACGGGAAAATTTGTGAGTTGTGAGTACATGCCACCTTTGACTACGGCTGTATATGATCTTCGGGGTAAATTTTGAAGAAAATTCACTTTCTATTCACTGGCAAAAACCGGCAGTTTATGATCAAATCACACGACGTACCATAATTTTATTATGATTTAACCCGTCAAACTCTATTTATTGACACCACAGCGTGTGTAAAATTATTCGATATTTTAATTTTGGTTAATTAGAGGTAAGAAGGTGCCTATTATTCATGGCTTAAATTATTTTAAATAAAAATAAAAGTACGAAGACGCCATTCAAACATTATCCGACCAATTCATTTCAATTAATTCATATACTATTGATACCAAACCCCGCTGTCTCACACCACGTACCACACAAACTCAGTAAACCGATTTCAGTTGCTCGGAGACCGTGGTACAAACTTAGTTAGCACATGTTGGATGCTGGCTGCGAACTGCAGACTGCTGGATATTATCACACTCCTACCAGCCGGGATTAGACGTCTTAATCGCTGGTCAAACGCTCGGAGTGGGGTTAAGCTGGACTGACAACGCCATCTACCGAGTTATGTTTCAATCTAACTCGAAGGACCAGTTTTATTGTTTCGTATTTTTATGTCAATCATGCATTTTTGCATGCATAATTTGTTACGGGAAGGTAAAATACATTATTTATTTTATTAGTCTAATTAAAATAAATGTATAATGTTAATAAGTCCAAATAATTGCCTACGTCCGCAAGAGGACCTGACCTAATCACCTATGAATTAGACAAACCTAACATTATTTTGTACCGACTTTGCGATTCTGCATCTCATTTCCAGACATTGTACAATAAAAGCCACTACTGTACATAATTTAACAGTAGAAGCTATTAAATGAAATAGTTATGCAAATTATTATACAAGCACCACATGCTTAATCCAGCCCCTACTTAGTAATACACCTAGAAACTGTGCTGTAATATAAATCTAATTTGAAAATGTAAATTTTACTACTTGTTACAAAACTTGCCTCATAAAAGTGAAATGTTAAATTGGAGAATTCTCTTTTGTCTTTTTGCGGAACTAAGGAACTTGTTTGGTGTAATTGTCGCGTAAAAGTCAAACTAGTTGAAACGAGACTCGGCGGAGAGTATCCATTGAGTCTTGACACGGTGCGCTCCACTTTGGTCCAAAGTTTGTTTCGTTGTATTTATTTACATGAATAAAATCGAGCAAATTTCTTGAAGCCAGATACTCGTTCTGTAAGTTTCTGCATTTAAGTGAGATTGAGATTGCAATAAGATGCTTTTTCTAGTTAATGTTTTTTAAATCACAACTTCACAAGCCGTTTTTAAGCTGTTACAATGCAGCGTCAATAATAATTATAATAGGTTAATAGTGTATCAGTAAAAATTTTATTAGAAACAGCATCCCGTCAATGTCTACTTTAACCGTCCATAATAATATTTATGACAAGCAGTACACCTCAAATATGAGAATAATCGGAACAATATTTCATTTGAAATTAGGTCGGCTTAGGATTATTTTAAAAAACCTGGTCCTTTAGTACGAACAATTGAATTTACAAAAGTGCTAATGCGTAACGCTAACTCACTCAGCTTTATTTGAAGTGTGCAACAGAGTTATGGTTTTGACATTAAAGAGTTTTATTTACGACATTTTAAAGGCGCGATATACACAATTGAAACCTTTTCGTGGATCGTGCAACAACAAAGTATTTTATATTTAGGAGATTTGATATTTTAGAACGTTTCAGATATTTCCTTGTTCACAAATTTCCTTCAAAGTAGCATACAATGTTGTAGTTTACAAAGTCATTTCTCTTATTCAAGTAATTTGCTTTCGACAATATACTCCAGTATGTTATGGTAAGCCATTGTTTAAGCAACAGCAAAATGTGAATGAACTTAACATTCGACATAACAAAAATATCGTTAATTTAGCATGTTCCCCCAGTCTCTCGACCTTCAAACAAGAAAGTTAATAAACATATCAAGTTTGAATATTTATTTATACTGTCAAAAGTTAAGACAAAGTTAAATGTTTTTGTATGTAAAGTTTGGTCCTAAAAGGCATGTCTCTCCCATAAATTTCTAGGACTGTTTTCATCACAAACTCAAAGTTTGGATCGACGGTCCCTTGATCGTAAATTTGTATTTCATCTACGTGCTAACGACTCAATCTTAAGTGTCTATAAGCTTTTAAATTCTTGGAACATGCGAATGGTATTTGGGACGTAGGATAAAAGGACCAATAATGGTGTCCGAACTTCTGAGGTATTGAGTGAGGTCATTTAATCTTACTAACCATGGTAGAATATTATATTCATTTTTATTAAATTTTTCACTAAATAGAAATATTAAAAAGTAAATCAAAGCTAACCAAATTTATCAAATCTAAATTAACCCTTCAAAACTGTGATAAAACCTCCCCATCATTTGTTGTATCATCATTACTCTTTCACTAACTAACACCAACCGTTAACATTTCTTCCTTATTAGGCACCAACCATTCGATCTTAAGCCGAGGAAACCCACGACACATGTTTACGAGCTATAAAGCGACCCTTTTACTTTTTACTGCACTTGACACGCGTGATTACGTTGTACCAGACTTGCTACACTTTTTATTGCTGCAAAACTTCTGTTTGATTGAAGACACAAAGTTCATGTAGATTTTTATTGCGAATATTTGTTCGCGGAAAAAACTGTGAGAATTGTCGAATGAATTTTGCAAATAGAATACTACTGCAGATGTTTCATTCTATACCTTTATTTTACAAAATGGGAGCTAAAGTATTTTTTACCTTAAACGTTTTAAAACAATGTTTTCACAAAGATTAAAAAGGAAAGGGAAAAACCATAGATAAATAAAGGTTACACAAAAATATTACATTTTGGTCCTTTGATACGTAGCCCGGTCACCTCATGCCGCCGACTGATACCATCAGAGCCGTAACTCATGTTTTATCTAAAGGTATCCATTTAATTAAAACTCTTAAAACATTTAAAATAATCTCAAAAAACATAGGTATAACGGACTGGGGGATAAAGGACCAGTTGGCGTACGTAATTAGTTAGCAGGACCAGAATCCCTACAAACCTTTTGCTGCTTCAGAACTTGTATTGGTGCTCGGAGATTTGTTCAGGCATGAAAAGGTTCACACGGCAAAGGTTTGGGTCAAGATGCGAAGGTATTATATGAACATTTTAGCTTTACTGAGAGCGTGAGTATAAGTTGTTTCAATACAAATAAGATAGCGTCTTAAGAGCTCTATAAGGAGCGTCAAGGAGGGGACGGCTTTATTCGAATAATACGCTGGTCTTATGAAAAATTTTAACGTTAACTTTATCGTTTTCATTTTTTATGTATGATATTATATCAAGGGACGAAGGTTAGAGATCATTTTTTTTAATGCAACTTAGCAAAATTGCAATTGTATTTTTGTTAATTAGTAAGACGAGATTTTGTGTTCGTAGGTGCGTTGAGGAAATACGGCTTCCAAAATTGACTGCCTCCCATCCATACTCAACCCAACCAAAATTGAGTCAGTAAAATAGTTTTATTATAAAAACATCACGTTTACCTTGAGTGTAGTGGCCCGGAAAAGCCAGGTGTCACAGTCTAGCTGATATTGAATTCGTGGAGCGTTCGTCACGGGTTTCTGGCAATTGGTACTTTAGTCACGTACTAGTACGAATGCGGGTATGTACCGGGCCGTTTGACAGGTGGCATAATTTGTTGTGTTAGCATCTGGGCCTTGGTGTTTGAATTTCAATGGATGCGGTGTAACTAAAGAAAATTGCGCGTGGTGTTACTTTGAATTGTGATTAAAAGACCGGTTTTGGTGTCTAGATGAATTTAGTGTAGCAAAATGTGTGTGTGGGAGTTGTTGTTTAGTGCGATTGCAAATTTACTTAATTTTCAAAAAAACATGCAAGTCTCTTCCATTACATTTATGGCGCTTGCAACGATTTCGTCAATAACAAAAACTTAAGTAACAAGGCGGTTATATAAATAAAAGGAGTTCTTATTAACTTCGATAAATGTGTAACAAACAACAATAGTTCTGTTACATCAGTACTAACCTTCAGGAAACGCCAAGAACACAGGCAGGTCGAAATCGATGAAAGAAATCGTTTCTCTCGTAATCTGGTACGCAAAATCTTCGACAATACAATACAAAAAATCCCAATCAAGATAAAGGTGTGTCCACAAAGGCAATCGCGTAGAACTCGCCTTCATTGTGTACGGACAATAAAATACTGTAAGTCTATTACTTGCTACACGATTTTCAACCTTATTCTTTCCTACTTTCGTACATACTTTGTTGCGTATCGCTGTTAGAACAGCGTATTAGTTTCCAGGAAGTCTTTGGTAGTGTATTTCAAAGCGAATTAAGCCCTTTTTATTTCTTGCTCGTTCTAGATTTGTAGGAAATCTTTCGCGGAGATTTAAAGAGATTTTAATCTTTTGATTTATCGGTTGTGTTTCAAGTCATGAAGTTTTTTTTATTTTGTTTATGAGTGTACTATTCTTTGTTACGCTCTATAAACTGTTTATTTTTACAATTAAAATTACTAATGTGAAAGTAGCTGTGAATGTCTGCTTCCTTGGATATACTACCAAACAGGTTCTAATACAATTTGAGGCAGACTTAGCTACAAGACCTAAAACACTAAGGAAACCATTGAATGCCACGCAATAGCTCGACTGGCCTGATGGTCTAGTGGTTAGTAGCCCTGACTGTTACCAGAGGTCGTGGGTTCGATCCCCACTCAGGCCAAATGTTTGTGTGATAAGCACGATAACTTGTCCTCTACCTGCGTATATTATTTTTATAGTATGTATGTATTTAGACGTATATAAGTATGTTAACCAGTTGTCTAGTACTCAAAGTACAAGCTCAGTTTCGTTTGAGACTAAATGTCGTTGTGTGAAAGTCGTGGCATATTTATTAAAATAACTGCTAACGACCGCTGGAGAAAGAAACATTTTTTTCTTTTGTAACCTAATACAAGTCAATGTCTTTTCCACTCTTATTCCCTTTCTCTATCCAGTACTACCCTGTATTAATACGAAATATAATATTTTACTAGGTTTATTCGACCTTATCCCACTAATACTTACAACATAAATGAAAGGTTCATTAGACACAGCGTCAATTCACATCTTTTTGTAATCGTTCTGTGTGTGATCGTTTAGGCAAGCCTTCTATTGTAAGCCAGCTCATTGTTCCATTGTTTTTCTAATGCTGAAACCTTTAGATAAGTATGATTAATATAGGTTAATGAACTCTACTATATTTAGACGTTTGGTATTGATTATAAAATACACGCTGAATTCGTGTGGCATTTATTTTCTTCTTCTTTCGTCTAGGTTCGTGGTACGGGACGGCTGAAAGTGATTCGTCATCTTGCCCTTTGTCTCGGATTGCATGTTTTACCTTAGACCACGTCTTGCCGATCTTCGTGATGTCGTCGTGTGTGAAGGAGCGCTACCACATGTGTTGGGTTCGACCACGCTTTAGTTTCTTTTGCCTCGAAAGTTCCAGTTCTAGGCCTGTTAAGGGACATAATCCGGAATTATTCTTATAGTGTGAGCGATTTAATTCCACATGAGTGGTTGTTTAAAATTTCAAATTTTTGCTCATATACAGCTAAAATAATGTGAATTATTGCTCAAAAACCGTACTTGCATTTTGTTTGATATTAGGCATTGTCAGTGTTTGTAGGAGTGTTTCTTGTATTATAGGAAGATAAAATTTTATTAATAATGTGATCTAGAGTCAATCATACAAATGTATAAGACATTGAAAAAAATACTTGTAATTTAAACTCCGCACCAACAAATCCAAAAACAATTGAATCAAAAGGATTGTCCTCACATGCTGTTATTAAAATACATCGCATGAACGCTCTCCAAGTACATTGGACTAATTGGAAGCCTCCCCTGAATAGCCCTTGAATACGCTATCTGAATTCAATTAATTGAATACCTAAGCTGGTGCAAGCTCGGTGACCATAAAGTGTGGGCCATACAGGACCCCTGTATAATGTTGCTGTTTATTAAGGATTTCCCAAAGGAAAACAGTTATAGTTGAATGATATTAAAGTAATTTACAGTAAAAAAGGTGTTTTAATTTTGAATGTAGTTTGCCAAAATTAGGTTTGAAGGGGACGGATAGGAAATCCGTGTAAAAACTCTTTATTAAGACGAGAAGGAATTCCTAGTTTAGCTTTTAAATAAAGAGAGATAGGATGGTAAAAATATCAGAACTTAAGTAAGTGAATTGAACATTTTAAACCTGAAAACAAAAATAAACAGAGATACGTTTATTGAATAAAACGACTACACTTTCATTTGAACATCGGCTAATTCCAGTGTAAAAATAAACAAAAAACAAAACAATGGAGTTCCAAAGATTTAAGCGTAACCAATTAACAGTAAGCGAAGCACAATACTAGCCGATTTTACGAAACAATTGAAAAAACAAAAACGCCACGTTTTTCATTACACGCGCCGCCGTCGGGAAATGCTATTACCTATATAATCCGACAAAATATCACCCCGCAACCCAAATGTTAAATTAACCAAGAGGTATATAACAATTTTGTCCATTTTTCACCCAATAACCATTTGGTTGGATTTATAAGCAATTGAAAAGCGTCCTATCAATGGTGCCGTAGATTTATGGTGCTTTAAAGAGATTTCATTCTATTAAGCTTAGATTTTCGTGGCTTTGTAATCCTGCTTTTGTGCTAAATTAATATTTGGGACAAGTTTTAAATTTTTTGGATATTTATTATGGTGTATTTTACTACGTAAGTAGCGAATTGTATGTATTGTAATGTTCTCTTCAATGTAAAATGTGAATGTTTCGAATAATGATGTAATGACTTGGATATTTTACTCTCTACTCGGATTTAGAGTATTAACAGAAATAGGCATTATAATGTTTATTTCTATATCAATCAAGAATCAAAACATGAAACTATACGCAAAATAACCTATGACTACAGACTCAACTGAAAACAGTGGAAGATCAAAAACCACATAAAAAAAAATCAAAAATAAATTTACTTAAATCAACTACAAACTAACACTAACTAAAAACCTAAACTCGTTACTCTTGGGATGTTAAAATTTGTTTTCGTAAACTAAATACATCATACATCCGACGCGAGTCGTGGGTCGCGAGTGACGTCACAGGGAGGCTAGCGGCGCACGCGTCGTCCCGCGCTAAACAACTCAATTAACGGGCCTTCCGTGTATGTAATTGAAGTCAGTTTTCATGTAGGGTTGGTAGGGTTTTGAAAGAATGGTGTGGAAAGGCGTATAGTGTTTAGACAGCGAACTGGTCATATTCACGTTGTATTTTGTTCAAACAAATAAAAAGGCTGTTTTAATGTATTTTCACTATAGTTTATTTCACATAGTTCTAGCGAGCCAACCCTTGTGCATTTTGTTTAAAATTCAAGATGAAGTTGTTGACTGTTTATGAAATTTGATCATGTTTGGGCGACATTCTGATGAGAATTAACTTTTAGTGAACTAGTTTGCGAACAAAGGCCTTGGATTTTTTATTTAGTCACACGGGGAAGTTGGTGCAGTCGAGTTAGTTGCTACCTATTCATTTCATAAAGAGCCTTTTTTTTGTTTCTGTATGTTTTTGCTCTTGCCGGGATCTCTTGAATTATCAACTATTAACCCACAACTATACCATGTATACCATTTCGAAAAAAACTACATTTGTTATTTATTTTTCGTTTTTTCTTTCGCAATATTTTTAATTAGAAATCTAACAGTACAACTTTTGACAGAGTTTTTCGAAGAATATTATTTTGGATCAGGTTTTTAAAGATCGAATTGTATACATCCTGATCAGTCGACGTTAAAATGATTTACTTGACTCAAATACAAATACGTATCCGTCAAAGCAAAATCTACGTGGTTTAAAACAGTTTTATCACGGCTATACCCTTAGGGCAAATGAGTCTGTATTGAAATGGAATAAACTAGTCACAGATATGTCTGTCAGTTTGTGATTGAGCGCTCGACTGCGTTACGACTCATTTCCCGCAGTAAACGACATTCAGTCGATGGCCTAAAAATAGAAAAACGCGATAGTATGCATCCCTCAGTTTCTGTGAGTTTTTAAGTAAAATGGTATTAGGTTGAAAGACATTGATTTATAGTAGTCTAAATGTCCTTTTATGAATTGAAACAGTATTCTTTTAAGATAATTGCTGTGTAAGGGGAAACCATCCACGTGGTATTGGGTGTTGGCAATAATTAACGTGACAATTTCACAAAAGAGGACAGAATATCGTTTTAACACATATTTTGAAGCTTGTATTTTGAAGATACCTAAAAAAGTAGCATTTTTGTTGGATTACACCAATAAAAATGATAGATATTAATATGTTTAGAGTGCACACTACCACCTTCAACTTTAGTAGGTAGTGTGTATTTGAGATACACACATGCACTGAGAGTCTATAATTAATTAATGAAGATTTACTAACTAAAACTACAATACCAATTACTACCGTTTCAAAAGAGTCGACAAACTAAACACCAAACACTTCCCAAGACCAGGTTTAACAAGGACATTAGTAATGCGCATTAAATAGTTGTTCTCGACTCAAGTCATGTAAACGATGAAACTTTGCAAAGGATTCCAGCACTGGACCACTTTACTGTACTTGTGTGACTTCTCGCTCCGAAGCAAAGCTGAGAAAGGAGAAAATGAATAAGTTTTGTACTAATTAAGTTGTAATTGGTGGAAGTTATGTAGGGATTTATATTGCTGATGTTTTAATGAATGGTTTTTAAAAGAATTCTTGAGGTTAGTTACATTAATTACACAATTATGCATCGATTTATATGTACTACCTATTTCATCAAAAGAAAACGCTTGTTATGTTGGTATAGGGAGAGGTAACTAATGTACAAACGTAGTCTTATTTAAGCAATCAACGTTAGTTTAACACACTTTCACAGTTCAATTCTCGTTTATCGAATCAACAAAAGCAACAAAACATGCGATACAAACTCCAACAACTCCACATCGATAGAGAAGTATTATGCAAATCCCATTCGAATGAAACCGTATTGTATCAAACAGTGGAAGTTGAAAAGTGACATAGTACAAATAGGGGCACAAAGCTTTATAAATAGTCGGTAGCAATCGGATTATTCGGCGGATACCGCCAGCAATGAGCGGCGAGTGGTCCTTTTATCCTTGATGTGGAGTGTCCTTCGTAAACTCTTTTATTTACCACGGCGATTTGTCTGGAGGGCTTTCTAGAGGTGTGGAATCGAATTTCTGAAACGATTAACTTTTAGGTACTTTGTAGCTTTGGGTTTTCAATGTTCTTTGTTTTACTGTGAGTTATTTGGGCTGTTTGGAATGTTGCGGTAATCAGTCGGGTGTAACCAGGATTAAGGGTGAATAAATTTTGTCTATTTTTGATGTTTTTGTATTTTATGTGCATTTTATACGTGATTGAATAATTGCTTAACAAAATAAGTTTATGAAACATTGTTTTTGGTGTACAGGGACTTAGCTAGGCCATCAATTTTCATGTGGTCTTTTGGTACGCAAAATTTTAGTTTGAAAAACAAAAAGCTTTAGTAAAAAATATTTGTAAAATCCAGATTTTTAAGAGCAGTATTCCGTATAAACTCACAATACCTGTACTTAAAGCACCGTAACACTGCAGTAACTTTATAAAGATTGGCTCCCAAACTATTCAGGATATTTGCCGTGTAGCGTCGAGTTTCAGTACGCATTAGCATTTCACTCGGCGGCAGTTCATTTGGTTCACTAATTATGTACAATTTTGTTTGCCTTCATTTGAATGCGTTACGCGTACAACCAAGTGCCGGTTTAGCTTTTAATTAAACTGCGTAAATAACAGCTGTAGGACATTTTGGGGTTTCATATTAGTGTTATTACAAAGTTTTAGGTGGATAGTGGGATTAGAGCGGTTAACTTTAATAATGTGTTTTGTAGTGGCTGTTTTTATGTTGCTTTAAGATACTTGTGTAGAATATTTATTGTGAATACAATAAGTGTAAATAAATTAAGTTTCGAAAGGAGTTGGTAATTCGACAGCACGGATAGCCGAGTGGTACCACCACACGTGATTTAACAAGTTGTCAATAGGTATGTGTGACGTGTCACGGGTTCGATGCCCACGTAGGACAATATTTGCGATTCACAAATGCTTGTCCTAAAGTGCCTGTGAATTGAATGTCTGTAAAACCCTCCGCGACACAAGGTCTGAAATTCTTAATGCGGTAGTCATTTATTAAAAAAAAAAAAAACAAATTCAACGGTAGTAAATTCGTAAAAAGCCTAAAGTATACTTTTTCTTTCTTCTAAAAATTCTAACGTTTTTCTTTCGGAGCACCAAGTTTGAAGCATACTCGGTACACGCTTCGTTACACACAGTTACTCCTAACCCGTCTCTTTCAATATAACATTAGCATACTCTTTCAAAAACTTACCGGACAAACTTTTCGTCGGATAGAAAACTGAAAATTCAACATTTCATCTTAATGGATTCGCGTCCATAACCGATTTAAAAGTTTTCCGCTTCGCCGGAACATAAGTTGCGTCTTCCGAAGTTTTTTCGCATCACACTTATTAAGATTAATTCGTTTTACGAAGTATTTTTTCTCAGAGTTCGCCTCGAGACTAATTTTGACGGCAACATGTATGTTCATAAACTTTTGAAGAAGTATACAACTGTTGTTCTGAACTGTGCAAGTAATGTGATATACGCTTCAGGATCTAGCAAAGTTCGAATGTTTTATTTCAACTTTTTGAATATATGAGGAGCAAAAGTGTACTTGATGTTTTAAACTTTGTTTGCAGACAGTTAGGGTGTAGGCGTAACATGCATAATATATCATAACAGGAATAAGAAAACTTGTAATTTTAACTAGCAGTAAAACAAAAATATGAATTCAAATTAAAAATTTCGGATTTAGACTAAAAGTGGAAACCTCTAAAATCCTATTTTTGATAAAATATCATAAAGTTGACAACAATCGTCTTTCTTGCAGCGTGATTAACAAATGATTTTACAGACTATCGAGATAGTTTCATTGCTTCAAAATACAACCAATTATCGTACAACTAACAAACTTTATCCAGTTTGAAATCGACTTCCAAAGTCTTCATTGAGAAACAATAATATTCTTTAAACACTGCTTACCCAACAAAATCATGAAAACGCACTAAACTTAGGATCAAATGCTCAATATAAAAAACTTGTAAGTACTTTATAAGATTGTTCTGAAAACTGACGCCGTTCACGAAGAAAATATCCAGGATCGAGTTTCTTTGGGAAGACAATTGTATGGATTTACCTGGATTATTCCTGGATTCAGTTTCTTTGAGTGTTCTTGGCTCATTTAAGTAGGTTCATTGTTCAATGTTCATCCTAACTTACAATGAGAATGTTTATTAAAATCAGATCAGTTCTCTTGTAGTCTGGAAATCAGTTTAATTCAAGTTCAAGTGGAGCATTTTAGGACATGAACTCTAAATCAGCCAGTTCTATGCCATTGTAAGTGTTGTAGAAGTATTAGATGTTGTAATGAAAGTAGATGGAAAACATAATATAGCTGTTTTGGTAACACCATAATGTAAAAGCAACATTATTGCGACCTAGCCGTAACGATGCGGGGAGAGGACTGCTACAACGAGCTAATACCGTGCTCCCGAAATGTTTAGAACATTTAATACGTCATCGGAGTGTCCCCACACCGTATTCTAATCTTAAACTAATATTTGTAAGTAACATTCCAACACTAAAACCCGTCCAAATTTCAAATTCACAGCAACACTAAGCCAAACTAAGCAAACCCAACCGGCAACCACATCCGAAATCCATAACACACAACGTCCCACAAAACACCAGACAACCAAACAGGAAGCCCCAAAGAAAATTGTCCAAAATTTACGAGTTCAAAACACTCATCAATATGGCGTCTTCAATGACGTCACGGCTACGTCATAACATCAAAGCGATGGACGGAAATTGAAAATGCTATTACATGTCTATCGATGGTCTCATACGGGGTTTTTTTCCTGTAAATCCCGGGATCATATGACATTTGTTACGCTGTTCCGCATTCCGGGATCCATCAATTTGTTAGTTTAGATGTGCGGGATTGAATTGTGTATCGGTATTGTGTATGGAATTTGTTGTTATGTTTCTTGGGTGAAAGCTTTTGAATCGATTGTGCGGACCTTTATTTAGGGCATATGTTGAATAGTTACGGGTATTAAGGGGTTTGTTTTATTGTATTCGTAATTTATCTAGAAAGAAGACAATCTTTTTTTGGAACTTTGTTGCAGAAAGAATAAATATGATTGTTTCTGATTTGCATGTACAAATTTATTACAAACGTGTTTTTCAGATACGAGTATAACGTTTAGTTTAGTTTGACAATGATTATGTATCCGTGGCGAGTTGGTACTTATATTTATTAAAAGTAAAAGTATACTTGTGAAAAGCTTATTAAATCGATTTTCTTTCAACCTTCTTTGACATACTTTTTACAAAAAAAACCTCGCCTCCCACAAAATGAAATTACAAAAGCCAGTCCTTTGAGCTATTTAGTAAAAAGGAAACCAACTTTAATAGAGTTAGGTGAAGGCTCAAAGAATTATAGTTAACACAAAAACAGTCTAAAGAGTACAATTAACTTTTTTATTAGAATTTTGTTCGCAAAGTAAGGAGCTGAGGTCGTTTCCGAGGCTTTCGCCGGTAACTTTCCGATTGGCTCTTAAAGTGTGAAATTCATGACGTCAGAACTTAACAAGTACTTTTGACAGAAGATTATATGATATGGAAAGTGATTACTTTTTAAAATGTGGGGAAGAGAAAGCTTTTATGTTTTAACTTTGGTAGGTAGAGATTTTTGGGATCTATTTATGGGTTTGGTTGAAGTTTTGTCTGTTTGAAACTGTACTGAAATATTTTTTAACTTAATATCAAATACGCCCCACGTAGAAATGGTGGGATGACCTGATTTTGTTCCTATCTTGCTGTTCAGTGAGTCTTTTACCCAGAAATTGTCAGTTTAAACTAGCAACAATAATGATTGGGTTCTGTAACAAATATTTTCAAAAACAAAGCCTACGTATCAAAGGACCACAAAAGACTGATTACTTCATTATTATTCTTTAGTTCACTGTATTTTAACCGCTACCTTGAACAAGTTATAATTAAAATACAATACAATATTCAAACATATAAAGGTTTACATTCATAACATCACTGAGATTTGCGGTCCTCTTGTTAATGAACATTCATCGCCGCAAGGAATTGTGCTCGCTTAGCCGCGTCGTTAGACATGCATAATTTCTTCATATTATTTAGAGCGTTGTTTTAAATATGTACTAATAATATTCAACGATTTCCACACAACGCCATCTAGGCTCAAACTAAGCAGAGCTTGTGTTATGTATACTAGACAACTGATAAACGTACTTTAAATACATGGATATTATAGATAATTACACCCAGATACACAAAAAGTTATCGTACTCATCACACAAACGTTTCGAACCCTTAGAGAAGTATCACAGAGTTCGTCCTCTGATTTAGCAGTCTGGACCACTAGTTCCTAGACCAACAGGGCAGTCAAAATGCTTGATTTTTTTTTCAGAAATTTTCTTAATTATTTCTAGAGTCAATTAGAGATGTAGTAGATAAAGTAAAATTACCGAAGGTACTGAAAATTGCAGTTTATAATACTGTTAGGCAATTGTAACTACGTGCATATCAGGGTATGTTATGATAATAAAATACAAAGAGTGTCATGCAATTGGTAAAATGAGAGAATACGTCTAAGCTTACATTTAGAAAATGATACCAAGTTACCAAAATAACTATTTCTAAAGGCATTTCTATTGCGGTTCTAGACGTTTCGACAGTGTCATGGACAACTGCCACAAATGCCAATGCCACAAATAGAATCCTCCGAGAGACTCCGTTTAAAAATAGATTTATTCCAATGCCTTACCACGTCAACCTCCAATATCAATAAATAAGAATCACCTCTTTTCCAAACCTACCTTTGAATAGTTTTATATTAACAAAAAAATAAATGAACAACACCCTTAAAACAAAAGGACTACATCCATCTCTCTATATCAAAAATCCTATATTATTATATAATAGCACAATCTAAATGTAGTGGTTAGCATCAAGTAGCATAGCCTCGTAAAATATAGTTCTGCCCATCCCCAGAGACATAACCTTTATAGTCGAGTCCAGTGCACCTGCGAATGAGTTATGCGCAAAGATTTATTATAACACGACTACACGAGATAAGGTTTTGTATCTGCTAGAACGAAATTGTTGGCGATATTTCTGGTTTTTTCTTGAGTGTTTGTGTTATAGCTGGTCTTTTTGTACGAGAAAGGTGTGAAAGTAATGTGTGGCTTATGTCGAAATACATTATTAGTGGTGTTAAAGTACCTGGTCTTGTTTGTGTGAGATGAAGAAAATATGTAATTTGGTACAAAGGAATTATATGATATATTTTTGGACAGAGTCTATTTAGTGATAACTATACCCAGCCGATGTTAAGTTGACGGAGAAAAGGACATACATATGTAAGTAAAGGTACTCCCTACTTTAATACATTACTTGTATTATACGGATTCAATAGCAGAGCTAAAAATGATACATAAGTATTTTTTTTTTGTAAATTATTAGGTAGGTATTTGGAATTGCTTCAACAACTAATCCAAACGCAGCAATGTACCTACTCGTAACACACAACAATATCTCTAGACCTTTTTATTGCTTGCCTGTATAAAACTCCACAGCTGGATAAAGGTCTACTTTCTCCCCTTCTCCTTCTAGACCTGTCTTTTGTGATTTCTAGCCACGTGCGTCAAGCATATCTGACAAGATCGTCACACTACCATCGTCGCAGACAATTTATTATTATATGAATATTTTCTACATACTTTAGCACCATAATTAACAAGCTTCTAATAAACAAAGCGTAATGACGGCTGTATGAGTCGGCAGAATGTTATTGCATTTCTCAATGACTCGCCGATTTGGAGTTGTTTACAACATTTCCTAACAGATGGTCCTTAGGCTCATGTGACAAGGGTCTTTTGAATGTTTTTTTTGTATCGTAAGGCATATACTTATAAATATAAAACAATGAGAAGCTCATCCGTTTTTTGACTCCTCGTCGTTATATCTACCGATAGTAAAAAAAATGTGGATGTAAATACTTTTGATGGGAGTATGTTTTTGAGGTTTATAGGTGTAATATATTTGTATGACTGTTCATGATAACATAACCAAATCAAAATCCCGATAAAATCTATATTCAAATCGAATTTATTCGTAAAAACAGGTATTTGCAAAGACCCAAAAGCCCAATACCATTGTTCGATATGTCTTAATAACACAAACAATGAATGATCTCACCCAAGCCTCTAGCAAGGCAAACAGTAAATTAGGTATCGTTAAAACATCATAAAAATCAAGTAACAATAAAGTGGTTGGAAATTCCCAAATTATTATGATGTCGCCGTTCCCCTGGCGATGGCCCCGGTCGTTAGCATTACTTTGTCAACCAGTCCACAATTTGTAAATACGAAGTAAGGTTTTTAAAATATATTTATTACGTTTTTTTATAAACAGACATTTTGTTTGGGTTTCCGTCCCTTGGGCATTATAGAATTTTGAAAAATCGTGAGGAAACTTTAATGTCACTAATGTGGTGATTTCAGATTTCCATTTCATATAGGTATTCTAAAATGAGAGTGGAAAATGAAAAAGCTAGCGTGTGTAGAACGCTCGTTTGTGTTATATGCGGAAAGGGGTATTCATTGTCAAATTTTAATATTTTGAAAACCCACAACGTGAAAACGAATCAAATAACAAATAAAATCTTATTTATATAAAATTCCCGTGTCACAATGTTAGTTACCGTACTCCTCCGAAACGGCTGGACCGATTTTTATCAAATTTTATTTGCGTATTCAGTAGATCTAAGAATCGGCTACTATCTAACTGGTAACAGCTAGTTTTACTATCAAGCAAGTTCATATCCAACGCAGTTCTAAACTGTACCAAATATTTTTACCCAACTTCTAACTTCCATACATACATATTCTTGCTACGTCGAGTGTCGCTGCAGCACTTGTGACTATAGCGTATGACTAACCTGACACTTGCTTTTAGGAATACGATAGCTGGGGTAACAGAAACAAGCAATCTGCAGTTTGAAATACTATATGCATATTTGATACATGGTAGAATTTATACGACTGTATGTGGAGGTGGTGTAAAACCAAATAATATGGTACAGAATTTGAGAAGGTTTTTTTGAATGTCGAAAAGTTTTTATTTTTTTTATCTTCTTTGAAAGTTAAGATTTTCTTTGCCGTTGCAGCTACCTAGTGTAATTAAAAGAAAAAAGGACTCCGGTTGGGTCCGAAACTAGTCGGGTTATCCCGATAAATACGCGTGAGTAAACCGTTATAACGTTTAAGTAAAAAAAAAGAAAAAAGGTCCTGAAAATGTTTTTTTAACTGATTTGAATTGCGACAAGTCTCGTTAAAATATCTTTATTTGCGATTTTGTTTCATATTTTAAACTACTAACAAAGAAAAAGTAGCCTATCAACAAAAGAACATTATTTCAAAATTATACCAAACAAAAAGAAACAAATTGTTCTATTTATTCAAATAATTCTTTAAGATACTTAGTGTACTTACAAAAGGGCTGCCTAAAATGTCAACGATCGCTTCAAGAGGCGCTGAAACCCAAAAGACGTCAATAATTTCTACTCCGCTGGTTGAATACAACAAATTATTCATAGTTCGTTCCTCATTCATAATAGACCGATTGAATGAGACCGAATGGAAAAATTAATGCTTCAGTAAACTGATTCCCGATTTAAAGGACGAACGATAGGTAGAGTTGGTCGAGGGCGTGTGATGACGTGTGGGTATGATATTACATTTACTATAATACTTTTTTTACTTACGTGTACAACATCTTATGTATTTTTGTGTAGGTCAAATTATTCACAGAGTCATTTAGAACGTGTAACTGCAATGTCATTGAGGGAACTCGTAAAATCTAGCGAAAGTTATATTTTGATATCTGCGAATTCTTCTGGTCTGTTGACGCATCTATAGACTATCGCTTTATTATTTGAACATGGTTGGTGATAATATAACTAGTGCTTAGCATATAAATGAGCTACGTAAAGTTTAAATGATTCTATTATAAATTTACTACGCTTCTGTACAGGCTCAGCCAAACCGATGCAAATTGTCAATTGTTTCAAAAACAAAAAAAGTGTTCAATAAAAATTCTGTTTGAACGGGCGTTTACAATGATGACGCAAGCGAAGTGACGACATGAGTGACGCAGCAACAAGTTGATTTGAACGTCAACCAGCGGGATATTTTTCTTTTTTACGACGTTCCTTCTGTAATGTGACAATTTTATGTGTCTGGCCTGCCAAATATGAATAACCAAAGCAATTTATAGCAGGCCGTTACATTAAGATGGACGTTTGTCAATGTTATTTCGATGCTAAGTCGTATGGTGGTGGTTTACTAGTTTATATCCTGATCTTAAGGTGTAAACACATTATGCAGTTTTTTGGGAATTTTAACCGCCAATCGCGCAGGCAAGGTCGCGAACGACAGCTAGCTATATAGAACCATACCCAGCAAAATGTAAAACTAGGTATTCATAATTTTAAAAACTTTTTACCAAAATATATCTCTAATTTTCTACCTCCACCAATGCCGGTCTCATGACATCTCGTAAAGAACTATCACTTTTTTCACAACTTTCACACTATGCTATTTAGTCGCAAACTAAGCAGAGCTTGTATTATGAGTACTAGACCACTAATAAACATACTTATATACTTCTAAATACATACGTATTATAGATAAATACCACCCAGACATACAATAAATGACCGTGCTCATCACACAAATATTAGTCCTGGATGGGAATCAAACCCACAATTTGGTATAGCAGTTAGGGTCACTAACCACTAAACTAACAGGTCCGGCCAACTTTTATGCATACATAAGTGATTATATAGGAAAGGTTACACACTATCGTCGTTTAGGCTAACGTAAGCAAAACTAGTCTACAAGAAAACAGCAATGGATAGCAAGCTGTATAAGTGCTGACGTAGTTTAAGTGAAAAAGACGAAAGTTTAAGTAACTTCGAAGCAGGTCTTCAGGATATAATCAAAGTTCTTGCAACAAAACTACGCAGTCGTTGATTGGAAGCGGTTTCTTTCGCGCACTAATTTGTATTTAATGACCACTTGCTTTTAAAACGGTGTCTCGGTGTTTAAAATTTATGAGTTTTAATTTTCTGTTGATGAATATACAAGTTCAGTAGTGCTATAAATGGTAATATTTTGTTTATGAAATATTTTGCTGTTGGTCTGGAGTGAAATATATGCCTAGTTAAAAACAAAATTAAATAGGAACGTGTGGAAAAAGAGATCTATTCCGGTCCAATCCCAAAAACTAATACCACTTGTATTTATTTCTTATCGCAGTTAATTTCTATTCCGAACGAATCCCACTCATAAACGAATCCCAAAATTAGTAAAATGGTTTGAAGGTACAGTCAGTAATAAAGGCTTAAGGCGCTTCGTTTGCTCAACGCTTGGCTGTGATTGGTTGATTAGGATTTTTAAACAATAGAAACGAGCTCACCTTTTTGCAGGTAAAAAAAGTTGGCATGTGATTCTCGATAAGACAAAATGTGTTTGTACAGATTTAGGATTGAATTACGATCATTATATTAAATTATTAAAAAGCAAAATAAACTTTTTCCTGTGACTGTACCAAAAGTTATGTTTTGGGATTCGTTGGGAATAGATTAAGTACTTCATTTAAATATTTGAAATATGGTCTTCGTTTTAAGCAAAATAATAATTTAATTTCCGAACTAATACCAGTGGTATTAGTTTTTGGGATTGGACCGGAATAGATCGAAAAAGAAGACATGCTGCGCCGACCCCAAATAATGATTGGGATAAGGGCAGGGGAATGATGATTAAGAACAAAACTATAAATTCAAGTAAGATAGTCTATAGACTAGAATTGTGGAATAAAATTAAAATGCATGCTTTGTTTTGGTTGCAATTTTCCCATTATAAAAAAAAATATTTATTTAAATCTACGTAACACAATATAGTATAACTAGTTTCTCATAAAACAAACTATCAAAACATCAAAACTTTTCATACTGTCCAAACACAACGTAAATACAAGTCTTTACGTTGTGTTTGGAATACCTCATAGCACGAACCTCTCTAAACAATTCACACGGAGCGTCCATCTTATAGAAGTACAGCATTAAGTCTTAGATGATGAACTCAAAGTCCGGATATAATTTGTAATGAGGAAATCCGGGCAAGAATAACAGGAATAACAGTCAGTCTGTAAGTGTGTCTTACTGCGAGTCACGTCCACCATTATATCTGACTTGACATGCCCTTGAACAGGGTCCGGTCCAACTTGAATTAATTTAAGCACCCACCCTTAGCTTGCAAGGAGCGCCCAATTATATTTTCGAATGGTAACCTTTTTGGAACGTTTTGCGAGTTATTATTATAAAACAAAAGAGTTTTAGGGGCTTTTGATGGGATCTTAAAGGTGTCCTTATTTTTTTTTAATTTTCATTTATTTTTGTATTTACACTATGCCATCGGTAACATGGCCACGTATTGAATGTCTTTCTTGTTTCAGGTATCAAGTTTCTATAGTAAATTTTTGATTGAATGTTCATACCAACATGACCTGACATGAAAAAACCTCTTCCTTGGGAGCCTCCTGCTATTTTAGTTGAAATAAAGGCATTATCCAATTTATATGATAAAATTTGATATTTTTTCAACAACAAACTTCACCGATTCTAGAATAAAGCACGTACTTATTTCAATTCAAAGCAGTGATAAACATAATAATATGTATTTTTAATTTCCAATCATTGCGCTGACAAGTTAAGCATATTGATGGCCAACCACAAATATACTAGCGGTAATATTTAGCAATACCAAATATACCGAATATTATTGGACTACGTATGTTCACATCAAACGAAATTCTCGGAAACGGAATTCAAATTTCAAATGTCTGCCATTTACAATTTGAACCTTAAATCTAAATATTGAATAGGTTTATTAAACATGTAATCTACGAATTTAGGTAAACGTATCGATAAGTAGGCATAGTAAGCTCTATTTTATTACCCAAGAATAAAATATAATTAGATCAATCACTATTTATTTTTAAATTGTCTTTTATTTTATTTATGTAACAATTTGGTCTTTTGTTGACGTTGCTATAATTATGATTTTTTCATTCAAAGATTGTTGTTCAAAGATAGGTTGTTTTAGATATAATTATGTTATATTATTATTTATGAGTTTTTTTTCATCGACTGTTGTAGTCCCAATCAATTAATTTCTTAAAATACAAAATTAAATTAATCTTAGATAAACTATATCTGGAACTAAAAGTCCAAAAACTTCCTATTTTGTGATACTTATAGATAAAGAAATCGTTGGCAGTTGTGATTTACATACTTCACATGTATCTTTACATTTGCTACATGTTATATGAATCCTCATATACTACAGGTATCAATTAGACTGTTAGCCTACAGTTCATTTGTCACACAATTACCTCCCATAGCTAACAGTTCTCGATCGCTAGTCAGCCAACGGTATCGTCTCCAAACTTAGCGGTTACGTCTGCGGTAGGCCCCTTCCTAGAACCAACATATTTAGTTAATTGGATATGTTAACAAGAATATTAATAATGTAGGTAGTATCTTAGTTATCGTACATTCGTTACCAGTAGGTATATGTATAAAAAAAACATGTTTTAATTTATAATTTGGGATATATAAAAATTGCCAAAAAAAATAACTCGGTCTGTGTTTTGCTATTATCGTGTGGAAAATGTCAATCCAGGTACAAATTATTGCATAACAATCGCATAGTGTAGAAAAAGAGTACCTAAGAGATATCTAAGGGAAGGATAAATAATAAAGTAATAATTGTTAATTTTGAAACATGCAGTAGGAGTTAACTTGAGTAAAAAGTTCTAAAATTTTATAATTATACTCGTAAACATTGTATTTTACACCTATACCATTAAATCTGTTCTAATCTTGAAGGCCTTCAGATTATAAAGTAAAAAAACACCTTGTCGTGTATCTCTTTTTATAGGCCAGCTAATACTTTCGCCACACCCATAAAACCACCATACATGGAACAGGAGTAATAAAAAAATTCCTCACAATTCCCGCGAAAGTTATAAACTGGGAATTTCCCTTTTCCCGAATTTCCCTGTTCTTCATTTTTCTTGGTCGCCCCAAACTCTGTGAAATATCGAAGACGCGTTGCGGAATATTAATGTTTTATCGCTCACTGGGCTTTCGTTATTTACGCGTATTGTTCATATCTTTGGAAATAATTCCAAATTATACACTGGAAAAACTCAAAAAGAAATGAATAAGTAGGTAAAGTTTGCTCATTTTTCATTGATACCATATTGTACGGTCGGAAACAGAAGGTGGGTAATATAATCACATTTTTAAAACCACATACCATCACAGTCGAATTCGATTAGTTGCTAGTGTGCTATGAGGAAACATAACAGGCTTGACACATTGTATGTAACTGAAAAATACGGGCATTTTGAAAGTTGAATTGCATCCCCATCCGTTACTAACTGTACTTCTACAATTTTTTTTAGGGTGCCCATTAATAACACGCGTTTTATTGTTTTATAATATTTAATGTTTGATATCTCGAATCATCTACATTTATTGTATTTATTTTTATTTTTTGTAACATTACACAACGCCATCTAGTCTCAAATTAAGTATACTAGAGTAACTTGTGTTATGAGTACTAGACAACTGATAAACATACTTATATATTATAGATAGATTGCAAAATTCGTTTGTTAAAACCACTGAAGTGTGTTTTCATGTCTCACGTGTACATTCGACACAATGTGAGGCATGTTATCACAGTTTTAACAAGCCTAACTATGATGCATGCACACAGACTGTTACTGACAAAAAACAAAAGCAAGTCGAACGTTTTGTTTACTCTCACGTTTTTTGTTTCGATACATGATTTTGATTCTGCGCTTTAAAAGGAAACAGCATTTACTCATTTTGATTTCATAACATATTAGTATTGGTATTTAAAAGATAAAGTCCCATATTCAGTTATTATTTAAAGACTAGCTAAGCCCCGCGGTTAACGCTTTAACTATCTTTAACTTCACTAGTTAAGTTAAAGATAGTTATTATTTCTCGTTGTTTATACACATATTATTATTGCCAATGATCTTTATAAATGGGCTATGCAACGCTAAATACTTTTTTCAGTTCTAAATAACAATACCTGGGATTATCTGAGATTATAATTTAACTAACGAACGAAATTAGGAAGCGTAGTTTTATGGTCACGAATTACCTCAAAATATTTACAAAATATACAGTAACTGCAACTAAAGAAAACGGAACAAACTTGTATCGAAGTGAATAAAAGATTTCGTCGTTCGTCTTGATAACATAGAAGTAAGGTAGAGCCTTAAAAAGAGGGTCCCTGGTCGAACCTTCAGCATTGTGTAATCAGATTGAAATGTTGCTTATCTGTATCGAGTGCGAGAGCGAATTGTATGGAACGATCTTTTTGGTACGTGTGAGCGTTGCTTGTAAATATATATACAACCTTTTTGTTGATTTTGAAGTTAGGACCGAAGGACTGCTTAAGTTTTTGGACAATACTTCATACCAGTTTGAGGTGTGAGGAATAAATCTTTCATTACAAGTTGATATTTTGTAATTGAATTGCTATATTGAAACTTCATAAATTTTGAAATTAATGTCCAGAAGAAGGTCCTCAATAAATATAAAAATGTATTTTAGTTTTCCTTCCTTGTACACTTTTCTTTGGTCCTTTTCCGTAAATTGAGCCCAAAAAAATGGGACCCTTAAAAACCTTCACACCCTTACGTAATCTCTTTTTAACCCATACTTTGTTTACAGACTGGGAAATCTCTAAGAAAAGTTTGCTTAAGGCACATTAATTCACCACTTTATAGCGAGGCGGGCGCTCAACGCGCTCAATGTCGCCGCTTTTTGTTCAATATTTTGGGCCTGAAGGACCAGTGTTTATAAGCTGAAATATGAGTAGAATAAAAAATACGTAATATAATATTTTAATTTCATTAATATGTTTATGTGCTGTTAATGTCTTCTAGCCTGATTTCGAAAAATATAAAAAGCAAAATAAAATTGGGTATTAAAAGAGTTTTAAAAACAATAATTATAATTTAGTGACCGCTTATTTGTTTACTAATTTTAGAGTTGTTTTGAAAGTTTCGCTGTTGCTGAATGAAGTGACGTAAAATCTCAAAACACTTTACCATTTATTACCTCTTTTAAAAACAAAAAATAGTCTTCCAAATACGGATATGCAACTGTTACCACAAAATGTTATCCAAAAGTTAGGTTTCGGGTCTTTTGAGCCGCACCGCAGTTCTAGTATTAATGTATTCACACGACAACAGACCTTTCAGAGGTACTGTCATAACTAATTCAGGCCAACTTGATGAACCCTGGCCGCGTTTCCAGAATTTATGAATTATGACATCATTCTTCACTGGCAATTTCTGCTGGCATAGTTTAAAACGTGCATACAATTTAAATATGGCCGTTGAGTTTGATAAATGTTTAGCGCTTCATTCTCGTTGATTGGCGAGGAACGAGGATAATAAGAAAGTGCAGCTATTATACTCCGTTGCGAGAATAATTATGATAAACTTCCTGGAAGTTTTCTTGTACTTTTTGTTTCATGTTGTCTTTTAAGTATACAATTTTGTTTAATGATTAAGGTTAATTTACTCACTCCTCTAGACAAGTGTCGTTTTTACAAAGTAACTATAGTCGAATCATGCAAGTAAACCATGTTAAATTAGAAAATAAACGTCACCTCCTATCCATGCATAATGATTAAGATCATTAACTCGCTTATTATCATAAACTTACTGTATATGAAACTTGTTAAGTTTTATACTCAATCCTCAATTATTTATTGCAATCCATATGTTACAGAGATGGTAAAGAATGAAAATAAATTAAGATCAATATGGACCCTGTCGGGCACGCAAATATTTGAAGGAAATAGGAGTTTATTATTAAAATCTATTTTATTATAATTATTTATCGCGTTTCTGTATGTAAAACAAGTGATGTAGGAATAAACAAAATATGTCAGGAAACAGACAGATTTTTGTAATAAGTAACTGCACCAAGGAATACTTTAATAACACTGTGTATAAAACATAAATATAAAATAAAAAGGACATTGAATAGTCTATTTAAAAAGCAGCTTACTAAAGTTCAGTACAAAATAGTGGACATTTACAAATTGTTCTGATGTTCATGACATAATAGCTGGAACAAACAGAAACTTGTTACGCCGGGTCTTCTGAAGGCAAGCAGACAGTTACATGAAGTTTCCATAAAACAATGCAATGGAACTTTCTAGAAATACTTATAAGTTTCTATATAACAATAGAATTTTCTGTGAATACTTTTAGAATGCTATTGTGATGTCATAATAATTAAACTGTAGATATTGTGTAGGTGTAGTCACAATGATAAATAATTATAATGTTTGGTTGAAAGTTCTACCTGAAATCTTTCACGATACAATTAAATTAAACATATTTCACACTACGCCATCTAGTCTCTTGTCAAACTAAGCAGAGCTTGTATTATGAGTATTAGACAACTGATAAACCTACTTATATATTACACAAAGATTTGTTTCGGGTTAGAATCGAACCACTAGACCAACAGGCCAGTCAATGTCAAGTCAAACAATACAATGAAATAGATAAATGTGTATATCACTTATTTGAAAACATCTTAATTTTCTAACTATAGACTACCTCTCTATTATTATATAATAAACGCATGTTTTTTTTGCAGATATTTACAGTTCCCTTCAGCTGCCTACTATTTGATTTATACGAGGCAGGTTAGCCGTATACATCCTTATTGCTACCGTTATAACCTTGGATGCAGTTTATCACAGCTGACTGAATTATAGTGTCGTCTGCCAGATTATTTGCTTGTTTATTATGCTATCTATGCGTGTAAAGCTTATATACAGTCGGTATACGAAGGTGTACATAATAATATGCAGTTATTATGAATGCCAAGATAGAATAGCAGTAGACACAAAAATTAAAGGAGATTTAAAATATCACTAGTGAAATTGAGTTAAGGACAGATTGCTGAGTGTGTTGTAATTGTGATACAAAGAGGTCGTTGTGTGTTTTACATCTCAAACGACGAATGTTTGTGTGATCGTGCTCATCACACAAACATTCATCCTGGGTGGGTACCAAACCCACGATCTATGGTATAGTAGTCAGAGCCACTAACCATTAGACCAACAGGCCCAATTTACACATATACTTCATTTAGTCACGATACCTATTTTAGCCTAATTATAGTTCTATGCCCAAAGTAAACGTCTTTGATCTTCTTAGCTACAAACTGGACAACTTCCAGCATCACCAAGTTCTCTAATACATAATCCACATAAGGCCTAAAACAAGAACATTCACCATTAGCTAGGATACGCCCCGCGGGACAGATCCGAGTGAATGAACAATGTAATTGCATTTATAACGTCTTACCCTGAAGGCTACTTCATTAAAATGCACCGGAACAGATTTGTATACCGAGGTTCGGTTCTCCGGATATTGAAGAGAGTTTGCTTTAAGATTTGCATAACTGTATACTATGTTGTTTTGCAACTTATAAATATGAGACTCATAGAGAATATAGATAAAGGTGTTTTGTTCTATTACATAACGCCATCTAGTGTCAAATTATGCAGAGCTTGTATAATGAGTGTTTGATAACTGATGAACTTACTAATTTAGAAATACATACATATTATGGAAACCCAGACACGAAAGAAATTATAGTGCCCTCACACAAACATTTGTCGAACCCACCACCACTGCCATAGCAGTCAGGAACACAATCTACTAGAGCAGCAGTCCAGTCAAAATTGTTTAATACAATCAGGTTATTGATATCAAGGCTAGGTACAAATTTAAGGCAATTTCACTATAAAAAATTAATTTACAGGCACCGCTGTCAAATCTATAATTCCGTAAAGCCACAATGCGTGCTAATGCAATAAATCTACACACATTCCTGTAATTACCTTATGCACTACATACATATACTCGAAAACCAACCTCCTTTTAAAGCAGTCTGGTGAAAAGTAATAGAAATGTAACTCTATTTATATCACTATAACAAGTGAAACATACTCACATAAAGAATCACTTACACATTTCTTGTCTCTATAAAACTACATAACAGCGTTCCCAAGACAGCCGTTACTTCTAAACGCACCTTAAAGGGACTAAAACAATAATTCGACGTCACACCAAACTCCAATTTTCCGCGGTTTTGTCATCGCAATATCTATTCATGAGTTTTCGTGTCATGTATGGAGAAACAAACTTATCCATGCAGTCACACTAAACCCTATCACAAAGACATAAAGTCGATTTTTGGCTATTTATGTGAGTGAAACGTGAAGTTCGTATGTGAGTAGGGTTGCCACACAAAGTAATAAGTTTAAATTGTTTAGATTTCGATAGTGGGCCAGATAGTGTTTACTCGTGACCTCGAAATTACAGGTACTTGTGTAATTACTTTGATTTATATTAGTTATTTTACTTAACTAAAATTAAGGTAACTCTTTGGTAAATTCAATCTCACCACAATATATTTACGACTTAAACTGAACCATAGTTTTGTGATCAGTTCTATAAAACCGGAATAAAAAAAAGAAACCCTGAATCGCCAAGTCCAGTAAATATAATGAATAAAAGAAATATTATGAAACATTTACATTCATTAATGGATTCACTCGTTCCCTTACATTACTGGCAGTTTGCCTGGACATCATGCCCAGATGCCAAGATTCAACAGCTGAGCCGTTATTAACACTTACAAGTAGAAATAAAACATTTTTCATCTCTTGTCTGTATTCAATTTAAAGTAATTGTCTCTAAATGAGACAAATATCTGTCACAATTTGTTAAAAAAGTACGTGAAACATGTCAAATGACTACCGATTACATTTGCACAGCGTATTTCATAATATATCTCTGTTTCTAATGTAACCTAACCAAGCTCAGTTTACAATTATGTAGAATGAAAAAAAATATACATCGGTGTTTCTACATTAAAATTCCTATTCCCCCAAAATACAACAATAGCACAACTCACAAACTATTAACTAACAAACACGTTTACCTAACTTTCATAATATTTACAACAAATTCGAAAGCCCATTCGAAAATTCAAATTCCAAATTTCATTATTCGTGGCCAGCACTCATATTTAAAACAAAATGCAACATTCGAATAAATAGTTTTACAGCAATCAAAGTAAAACGAACATTATGAATAGAAAACATTTTACGTTCCATAACTGGCTATACACACAAGATGTACATTGCTTGCAATAGTAATACATCATTGGATGTTGCGCTGTGGGCAAAGTCGTTAATCATTGTACCTTCGTACTGTGGGCTACTCAGACGGGCTCTATTTGCGATCTTGGTAACTTTATGAAGCTTATAATTGATGACGTCACAATTAGGTCGAGTATGGCATTAATGGCGCTATCAAGCCACGATATAAGTTTTAATTAGTCTTGAGCGAAGACTTAAGTGAGATATGAAAGGAGCTTTTAAAGAGTTATTATATTTTAGGTGAATCTTACCCTTTTATTTATAACAAACAACAACTATAAAAAAAATAAAAAATATATAAAGTCAGGAACGATTTTTGACACGGCAGCTGAGTGCTACTATGACACGAGGGCCATAATTATAGTGCACTAATATATGCTCAACCACTGAATTACTCTCTATTCCTTTACCCTCATAGCCCGATGGGACGGCAATCCTACACGACCGGAGAGAGAACAGGATAAAAATAATAAGAAATCTTTACAAATATACCTCTTTACTAACCCTGCTTCACAATATTTTCGAATTTTTGCAGCAAACCCTGTCAGCATATAACTCACACTCATGGACTTACGCATTCAGTCCTATGACTACCAAATAGTTTGGTATCAAACTGACAGGTCATCGTGTATCTCACGGGCAGCAGGGAATTGAAGGCGGGTGCAATGTTTTATTATGTTGTTGTTTTAGAATGGTTTGAATAAAATTGTATTAAAAGTATGAAAGGAAGACTGTCTGTATTTTTAATAAAGTCTTCATCTGCAGGTCTGGTGAAGGACATATCTTAAATAAGCTGTAAGAAACTTCGTACCACCTTTCACGTTGTCACTGGTACGGTTCCTACCGAATACATTACATAATAATTGTTAAACAAATGAAGAAGGTTTCGAATAGCATTGTTCTCAGGAGTGGTTAATCTATTTATTTAACAACTGTTGTCCAAATAGAAAAAGAAATAAATCAGTTAAGGAAATGAAACAGTCTAAATTTTACTATTTTAAGCAACACTATGTGTAGTATCGATCCAACTATAGTAACAATCGTTTACTGCAATGTTGTGATTTCAATTACATTTAACTGGCTCCAACTAGTTAAAACCGGTAACACACAGTACAGTCAACAACGAAAGTCGATGAACAATAGACGTGTGAAGTGCCAAAAATGCTTAAAGGCATCAATGGTTTTGTTGTTCAAGCCAAGAGTTCAGTACAACTCTTGTTAAAGCTATTGGTGTATTAGTCAATAAACGGGTCTTACTCGCCATGTAATTATAAAGGTTTCCGATACCTTTTTTTACTCTATTAACAAGAACTACAAAGCTACTTAGTTTCTCAGTCAATACTTGTATTAAATAATCTTCTATATCTGAAATCTGTGTTTATGAAAGTTCGTTGCTGACTGTACACCAAACTTTGGTACAGCAAAGTTTAACGTGTTCTCCTTCCTAAAACGCATCCTTCATGCACGAAAAATTTTCGCCACTTAATAATAGCACTGTAATAGTATACCTCTTACTCGTATCTTCAGTGTAATTCAAAAACCAACCTTAACAACATAAAAATAAGAGTCTTTTTTTATATCAAAGTGAGTATACCTACAATTCTTAGTAAGAACTTATTCCAATAAGTAAAAACCAGGTCACATTCCGTTAAAATAAACATTAACCCTATATTTGCTGGAAATCCTACGAATTGAATAATCAATAGCAGAAATGACGCTGTTAATATTCTGGGGACGATGCCCTATCAATGAGGACTGCGATACGAATTAATGGAATTATAGCAATGCATTACTGAGTATCCTTGGACCTTTGACCTGAGGGTGTCAACATTATGGGCAATGTAAATGTACCTTTTTTAAACGTTCCCGCAATAAGGAAATTAATCCTTGCATCGCGGGGGTTTCACAGACATTCAATTCACATGCACCAAGACTCAGTCTCACTTTTACTGACTAAACTTGAACCGCCATGCACCATCTTTCACGTTTAGTTGGTGCGTGGCAATGCATAGCAGTTTATCACGCACAATTTACTTTGGCCTGCTAAAAATAACTAATGACCTATTACACTTCCCAAAATACGAGTTCTACCATACTACGAGACTACGTGCAGTGCTTAGTAAATATGGAAAGAGTCCTATTTTTGGACCTAAGTACACGCAGAAATTATTGGCGAAAGTATTTTTTGTCAATTGATAGCTAGCAGTAGAAAAGGAAAAATAATGTTGGCTGATAGGACAGTTTTCCATGACCATAGGATCCTATTGAATCTTTATTTTATAGAGGTCGCACATATGGGGTTGGCTTAATTTACAGCAGCTAAAACTACTGTCACATGCCGATGCCACATTTGGCTAACCTCAATTTGCTGTTATTTATTCTTTTCCTTTTCATGTATGTGCAAGTTTTACTTTGAAGACGTTTCAAGTGCCTACATGCCGTCATTTTTGTTAATATTTTTAGAACGTTGGTAAAAACACTTGAAAATCGCCCGTTTTAAAAATGAACCTTTTTATGGCATTCTATTTCATTCAAAATTCAGTAGCAGTTAAATAACACACAATAACTTCCCGACAACAATAAGTTCCCGATTTTACCATGCAAAAATTTCAATAAAGTGTTGTACATGTAACACTATACCTTATCCTCATTAAAAGTAGGTATTATTTACATTAACTTTATACGGCAATCAGGGGAATTCTCTCATAATTGTAATGAGATTGCTTTTATTCCACATCCGCGTACCACGTATAGTGGAAATAACATTATCTTTAACGCAGTCCGTTGATCGAGGTGGCCTAGTTATTGATTCAACTGTACTGGGGACATAACACTACTACTTGAAGTGAGATTGTTGCAGTTGTGGAAAAGAGACATCGCTCTACACCGTTTAGTACCGTCTTGCTTCCACAACTGCCTTTGTCGTACTTTATGAGGTGGTAGAGCTACCGGTGTCTACTTAGTTGTGAACTTTTTACTCGCGATACTTTGTTTTTAGTTTCATACCATACAAATAAAATTATTCTACATTTTAAATCATTTTTTTTTCAATGAAGGCATTACGATAGTTGATTTAACATGTTTTGCCCAAACACATATTATTTTAAAACAAAATGGCCGAAAATATCAGCCGCTTCCCCACTACCCAGCTTGACCATACAAACAATAATATCAGAAATAACAATATTTTAAAACCAAAATATTCTTGTTAAGCGGCGACATGATTCACAGTCCAATGTCCCCAGATTATAAAGGATTACATTTTAATTATACAACTGAACAATCGTGTGAATAAACTTCCATTCGTTCGCTCTGATAATGTAAACGAGCACAGTTTATTGTCTGCGGTTGAATGATGGACCTATTAATTGGACGTTTTTCATATTTTAATGTAGCCCGATTTATTTTTTTGTTTCGGTTTCGATTGTCGATAATAGGATGGGTTTAATTTTACATTTAATGGTATTATACCACAAAAACGCATTAAAGAACCGGTTGGTTGCCGGCCTACTTAGTTGTCAAAAATGATTAACGTTCTCTACGATATTATGCATGGAGCGTCTGTCTATATTGTCTGTACATCACTTTAATCTGGATAAGAATTTAAAGACTGTCAAGGATCCAACTTTACCACACAAACGGAGAGCTGACACTATAAAACATGTATGTCTCTAGTAAAATCGTTTGAAGTTCATTTAAACAAGAGTGCACAACTCAGTGCATACGGTACACATAGCAAAAATATAACATGACATCCAGTAAAACAGTACATGTTTCATCGTCTCTGGGCGTCGATATTGGGTATAAAACAAACTCGGAGTATGTGTCACTTAAAATGAAGGAATCTTAAAATTGGCGCAAACAGGAGGGTTTGTCTACCCTTTCGTTATCGACCCATAATAGAGGCAGCAAATTAAATTCCTCAGCGGGATTATGTAGATATACGTTTTTAGACTTATTTGTTTTTGCTGTCTGCCTTGTTAAATGTTCAGACACGAGCCTCTTCGAGTAATCAACCTTTTTCGTTACTGACTTTTTATTGTTCTATGTAGTCCATAACTTTTAAACTTCTTTTGTTTTAATACATTTACAGGGTTTTCGATTACGACAAAATAATGCGATTTCTATTCTCATAACAGTAAAAATTCTGAATTTGAAATCTGGACTCTACATCCAGATTTCAAATACAATTCTGAATTTTTCAGAAACATAACCTGTTTTGACCCATTTTTATGAAGCGTATCTTTTTAGTGCACAAATAAAATCAGGAAATAAAATATCTATAAACTCTTTGAGTGCCCTACTAAAGACAATTTTAATTTATAAGTTTTATAAATATCATTTTGCAAGTACATGGTTTATGCCAACTAAAATCTATAATATCTTTAAGTGAGACAGTTCCAAGGTGAATAAATCACACCAAAACTTCAACTCATTTTTACAAGTGTAGGAAGGGTTACCTATAATCCGCAGTTAATTGTGAATATTTAAAAAAAATCCTTTATCAACTTTTTTAGGTGTTTTTCTGCATGAAATGTATGTGTGAGTACCAAATTCGTTAAGAAATACTACAGATAAGATGATACTCAGGCAAACAAAACACAATATAGGTATCTAATACAAAACAAATAGAAATTCAAAAGCTTGCATCCATGATTACTACTAACATCCACACATTACCGCTCTATACCTACACGTATTTTGTTCTGTTCGATGTCATTATGTCCGGAAGTTTAATTACTGCTGGCAACACAGTCACAATTGCTGCCGCGAATAACACAAAGGCATCTGACGCGTTTGCGGTTAAACAGACGTTGAGGCGGAAAATTAGTCGATTTCCATTGGTCAATGGTGCCTTTACTGCTAGTTATAATTAGAACACGCTATTGTCAAATGTTTTTTGTTGAGGGTAGAGCTAAGTTTGGATCTGGTTTTAAAATGATGAAATTTTGAAGACTTTTTGTTACAGTTTTTTTCAAGATAGGATTTGATTTTACATGAGAACAAACCAAAAGAAGGTTTGGTTTTTGGCATCTTGACTAGTTTCTAAGTTTTGAACAATTTCGATCTTGTTAATGAGTTTAATTTGTGGCTCAGTTGTCAATGGTTTCTTTACTACTTACTATTGTCCAATGTTTTTTGAGAAAAAAGGTGTCGAAAATGAGTGTTCTGCTAAAAATGATGAAGCTATTTTTGGTAGTTTGTCGGTAGGATTTGGTTTTAAATTACATTTTTGTATAATTTCACGGTATGTGACTTTATTCCTATGTTGTGTGTAATTAAGGTCTCAATGATGCATTCGTATGAAGTCGATATTGATAACAGATATACTTATGACTTATCAAGTCATTTTCATAATAAAAAAATAACTATTTCATTTGATCAGTCTTTTTAGCGTTATTCTTAAAAAAAAATCAAATTAGAAAGGCTACGGAATGATAAAAACATTTACTAAAACAAAAACAATTTTTCATAAATATTTGATGAAAATAAGTAAAGCGTTATTTTTGTTTACCCTCTTCCAGACACTTTAAATTGTTAAAACCATTTGAACTGTGAGCTGTCGATAAAGCTTAAAGTGCCAGTAAATCTTAGAACACAGTTAGTCCTTTACAGCATCATAAATATACATCATAAATATCCGCTAAGCCATTTAACTCGAGTGTCCTTCGATCCCAGCATTTTTACGACTTAATTTACAAAGCTAATAGTATTTGTACTTACTCAAATGGAAATGAAATAC
This sequence comes from Chrysodeixis includens, assembly GCA_941860345.1. Lineage (NCBI taxonomy): Eukaryota > Metazoa > Arthropoda > Insecta > Lepidoptera > Noctuidae > Chrysodeixis > Chrysodeixis includens. Next base: position 762,442 of record OW796091.1, on the reverse strand, counting down.
TTCTTACGTGTGGGACATAAAAATAATGTAATTGATGTAAACTATAGGAAAAAATCGTTGCCGTTTTTTTGTTTGACTCGTTTTCCGGAAAAAGATTTGCTTTGAACATGTTTTTTTCTGGAAATTCTGATTAAAAGTTTAAATTTTAATACATTTGTTATTTTTAATTTTCTGGAAAAATAAACTTATTTTTATTTTTACTATTTTGGACGACTAAAAACACAATGCCACCATGTCTTTTACATTACATTATTTACTAACTACATAAGTATAATTGTCTTTCGTTCTTTGATTTTATCCTTTTACGTAGTCATGATACATGTCTATGTTACTCCAAAAATATCTCCCAGGAAACTCCCGTTTGGCAAGAACACTACACACATAAAGCTGAAACTTTCAGAATAACAAAGTTACAGCCAAAGTTATTTGCATTAGCTAAATATTGCTTATTTATTTCTTAATTGATCGAACCTTGAATCTTAGCCCCTTTATTTTTCCCTGTTCCACCAATCGGATTGTCAGGGAGTTTGTGAATTTTATATTAGGCTATAAAACAGGCGTCTGATCCAGCAGGTGAATGTTTTTTTCTAAATAACCGCGCTTACTCAAAGGTTGCTTTGTTATTGTGGAATCGAGTCAGTGTAATATATCGCATGCAGCGCCGTCCACCAACTGTCGTGCTTACAGGAACTAGTATAAAAATATCACACGTAATTTTATTGTTTATGTAAATGAATTCAATACCTCGAAAATTGAAGCGTAGGTAATCAACTGATTTTAAGATGTATTGCTATTAAAACATAACTATTGAACCCTAGAAGGTTATGTTAACAGACTAGTTAGTAGTTATCTAAATCTCTATCAAATTATCGTTTTAGACTATTAACTATTTTCCTCAGTTCCCGCTATCTTAGTGGCCGCATAATTTTCTCAGTATGACCTCTCTCCAATTAGGGTGGGTCCGATTTGTGAAATTGACTGAATACTTGAGCGCACAGTCATTACGCTTAAATCAGTTTCACGCTGATTCCGCTTCGTTCGTTGGCGAGTAAAAAAACTTCGCTTGAATAAGCGAAAGATGGAATGAGAAACGTGGATCCATCTGTGAAGCGAAACTTCGTCTAGATTACCTGTTTGAATCTTTGAGAATATCGCAATCAGGTTCGTAATTTAGATAAATTATCTTGATCGTGAAAGTACGAATGTAAGTTAACTTTGCCTTCGTTTTGAAAGTGTACTGTTTATACAGAGAACGTAAAGTACAGAATGGATGTGAATGAATGAAAACGTGAAATACAGATGTTGATACCTTTTTCGTTTTTCTTGGAGTAAAATCTGTAGCATTTTTATCAAGATAGGTAAAAATACATTTCATGATTGAAGTATCTTTCCCTCAAAACCTCTTTTGCAACATGGCTTTTAGACATTTTTCAACGTTGATCTCTGCCAGTTCTAGACAACGGAGACAGCAAAGCATACTAGTGTATTAAATAAAAGGTGCGTTATAAGGTGTCTAAATTAGGTATATGCATTTAGATCCTTACCACATAACCCCACAGAATCACACATTGACTTACAAAGCCGTGCTGTTTAGAGCCAGTCGGCAAATAGTCAGCTGCGGTAACGATCCCGTGCGACATTACCGCCGCCTAATGTGTCGTGTGTGGCGATGTGCCCGCAAAATATGGAGCCGGGATTGCGTAGATAATGTTAGGTGGTAAACGAAATAAATCTGGATGCGAGGAGGCTGGTGAAACTCTAGTTAGAGTTTTAAAAATGATTGTGTTAGGTTTGCAAGATAAAATGCCTGATATTAATTGTCTTTTTGTTCCGATATTAACTTTACCCGGAACTAATATGGATAAAAAAAAAGTACTTTAGTCATATTTGAACTAAAATCTTGAATAGGTGCTCAAAAATACTGACGCGACAATCATTTCTAGTCCTTTATAAACCTTTTAAGTTTCCTAACCCTAACACAACAAGAGCACTTCAACACACGCAGATTAAATCAAGCAAGAAACAACCCTCTACCCAACGTGTTTTAATAAAAATGGCTTTCGCACAACGCGTTACACACAACAGGCGTTTGGAGCCATAATATCCCGTAATCCTCACTTGCAACCGAGGTAAGAAATCAGGTCGAGAGCGGCGACGAGAAAATATGTTACCTTGTACCGTGTGACTCAGATTATGTGCAGGTCAAGAGCCGGCGCGCATTCCGTGACGATCAGTGCAGTTTAAGGTTAGATTGTTAACTGTGGATTTGATGTACTAGATTTTGGATGAGATTTTTTGATTGAGGACAGGATTATCAAACTGATATGGATATTATATCAGTTTGATAATTACTTTTGCATTGATTTTGAACTGTGTTTTGCGAATAAAATAATATCTACTTTAAGTGTTAGTGTAATGAAACTTGATTATTCATAGCTTATGAGTGACCATAAATACAAGTAAATTACCCAAGCTTTTATTCGGCATTGAGCAAATAATGATTTACTCTACCCATCTTAACTTTTGAACATTCTGCACGCTTTCACTGGAATTGAAACACGTTAAAACGAAAAAGGCCTGAATGTAAAAAGTTTTTATAGAAACCCCTGATCAATATGTCCGAAAACTCGTATAGAAAAAGTTCGTACTAAAGCCGGTCTGACTTTCAATACTAATTACGCTATTACGAAACTTGTACCAGGTACTGTCAGCAACAAAATTCAATGGATATAATTAGTGGTACAAGACATCAGTGTTTGTATGTCATAAGCTTAAGAGTGAATGTTGGTATTGTAAGATCTATTTTGTTCTCTCGTTTCTACAATACCAATAACATTACTTTTTTTGCTCATATTGAAATCTGAAAACAATCTATGCGATGAATTGCTGTGCATTGCCACGTATCGACTAAATGCGGGTTGCACAAAGGTTCAGGTGTTGTCAGTAAGAATCTGACACTACCCGCTTTTTGAAACATATTTTATTTAAACATGAAATATGGTTAAATAAAATAAAACAATCCAAACAGTTATCACTAAGTTATCTATAAGAGCCAATTTGAAGCATTTTCATTTGATAAGATATTTTGTATAACTAACTAAGTCCACCGACTTTTTTGTTGACTGTACGTATAGACAGTTCATTCAGAATACATGAAACAGTTCCACGTGATCCTAAACAAAGTTCAAGACATTGTTGTAGACGATATTGTTAATTAGCAGCTAGTCCCTTGACTTTTGGTGTCCGAACAATTAATTTAATCTGTTTACTAATTAACTGTTGATATTTCATTGTATAGATTGTTTAGAAGGCAGTTGGACAATTTGAATATTAGTGTTTATTGAGAGCCCAGCGGTGGGACATTCCAGGCTAGTAATAATATTAATAACTGTTACTGTCGGGTTTTAAGCTAAGACTACAATATACCTAAATATGGTAGTAAGACTTGGCCGTTATAAAAAAAATAAGAATATACAGCCGAGGCCCGAGTGGTATATCTTTTATTACATCAACTACATCATCCTGAGCAGGTTTCGAAAACGTAGGCGTAACGTCATACTCTATACATTATTATATAGTGCAAAGACTCCATGTGTTTTTGAGAAGCATTAGAATCGTTTGATAAATCTTTGACGTTTGACTCGATTTTTAAATACAAATGAAACGTAGCTTGTAACCTGAAAATAAGGACAATTATTTTTCCTAGTTATTGCCTAATAATTTAAAAATGATAGGCGACAAGAACAGTGAATCAAACAGCATATATTTTGATTTGGATACTGGTTTTAATAGGTACTGCAGCAATTTCATCGACTTCTACGTGTAAGTGTAATTGTCTCACTCAACATAAGCACTGCACTTTATTGACACCCTACGCCCTGTAAACATAGTATCAGAATGTTTAAGTTTCCACAGAAACAATAAGAACTTTCATCCTATAAAACATGTATTTTAAAACGCTTGCTCCACAATCCCCGTCATTGCACGAAACACCTGTGTCCCTGATTTTAACGACGACTTGTTCCAACTTGTTTATAAAGTACCGAAACGACTTTGAAACCGTTCTTAAGCGACTGCAAAGTCGTGCCCGGCTTACGGTGTCAAAATTTATTAAAATTTTACAGTTTTGGGTAATAAAGGTTTTAGTTAATATAGCTGGTTTGCTTAAAACATTTGTGAATTGTAAGATTGTATTGCAGAAAAACATTTTACCAGTTTGCAACATTTTTTAAGAAAATCAAACGTTGACTATTTAATAAGTAAAGTTTATGACTGTCAATTTTCCGTTGTAAATCGAGAGAATGTTTTGAAAATAACTGAAAAAACAGGATCAATATAAATTACATACGTATAAACGTTACATACACAGTATTTTAAAACACTATAGTCAGAAATGAAATAAAAAAAAATGTTACAATTTTTTTTAATGTGAAAAAGAATATGGCTCCTTACTTTATAAAGCCATGTTGTGTACCTAAATTACCCCGTCCTATAACTCATCTAATATACCTCCTTAAATAAACCTTTAGCTAAACAATTCAAATTTTTGAACAAGGAACATTAAAACAAAGGGCAATCAGCGGGAATGTTCCACTCCCGGGAATAACATTGTCTAAGGTAGCCGTGTCTCGGCGCGCGTCTAATTTAATAAAGAAATTAATTATCAGCCAGTCTCTACTTAAAATAACATTAAAACATGTTTAAATTTTCAACCGGTTAAGTGCTAGCGTTGTCGCGTTAATGTTAGAATTTATGCTGAATACAATTTAGTGGGAACTTAATGGTTATTGTATTAAGTGCTTGAGTTTTGTTGGGTACGTTCGTTTTAAGCTTTTTTTTAAGAGTTTGCTTTAAGAATTTTACTCAAAGGAGTTAGAAGGAAACTGTTAATTTTGAATTGTGATAAGCTTTTGTAAACTGTTTATTTTTTCTGTAATAACTAACAACATATCGTTGCAAATTTCACAAATCATTTCAGTTTTTATTTTCACTTTTTTTTGTCCAAAAATAAACAGTCAGTACCTAGCTACTTGAGCATCACACAAGAAAAATCCCTTAATTAAAATTTACTCCCATAAATATTTATTCTTGAACTGATTCGAATACCGAATATTCATAACTGCCAACAACAAAATTACAGCGCGGAATATTTATTGCGTAATAATTTTAAATGGATTCCGGTGTATTGTGGAAGTAGACAAATAATCGTTAGTAGTAAGGAAACTATTCAAATGAATCTCTAGGCCATTTGTTATGGGGTTAACTGCGGCCCGTGGCGTTTGTGGAGTTACAGTTTTATACTCGATTAGCTCTGATTAGGGAGGGGATTGGTACTTAGATGGTTGTGCGATAGTGAAATTGGTAGGCGAGATATTTTTGTTTAATGTTCGTTTTGTATGTTCCTGCAGTATCGCTATTCATCTTTTTTAATTAGAACTTATGTAAAAATCATATTATTTGTATAGGTTTTTTTAAATGAATGTGATTTCTTTTTATTTTTCATTTCACGAGTTATCCTATCTTCGTATCATTATCAAATCTCTTCTTCACTATAAAAACAATATACCTACAAACAAAAAAAAACAACCCATCGTACCTACATAAAATAATCTTCGATGTAACCGAAACGAAAAAAACTTTTATTCAATGAAATTCAATAACTCCTTATTCAGTATTCATCCGCACAAAAACGGAAGACGGAAGATATAAAATTTCCGTGCAGCCAATTACAGCAGCACTACGAATAAACAGAAAATAATCGGAGGTATCAATTGCAATATCCGTATCGGGAATAAAACGAAATCGTTCATGAAGGGAGTCATACTGAAATTAAATTTCCGTACGATTTTTTTACGCTTCAAGTATTGAAAAACGTTCCGTTTTATAGTTTAAAATAAAAATAATGACTGGTTCACTGGTGAATACGTGGAATCGCTGGTTTGTTTGAGTGGTTCACTTTTATATGCTTATTTTATTCTTTATTCCTTTTTCTACAAACAAAAGTATTTTATTTTAAAGAAATTTAGTTCATTAAATGTACCTGAAGCTTATTTGCCTTGCTCAGTTCCCAATATGTTGGTATCGCTATTTTATTTCTGCATATTCATATTCGAATCATCTATCCAATAACTTACACTATTGCTTTTTTATTTTATAATAAGACATCTTCAGCATTCCTTTAACGCGATATTTCAGGATATTGGTCTTCATGCGACTCGGATCTTGAATCACGTAGTCTTGTATGATCTGAGATCGCATCCTGCTCACACATTCTTTCCACCGATATTGCTCTATATCGTGGCCTTATTCCAGTGGTAATCTTATTTTTAATGTTTTTATCAAGTATTCATTTTGAATGTCGGAGTAAAATGGATGAATTGACAATGTTTTGTTAAACAAAAATGTGTTAAACTTGACCATAGAGAGTAATCTAGATAAAATATGCTTGTAGTTATGCAATAAAATATCGCAAATACCAGTTAGGCGTCAGAAAAGGCTACTTTACAATTCACTTATAATTAATTTATGCAATAAATTAATTCAAAGATTATGTAATATTAATATCCTCAAAATTATTTACCTCGTAGTGCGAGTACACATGATAAATTAACCAACTATAAAACTAACAAATACATCATTTCCCAAAATTTTCCTATCCACTTATCCTTAAACTATAAACATAAATAGAATCTCCCGGAATATCGCGGAAAACGTGACACGGGTACTGACACGAACTTAAAACTACGCGTGCAACTGACGTACCGTTTGGTTTCAATAAACAGACCCACTACTAAAAACTCATATTAATCTTAACGCAGAACTGTTGCTAATGTAGGAGTGAGAAAAGGCTCTACAATTTGTGAAGCGACGTCTCGCTCTTACAAAAGTATTTGTTCTGTTTTAAGAGGTGATGGTAAGTGCAGATCGTTTCGAACGCAGACAAGGCTGGTTTGCTTCGATGCCCAATTTAATATGTTTCATGATAATTGATTTCCAGATTTAACTACTTTCTCTCCTGATTCTGTTGTCTGACTTAATTGAATATCGATAAAATCTTTCTGGGTAGTCAATTAATATAAATAGCTTAATCGTGTGTTAAAGATTTATTTGAAGTATCGTTACAAAAACATACTTAAAAATGTATCTTTTGGTTGCCAGTTGTATGTCAAGTACATATTGTATTTAAGGCTCTATTTTCATAGATGTAAGCTTTATAACGTTTAATAAAAATATTTTGATTAATAAACAGTAGCGATGAGTGACAGAATCAACGACTTAGCAAACAGAATATTTCAAAATAACATCAGTACAATTGACCATACATTATGGACATAATACATAATCCGATTTTATCCTTCTTAGAGAGCGCCAAAGGAAATAGCCTAGAAAATCTTTTCAGAGCATTTTATTTGATCCTATACGGTACGAAGCGAATCCACTTGTACTATAAGAATGAAACAAAGTCGGTTAGGGCTGGCAACTTTCTGAAGGGTCTGTGTAAACGGATCAGTGGGATCCCTGTTGGCTCGTATCAATAATGCGTTTTGAAGGCCTACACGTGTTCCGGTATGCGCGTATAGTAGGCTCTGAAGGAATGGAGGAAGTCGATTTGTATTCGCCAAATTGTTTTTCAATTATGTTCGCGTTTCTTTTGCACTTATGTTTCTTCTTTCTGTTAACGCGTACATAAAAGTAACATTTATTTTATGTGTTTTTCCTACCTTAAGGAAATTAAAATTACTTTAATGTTTTACTTTGTTAAACTTTTAAACTTTTTTGTACTGTTAAACTTTTTGTTGGTTAATATGGCCCGTTCCATGTGTCACGAAACGATTCGTCTGCTGAAAATAAACATAAAATATTATGGATTAACTCACACGCACACGTACACAATTCTCGATATAAACCGAATAGGTTTAGACCCAATAGGCCCCCCATATCAAGTTGTTACGGTATAGATGGCAGCACTTACTTACAATATTTACAGGCCAAAAGTCAAACACAAAAATATGTAACACTCATTGTCTTATACTAATCCCTTACTTATCTACTATTCCGTGACTTGTCTTCAACTTGATATGACATTCAGAAACTCGTTTTGACGTAATCACCCGGCCTGGCAGGGAGACAGGGAGACAGGCAGACACGGTAGACAGGGTAATCGTTATGATTTTGTTTACCTGCGCCAGACTCTTTTATTGCATTCATGTGAAAGTTTGTTGGACTGTCTTAGAGTTTATGGCAGTTTCATGTTTCAGAAGGCTTTTTAGTTTAGTGAGTTTGTATTAAAGATTGTTTTTCTTGTTTTACCTAAGTTGTACTGGGAGAAAAATATTTCTGTGATTCATCACTTAAACTAAAACAAAAAAATTCTACTCGCAATAAAATCCATTTTTTTCACAGTTTATACATTTTAGAACTCATTTTCTCGTAATTTTATAGCACAGTTAGGAAATCTCAATAAAATTATTCCATACATCAAAAAGCAATCTTATTATTCAGACAATATTTGTCGAAGGTTCCTCAGATCTCCCGCGATAGATTCTTCGCGGATTTGCATCGCGGGCGGCTCTGTAAACAATATTGCAGGCTTGCAAGTTTGCGGAATACAAATCACTCATGCATATCATGACGTAAAAAAAGGGTGAGATTATGGTACCGGCTCTGAAAGTGAGAATGCTACAGTTATGGAAGAAAGACGCGGTTTTAGGTCGTGTAGAACGCCGTCTCGTTTCCACAACTGCAATAGTGCTGTTTGATGAAATGATGATAGGTCGATAATCTTTTTTGCAATGCTTATATTATTTTTACGATTACGATACCTGCTTTCGGACAGACAGTTGCAGCGAATACTATAACGGTGTATTATATGCACAAAAAATAAGCGCATGTAAATAAGTGTTAAAATAACTAACAATTCGTATTGTGTGTTCGTATGGGCTCGCTAAAAACACAACCCCTTTTAAGCTTTACCGCAGTCGGGTAAAAAATATAGCAGGGATGTGATGATTATGCTTAGTTTAATTTTAAATGAAGTGAAATTACAAGTCACGATGAGCGTCAGGTTTTCGCTTGGTAAACACAGGAAATTTGCACGTCACTGCGTACTACTAAATACACATTGTTTTGTTTACTTTTACACTTGATATTAAATACTATTAGAAATTTGTACAGGCCTGTTTCATCGAAATTGTGCTTAAATAGCTACCTAACAATTTTTTTGCCAGCTTAGTGGTTAGATATACATAATATAGCGCTAGTAGGTAAATTAAATATCCTGCTACTTACCATTGCGTAAATGACGACATAAAAATATGCGTGGTGTTTTAATAAATCTCGATAATTATAGAGCTAAAAAATGCTCTTTCGACAAGTAAATTGTCGCATTATTTCATGATCACAAACTAATTTGAAACCGTATTTAGTTTTGACAAATTTTACCCAACACATGCAAGTCAAATATAAATAAAACCTTCGCAAGAATTTTTCGTTCTAGTCAAAATGCATTTTCCCAAGGTTTACATACTCACAGTGGGTACACAACCCATTATACCGGCATCTCAGCCCTGACTGTTGAGTGACGGCACCAATCACTGAAGTTTAATCCAGCCAATCACGGCGCAGGCATGCAATTCCTTCAGAGATCTAAGCAAATCGCATGCAGACTTTGAAGTACAATCACTTGCGAAAAATGTACCTTATTGGGATTAAAGTGCATTTGAAAAGTAACTTTGAGTAGTATCAGATTGAGACTTGGATTTTTTGTGTGTTGTAATTTTACGATGTGAATAATAGAAATATTTGTCATCAACCAGCATGTTATGTTAGATTTGAAGTTTTTTATCAGCTGGACAAATTCTCGTGTTATAGCTTCATTTTAATAACCCCCTGACGTGTATTTGTTAGTCTTTTTATGTTTTATTGCAGATGGATTTCGCAGATACAATTGAAAATTGTGATAATGAAAGTAATTGAAATTTGAGTTAAATAGAGCAAAAAAATAACTTAACTCTTAGTCTCTCACTCTAACCTACAATTTACAATAGGTAAAGCAAATACACTCAAAACAGGATATGATACAACGTCAACATAAAAATAAGGTTAACCAGAAAATGGTTTTCGATATTTGTTAAATAAACGATGTAACATGATGTTGCGGGCGACTGTACAAATACCGCTAGAATACCAGCCACATTCGGTTTCCCATTTGCAATATAAAATAGTACGTGGCGTAATGTTTTCGACGTAAACGTAACTAAATAACTAAGGATTCGATCTGCGGAACGAGAGGCTATATTTGTAGGGTGACTAGGAGTAGTGGTCTATTGTATCAGGGATATATCGAAGGTATTATTGTATTAGAAACTATTACTAGGCACAGTAATTGATATTTGTATTTTTTTTGCAGAAAAACGTAGTTAAAATTTTCTAACCTTTAAAACTCTTGCTTTTACTTAGTGTGACTTTATTACATAGCGGAATTAAATATTATTGTTAGAAAAAAAAAACCAAACATTGCAAAATATTATGTGACAATATTACTAGTAGTCATTTTCATCCACAAAAAAGCTTAGTTTTCCAACATTGTCCTAAACCACCAAAATTCAGCTTCATACCAAAAAGTCCTCATAAAAAGCTACCACACTACTATAAAACCAGGTTGCCAGCAACCGCGAAAAACAAAAGCACGATTAATGATACGCACTACAGGTAGCTGCGGTTGCTAGATTGTCACAAATTTCCCGCATGCATGGTCACCCTACATTCACATCGTGCAGCGAAACACTGAGATGTGTCCCGCTCCTCATAAATCACGAGGGCATCCTACATAACGACTGGGAGTTAGGGCACCTAAAATGTTTGATGGCTTCGGCGTAATAGTTTGTACTTTGTTGTAATGAAATATAGTTAGTGGTTAGAATGGGTTGCTCTTAACCAATATTTATTTGGAGTTATGGAAAAAAAATGTCAGTATGTTATTACTATATATTATTTTATGTTTCGTTTTGGATTGTAGGTATAATTTTGAACTGAGTAAAATGTGTAAAAAGTGCAGTAATAAATATATTAATAAGATCAAGAAAGCAATTTGTGCCATAACCACATTTTAAATTTCACTACCGAAAAATCCCATATTTTCATACTTTGACATCGTAAGTTCGTAACCCTTGCTACGGTCGTAGACCCTGCGGTCACTACGCGGCTACGAGGCTACGCTGTCGTAGATCCATGAAATACATACCTCATTTGCATTATTAACTGAGTAACGTAAGGAACATAATTATTTATCTTAGACTAGTGTGTGAAGCGTGGTCTAGCCTAGTTTAACATAGCTTAATATAGCGATCACTTTGTGAGGTAATATCGGGAGTGGGCTAAGTAACGGAGATTTATGGTACTGCCTGATATTTAATAATATTAAGCCTTTCACGAAAGCGTTGTAAATTTGTGCCTAAATATATGGCAAAAGTAGAATGTTTGGTCAAAGATTTAATCTATGAAGAAACGTATAAGTTATTATGCTACTATCAATGTTATATCTTGTGTACTAGAGGGATATCGAATATTTAATTACATATGCATACGAATGAGAAATTTGCATGACTAAAGCTTCATTCTATCTTTAAGTAAAAGCTGTTTTACAATTTTATTAATCAAAAACATTTCCCGAATTCCAGAAAATTCAACTAATGTGATACCTAAGATAACCCTACTCTTCACCAAATCATCAAAAAGCGACATACTATGCCTCCCAAACGCCGGTGACTTTATTTGACTTTCCACTGTACATAAATTTCCCCAGACATTTCGTGAATTAAAAAGCTTAATTTAAGTGGTCCATCACTTTTTGTATTAACGCTTCTTGAGGAGTAACAAGGAGGCTCGCTCATTTCTCATGGGCCTCTTTGTATAATATATTCCTGTAGAAGGCTGTATCATTTTCATGTGGGTTCTAAGCCAACGTGTGTAGGTGGTGCTTTTATATACCTCCTTGGGGTATTATGATGGTGCTCGTATAAGGTTTTTTGTTTGGAGTACATTAATAGAATTATGTCATGTTATTTTCTAACGTAATTGACTACAGGAGTTTAAACTGTTTCATTTTCCGATTTTTTATTTAGATCATTAATTATTGCATTTATTGAATTGTATTAAATTTGAATTGTATTGAATTGAATTGTATTATATTGAATTGTATTGAATTATTGAATTGTAACAAATCTATATTGACGATCAGTAAAAAACTTAGCATAGAATTTAAAAACCTTATTATGGTTGCAGCCAACAAAACCTATTCATATTCCTAACACTCTTTGGATCTTCACCTTGGTGATCAATTTCCAAATATAATAATACAATACAGAAAATATGTTTTATGCTTACGTGTTTATCAAAGCAAAAGGGATTACGGGATATCACATTTTTTAAATTGAGCCAAGAATTTTTCACGACTACTCAATCACAGCAATTCACACCCTCATCCACAAATCATGATGTTTGTAAACAATAAGTGCTTATCTATGTCTTCAACGACGTCGTAACGACGTACGAGCGACAGTGTGCTATAACACATGAAATATTCACCGAGGCACTCCCAGCCGGCGTGGAGGCTCCCAAATCGTTGCGTTTACTGCCAAACTCTGAAGAAACGAGAATTTAAGTACCAGGAACTTTACCACCAACTCTTATAGTAAAATTTTTGTAGTTGTAAAAAGAGGACATCACTTTTTAGCGTGTAGAGCACTGTCTCGCTTTTATAATAGCTTGAGGTTTACTATAACAAGAGATGGTAGGTGCCTTGATATATTTTACGCTGAAATCATCGAAAAAAAATCATAGAAACTATACTCGTTTCTGTGATTTATAATAGTAGTGATAATGTTGGTTTAAACAAAATGTTAATCTTATCTTGGGATATAACATAAGAACTAGTTTCTGTGACCTGAAAGGTTTAACTCAGAGGTAAAAGTCCTGATTGAGTTTTTGATGATAAAATTTTTGATAAAGCATATCAATAAAGCATAACCATATCAATAAATTTAACACTAGCAAACACTAGCCTACAATTTACGTTTTGTATAAGTTAGATTAATAATACTGCAGAAACACTCAACGAGTATTTTTGACACATAGTGAAAGAGGACGTTAATAAAATAAAAATATTGAATTAAAAATGAACTTTAGTGTCAAATGAGGATTCATAAAAACAGTTAGCATTTCTAAAATTTGGACCCTTAACGAAGTATCAAAATAAAGTACCTTCATCTTTAACAATATGCATATCTTTTCTATGCCTAATAAACATCAAATGATAAGTAACTCTCGCAATAAAATATATAAAAGATAAAATATGTATTTCATAAACAGTCGTTAGTTATTCAGTTAATATTAACGTTATCGTGTTTCAAAGAGTCGTTAAGTTATCTCGAATAGATGTTTGTGTTATATTCAGGCGTAAAATTAAAGTTTTTATGATAACATGAAATATAGTTCTAAGTTTAATAAGTATGGAATAATTTATATGAAATTAGGGGCCACTGCTACGTCTGCTGCTAAGAGACTTCTGTGAAGGTCTTGTAAGGTCAAACTTGTGTCTTTGTGTGACTATTTATTTTTTTATCAGATTTTTGCATATTCTTTTTTATGCAAGAGTCAACAACAAGGTTATAAATACATGCGAAAACGAATGAACCACACGCATATTTTCAATACGCATTTTCTTGTTTTATGACACAACTATAAAGCTTTGTGTAAGTAAATTAGTTCTTTATATACTTTGGCTAGTAGCCATACCTAAGGAACACCCTTTGACAAACACACAACCTAGTATATCCTGCTTTACCCGAACGATTAATCATATATTTTTGTGTAAAACATTACACAAAATCAATCCCTATCTATTTACGCTTAAACATCAGGCTAGCACCCAAAACATTTCAATTAGATTAAGCAACCTTGGTTATGAAGGTCACGAGTGGGCCGTCGACCGGGCTGAGACCGTTGCCATGGCAACCCCCAGGGCGTGTCACCCTTGTCTCTCGAAAATATACGAAAGTGATAAGATTTGATTTTTTACGAAACGAACGCTTGATGTGTTGAGAGGGAATTAAGAGGGCCGCTGAAGGGGTTTTGATGTCCGTGTTGAGTCAACCTTGGACTGAGTTGATGGAGAAATAAAGATAAGAGAATTATTTTTACTCGTGTTAGTAAAAGAAAAAGTTGTAACAAAATGCTACGTATTATTTAGCGACTCTAAAATTTATGAAACAAAAGCTAGTAGGTACTACGGTCTACTGCAGCATCAGATGTCAGAGTGGCTGTTACAACAATATATTTTATAGTATCTTTCTTCGACTATCGACTATCGACTATATTATCTTCTCTTTTTAGAGATATTTTGTTCTGGGAAGTCCACAAAGCAGTCCGGTGACTCTAGCAAGACATAAAGGAGACCGGGGTATTACAGTCAGTGCAAGGGTGAATGTCCGATATAAACCCACACCGTGCTCTCAGTACGGGTAGAAGTCATAACATACCTAGCTTTAAACACATCTATCTAAGTACAGTGCAGTCACGAGTTAAAACACGTATACACGGCCAAACAGTTGCAGTAGATTTCTTATGAGAAATTTTTCAAGCTGTAATGAAACATTCCTAATATTGTTAGCTAAACATAAAATGTTGTATTGAAGAAAATTTCACTATTTCATAAATCATTTGACTAGGGCTTTAACTTCAACTGTTTGGTTGTGTATACATGTTATGCTCATGGCTGTACGCAGGTCAATTACACAGAAAAACAAAAGAACATCGAAATGAGGTCTTAAGTCCCAGAAAAAAAACGAAATTGTAGAAAATACATGTCTCGGTTTATTAAAAGCGTATTATGAATATGATGCCAGTACACCCACCTACATTTTATTGGTTTAATTTCCTTTTCAATTTACATTTTATTTGCGCGATATGCGGAGCTATTCTTGTTGATATGAGGACGTATTTGTTTAGATATGTAGATATTTATCTTCGTACTTTTATTAGGTTAGGGAGTGGTGTATTATGAAGCAATTTCAAAGCATGTTTTGGAGAACAGTTTTTTTTTGTGTGTCTCTTATACGTATGTGGGTTGATTTTAACCTCAGCTTTGTCAATATAGAAATTGAAACAGTCCTGTGTTCTATATATGGATATCTGCCATATAAAGACTGATTTTTTTTTTTAATAACAACATTTGAAATTATTTTAGCATTGAAAAATTTTATGATTCTGATTAATTAAGCCTATGCCCATGTTTTTGTACTTGGTCAAATGGATAAAAAAAGAAATACAATTATTTCATTATAAGATTGTATTGAACCTCTATGTATAGCGTAGACATTTAATAAATATAAAAGTACCATTATTACTGTGTGGTATAATACATAAAAGGTCTGCAAACCCTTTTCATAAGACTAGCATAATGATATTCAATACAGCCTCCATATACCGTCCGTTCACCTTCAATGAATTTACACATTTTGTTTACAAATCGCAAAAGTTTAAATACGTTTAGATTATCAGTTGCATGACCTGTATGACCCCATTGAAGGAGCCACGTGACCTTTCGAGCCACTGAGGTCAATTGCCGGACATTCCGCTGTGTATTAATACTAATACGTAGGTATTTACTAGTAGGTAGTAGATATAATAGAGTTGTCGGTTTGTTAATTAAATGTTTTTGTATTGATTTCTCCAAAGACGTATTATAATATTATATTTAGAGTGTTTTTGTTCTAAGGTTTTTTTGTACGGCTGGCGTCTAAATTCTTGGTGACGTTTTAAAAATTCAGTCAATAACTACATGGCACATTCATTGGTATCATGGCACACACATAACTAACAACAAAAAATGGTACTCTCTCATGCTAGAGAAGTATTGATAAAAAAATATAGCTTAAAAATACTACAAAAGGCAATTTCTATCACAAACAAGAATTGATGCGTAAACAGATACTCAGCTTGAAACGTCTGCGGTCACCAATCTGCTCTTTGCAAGAACCAAAACTAAACATAAATAATAAGTACTTAAACGCACATCAATGATAACACTTCAATCAACAATCATCTTTATTCCGTTTCAATAAGGTTGATTTTTGGGGTACCCTCGTTATTGCTTACAAGTGGCCAATGGTACTTACAGGATCAAATATATTTGAGTGTAAGCTGTTACCTTCAAATGTGAAAGGCTGTCGCGCCCATCTCAAGATCTCTATTCCTGATAACACGCACATATAGAGAACATATAGTAATACACGTACGTACCCTGTTGTGTATACTATATCTATGTTCATATACACTGTATTACATTTATTAGAAACTAGGTGAGCTCGCAGTTTCGTTCGTTTGGTACACGAGTATAGTTGGTGTAATAAATGTTTCATATGATTTTTTTTACGCACTTATTATAGCTGGCTTTGGGTTTTAGTTACATGGTAAGCTGTTCAGAGTTGTCACTTATACATAAATGTTTTTAGGATACAAGTTTTGTTTTCTAAAGAAAACTTGTATCTAAAAGAAAATCTTAATGTTTTCAAGACCTTAAAAATACATTTCATGATATAAAAGTGTATTAGAAGTAATTACATATGGTAAACCACCTATTTACAGCTTCTAGAAAAAAAATAACGGACATCAAAGAACACAAAACCTCTACCAAAAATATCCATTCCCAGTATCATAGTAATTACAAAATAGCGTGCATATCTCATAAAATATTACTCAGCCCGGGGCACGAACCAGCGACCTCTCTAGCCAGAACTTGGAAGGCGACGCCAGCAACAAGTAATAACGTTACATGATCCCCCAGCTATGTGGGTCAAAGTTAATTTACAACGGACCACCATTTAACCTTTGTTTTAAAATGGATAGCATGAAATTCTTAATTTAAGGATGATACAAGACCTGCATACCGTATATTTATGTAAATTCTTCGGTTTAGTTGTTTTCGCTTGTATTTTGTTTTAATTTCAACCTCAAAAACAGTGTAACGAAAGTTGGACCATACGTCAAAAATGCGATTATTTTGAGGATCGTAACTGACAAAATCGCACAATTTTTTCTTAAGTTTGTTTCGTTTGACATCCGACGATGACAAAAAAATACAAATTACAAAACTTATAAAAAGGTTTCCAACCATAACCAGACTTAAATCTTCACATTTCAAAAAGCCACAGTATCTGTGTACTTCACATCGAGATTCTAAACACCTAAAACGCCGGCGGCTTCGTTTTCACGCGATCTGACGCCATACAGATACCCTACCACGATACCTTAGAGTTCTACTGTTGCAGTTGTGGAAGAAGGACAACGTGCTACGAGGCGTAGAGAGTCGTCTCTCTTCCACAACGGCCTAAAGGCTGTAGGCTACATGATAGCACTCTCGGCACGTTTGGTCGCAGTGAACTGCATTCAGTATTTGAGCAGCGGGAAATCTTTTCTGAAGAGTTTTTACGTGTAGAGGATCTAATCGGAGTGGTGAAATGTGGTGTTTACTGCATTGATATGTCTGCTGACATACTCGAAGTTTGGTTTGGAACAAAATGAAATGTCATTGAAATTAGGAATAAATTTTGGTTTTATGTGAGATATCTTACAGAAATAGAAAGGGTGTAACAAATGTCCAATAAGCCTCAGATAAGGATGCGTGGTTTTACGAAATCTAAAAACAGAAATCGAATTCTGTTCCTAAGACTATTCAGCATTCAAAGGCCTATATATCTATGTAGATGTCCTTTATAAAGCCAGCATATAGCACTATTATTGAGACACAATACCGAAAAGTACATCCTTGTATAGCAAAACTCTACAATTTTACACATTCGCCACCAGCGTTCAATACCGGACACCCAATACTTATAAACTACGGAATATTGGAAATAAAAATATACAAGGATTTTCTATTTCCACGTCTATATAAAAGTGACCGTACGGAGCTCTTTTATACAGTGCATGTGAGTTAGACTGTCCCCAACAAACCTTTTGGGGTCGCCAGGAATGTTAAAGTGAATTCAATAGAAATGCATATTCTTCTCTCGACGTCCTGTCAAAGAGACCATCAGAGAATATTTTGGCTTACGTCGTGACAATAATTATATATATAGATACGTCCTATGGAATACATCCTATAGAATCAATAATACTAGCTTGTAAACGTCCAACTGCTAGGCACAGGCCTCTTCCGATATAGAGACGGTTTGAGCATTGATCACTACGTTATCTCACTGTGTACTGGCGATTTTAGTTTCCAATATTTGGAATCTAGGTTTATTCACGATGATGCCCTTCACCGTTTATTCATTTACTAGCTGTTACCCGCGACTTTGTCTGCGTGGTAATGACGTTGTAGTGCTGTACAAAAAGTAAAGCTAAGTAATGTTTAACGGCAGCTCATTAATCCAGTTCTGTTCCAAAATGATTTCTTAACTTTCTATTCATATACCTGTAGTCTTACAAACTATTGACTGTTAACATAACATTTGACTGTTAACACTGCTAGTTTTAAAGGTTAGTATAATATTCACATGATGAAAGGCCATATTATATTATTGATGGATGTGGCCACTATCCATCTTGCACTGATTTAACAATTTGGATTGACTGGACTTGAAAACGGGTGATGGAGAAAGGGGTGTGCCGGACTTTTACTGGCTAAAACTGCTGCAGTGCTTCTCTGTTCCCTTTTGTCGGGGGCCACGGGAACGCTTTCGGAAACTACCGCACACCCCGAGGGGACCTTTTTTTTAACTGGAGCTTCTTCATTGACGTGGAGTCAGTTTTCCCCATCGTTTATTAAGATGCCGTCTTTGCCCTTATCCAGTACAGTAAACTTCCCCAAGACTACTGCCGTAGGCCATTTACGGTGGTTGAAGAAGAGCAAATTGGGCCTTGCGTCTACCCCTTGCTCGGGCACGGATCGGGTGGTGAGATGAGGCCTCCCGTGCCCTTACCGCGTTTTCTTTGAACTTCATCACTTCTTCGCAGAATTTAGTGACGGCGCACCAACTGACCGCGCTTACGGCAAACTAACGAAATCGCAAAAATGTTATCGATTTTTCGAAATTTATTGCTGAAACACTAAAAATAATAATAGATTGAATTGTGGTGTGAAGTTTGTTGCGCCGTTTGTTCTCCATTTTTAAGTTGTTAAGTTTAATTAGAACAACCTTCGTCGTTGTATGTCGTACGTCGTATTTGGCAACACAAATTGCAGCATCATTGTTGAATTATGTTAGATCCTCCAAATTACAGGTGTGCGGACATTTTGGTCACTCTAGGTGGTGTGACATCGTCTTTACGAAGATGCCGTATTCTCTCTGGATATAAGTCAGAGGGGTCTGTATGCCCAAAATTGCTAAATTTTGTTTGCAGCTACCTACTTGGGATCGCAGACGTTTGAATGCTTTCCAAACAGGCCACTTTAAGGTACCTCCGGGCGGCAGATGTCCCTGAGGTAGGACATAAGTGGTAGGTGGTAGATGCTGATCTATCCAGATCTTGCACCGAGCTCGAGTTGGAGTTTTAATGGTAGCTAGGGTACCTCAGAAGAAGCTCTTTTGGCTGTTAAGTCTACCCGGGTGTATAGGGGTGTCGTGTATCTGATGCTTTGACATGTTTTTCGAGCGCGTATGCGACTTGTCTTCTAACGTCAGGTAGAGCAGAGAGAGAACTTATTGAGTGGGGTTGGTTTTAAACAGCCAGATATCATTCGATACATTTTGTTGAGCGCTGTGCGCTGTGGTGGGGAGAACATCAGGTGCCGCTCCTCATTTGGTGCACAATTTTTTTTTTGTTTTGGTAGTTGGTTTACTGTCATTTCAGTAAATATCCACACCTCCATCTAAATCGTATGAGACTGTCGTAGCTTAAAGAGTAAGTAGATAGTATACCATATACAATTATTTTGGAGTAATTTATGCTAAAAAAAAACCAAGTGCTTCTTATAATACTTTTGAAGAAAAGAAAATGTTATGTTTGACTAAAATTTGAATTCGTACTCAAAAATTATTAAAAAAGACAAATTCAAAAAGTGTGTGTCGAAATGAAATTTGAACTTGGAGTGAAAAAATACGAAGCTCATTATTCCCTGACCCGGCTATTTTAATTGCTTGATTGTATGCCAAATAAGACGTTAATATTAATGTCAAAACATAAAACCATAGCAACAGTACTTTGGTCGCTATGGTGACATCTTCTGTCAGATCAGTAACGTGTACTTTTATTTAACGTTTACCTTGGGAATATTTAAACCGTAAATTTTAACCATTTAAGGGCTGATTTAAAAAAAAAGTAGCCTAAGTTACTCTCCAGCCCTTCAACTATCCCCACACAAAAAATCACGCCAATCCTTTGCGCCGTTTTTACGTGAAAGACGAACAAACAAACAAACAAACAAACACACTTTCACATTTATAATATTAGTATGGATTTATTTAAGCTTCTTATACAAATAATGTACAATGGTGGAATTAATGCCGGATTAATGCATTCTGTTTATCAATGGTAGTTAGAATAATTAGAAAGTAGGTGCATATAACTATAAATACTACGGCCTAATAATATTACAAGAGCTTCATAAAGACGAAAAGTGTAGGAATTAGAATACATTCGTCTGAAAAATAAAAGAATAAACATTCCGTGCTCAAAACAAAAGTCGTAGGTATGTAATATTTATATTGGAGTGTGCACTGTTTGTAATAAAAATACTGCTGGAGTTATAAACGCAGTGCAATACAAAAGGCATTGTTGACGAATGTGTTGATCCGATTTATAAGAAATAGATTGCAACTCTGTATCACAATGTAAGTTCGATGTATTTGTTTATTTGCGACATCTGGTAGTTTTATCGTTTAACAATATATTTATATTTCACAACATAGGTTACAAGTTAAGGAAGAAGCAAACGACTGTACTACCCCTACCTAACCCTTTTGTGATTCTCTTAAATCAATATTGTACGTATTAGTAACATACATATTAGGTCGAGAAAAAATAAGTATCTGTACAATGTTATAAAATGGGAAACGGCATTTTCTCCGACCGAATACGACCTCACACTAACTTTATTAAAACTCTACAATTTAAAATCTAATAGCTTTAAAACGAAACCATCAAAGCAACACACGTTATAGTAAAAACATGCAATTCACGAATCCTTTTTCCCAAAGTTCTTCACCGTAAAATTTGAACCAACACATCGCTGAAACTTTTAACAGGGCACATCCAATCAATCATCGCTCCTCACTGACGCTGACAAGCTTTCGTTTTTATCTCGTTTACGATTCAAACTTTAACAAAATCTCACTTTACGTTTAGATTGGTACAGTTTTACATAATGGTTTAGTATTAATAAAATTTAGAATGGGTCAAGGAACTTTTAGAAATTAAATTTTATATAAAATTTAAAGTAAAAATTATCTAATTTTATGTGCCACCCGTAATTTTTCTTACTACAGAGTGTGCAAAAACATACACAACCTACGCTCAAAACCATAAGTCTTAGCTCAGTCAGATATATGCAACCACTCTCAATGCACAACCCTCTTCAAAAAATTAAAACAAGCACAAACATTCCTTTAGCTCCCCAGCTAGTAAATAGAAATAAACCAAATAATTTATACACCGCTCCAAAGTTTCTTAGACACAATATATTTGCAGTGCAGTCGCTCGAGATTCCTTGCATCACATTCACCTGTTGTACGGTAAACGCGGGCTAAGTTCATCATTCGCGTTCCATTGCGTTTTATGTTCATAGTACTTGTATATTTAGGGTATTATAATGCAGCGTTGGATGAGGTTGATTTTTTTTTGTGTGTAAATGTCATATGCATGTGTTGTGGATTACTTTCTAGGGACTGAAGTCTAGAAAATATGTTGTGGAGTTTGAGAATTCTTGTTTTATTTACTGAAGAGCAGCTGGCACAACTGTGCCAGATAATGTGGCGATTTAGCTTGACATTCCTTGAATTTGACAAAAGAGCATCATATTATATTTCAAACCTTTACTGATATCAGTGATATCAGCTTCAAGCGATTTCCCTAGCGTAATCTCACATCTAAAATTGCATCGTCTTCAAATTAACATTTAATCAACCACTTAAAAATTGAATGATTAAACCGTCAAGTTTCACGATGTGCTTTAGTTTCCCTTTCGTATTGGTTTTGCAGAAATAAAAAAGCATGTTGTATCAAACTCCTATAGTTCAATGAAAGGGGCATGCCAGTTTTAGGCCCAGATATGCACACTAATGTGACTATGCTGAAAAACTATATTTTAATTTATCGTGAATCTCCCTTGTATTCATTATTCTGTGAAAGTCGGCATATTTTTTTATAAAAATAAACAATAAAACGACTTACGTCCGTAATTGAACTCAAAAGAGCCATATTTACTGTAAAAATGTTGCCATTACGTAAAATAAGTTGAAAAAATAATCAACATAATAATTTACCATTGCTATACGTCCTCCATCCGTTTATTTTCTTTTTGATAGTTCACGCCTATAAAGTACGACATTACAGTAGAACAATATTTTGAAATAAAAGTAGATACTTTCTTGACGGGTAACGCCCACTTAGAGTTGTGCCGCTTGTGCCATTGGAAACGAATAACAAAAACGGTTTTGAATAGAATCAATTTTACATATTAATTGTGATGATATTTTTAATCGGAATCATTTGAAATAAAAATAAAGTTTAATAAAGTTAAACGTTATAATTATAGCTCCCATTATTAGGTGCTAATATATGATCGAATGTATTTACTGCAAATTAATGAATATGAGTATAGTAATAAGAACATCAACTTAACATAATTATATGGTTTATTTTAATATAATTTTAAAATCAAGTACTTTAAATATACCTAAATGTGTATAAAACAAAGCATGGAGCAAAAAATAAAATATAAATAAAATACGTATTAAATCGATTAAAACTTGTTCACAAATAAAGTCGTTTGTTATAAAAAATCGATTTGATAACGCATCAGGCCATCACTATTTGAGTCAGTACACGAGGTGTCAAAAATAAAATAAACGAATGGAAACAGTATAATAGCTGTATTCTATATGAGTTAAATTGTTGTTTAGCCTATTTAAACATTGTTTCCCTGTAAAAATGTTTTTATTACTTTTATTATTTTACAATTTCATAGAATATCTCAACGTTTATTATCGATTTATTTTTTTATTTTTTTTCCGCTTTTTTTTTGTTATTGCAACATTATCTCCAAAACGTCATTGCTTGTTTTAAATCTTTGACGTGACGGTTAGTGTTTGAGTTTTGCGATTTAAATCGACGATTAAAAACTATGAATACTGACTCTGGCGATTCTTTTACCCCCGACGACCACGGCCTGATAATGGATTCTGTTTCTACTTCTCATGAAAATACTGGCGAGAACTTGGAATTGATGTTAGATGCTTTAACTGACGACCTCGGCGTTCGCTTTGGACCTAGTGTGTCACAACAGTCGTCGTCTACTGCTATGAGTGGAGATCTACGATGCATAAATTGCAGATTGAATGTTTCCAGAATGCGAAGACACACTTTAGAAATAGCTGAAGTTCGAAATCTTATAAAACGTTGGGTTGGATTGCACCAGGTAAATAATAATTTACTTTTTACTAATATTAGAAGAAAATCGCCGTACGGTAGGATGCTGTGCCCACATCATGACAGTGATATGGTATTTAGGATGGGTACGGCATCAAAGTAATATTTTTCCACCGGCTCAATTTCTAGATGATGTTTTAATTGTATATGATCATGAAAACATTGAATAAATCTTTAAAACTGCAATATATCGTGTTATATTCATTTCCTTATTGGTTATTTCATGTTTTATTCAATCCTTATTGGTTATTCGCATAAATAAATCCAAATGTTGTAGAAAATGTTAAAAACCATATTAAATATAACTTGCAAAAATAACTTTTAAATGCTAAGTTTTTTGTTAATCACTCCTTTTACTAAATTAATATAGCCACTGCCTACTATTAATATCAATAGCCTGTTAAGGTGTGCACTGTGGGCCGAAACTACTATGGCGACCTGGCATGCCCCTTTCTGCATTGAGCCGAGTGTAATGTATGCATGTAAGCATTTTACGGTAAAGTTCCACTGACGTATACGCTGAACACCGGCTTGAGTTATTCCTGACATTATCTGTATTGAAATCAAACAGTTGAATGTTGCCGTCATATGTCAATAGGGCTGTCACATGCCAATTTTACGGATTCATTTAAAATGTGGTTTAAAATTATATTCATGACAGTTTATAAGCGGGATGATTTGTAAAATGGCACACATTATTTAGTTAGGTATTACATTACGTCATGTTGAAATCCGTAGTAATATATTTGTTATATAGTTTGGATGGCGAGCTTTAATGCCACAAATATCAATAACAGGAGAAGGCTCATGCACTTTAGAAACGTTACAATTATTGACTTCAGAAAAGTTTGGTTTATACAACACTCACAAATTATTTATAATCTCAAACTATCTTGGTACTAGTTTAACGAAAAAGGTAGCAGCTGTTTTTATTGTTCTAAAATTTAATATTATATAACCACTTTTATAAGACAACCCTACACCATCAATTAAAATGTCTATCGCATCGCGTCATAGTTTTGAATGCATGAATGTTAGATGGAATCCGCGGGATAATTGTCGGTCAGGACGGTAGACTGCGCCCGTCACACCTGGTACCAGCAAATTGCATATAATATGCATATTGACGGGAACTATTCCTGAGTACTACAATATTGGGATTTTCCGTTATATTGCCTGAAATTTCATGTTTGATAGCTCTGACGTGCGGTCTCGTGTTTGTTTGTAGTTGAATTATTTGTTGGCATGTAATTATTGTTGGTTTGATTTTGATTGTTGTGTATTTCAAATGAAAATTGTAAATTGGTTCTAGTTGCTCGTGTGTAGAGGTATCAATAATTACGCCTTCCAATGACCGAAGCCGAAAAACAATGGTGAGATGGACTGATTACGCTAAAATGCAAAATTTATGAAAAATTAAAAAAAAAATCACATATCAACTCAAATTACTCAATAAGAGAGATAAAAAAAGAACGATTAAGGGATTTATTGCTTGTACCGTGGAGGTTTTTACAGATATTTAATTCACTTGCACAAACATACTCAGACTCAGAACAAGCATCTGTGGATATTCATGTCCTACACGGGGATCGAACCCGCGACACGTCGCGTACAGTATTAATTGGCGTGGTGACCTATACCACTCGGCTATTCGTGCAGTCACATTTTTCAATCACTTTACATTAGAAACCATTTTTCACTGTAGGAAATGAGTGAACGATGTTTCTACTATCAAATCTTATTTTTTAGAAGAACTTGTAGCTCTACCTTCCATATGAAAAGTTATACCAAAAATCAAGCGTTGAAAAGTCGATGAATCTAAAGCCTTAAGACCTCCCTGTCGGGAAAGCAGGATAAGTTTGTCGTGGTAGTCATAAATACTGCGATTTTACGGCAGTCACATGGAGAATTTACAACCGGTTTTCTCTGGATAGTAAGGTTAGATTGAGTGGTTTGATGCTAAAGTTATCCGTGTATAGACATTAGTAGTATTAGTTTACAAAAATGAAAGAGTTTTAGCTTTAAATACGGTTACTCAACATCGATGACTTAGAACCTATTCATAAATAAAATAAAAAATGTACAATTCTATAAAATTGAGCGGGATGGTTTAGCTAAATGTTACAACATAAATGATCTGGCGATGTCTAATAGTTGGCAGTTAATTTTTTTTTATAAGGATGGATGCATGTATTCACAATTTTATGCTTAGGCATCATTTATTCTCAAGCATAATAACAATACCTAGTAAACTTTTAAGTGTCTCAACAGCTGTGTTTTAAATGATAGCCTATAAATAGCCTCTGTTTATAAATAAAACCGAATAATGATCACCACGCAATTACCCAGTACCAATTCCCTCTCAGTATTAAAAGCCTACAAAATAAACCTAAAATGACATTGAAAACGTCGACAGTTCCCAACCCTCTGAAAAGGTACACAAAATCCTCGCAAAAAGAAATGAGGAACTTCGATAATTTTGGTTGACTGACCTCATTCAATGCAAAGTACATTGGTATTGAAAGTAAACGGTCTACCTAATGTATCCGGTCTGAGCGCGGCCGACTGATGGATCGTTCAGATTTTTAAACCACGATTAATGTAGCGGTCATGGGCGAGCATTAATCTTTTGTGCGATTTAGGGACTGTGGTGGTTGGGGAATAGACGTTTGAAAAAAATTGGCTTCGATTTTTTTTTGTTTTAAAATGTCTGTGAAGACACGGGGTTTGTTGTCTAAGGATGTTTTTCTTTTAAATATTTTGCTTGATTTACAGAAAAATTGCTTAAACAGAACAACATAACTAGTGCAATAACTTAAAAACTTTTATTTTACTCATCATATTTTTTTTTTCATAATATAACCTTTACAGTAATGTAGAGTTTGAATTTAATACATTAATCCCTACATCTGCGGTTTTGTACAAATGCATACACGTTTTCAAAATGTGATTTTGCCTTAATTATCACTCTTGTTAAACCCAAACATGCAGATACTTGAATTTAAATTAATTCCGCTGCCAACGAAATAAACTGCATTTAAAACGGTTAACAACTTACACTGTAATTCATGCACAGAAAGAGCTTGATTGCATTACGAAACTACATAATAAATGCAACCGAACGCGGCGAACCGCTCACTCTCCGCGCGCCGCAAAAACCGCAATGCACAACATCCATTACTTTTTTTAAACGCACGGGTACCAAAAAATTTTCTTTCACTACGCAATGGATATTGAAGTAATTTGAAGTGTATAATCGTTATTTTTAATCGTCTATTCAGGGATTACAAGGGTTGATCGTAGCTGTCAACCCTCTCGACGAAGGCCTAGTGGTAATTTTAAGTTGGGACATGTCAGGTTTGGATTGTTTTATCAATCCGGAAGCTATTCATGCTAGAAATATACGGTTATGTAGATAATGAGGATTGGGGAAGGTAGGATGTAATATTCTATTAAACATTAAAAATATTACTTTCGTAAATTCAGTGGAAAGTAGTCGATATAAATTTGGATTAAGGCAAGTTACAATAATGACTTCTTCAATTTCATATACTTTTTTAATTATTCTAAGACTCTACTAACAATAACCACAAAAAATACTTTCTTCTTTATTCTTAGACAGTGAACGGAGGAGGACATTGTAAGGAATCATAGTCATCACATAATCAAATCTGAAATTGCCCGCAGAGAGAAGGCATGATAATCAATGCCTAATCCTACTCTATGTAGGAAGAGGCTTCTGCCCTGTTTTGACAGGCTGGTTATGAATCAATACATTGTCGCTTCACGCGTCTATCCGTCTCTATGAATGCCTAGATCTTTAAAACTACGTAATGGATTTTGGTTCGTTTTTCTTTAATAGGCAAAATGTTTTAAAATAAAGCTTTATAAGTACCTATAAAACATCAAATAATTGCACTCGTGCAAAGCTGGGGTGGGTCGCTAGCTCAACAATAAATGGTGAAATCAAACTTTCAAATGCGTAGTTTCAAAAAACATGTTTATTGTAAAAACCTTTGTCTTATTTTATACATAAATATAATTGGCGAAACTTGTACAAAAACAATACAAAATATTATTATTGTTTTGTATGATAACATCCACGTTTTCCCTAATTAAGGTGCTGCTATATTATATGTATGGTTAGTGGATATCACCCTTTGGATTAGTGTGATTTATATTATGATACGAGGGTCCCTTTGTTTATGAATAGTGCAGAGTTAAGCGGTATTTATGTAGGTCAGTAATTGGATGGGTTTTGTGCATGGACAGGTGATTTAGTTTTAGTGAATAATAAGCTAATAGATGTATTATAATTATGATGAGTTAAATCGCTGTTCCTAATAATATCTTCAAATCGATAATTTCGGTTTGGCTATAGCCAACTTACCTACTCAAACATATTACAACATATTGAGTCTAACATAACTTGGGATTAAAAAACGCTGAAGAAGATTTATGTTTGTTTTTAACGCTTACATAAAGCACAAAAATGAAATGGTTGTAAAATAAATACTCTATTAAAACCAAAGGTATAAAAATACGGGTAATTTTACAGCATATTGACTCTTAAACACAAAACTCTATTATACTTTTACCGTTTAAATTGTACCAACAAAGACAGCACTGAGCCACCGTTTTGTAAAACATAAAACATTGTCCCTACTGCCCTACAATCGCTCATATTTCCTAATCAAAACAAAACAATATGAACAAGAAAGCTCAGCTGTTGTCCTCGTTTATTTTTGTTTGACGTTGACAAATACATTTAATTTGCCACTCGGCGGCGCTTAAGATTTAATACCCTCAATGATCAATCATATTTTTAAAGGGACGAATTAATTGTTTTTGGTGTTTTGTCTCCGCGCCCAATTTGTTCAGGAATAACCTTTTTTTGTTACTCGTAGTATCAAAGGACCAGTTTTGTCGTGGTCAAAGGACCAGTTTTGGATAGTATGGGGAAATTTTTGTACGGACTGTGAAATACATCAATGTTTTTGAGTTGATTCTAGGCATATCGGATATGTACGGGTACTAGAGTATAGATCCTTTGTTGTTTTATCTAGATAGGATTTCAGTTGTCCAGTTTTAGCTTTTCGTTTCAATATCACTGTATCTATTCACAGTGGTGTGTGTCATCAGCATCAGTAGTATGTGTAAAAGCATGGCAGTAAAAATCTACTTGAGTAGTAATTTCAGTTCAAAACTGAATTATTGATTGCGTGACAAAACATTTACAATTTAGGAGTCTCTAACTTCTGAAATAATACGCTCCTAAGTTCTCTATTCAAGAAAAATAGTAAAGAGTTTCTCATCCAAATTTCAAACACTAAAAACAACAGTCTTACAACTACAAGAATAAGCAGTGTACTCGTAAATAAACAATTGAAACATGTATCCTCCATTATAGTGAAAAAGGACCGCTTTAAATATACCGTGGAACTGCTCGGGGTAGGTACAGTTTAGTGAAGAAGTGTGAGCTGTCGGCGGGTGCAGGTGCTGCACAAAGACAGGCGTCAAATGAAGCTGGGTACAGATGTGAGAAAGGATGGATGTGGTAAGTGAAACTTTACCGTTTTTTGAGAAGTTTTTGTATGAATAGTGAGAGGTGAATGTAGGGAATATTGGAGAAAATCTTTTGTAGAGGATCGAAGATGATGCATTGAAAGCGTCCAAATTAACATCTTTATTGAAAAATAATTTACATACTCGCACTTTACTTTGTAAAATATTCAATTAGTATTGGAGAACAAAAAACGGAAAGCACTACACTAATTAATAAGTAAAAAGAAAATGCCATAAATTTATTCCATCTTAACTACACGAGTATAAGTGTGTCACTAATAATAATCACTTTCAACATCTTCACAATTCAATCTATTCACACCATAACTCATAACCACAAAACGCACCAATAAATTCATTAACCCAGCGCTCGACGCCTCCACAAAAACTAGCCTCAATGTAGTACAAGTAATTGCCAGCATTACAATGATCATTTTTACTTGTCGCCCGCCTGACCGACTATTTCCTACAGCCATCTATATCTTGCGATATCCGTTTCTCTGACTGACTCGAGAAACGGTTTGGGAGCTGAGTAAGAAATATTTCCGTTTCTGTATTATTTATGAATAAAATGTAGGTTTTTTTTTTAGGTTATTTGGGTGGGTAAGTGTTGTTGTGTTGTTATTAAAATTGTGACTTAAAATTTTGAGTTCGTAATTTAACTGTAAATATTTTTTTTTTATGCACTGCCTTTCCATGTTAGTGTTTTCCTTTCCTCGTCATTCGGAATCTCAGGGTTACGAGTATCATCAGGTTAATGAAACACTTTATCCGGATGAAGTCCCAACAGTGAGCAATATTTGATTTCAAACTAAAGATCATGGAACTAAGTATGATTTTGATTTCAAAGGTATAGCTGTACAAGTTCTTGAGAAAACGTAGACTGATTGGTAGACAGGCTGATGGAGAAGAAAGTGATGTTATAAGTGTTTTTTTTTTACTTTTTGAAGTAAGAAACCTTAATAACGCCATCCTTATTTTTTTCATTAATGTTTTATTAGAATTTTACGGGTGGTCAGTTAAAGGTGTTTTATTAATACAATAAGGATACTAACAGTGTTTAGATTTATTAAAATGATTATAATTATTCTTCTTAGATTTATTGAATTAAGACTTCAATAAAGACCAAAACCAGGTCAATATGTTAAGAAACCTTTCCTCAGCATGTCTTTAATTCCGTCTCTATTTCACTTCATTATCACCCCCCGAGTATTGTTTGAGCTGAATCCAAAGCAGTAATGACTCCTTGGCATTGCTTTAGCGAAACGTGTACGGTATACATATAGTGGAGGAAGCTGGTCTATTGAAATGAAATTATAGCATTTAGTTAAGTTCAATGACATAATTATGAGTATTTATTTGATTGCAGAGTAGGTGTTTATATGTGGCAACCAAACGTACCGTTTTTATTTACATTATTGCGAAAAAAGGTACCAGCAAAAATAAGTTTCAATATAGGTAGATAATGATTCTTCTAATTTAAACAAAGCACAAAACAGCAAATCGGTATTTTTGTACTCAAAAGATAAATGTAGATTTTCAAATGAAGATAGATAATATATTCTTCATTGCACACGACAAGAGAAAGGTATTTGACAAACGCAAAAGTTACATGGTGCCACAATGAGCGGTCTCATTGCTTAGAGCGATCTCTTACAAACAACCAAATATAATTCCTATGGAGAAGACCGAATCTTCTCCATAGGAATGTACTTCATGAACTAACAGATAATACTATTCCACTATCTGACTATATACCTCCTGTAAATACTATTTAATGACTACCCAACAGTGAACAATATCACCAAACTCAACATACCTCCTCCATTAGCAAGGAAAGCATCCCCGTTGTTGGCAAAGACTAATGATTCAAGTTTTACGTCGTGTGTAACAAGGATTTGTCAAGGTCTGTCTGCACTTAATCTCAGCTTCAAATAGCGTACATTTGAAATGAGCAAACATAAATAGTGCTTGAAATTAACATGGAGAATTACTTGGCGATAAAATGTAACGTTCCGTTTATTGCGGTGAGTTATAGTGTCGTTTACCTTAAAGTACTAAGTAGAATATTTTCATTTAATGTATAGGTGTGATTCCTTTTTAACACAGAGATGAATGGTTATCGTATTTGTAAGGAGTAGCCTTAGTTTTACGTATCCATTTTCGATTCAATGAAACTACGTACAAAATCACATTGATTACGAATACGATTGTGGTAAATAATACAAAGCTGGAATAAAAATAAATAATAAGTGGCTGAATAATGATCTCAGTGGCGTGCACTTGGAGAGACCTATGTCCAGCAGTGGACTGAGATAGGTTTATGATGATGATGAATGAATTAAATTGAACCATAAAGTAGGAACAATAACTACAATTTAATCGTTATCATAACAAAATACAATGCAAATCATAACACACAACATAATTACACAAAAAAATAAAAGCTCAAACCGTAGTCCATTCCAGTAACAATAAATTCATCATTAAGTATTTTAAACAACACTCTGAAATTTCATTGATTTTACAATGTGTTACAAAACCTCTCGTTAATATAGACTAAGTTTACACAAAGCCGAGATTCTTGTACTTAATTTTATGTGAAACAACGTTACTGAATTTCGTGAACAAAACGTGAATTTCGAAGCTATGCGCTCCGGTCGGAAAGTATTTTTATAGTGCAATGCACTTTCACTATATTGTAAGCTGTAGTGAAGGGAACGTTTTCATTTAATACAGGGTTGACTTCGAAGTCGTGGGCAATATTTTAAAATAAGACTCTATCAAGTCATTGCGCGTAGCGCTATAATAATATCTACGCTACGCATACTTTAGGTACATAGACGCGTCAATGCTTGAACTTTGTGACCCCGTTTGAATGACTTGATACTAGGTAGGACATTCATGCAATTTCAAAAACTACATAATAGTTTTTTTTTGCTTAAAAATAGCCCTAACGCAATTAGTATCATTAATATTGTCTTAGTTTAAAATATTGCCCACGACTTCGAAGTCACCCTGTATAAATGTCAGCTGAGTATTGAGACCCGGGTAGAGAATGTCAATCGGTTTATTTTTGCAAGAAAGATGTATAAGACTTGGTTCTGAAAGTCGAGTAATAGGTAAGGTCTTATGTTGTTTCTATCACATTTATAGGTATAAATAAAATTGGAGTGTCTGTTTGTAATATTGAAAGAACCGTGTTTTACTGAATGCATATGAATATGTATACGCCAAAATAACATTTTTTTTTTAATTTTTGTCCGTCTTTCTGTTTCTTCCGGACGGGAGTTTTATTGACGGTAGTTGATTAAGGAACTATTTACATACGTTTACTGTAGAAAAAAAATCAGATAATAAAGTACCTAATATACTTTTTTGTTTAATTCCGTACACGTAAAGTCACGGGAACAGCTAGTTAAACTATAATTACGACAAATACAGGTCACAAGTTTAATTTATTCCAGTCCAATTTAAGTCATAAGGCATCATCTCTAGGTATATCAAAACTTTTGACAATACTATGAACTACGGAGGCAACTATTAAAAAAATACAAAAATATATTATTTCACTAAAACTATTTCCTCCAGCCTACACACTACCTACCGACATTAAGTAGGTAATCTGTTGCGGACAGCGGCACGTCCACGCATTAGTCTCGCCCGAGTGTCAGGTGATATGATGGTTGCCTAGCAACCGCGGCTTGTGGCCACTCCGACACTTCATCTGCTAAGCCAGTTGTGGGTGCTTCGTATACTTGGTACGTGTAAATGAAAGATAGGTTACAATTTAATAGCAATTTGAAATCTGCTTGGTTTATTATATTACAAATGTAATCAAATGGAATCAAAGAGAACAGTTTTAAAAATAACTATCAATGTTCAACTTTATAAATTGAGTTCAACTTTATAATAGAGTGTAAGGTGATATGATGGTTGCCTAGCAACCGCGGCTTGTGGCCACTCCGACACTTCATCTGCTAAGCCAGTTGTGGGTGCTCGGTACCTATGTGTGAATGAAAGATAGGTTGCAATTTAGTAGTAATTTCAAATACCTAGTTGGTTTTACTTAACTGTTATTAGATGGAAATCAAGGCAAATAATTTAAAAAAATACTATCAATGTTCAACTTTTTACGTCATGAATAAGTCTAAAGTATAGTAAAATTGTCATTTTTTTCGTGCGCCTGACAAAATAATTTCTTCACATCATTTTGTAAACTAATGCATGTAACGAATAAGTAAAAGAATTAGTATCTTTAAGTTGTTATAGAACAGAGTCATTTCGTGCGTCTGTTCATTCCTATGTATGCTTACATCTTTAAAACTACGCAATGGATTTTATTTAGTTGTTTTTTAAAGATATAATGTTTCAAGAGGAAGGTTTATGCGTATAATACATCAGTATTGCTTCCAATGTGCGAAGCTGGGGCGGGTTGCTAGTTAAATATAATTTACTACTTAACTATGACTTTAATGTTCACCATACCAATCCACTTACATTTTCCAATGAAAAACACGTCTGAAAACTTTCCAGATTGAGAGTTTAATCCCCTCTCAACTACAAATATTTCCGGACATTTGCAATAACAAATGGTGACTACTTAAACAATGGACTATTTATCATCGCATTTATTTTGAAAGAAACCGAGTCTTGTTGGGCGCCATCCAAAACTTTGTTTGTCCCGTTCAGATTTATTGGAAGGACAATCGCAAAACAGATTTGTACGGAAGGACCGACGCGATAACGATAAGAACTCTGAAATAAGAGAAATATATAACTTTTTGTTTGTGATTTTGGTATATTTACCTAGAATATTTTTAGCAGTATACAGGCACGTATATCGGCGATGCTGGGCCATATTTTATGTACCGTCTTACACAAAATGTAACAAAATATACATCTTTCTCCAATTAGTAATTATAGTAGATTTATTACGAAGAATATTTAACTCCTCCCATATAAATTCTGATCAGATGATGAAAATTATGTATAAATCGTAACTAGGCCTAATTTCGTATTTAATTATTAAGTACCTATTATTACAAAATAAGTTTTTAATACTCAGAAGAGATATTTAAAACATGATCGGTAGGAATACCATTTACAATCATTGGTTTACGGTCTTGTTATTTCATATATTTAATTGTATCAATACTATTTCTTCTGTACAAAGGCTTCAAATCTCCTACGTTTTCAGTATAAGACGAAAAGACGCATTTACTTTTCAATAGGATAGTTATAAGCTCACAAATACTCATGGCACTTCGCATACTTGGTAAATTCTCACACCACTCTACATCTCCATATAAAAACAAAATATCAAATAACAATTCGTATTACTCAGGGTGAGCGCTGTTGTATAAATTCAATTTTTATTTGATACGAATATCAATATCGGTATTGCTTCGTTTTTACTACGGGTGTGAATGCAAACGTACGATGTATGCAAATTAATCGGTTATGGCAAGCATTAATAACTGAAGCGTAAAAGATTGGATAGTTTAACTGGAGATAGTTTATTTTAAGTGCCTTTATTACTTTATTTTTAGTGGCGTTTAACCTTTTTGAATTAACTAAATGTTACAAATTGCTAATTTTCTAAAAAAACGTATTGCGCCGACCCCAAGTAAAATGGGATAAGGGCAGGAAGATGATGATGATGAAATTTTAATGGCTAATGATAGGTAGATATAGGAAGATTTTTAAGCATATAATTAAGTCTACTAGTCAACTTTTTCCAAAAAAGCAAAAGGTTGTTTTATTACTTTTATGAGACACTTTCATAAAATAATTATATTTAACGGTTTATTGACGCGTATTTATCAGGATAGGCCAGCTTGTTTCGGACCCAACGGAACTGTCGGGATATCCCGATAAATACGCGTCAGTTTACATAATACCTAATATAATTAGCAACAGGATTTTCCAAAAAGAAATATCTTCTTGTATAAATGTTGATAATCCGCAGATGATTTTGTACTGAATGCCAAGGTTTTCAGGCACAGTGGAGGTAGATATTTAAATTAAAACAGGGGTCTGCTAAATAACGCTGTGTAAATAAATATCCCACGACTTTCACACAACGCCATCTAAGTAGTCTCAAACTAAGCAGAGCTTGTGCTATGAGTAAACTAATCCAAAGCTAAAAATACTCCGCAACATAAGGCTCCAACCGGGTCAAGAACCGGTGATGTATTAGTGTTATTCTCCCAATCGTTAAAGTTTCCATCTTAAGTGGAATCAAATACGCTGTTTGTACGCACTCCTCGTTCGTACTCCCAAAGATTTGTTTGCGGGACGATTACGGGATTAGTTTGTCCCAGTTACTGAAACTGCTGAAATATGGCTGCATTTGTCATTACTCTGGCTGGTGAAGTTAGTTTTGGGAAGGAATATTTGTTTTAACGTTAATATTTACGAACGTTTTAATTAAAAATGAAATGATATCGTTTTACCTTTTGCGTGGCATATTTCCAGAGAAAAACACTGGCAGCTTCTAACAGGACATTCTGGATTTTTTTTTGGAGGAGGCCTATGTTCAGCTGTGTACATTATATGCCTGAGACCATGATGATGACCTGCCTTTATTAGAATCGAGTTCTAGTTCTTATTGGTTCGTTTCAGTTGCTGTCGTTGTCTGTATGTCCACATAAAATGTTACAACTGCGCAAAGGATTTTGAAGCGGTTTTGTAATAGATAGAGTAATTCAAGAAGCAGGTTTATTTGTATTATACCTACATCAGTATTCCACCCGTGCGAAGCCGGGATGGTATCGCTAGTTTTACATAAAGTGATACAGTATCCTATAGAAAGATTAGATGTCAGGATTGTAGTGACATTATAGTGACAATGACCTCGCACTACTTCGTAAGATTAAATACAGTATGTCCATTCTACCTGTCAATTTGATTCGACAGGATACCAAACGTTAACATCATCCAATAACAATTAATTGGCTATAGATCATGCGTGACAAGTTATACAAGCGTTTGTTGGATGTAAATGTAATATTACTCAGTACATGTAATCTTTAATGTTGATCGGAAGCCGTTGAGAAATTGTATATTGGTCGTATTTACACTAAACTTTATAAATGTACAATGCCTGGAAGTGTTATTTACTAGTCAACAACGCAGAATTGCTAAGATGACGCGTAAAAGCGTACTTTTGCCACTTATAACTATGATTTTCTTAAATAGAGCCCTGCTCGATTTCGGCCACGGCGGCAAGTTTTACTACAGGAAAACAAAAAAACATACACTGAAAACTTTTATATACCACCATGCAATTACTGTGTCTCATAACACATTCGCACTATGAATATAACCTCTGTGGCATCCAGTAAATGAAATACCGAATAAATCTCGTTCCGTATTGGTTTAATGTCATTCGGTGATAACACGTTTTGTTTAATGCGGTATTCGTGTAACTGTAATGAGGTTTGCTTTCATACCTTCGTTTATCAGCCAGTGGAAAATGACCCGTATAGTAAGGCAGTAAGTCAGATTTTAGAAAAGCAGTAGAGATAAATTGTAGTTATTAATTATTGTGTATTATTTTGTCCTGAATTACTGGATAACTTTATAAATTGTGGCTTTTGTTAGATATTTCCGCCAGGTTGTGTTTGCTTTTAGTGCACTAAATTACGCTTATTTTTGCAAATGATAAGTCACGCGCGTCGAATATTATAACACTATCAGTAAGTCTTTATTTCTGAATGGAATAAACTAAAACAAAATCTATTTCGACCAGCTATCGGCAAGTTTTAGCAATTATAAAAAAAATATATAAACACAAAAATGTTTCTATAAGTAACGTTCAACTTTACGCCACAAATCATAATTTTCCGACGAGACATATTAAAAATCGATTGCTACACAAAACCAAATGAAGTAATAAATCTGTTCGGCGCCATCTGGCGGACTCTTGTGGAACTTTTTTTAACGTTTTGCCAAAACAAAATCGTAAATCTAACATGACCTTGATCTTGGACTTTGCTTCACTTGTTTTATATATTTCTACCCTTCGTAAAATACTCGATAAGTTTTGGTATTCGAACCCCAGTTGGGAATTTCCCCCGTTTATGATGAGATTATTGTTGTTTTGCTGACGGTCCTGTATTTTAATGCCGTGGTGGGGGAATTGGCCTTGTTAACTTTGTTTTTTATTGTCACGAGTTCAAGGGTAGATGTGACTATCAAAACAAATGTAGTGCTAATCGATAACACGAGAGTGGGGAAACTCTTGGCGACTTTGAGCCGTAGCTCAATAGAGAAAAAACAGTTGACTTTTGCCAAAGTACGCGTTGACTTTTGTGAGTTCATACAAATAACAATAATTATAACAGAATAATATCTAAATAAAGTAGCACGTCTTTTATGAGGCGTATAAACAAATTCGTAACATTTTACTTTACTAAATGAGCCACTACGAAAGCTACGCAAGGAATTCGGTAGAACATTCGGTCGACTGCACATTTTCATAAAAAAACCTTCTCAACAAAAACAAGGCAACATTTTGGAATGAACAAGAAAAATAATTATATTTCAGAAGAAGAGATACCCCTTAATGGCGAACGTAATTCTCAGAAACGTCTTCCCGTTAATGATCTAGAGAAGTATAAAGTCGGATTGCGTCTTAATTAATTGCTGTATCTTCGGTTCTTGTCGGGATATTCGGAATAGATACTACCTACATATTATATACTACTTCTACTACCTACACATCGGCACCTTTATTTATATAAAAGGGAATTACCACTCACTGACTAGTCACAGAATTATTATTGGTACTTGAAGGACATAGTTTGTTAGACCTAGATGCGAGTAGCACTGGACTAGGAAAAAAAAAATTATGCTCAGCAGTGGAAGGACAAGAGCTGTAGATATTGATTATAATAATATTAAGTATTATGTATTTATTACGGGAGACAAACGAAACCATTGACAGCTCTGGACAGAATGCCTTTATTTCAAGATGGCCGCCTTCACGTACACATGTATGTAGTTCACACCAAAGAGGTTAACACATATCCATATATATATAACAGTTCCTCCCCCTATTTAACATAAATATAAAACAATACAACACAACATAAATTTATTTCTAAAAGAACGGTTTATAATTAACCTTAGGTATGTCTCGCAGCAGTCTGCTGGAACATCTCGGAATCTGGGGTGAAGGTGAGGATGACAAAACCACCTCGTTTCTTCCTCCCTCCTCACTATCAGCCTGTTGAGACCCACTAGATGCGTTATGTATTAGGTCGCTGTCCGAAGTGAAATCGCCGAAATCCCCGGGTCGAGACATACCTTTACATAACACTATTTGATTTTTATGTTTTTTAACGTTCGTTGAGGTAACGTGGTCTTTAATTAAATATAACACTTTACCTAGTCTTTTTATAACTGTACCTTTACACCATAAAAATTTACAATTGTTCAAAAATTTCTTAAACATAACATTATCACCCGACTTTAACACTTGTTTATTACTGCCACCGTAGTTTTTAATCTGCGAACACTGGTTTTGTTCAACATTGTCAATTAGTGACCTGAGTGGGGCCGACGTCAACTTTGGCCGGAGTAAATCAAGACGTGTTCTGAGCTTTCGCCCGAACACCAACTCAGCCGGTGAAAAACCCGTGACAGAATGGACTGAACTACGATAGTCAAACAAAAATTTTAACATTTTGAGCCTACATTCGTTCCTGTTGCGACTACCTAAAGTACTTGCCTTAATACCCTTTTTGACAATTTTAACAAAACTTTCTGCTTGACCATTACTAGCAGGGTTATACGCTGGTGACGTTAGGTGTGTAATACCATTTAATACGCAAAATTTAGAAAACTCAGCGGATGTAAACGCGGTGCCGTTGTCGCTAACAATTGTGAGAGGCAAGCCGTACTTAGACATGAAATCATACAGTTTTTCAATAACGGTCGCTGACGTAGTTGAAGAGCTCACGTCATACACTTCTACCCATTTTGTGTGCGCGTCAACTACTACCAAAAACATCTGATTACTTAATGGCCCAAGAAAGTCTAAGTGTATTCTCTGGAAGGGTGCGTGAGGAAACTTCCATGGTGCTAACGGCGCCCGGGGCGGTGAGGGCCGCAGCTGTTTACATATTTCGCACGAATTAATCATTTTTTCTAGGGCTGCATCAATGCCTGGAAACCAAAAACGTGACCTAGCCTCTGATTTTGTTTTGACAATGCCTAAATGAGAGCTATGTAACTCTAACAAAATCTTTGACCGCAAAGATTCGGGAAGAACAACCTTATGTCCCCGCATTAAACAACCATCTTCTAATGACAGCTGAGTCTTGCATAAATAATAGGGTCTTAACTGCAAGTCTATGACCGTTTTAGGCCACCCGTTTTGAACGTAATTCACAACAACCTGTAATACAGCATCTTCATTTGTTGCTTCACGTAATTCGTTCCTAGTCAATGGTAAGTCGCCTTCAATAACGAAGTTAACGTAGGATGCGCGATCAATAGGAGCGGCGGCCGCAGCGGCGTGCACGCCGACGCTGTCTCGCTCGCTCGTACGAGATCGCTCTGATTCACACTGTAAACTAGCCCGTGATAAATAGTCTGCGTTGTTATCGCTACTCCGTACATACTCAATTGTATAGTTGTATGCACTCAAAAACATTGCGTATCTCTGTAACCTATTAGCAGACACCTCCGGTATACCTTAAGGCTTGGCGCAAACGGGCCACCGACCACCGCCACCGGTGGCCAGCGACAGCCACTTAACACGCTTTTTCATATATTTTGTATAGACACGCCGCACACGTGTAGCCGGTGGCGGCCACTCGCTACTGAAGTGTCCGCGACTCGCTACTTGTGGTCGCTACGGGCCACACAAGACGCCGACACTCACCACTGTCGCATTGCTCCACCCCCCGCGCAGTTAACCATTAGACGTTCTATGCATCGCACGCGTCACCATGATGCACGACGCTTTGATGATGATGATGATGATGATGATGATGGTGATGCTTTGTCGCATACTGGTATTTTGCCGTATTAGTCCATCTTGTAACACCAACAACAGTTCTTCAAATGTAGTCAAATTCATTCGAAAATGTCTAAAAAACTTTTCGGGATATCTTTTTAGATTATCGAAATGAAAGTTATGTTTTACTGTAGGACCCGTTAACATTGGATGTACCCAATGTAGCCGGCGGCGGCGTCGTCTACGTCGTCTGCGTATTAACAATAGCGCGAGCAAACTTTCCGTGTCGGAATCCATCGTAAGACTGCGCAGCAGAGAGCGGGTTATAAAATGTGGCGGCTTCCGAACACCAGTGGCTGTCGCTCGCTTCTGACACTGTTACAAAAGTGGCGGAAGCGCGCGACAGCTGTCGGTGGTCGTGGTCGGTGGCCCGTTTGCGCCTAGCCTTATGTTTACCAAAAATAGAAATTAGGGGTTTGTGATCCGTACGTAATACGAATGGATCTGACCTGCCATATAAATATTGATGGAATCTACGTATCCCAAATATTATTGCAGTCGCCTCTTTTTGGATTTGCGAATAATTCTTTTCCGCTGAGTTCAGCGTGCGAGACGCGAATGCTACTGGGCGCTCTAACCCGTCACAATCTATTTGGGATAAAATAGCACCTAACCCAGCTGGTGAAGCATCGACCGTTAAAATTATTTTAGCTTCTGAATTAAAATGGGTTAGGACCTGGTCAGACGTTAATTGTCTCTTTATTTCGTCAAATGCGCGTTGATGTAACGAAGACCAGTCCCACTTAACTCCCTTTCTTAATAGGTCATATAAAGGACTTAAGATACAGGATGCTCCAGGCACGAAATTCCTATAGTAATTTACAAGGCCTAAGAATGATTGCAAGGTATTAACGTCGGTGGGAATAGGTGCCACAGCTATAGCTTTTACCTTTGCCGGATCCTTTTGTAAGCCTTCTTTGTTTATTATGTAACCTAAATATTTAATTTCGTTCTTAAAGAAATCACATTTTTCTTTTTGCACAGTTAAACCTGAATCCTGAAGTCTTTGCAAAACTAAATTCAATTTATGCCTATGACCCTCTAAACTCCGGTCAGTCACTAAAATATCATCAAGTAGACATAAAACTCCGTCAAGCCCCGAAAGTATCGTTTCCATGGCGCGTTGAAAAATAGACGGTGCACTTGACAGTCCGAAAACTAGTCGAGTATAATTAAATAACCCCCGATGTGTATTAATACAAGTTATGGGTTGAGATTCTTCGTCTAACAAAAACTGATTGTAAGCCATAGATAAGTCAATCTTTGAAAACTGATGACCCCCATACAACTTTGTAAAAAGTTCGTGTACCGTGGGTAGAGGGTATTGTTCGATCATCAGCTGTTTGTTGATAGTTACTGAGTAGTCGGCACATATCCTCACCGAACCATTGTGCTTTAACACGGGAACAATAGGTGACGCGTACTCCGAGTGTGTAACGGGCTTAAGAACACCTAAATCCACTAAACGTGTAATCTCTTTATCGACTTTATCCCGCAACGCAAACGCTATTGGACGCGCTTTACAGAATATCGGTTTCACATTATCTTTTAATTTTAATTTAACACGATATTTGTTAAATGTACCAAGCTTGTCTGAAAATACCTCTGGAAACCGCGTTTGCAATTGGTCCACTATACCCAGTTCACTATTTAAGAAATTGCAAGGTGTAAACTTAAGATTAAATTTGGATATAAAATCTCTACCTAGTAAGGGTGGTCCGCCATTGCGAATGACGTACACGTCTAATTTATGAGTGTGTCGCATGTACATTACCGGTAGGACAATGAACCCTATACATAGCATAATATTGCCGGTATAGCTACAAAAACTTTTCCTAGAACCTCGTAGCGGAATATCACTGAACATATTTTTATAGGTACCCTCGGATATTACTGTAACCGCTGAACCACTATCTATTTGAAATTTTAAATCTTTTCCGAAAATTGAAACTGTTTCTGTCATTGGTTCCCCACGGACTGAGCATATATTAAACAATGACTTACCGTCGTCGCCGTCCTCACTCACGTCACCTGACAAAACGTAATTAACTTTGTTGCACATTTTGCGTAAATGACCCTTGGTGTTGCACTTATTACATTTATAATTTGCAAACCGACATTTGGACGACTCATGGTTATGGCGACCGCACACTGTACACTTTATTTTGCCGGCACTAATGGGTTTAGCACTATCGAGTTCCTTGGCGATCTTGAACACTGGCGTAGGTTGACCATTGACGGCCAATGTGGTGGCGGCGCCCGCTCGCGCACACCGCACATTTTCCGCTATTTCTACTGCCTTGGCCAAGGTTAACTTGTCGATGTCTTGCGCGAACAGCTTTTCTCGTTCGTGCCCTGCTACCATTCCCATTACAAACCGATCTCGTAACGCTTCCTCGACGTTACTGAACTTGCAATGTGCCGTAAGTCCTCGTAGTCTTGACGCCCATTGCGTATAAGACTCACCATGTTGCTGAACAGCTGCGTAAAAGTTATAACGCTCGCTGAAGCCGCATATCTTTGGAAGAAAATGCTCATCCAATAGCTGCACTATATCGTCATACGGCACTTCTTGAATATCCTTTGGCAGGGCAAGGTCCGCTGCCAACTTAAATGTGCCGTCGCTAAGCGCGCTAAGCAAAATCGCTCGTCTTTTTGTTCCCGCCACGTCATTTTTTGAACCGATGTCATTCGCAATAAACCATTGTGAAATTCGGCATCTGTACGACTTCCATTCTTGAACATTGTGATCAAATGTAGATAAAATACCGATACTGTTCATTTTTGAATACTATTTATTGCATTTGGGTTAATCCTCGTCGCCACTATTATGTATTTATTACGGGAGACAAACGAAACCATTGACAGCTCTGGACAGAATGCCTTTATTTCAAGATGGCCGCCTTCACGTACACATGTATGTAGTTCACACCAAAGAGGTTAACACATATCCATATATATATAACATTAAGTAACTGATTATTGTAATAACTAAATACAATTACTTATATTTCTGTTATCTGTATGGATATCTACAAAGACATTTACTGCATTATAGTTTAAATGGCTCAAGGTCTGTTTAATTGGTACTACATCAATAGCACAAATACATTCGTCCCTAAACCGCAGTCAAAATATCCATATCCCATTAAAAAAAACAAACAGCCCACCCCGTTTACAAAAAAAATAATTTGAGGCTTTAATTCCTGTTCATGGTTTGTTTAACAAAGTGTTATAAATTACCCAATGGGGACATAAATCACAACACTAAATAAAGACACAATAGAATATTAATCACTGTAACGGAAACAAAAAAATAATAAATTTCCCCGGTCGACACCCGCAGGACAAAGTGGGGTAACAAGTACAGCTGTAGCACAGTATAGATATATACAGTAGTATAGGTCATCATCATCACGCTAATTACCACTGTGCCCGATGTGTCGCGGGTTTGATTGTCACGTAGGAGAAGAATTTGTGCGATCCACAAATGCATGTTCTAAATCCAGGTGCTTTTGTGCATGTGAATTGAATGTCTGTGAAACCCCCGCGACACAATCGAAAGTTAGTAAAAAAAACAATACATAGTTTAACTCGACCGTTTCTAAGAAACAAATACCTACAGCCAAGTGGCACGTTACAGCGATAGAGCTGCCCACCTACAGCATTTTAATTACATTAACAACACACCGTAAGTTGGTTACTGTGACACGCTCGCGACTGTATCATGCCACGATCTGATAGCATAGGCATAATTCGCGTTGCGGCCGTTTATATGAAGACTTCATACTGTATGCATTATTATACTATAGTATGTATGTGCGAGTAGGTATATACATATAGTATGTATGCTAAAATCTGTTTAATCCATAAGGATTATTTTCATGTTTTAACTACTAAAAATGTTTGACGTATGCTAAAATGAAATGTATTTCCTATTTTGTAATATCTATGATTAAGTTTTGAAATACATCCGATTACGTAAAATTTAAATCAGGATTTCAAAATATGGATACTGGATAAATGTAATTTGCTAACGTCAATCAAATATGACTAGCATAATAATTAATTCACTAATTTTTAAATCGTACACATTTAATATTTAGGTATAAAATATTATTCCGTCAAAATCACTAAAAGTTGTCTAAAAAACTTATGGAACGAAAAGTCATAGAAATATTCATTTCCGTACCCATTCAAAAAGAGTTAAAAAGCAAACAGAAAAGTGAGTCGAAACTCCAACACTAATACTTACGGCTTCGAAGCAAACTTCAACGTTTAAATAAGTAAAAAAATTATTTTTCACACAGTAAAGGGTGCTATTAAAAAGGCGAGGAGGGTTCATTAGGTGACGTCATCCGACGTGACAGGAATACTCCGGTTATTGGACCGAGAGGGTTAAACAAAGGACATAGGAGTGTAGGGGGAAGAGTCACTACACTACCGTTG
Source organism: Chrysodeixis includens (assembly GCA_941860345.1). Taxonomy (NCBI): domain Eukaryota; kingdom Metazoa; phylum Arthropoda; class Insecta; order Lepidoptera; family Noctuidae; genus Chrysodeixis; species Chrysodeixis includens. The sequence continues at coordinate 717,747 of OW796091.1, read as the reverse complement.
TACTGAGTCTAGAAATTGCATTAGATCCAGTCTCGCATTAGAATAGAACACTTTAAATGTAGAGGAATGTCATACATTTAGAGGTCGATATTGTGAGGTGTTAGTTCTACATAATAAAGTGATTTAATCAGTGTTGACTCTCCGAGAAAATACACTAGAATCTTTGTATCCAAACTTACGAATTTGTTTGTTTTTTTTTTATTTGCGTCACTCTTTGTCTGCTAAATACGAAAAGCACTATAGAAAAATAAAAAAAAACTTAGATTTCTGGTTTTAACATACAGAATTGACGGCAAAAATAAAAATGTAGCTTTGTTTATACGTCATTTTCTTGTTCTTGTACGGTAAGGTTGATCATCTTATCCTAATAGTGACTCGCGCGGAGCTTGAGTACCACTTCCTCTTACTTTTCTGTTACGTGGGCTTAAACATGAATATAGCTCGCCTTGTATTCACTGCACAGAATTTAGATGTGGTAGAAAATTGTTCATTATGTTCAATGTGAAGACAGTTATGTTTTCTTTGTAGCTAACACATTAATAATATGTGGGCTTATTATTACTACTGGACAATACGTCGGGAAGTTAATAAGATTATGATGAGAGTCGACTGATAGATACAGAAACTGACTTAGGTATGATTATTTTTGATACAATATATGTACACACGTTGATAAAAGCGAGAGGCATTAAATGAAACCACATATTCTGTATATCATTATAAGGCTACACAACAAAAATCAAATCAATGTAAGCAATAGTTTAGTCACAGGATATTTTTTTAGTTTTTTTTTTAGTTTGAACATGCTGTATCTTCCTGATTAGGTGACTAAGTTTTATAGGCATAGTTATCTAGTTGGCTCCGGTTGGGTCCGAAACTAGTCGGGCTATCCCGATAAATACGCGTGAGTAAACCGTTATAACGTTTTAAGTATGAATCATCCTCACGAAAGTTATTATAAAAATATTGCTTACATTGATTTGATTTTTGTTGTGTAGCCTTATAATGATATACAGAATATGTGGTTTCATTTAATGCCTCTCGCTTTTATCAACGTTGTATAAAAAAAATGATGCATAAGCAGTTATTAAAAAAAAAATACAGTACGTAATTGATTTGGGTGCAAATTCCAACACACATATGTGACAGGCTTCTCAGAAGAAAAAATCATATTATGAATAACACTTTTAACAATAAGTGGTTATTAATAATAATTGAATGTTGGAAAAGACACAAAAATAATATTTCCATTCATTAAAATGAAGATACAGTACGACTAAAAAACCAGTATAAAAATACAATTGTATTCCGTTTCGCATCCTTTGCCCAGTGGACGGTTGACTTTAAGTATTTTTACAGTATAAAATGAAAAATCTCGGGTCTTCGAGAAACTTCTTATTAAATATACACTGCACCAGCACTCGTATATATTTTACTTCTCAGAAAATAATCTTATTCTTTGTTAGGAGTATATTTGAACAAAAGAGTTTTTTTAAAAAGAAAATCAATTACATTGTTGTTTTGTTTCGAACATACTTTCAGACCACCCTTTATAACGTTCAGTCAAAGTGATTCGAAGTGATTTTGACCTTGCCAATAAAAAGTCTACCAACATGGTAGACTTTTTATTGGCAAGGTCAAAATTTGTTGTTACTGCTACTACTTCTGCCTTTTGTTCATAATTGTCATTTATTTTCTTCAGAACCTATCGTGCTTCGAATCTTAGTTAGTTGCTAAAAACATCGTGAAAAATCTGCAAAACCTGACAATTTTTCAAGGATATAATTATTTTGCCACGACAGATGCCTAAATTCTGACTCCAGAACGTTATCAAACATACAAAACAAACAAAACTAGGAGAACTACAATTTGCTTCTTCCTTAATATTTCCTAGAGAAAACTGAACAGAATTTTCATGAACTGAAAATCCATACCACTAACACGAGAAGTATGTTATCTACGTTAATCTCGAAACGGTCATATTTATGTTGGGTCCTTTGAAATAAATCGGTTTAATGTACAGTGCGTATTATGCAAACGAAATATTTTAATTAAACGATATATCGTTAAATCTCTTTGCATAATTTAAAGATAAGTTGCTCATGTGGGGTGGTGTTAAAGTAACGTTTCACGTAATATAAAGTTTACGTTTTAAACTTCCTTTTTATTGATATGGAAGCTTATTATTTTTCAATTTTATTTTCATAATAGCAGTGTAAGATTTACTTATAATGACTGGCCTATTGGTGTTATACCAGAGGTCGTGGGTTAGGTTCCCACCCAGGACAAATGTTTTTGTGATGAGCACGATCATTTGTTCTGAGTCTGGGTGCAATTAATCTATAGCAGTTTTTTTTAATTGGCAGAAAAAATAATAAAAAATAATAGTTGCCCATAACTTCAGCTATATGCATAAAAATCCTATCACAATACGGTCCGGCCTTTTATTTAAATCACATCATTTAAATAAACTCTTCTACTAAAATATGCATACATGTTCTTTACATTTTGCACAATTAGGCACAAAAAAATAAAAGCAAAGTCTCACCACGAAACTTATTAGAACATTCAAAACCCGCTCAAATAATAAATTGAAAAGAATTAAACTACTGACACCAAACTCTTTGTGATAAATGAAATCTCTTTCCATAAGAGAAATGTTCTCGACATCACACATTGGACGTAGCAAAAGATTTTCATAGTACCTAATTTAGTTCGTGTGAAACTTTATGGGACCTGTCAATAACCTAAATATATTGTAATTTAGACTGGTTTCATTAACTTTTAGTGCTGACTGTACAACAATACATTTTAATGAATTTACTCTCGTTTACCCATTGCATGGAAATGTGAAGTGAATCGAATGTGTCTAGTGTGTCAATGCAACACTTTGCTCTAGTGAACAATGTATGTTAGATATTATGAATATTAAAAACAATAGGGCATTTAAAACTTTTAATTTGTGTTCGATTATTAAACTGAATATTTATGGTACCAGTATGTGAATGTCCTAAAATTAAAGTTTTGCATCTCTCTCACGTAGATAAATAATTAACGCTGCCCACGACTCTAGCTTTCTTACAGTTTGGCAATTATTATTTTTTCATCAGACCAATAGTTCTTATAAATTCTAAACAAAAAACACATAAACGTTAAATCTCTTTCAACTATCTAGCTCAATATCAGACCCTGAGACTTCGTGTACGAACTAGCTCTCAAACCCTCTAAACCAATCTAATAACCCAAAGAGTTACATTTTCAAGGAAATAAAGCCTAAAATTTTAAGAAGAATTTTCCAGCTGACGCTGATATTAAGTCTTTGTACAATATTGCTTCACGGAGCCATACTGATGCTCAGGTGCACCGCCTCGGATATTAAACCTTTTTGTATTTTATCATACTTAATTTAAATATTGAATAGGCGGGATTATACTTGTAATGTCTTCGGAATTGCTATGAGAGAGAGGTATGGCGATAGTATATGGAAAGTGGAAACAAGAAAGGTGTAGTCAATCATAATTGGCAGATATTTTGTAATAAAACAATGATTTAGATTTTTGTTGTAAAATGGTATACCTAATTATTTTTTTTTTATTTAGAAATTTTTGACTGAGCTTAGTGTTTGCAAAAGTCCTGTTCACAAACACAAGGGACTTTAAAAATATTAGTCACATAGCGAGGAAAAAATCGCTGAAATCCTCTGCAGAACCCTTCAAATACACGACATGAGAATAAAAACCCACACAACAAAAACAAACCACACCTGGGCTGCACGAAAATCCCATCCCCTGTTAAAAGAAGGAACAAATATAAAGACACTTAACAAAAAGGCCAAGTCTGACCCAGACATACTCTTAGATCCTTAACAATGCCTCTAAAACCATTAATATCGTTTTACTCCATCATGAAAACTGAAGTACTAACGTAAAGAGCGTGTAACGTAATTTGCGGTAGTGTTTAAGAGGCGTTTAGTTGGCTTGTAGGCATTAAAATACACTAACTTGTTGCTATTTGCTGGACCGATGCCAGATATATAAATCTGTTGGCGGATCTGTGCTTGGCTGGTTTGGGTACAGCGAGAGCGATGCGATAAGATTTAGCGCCAAATTGATTCGGTTGGGAATGTCGATGGACTTTTGATCTTGTTTAGTTGTCAATGTGTGTTAGTGGTGTGTCGTAGTGCAATGCTACTTGTACAATTCATGAAAACAATCAATGATATTTTTTCGATTTTGTTTTTTACATATTTCTGAATTATCTCCTTTTTAATTAAGACTAGCTCGCCACACATGGCAATGATTGCTACTCCTGATAATCAAAACTTTCTTTTCTGGAAAACAATATAATTAATGTTTTGTTTTCCAAGAATGTTTAAACAACCGTCAAGTCATTATATTTGAAACGAAGACCATCCTTTTACAAATTATAAATATACATAATAATACATAAGACATTCCCATCTACACAGTACAGTCTTGAATCCACTTTCCGGGCACCTCAGACCGCGGCGAGTCCAACTAGTTGGGAAGTGCGATCGGAACTCTGGAGCACGCAGCACCTGCCCGTTGTTACTTCAACAGTTCACAATCTTGTTAGACAAAGCCGTCCGTGTGTGAACTTGGGTTTCTTCAAATGGACTCTACATTTCTTTGAGTGTTTCCGTTCGCGAGTATTGTCCTGTCCTTTTTTTCCTTGTAGTTGTGTTGTGTTAGAATTAGTGTGATAGAGTTGACGTAATATTGTAGTTTTATATTTTAACTTAAAAATGAATACATTGCACACTAACAATCATGATTTATGCAAACAAAAACATTCTATAAGAAAAATCTCAATTTATTTTCATTTTTAATGCATGAGTTTATCGTTGGTTATTTTTTATAATATTACGTCTTTCCTAATTGTTCAGACATTAGTCAAAACTATACCTTTGTATTACAATGAATCTAAAACAGCAACAACCAACTAAATGCTAATAGAATCTTACGCAGTGTGATATAGCCTTTAGCATCGCTTGAGATCATGCTCCTGAATTTTAACGACAATGTAGACACTCTGTATTCCTCTCCAGCGAGTTGTCTGATACAATAATATTCTGCTTTTGGCCGAAATATTGTTTTAGACAGACAATAAAATAATACACTACAGCAGTATCTTTGGAGAGTATCTAGGAGAGCTATTAATACTAATCAGGATGGATTTATGTAACCGCTAATGTCAAATAAACTTTTATTTTACCACTTTCACACAACGCCATCTAGTCTCAAGTTAAGCATACTAAGAAGCTTGTGTTATGAGTACCAGACATCTCATAAACATACTTAGGTATATATTTCTGAATACATACCGTACCTACCATAAAATGCTCGCATTAACTCGCTCATACTGTCGTATATAATATATGTAATTTTTGTCCTGATATACTTCAATAGTATGGTAAAGCTGGTATCTTTCAAAATACATGAAACATGTCAGATGCCTAATGCCTAACCAGTCGTGTCGGCCTGCAGTATCATCAGACTACGTAAGTTTTGCACTTCAATATCTTCGTAAATACTATACCCTCAATCGAATTTAGCACGCCGAAATATCTAGGGATCATTATTCTTCGAAGATACAAAAAAACAGATACTCTACAAAAGGTAGAGGCTCTTAAAATACAACAGAAACAGCAAACAAACTTAATACATTCCCGATATTTCTGTTCAGCCTCGTCTCTACAAAGCATCTTATTAATATTTCGTCGGCGCCGCTATTAGCAGCAGCTCATTATTGGTAACGACGCCTGTTACGAGGACCTAACTTTGTGGACATAGGCTGAAGCCTTTTGAATGGCTTTGCACTTTTCAGTATTGATAGGGAATTTCGTGTGATATTTTGTTAATGTTTAATGGTACGGTGAATTAAGGATGAGATTTTGTTAGAGTCAGCCTATTAGTCAGATTTTGTTTGTCAAAACAAAGAGATGGCTACACGTACTATAAGCAATAAGTATTGCCAATAAAATAAAACTATTCAAAGTCCTTTAATACTTTAATAAACGTTGAATTTCAAATTTTCTTTCCCATTTCATTTCAGTTTCAAAAAGCGACTTTAAGTACTCTTGTCTGTGGCACAACAACAGCCACTTAAGGCAATATCAAGTTTCGCTATAACATCGTATCACTTGACATATTCTTTGTAACATGCATGAACATGTTTGTATCCAAGCGAAATGAACACTTTAATATAAAATTGTACGTCAGTCCTCGCACCGGCTTGCGAAAACACCGCTCTAACTTCAACAGCTGAAATTGCGCTTCAAAACTTAAGTAAAAGCAAGTTCTTGCGCTTATGCTCTCCTGGTACTAAAACAGATATTTCATCGCGTTTGATATTCAATTTTGTACGTGCATATGACATGCAAGTGTTTCGTGGAATGTATTGTGACTTGAATTTAGAGATTGGATTATGAGAAGTCTGTGAGAATGTGTCTGGTCTGCAAGTGCCAATTTTGTCTTGTCTGAAATTTATCTTACATTGTCTTTGCTGACAATACCTGACTGGCCTTAAAATCGAATACGTTGTGAGTGAAATTGACTCTCGTGATTAACAAAACAAAAAATGCACAAAATTGTAATCTGCTTAACTTTTTCTGAGTTTAAAATATTTTTTTAATATACATATAGTAGTCAAAATAATAAAGTTGAAATTCCTGCTGCTCAAAAGCGTCTTCCTATATAGACAAGGAGCAAAGCAGTTAGACAGATTCATTTTATAGCTAATCTTCTAAACCCATTCTCAATCCAGCAACAAAAGTCCGAGCTTCAGACATCTAGTCTTCCAGATTAGCCATAACTTCGTTCATCTAAGATTTTACTACATCCCTGAGTATACGGTAGGTACTTCGAGTAAAGTGACACTAATGTTCACCCATTAATTTATTAATTTTAAACACACATCCATTTGTCAGGAGTTAATTAGCTGCAGTATTCATGATACAGTTAACGATGTCGGCGTCTCCGATGGAAGGCGATGAAATGTTAAGTAGCTTGGTATATTGTTTTAGTGCTTTTGCTTTTATCGACGACGCGGCGACGGCATGAAAGTTTTTGGTTTGAGTGAACTTAGAAAATTTGATGGTTACTCTAACGCTCTTACTTTTATCTAATTCAATGTTGACACTAGTTTACTTTTTGTACTTGTATAGTTACCTCACACGGCTAAAGCAGTCAAACGAAAATCCGTGAAAGGACATAGCTTAAAAGCCACAAAAAAAGACAAGATGTTCACTCTATAACTAAGACCCACACGAGCAAATCCGTAATTTTTTTTTTTTTTTTAAAGACAAAAACGTTGCATTACCTAATTTTTAGAGAACTAAACGAAATTCGCTGACAATAAAAACTAAAAATGTAATTATACTCAAAAGAAACAAAATAGTTGCTTCAGTTTTAATGTCACAGTCAACCGCAAACTATTCACGAATGAACTCTTTCACAGAATGGCGCCACAAACGACCAACCAGTTAATTTTAATTGAAATCATGCATATTACAACCATAATTTTCATCTGAACTTATGAAACACATTAAAAGAAGGATAAAATTTTACTACGGGGTGCCCGACACGGACTTTACGATGTACAATCACTTGCAAGGGCATAAACTCTATTGAATTCAAAAGTAATTTTCTTCTCAAACCTTTATTTCATTATTCTCTAGTAATGTCTTCTTGACATTTATCCAGGCGAATTCGCAAGCAACAAGGCTTGCAAATTCGCCTGGACAAATGTTGGCTATAGCAGAAAAAAGATAACCATTGCAATTGGTTAAAGAGTCCATTTGATAATCCAGGTGTCATCTAAAGTCATTAATTTTTAATACAAGGCGAAATTGGAATCAATTTTCATTAAAATTACTTTACCTTTGAGCGTCAAAGAGTAACAAACATCTATCCATCTTTACAAACTTTTGCGTGTATAATATTAGTAAGAATAAAACCCAAAGTAATAGTTAAAGAAAAGAAGATTGTATCGTTTAATATCTTACAAATTCAATTATTACTTTTCTGGCAAGTTAAATAAACGCGCATGTTTTGCCGACGATTGTACAAAGTGCATTGACCTCTTATTTTTGTTTTGAACTTGAAACTTCGTGTAGACTTGTAAACTTTTATTGTTATTATAATGTTATTGTACTTTTTATTACAAATAACTGAAATGAAGTTAGTTTGAAGTCTACAGAAGATGTGAATACAAATAAAGTGTCTATTTTTTTTAGGACCAGTTAGCTCCTTACACTATAATTTTGTAGTTTTAGAAGTTTTGGTAGCACTCAAAAAAGATTACAGATTAGTAGTTTTAGTAATGCAAAGGTTACAAGTAAAGTTACCATGTTTGTTTCCTTGACGTTGCACGGTTGAAAATGTACTACTACGGATTGATTTAATAAGTTAATTTATATACTTAAGCATTGGGAGTCGCGCATTCAATATTGCTGCCTCGACTAAACGTGCTATGCGCAGTAATGAAACATTAATTCATTTATCTCCTCCCAATGTGCTTTCTGTCGATGACCCACCATCTTGGACACTTATTTGCATCATTTTCTATTTAAACTGTATTTAAGTCTTATATGATTAATAAAAATTTAGATAAATCTCTTAACAGAACTGCCAACTAAAAATACTTATATTCACATTACTAAACACTATACTTTATTATTTTCATACACGGAAAGGCGTCAAATTGTCCTAATTGAAATTGCATCATAAACGTTATAAAAACCATAAAAGAGTAAACATAATATAATTAATATCATCACAAAAGCTTAAAGGAACTAGCCGATATAATGACGTCAGACAAAAATGGCTTCTTATTTTTTATTTTCTACATCCTTGAAGCTGAACTCGATTATGAGGGAAAAATGAAATTACCCTTTTATGAAAAGGAAAATACAACGGCACATTCGATGTTATTAAATTTAATGGGCTGTGTAGTCTCATGTAATGGTTTTAGTATCCGATATGGCTTTATTTTAAACAAAAAACTGTGAGGTTATCCAGGAAAATGGTCTAGATTGAAACACTGCTTGGGGGGAGTACGGATTGCGGTTATGAATGATAACTACTTTATTAATGATTTTAAACAGACCTAAGCTTTAATTAAGAGCGTAGGATTTGACAATATTTTTTCACTAGACTAGGATTATGAATATGTCCTTTTTGCCTAGCATCCTGCTGTAATCTAAAACACATTATCTAAAACATACGTATTCAAAACCACCAATAACATTGCAATGAGATCAGAATAATGTTCTAAATAAAAATAGTTTTTTTTCTAATTATAGTAAAGCTATACGACCTAAAGCAAGAGATTCGAGTCACGTAATTCTGACATTAGTACGTAATCCCCGAATGGCTAACACTTACATTGATTCTTACACAAAAAGAGCCTGTTTTGTTAACCTCGTCCATATAATACGATGTGCTTTTTGTTCCGTTTTCTGATATGAGATTATGGAAGATCATAATGTGTTTTATCGGTCGAATAGATTAGTTTTTGTGATTGATAATTATGAGAATAATGGGAGCATTTTTTTGACGTGGACAAAGTGACAGCTAGTAATAGCCTGTGACGTGCTTAAATCATACCATGGTATAGCTGATCCCATGTGCCATAACGATGCTCGTAAGTAGCACGTTGTATTCTAAATATTTCGCGAGTGTTTTCAAAAGAAAGTATTTCTAAAGCACTTGGCTTGATTGTATTTGAAAGTTGACCATTGGCTTGAGCAAAGAAGTATGCAAAATGCATGGATACATTTTGTTTTTCAAAATATCTCAGAGTCAGGAAGCGGTCTTGGGACCTAAAGTTACAAAATTCGAAGGCATTATTTTTGGAACAACCAAATGTATAAAAACAGTCTTTCCTAAAAGAATATTTATGTCCACCACTGCAACTTATCTAAAAACTGTGATTAAGAACCATAATTTATGTTAGCGAATAAATTACACCATGAGTCGACGCAAGCCGTTTCATCTCTCGCAAGACGGCGCCAACAATTAAGTCATGTCAAAGGTTTTTAATGCGCTTTCTGAAACTTGGGACTCTAAAAGTAGAGGATTTTGTAACTCTACAATTACATCAAAATCTTCTTGTCCCTTTCGCTCTATATTTTCTAGATGCCATTTGTAAATGAGTGAGTAGGATGGCTGGATGATACTCGTTTTGCTTTTGTTTAATTGTAAGTTTGATGAAAATTGTCTTGTTAGGTTTCTGCTAACAAAACTGCGTACTATTGTAGAGAGTTACCTTAATAATGAACAAAGTATTTCTATTAAGAAGTAAACGAAATAAAATCATTACTTTCTTATTTATATAATGAAAGCACTTCATACTTAATTAGACCTTTTATGAAAGTGAAAATTATTCTGTTTATTATGAAGTCAGTTACATTTTAGAACATATAATAATGACAATAAATATACAGACCTTAAATTATCCACTCCCTTCTCTGCTCCCTTTAATACTATTCCCAGAGCGCATATAATAAAAACATTTACTAATCAACACCAAAACCCCATTTTTCTTTCCGCATATTATCTTTCAGTTACAACCTCTAATTTACCTTTCTCCTTGGAGAATATTTTACCTCAATTAAATAGAATTATCGCAGCTTTTTATACATTTAAACTTGATTTTAATTTACTTCGAATCGTGAATAATAAATGAAATCGAAGTTTTAAAGGCGGACTGGATTTTACGTGCATTGTGGGAATAATTAAAATAAAACGTAGCAGTCGGGAGGAAATTAACAGATGTTATTCCACTAGTTTGTGAGTTTTAAATCTTTTTGGTGTAAATATGTTCCATACAGTTCTACAATATTCCTTTTGGTCGTTTCTCTTAATGTAGTTCGTAATGTATAGGTACATTATAACATGCGTAATTTCGTTGTATACCTTTTTCTAATAAAATCTAGACTATTTTGACTAAGATGAATTCGTGATAGACATAATGATTGAACCATGCGAACTATGAAGGAGACTGACTTGCTCTTAAAAATTTTCTTCTCTTTTCATTGTCAAATAATTTATTGATGTGTATCATATATTAGCCTTTTGGTACGGAGGTCTAAAAATGATGTATAAGAAGCACTCGTACAGATACGTATGCTTAATTAATATGAATGCTATATTTGAATCAAATAAAGTCTTCAATCCAGTCCCTTAACAACAATAACATTCACACTCCAACACTAATTATTTTCGACAATTTTTAACCGAACTTAGTGGTTACAAGTACCGTCAGCAAAAAAGTTAATTATTTCCCCAGCTTACTTGCCGGACCGTCGCCGCAGAATTTCATTTCAGCTTAAAGTTTGTGGAGTCCCACTGACGTTTTTAAATCGTTCGCAATGTTTACACTTTAGTGTTTAAGTAGACGTTTAATAGAAGATTTAGGTGTTTTTTTCTCTATTCTAGTGAATCAAATGAGGCAAATTGATTATCCATCTAATACATTGCAAAAACTTTATCTGTTGTATGTAAAAAAAAATTGTAGTATCTGTTTGAAATATTATATTAACCGTTATTTACTACATGCGTATGGATAAATATACATATATCATGTACGTACATACACCAAAATAACATTTTCCAAAATGTTTGTTTGTTCCCGTTTATCTCTGAAATAGCTGGACCGATTTTGATGGGACTTTTATTGGCAGGTAGCTGATTTCTTAGCTAAGTTCTTAAATTAATGATGATGATTTTTTTATTAAATAGTGAAATTTAGAAGTAACTTTTCGGAACGGTTACAATAATATAGTTTTAATTCCATACGTGGGAAACCTTTAAGCTTCTTAAGTGTAGTTGTGTAGGCTAGAGAAAGTTGCTCACTTTCTTAGAGATAGGTGGGAGTTCGTAGTTATGGTCAAATTTCCCTCTCTTCTCCCATAAGAAGCGTTGAAAATCTTAGAATTACTGTAAAATTTCACCATACTGCTTCAAAAATGGTATTAAAGCGCCTTTCAAATAAGAAGTTACTTTTATTTATTTTTAAAGACGTATAAAAAACCTTTTTTTCCTTCTTTTCACAGACTATTTTACTAAGGTATACTCTGGAATACATTTGAATTTCATTCATGTAAAAGATGCACTGTTACTTATTTTAAACATCTAAGATCCTATTTATACCTAGAAGGAAATTAGCCTTATATTCTAGCCCGTTAAGCATAAAGGCTAGTACACAATGAAGGTAATGCACAAAATTACATCGAACCACGAGAATGAGTGATAAATCAGTGAAACTCGTCGCTTCCGTGAGCGCGGCGATACACTGATGCACGCGATTGTACCAGCTTACGAACTGTGCACCACTGTACTGTACTGCTCCAATCCTATACGAATTTGTACATGATTGTATTGTACAGGGCACGGAGAAGTAAGTACATGGAATAAAATGGAATTGAATATTTATTTATTAGAAAAAATATTGTTATAATAGGCGTTACATAAAATGAGGTCTATAATATGCTATCGTTTCAGTGTCCAGATACTTTACAGTCTATAATGACACTAAAATATAGTAGTAAAGGTTAGGTTCGGTTATTTTTATATGAAAGACAGTGACATCGATCTGTTAAGGTAAGACAAATATCATAGTTGCTGAAAATGATGCCCTCTTTCAGAAACTATGAGATTTGTCTTAACTTTAATAACCTAACGCAAGCCTTCTTGTATGTAGTCCTGTAGTCCTAGTAAGGATGTATGTGTCTTTGACGTAGCATTTGACAATGACAGAAAAACTAAGGGTACTTTTTTGCTATAGGCCGTTTTTTCATAAAGTCGTAATTTATTTAACGGCTTATTTTTTTATTATTAATTGAGATATTAGTCTGTGTTGACAAACCAAATGTATTGAAAAAAGAAAAGAAAATCTTGCCATCATTCCATAAGTCAAAACCTTCACTTGTTTCCACTCTATTTACTAACTAATCCGTGGCATAGCTATAGAGTATAGAGAAAATATTTCGTGCGCGAATATAGAAGGGTAAATGCATGCGAATAAGCCATACCAACGGAATGCACAATGTTTCGTCAAAGTCATATGTCATGTACAAATTGTAAGCCAACTAAAGCGTTTACCCTTTATGCACGAATACGATGTATCGGGGAATAGTTGTACATTTTAACCTATAGAGGTTTCACCTTTGTGAACAATATGCGGAAATTGTTGCAGTAAATTACTTATGGTGAATTGTTTTGATCAGCATCAACTTAAAACAGCAGAGAGATTTGGTAAACTGCAATACGGATTAAGAGGAATAGTCTAGTCCAGTTTTAATCAATGTTGCCTTTTGTTTTGCCTTCAACTCGTTTTGCTGAGTATTTAACAATTATTAAATAATTATTATGATGGTTATTTATCCTATAGTATTTAGCATGGTGTGCACGCAGGTCACGCAGTTTTTTGAGATATTACAGTATTATATTTTTTTTTAAGATTATTCACCACCCATTGTTCTATTCCAAAACAAGAGAACGTCATATGCAATAAGTAACTGATATGCTTCCGACCGTGTTTAAGACATAAAATTATTCATCCCACCAAGATAAAATATAGAAATTAAAATACATTTAAATTACGAAACTGCGGCTCTCCTTAAATTGTTTCATTTTCGTTTTGGAGCTTTCACGTTCTTGCATTTCAATCCCATATGGCTGCAGCTCCCGCCTCAAAATGTTTGACTTTTAATTAGTTGTTTTGCGAGGAAATTTAATTACATAAATGCAATTTTGGTATAAGATTTATTACTGAAAGTCGTACTCGCCACGTAAATAAATTATAAGTAGAATAGGACAAAAAGGATAGGAGTTTTTGTATAGCGCATTGCTCGCGTCGTTGCCAAGATTTGTAACCAAATATTTTATTTTTAGTGGAATAGGTAACTGTGGGTGAAAATGAGAAGTTAAAAACCATTGTTTCATCTTAGGTAGGTATATCATACTTTTTGAAATAATAGAATGTCGCGGTAGCCTTGCGGTTTTATGAATGAATTTTCATGCACGAGGTGCAGGTTCGATCCCCAGCGCAGGCAAGTACCAATGTGTCTTTTTTAAAGTTATATGGACCAACGATGAAGGAAAACATCGTGAGGAAATCTGGACTCCAAATATACAATATTTGGAGTCCAGATCATCTCAAATCGCCAATCCGCAGAGAGCTAGCGTCGTAATCAAATGTTCAAACCTTCCACAGACAGAAAGAGGCCTGTGCCCAGCTGTGAAACATATATAGACTGGCTTATTATCATTATTAATAAATTAAAATCTTTGGTTCTTTTTCAATACCAAACGTTATTAATATAAAATATTCTCACACATCAAAAATAGGCAATAGCAAGTCAGTAATAACACTGACATTCATCACTCAAAACGATTGACATAATTAAAAACAATGTGATTTAATATTACGAAATCCATTACATTTTTCTTCCATTTTGCCATATTTTCCTCAAGAACAAGGATCTCTTGCTCATAAATGTTAGACATTATTGCTTCAGATGCATTTTATGCTATCCTTTGGGAACTTGGCACCAACATGCAAAGTATTTTAATGTAAAATCTTATTACCGTAGCTAATGCACCCAAGTACCCGTGCTCCACAGAGTATTTATTTAATTTTCTATTAAAAAGCGCTCTAAAGTTGCCCGATAATGATTGATTGCTCGCTGAATGTGAATAATATGTTAAACATGCAATGACTTAGGATGTAATGTGGTGTTAGGAATTTATTTATGCTTCTTAGACAAATAATGTACAATGTTATGGCGGACTATATACCTAACAATAATAAATTTGTTTGCAGATGAACCTAATCAGTAGACTTTTTTAAACCTAGAAAGGGGACTTTTTCAATGCGAAATCAAAAAATCAAACTTATTTCGGTAGCTCATATCAAAAAGAGAGCTTAAAACTAAATAGCACAAGCGCTAATAAGATAATTAAAAAAAATATGTTCTAAACTGTAATCCTTTGTAAGCTACGTAATAGGTTGTTGTGTGTTCAATTGAAGCACTAAACTTAGTTTAAAACAAGTAACCCAGTAAAATTAACCCTTTTGCAAATTCTATACCTTATTTTTTCCAAAGTTTCACCTCAGCAGACAGCAGTAACTGATGCTACGTTTTTTTTTGTATTTACTCATTTAAAGTTTATAAAATAATAAAGTTGCTCGCTAACTGCTCCGTCTGAAAGAGTTGATGGAATTCCTCTTTGACGTTCGTTAGAAAAATAAGAACTTAATACAGCTGCAGCCGGTTATTTATCTTAACAGTTTTATTTACTTAAGAT
The DNA here is from genome assembly GCA_941860345.1 of Chrysodeixis includens. Taxonomy (NCBI): domain Eukaryota; kingdom Metazoa; phylum Arthropoda; class Insecta; order Lepidoptera; family Noctuidae; genus Chrysodeixis; species Chrysodeixis includens. Next base: position 702,412 of record OW796091.1, on the reverse strand, counting down.
TTTTAATGAAGATTGCCTTTGAAAGAAGTGGTCCTTTACGAAATAAAAAGGTTAATAAGTGTTAAATTGTAACTACACTTTATAATATAAGACCTAAACGAACACGGCTGCTGTTTCAATCATCTGTCATAGATGCTAGAGGCCAATGATGATGATGAAACGAACATGTGGAATGCAATAAATATTTGAATATTGAGTATTGAGTAATAGGTGCAGTTTTTGCATTTAGAAAATATTTTAAAGAAATCGAATGACAATAATTGTGTATCAGTTATCGGAATGAATGTTGCGTTTCATTCCAAACTCCATTCACGTAAACTGCATTTCAATAAGAATTTATGTGGTGGTACCGCATATTATAATCTGACCTCAATGCACGACTGGCTCCGCGGAAACTATCAATCAATCGACAGTTTAATATCAGACTAGATGGGGTTCGGTGAAGTAATAGTTTCTACCTCATACTTACATACATAAATGTAGGATTATATTAGTGTGTTTAAACTTCAAAATGAATGTGAGAGAAAAGAGATGATGAGAAAAGAGATGTCTAACTAAATGAGTTTGATTTTGTAGTTTGAATAAACAAAGACAATTTTGTGTCAATGTTAAAATAATTTAGATGTTTTCGTCGTAAAAGTTTTCGATGAAGCAGTAAAAGCAAGCGATCATGATTTGACCACAGATTTTGTCCAAACTATAAACTAGTCTAAAATATGGCAGTAATAAAATAAATTTTATATATACAACAGAAATAGCGAATGTGATACATCGGCAATATCTGAAAATGGGTTAGGAAAGTAGGTTCCAACGAGAATTGATCAGTATTTCATAGAGCATCTACAGAAAACTCATGATAACTTTACACAATATAATGAAAACCATATAAAAAAAAACGTGTTTTCTTATCAGCCTACCAGATACAATAGGACTACTCGTCTTATTCTGCTTACCTCCTAAACCAACCGTCGTTACCACATCCCATGTCTCCAAGGCCAAGCCCTACTAACCCTAACTCATATATTATTCCCATTATAAAATACACTCATACATAATAGTACCTGGCTGTCTTTTGTTTCACCATGCTAGACGGTTAACGAGCTGATTTGCATATTAATGCTGTACATCTACTGAATAATAAGCGAGGAATGAGCGGGGTAAGCGGACTTTGCCGCTCTGGTCCTTTTGCCCTGGTCTTTTGATTCGAAACGTATTTGTTGAGTGGAATGTTTCTTTTCTGGAATTCTCCATTCATGATTATGGCATTTAGTTTTCCGTGTTGTGAAAACTGGAGAGGACGCGGAAAAAGTGGCTAGCGATAGCTTGCTAATCCCAAGCTATCATAGTATTAGTCGCACACACAGATAGTTCAGGAAAGTCATTCCCCTTAATACGATAAGCAAGTGGAATATTTTGAAAGAGGTATAATTACCTAAATATTCAGAATCAAGTGTTTCAGGAAAGAAAAATCTATCAACTATCACTAGTTTCATTGCAGCATCAAAAGTGGTTAGAGTTCTAAAAAGTGTATAGTTTTCCATTTTAGAAGTCAAGTCTAAATCAAAATGATCTTCCTTGAAGTCAAACAAGGCAATTAAACAATTGAATCTGCATCTCAATTCACCAACTATTCGAAGAGAAACCTAAACGGAAATGTTCGACAAATACAAATGTGGCCATCAATTGACTCAAACGCTGTGGAAACGTTGTCTAGCATACATTCGATAGTAATAGGTCTGGAACTTACCTTACATCAATTATAATACGTAGGTACTTAGTCTCGATGCCGTTTAAGAGTTCATATTGTTCAATTCTAGAGGTAAAAAGATCGAATTAAGAATTAATTTTACATTTAATATCATATTGTATAATCTCTCCATGCATATATAAGTTGTTCAAATAAATGAAAACAGAATTGCAATAAGAATAATTTTATAAAAAGAACAGTTTGCAGTAAAACATTGTTTTATTTTCATATATTTAAAAGGTCACTAAGATTACTTGGTATATTACAGTTTTGGCCTTTCTAAATCCTTACTTACCCGTGAGATCCGCGGCTAAAACTAGGATAAAAACCAATTTCTCTGAAAAGAAATAATGTTTTTCTTTTATTTTTTGCCAATATCAATTGGTATAGACAATCGTACAACACAAAACATATGTAACTTTATCGAAAAGATAAGCTTTTAATCATAGTATCTATTTATTATGACGTACATAAAGAGATAATATTACAACTATACATAAACATTACGTTAACTCGACAAAAATAAATGGCTAGGACAATTACGTCCGACCATTTTGGTCCTTTTTGCGGATTAAAGGGTAACGAACAAGAATAATATGAACGAAAGGACTCACGTCAAGGAAGCATCACATAAGAGAAAAATAATTCTTCTTCTTTCTTTAAGAATCCTACTAATATTATAAACGCGAACATTTGTCAGTATGGATGGATGGATGCTTGTTACTCTTCCACGCTAAATCGGCATAATAAATTTTAATGATGTTCAGTATGGAGTTAGATGACACCTTGGATTAACACGTATGCTACTTTTCACGCAACTGGGAAACATGAGCTTTACTATTTTGCAACTAAAACCGATTTTTAGGCGGGTGAAGCCTCGGAAAACAGCTAGTATCAACTCCTAGAGCCGTATAATCGAAGATGTAACATTAATAGACTATTAATAACATTATGAGGCCTAACGATGTATTTCTTTTAAGTAGCTTGTACGGAAACAAAAGAAGTAAGCCTCGGAAGAACAATAAATCTATATAATACTCAATATTTGGGGCTTAGAGAGGCATTTCCCTTGTAAGCAACCCACGAAACAAGGGCGGTACAACTGTCGAGGGGATATACGGGGGTGTAATGGCGACTGGACCTATTAAACGGTTTGAGGAATTAACAAACACTGTTTTAAATATTGCTTCTTCTAAGGATACTGTGCTGTGATAGCCTTATGGTAGGTAAAAAACACAAATATCAGAACTCCCGTGTTTTGAAAGACAAGTAAAAATTCGAATCGTGAGCTTGATCTCTTTCACGTCATATCGCATTGCCGTCCCATCGAGCTATGAAAATAAGGGCACAGAGAGCACACCTGTGTTTGTGAATACGCTTGTGCTCTATAATAATTCTCGTATAGCGGGCTGGGGTTACAGTAACACTAGCAGCAGTGGCTAAAATCGGTCAGGACATATTATTACTATTGGTACTGTACGTATAGCCTATAAAGACGATCAGGTAAATTACTGACGGTTTTAAAACTCACTTTCTATTACAGCAGCAAAACATTCCAAAGTTTTTTGGAGTATCCTTCAGATCACACAATGTATTAGCTCGACCTTAAACTTCTACAATCAACATAACATTTAATATTTTAATGATTCTTCACAACAGGTGTACAAGAGATGGGTTTTTCCTAAATCTAATAATTTGTTTATATAAACTTCTTTATGAATATGGGCAACAATATATAGCTATTTATACATACTATAAAACTGATGATAAATTTCATTAAAAACAAAGTTCCAATCAATTAAGTATTTTACGACTGCATTTCTTCGAGCGCACTTGGTAAAATAAAATTTTATAACAGTAAATCCATCAAGCATTTAGTTCTTATTCACAAAATGTTACGTAATTTTGATGTGTAGTCATATTATAAAGTACCGCGTGTTTTATCGGATAGATATTGCTATCGATGTTATCAGAACATTAATCCCTAGCAATAATATGTAGGATAAAAATACTATTGATAAGCCGCACCTACTTAATTCCGTTTTATTGGAAAAACTTTTCCTATTTGACTTTAAACCTTTCTTCTTAACTATCTTTCTATTTTTTCTATTACTTGAACGATGTGTGAAATATCGTATGAGTTACAATATTTTATAAATTTTCATAAAGCGGATTCATAATACTTAGTGTAATTATACAGTTTACCCGTATTTATCGGGAATGCAAAATTAGTTTCGGACCCAACCAGAGACCTTCATCAAGAGCTGACGCAGTGGTGGGCTCGCGATTTGAAGTCGCGAATCGCCAATAATTATCAGTTGCTATATAATATTTTCTTTAACTCCTACTAAGGAATGTAAAACTTGTATCCTAGGGGGGTTCACAAGTATTCAATTCTCATGCACAGAGACACCCAGACTTAGAACAAGCATTTGTAAACCCACAAATCTTTGCCCTACGCGGGGATCGACACCGCAAGACGTTGTGCACAGTGGTAATTGGCGTGGTGACCTATACCACTCGGCTTTCCGTGCAGTCATTGTGCGGCTACTATAGATTTAAAAGTAATATTATTGCCGCCAATGAGTAGCAACTCACACGTTATATCCTACCATTGATTACACCAACGTTTGTGCCAACATGATCACTCTAAATGCTAATCAGTTTGTCGATACCTACTCATCGATCATGAGGAAAATAATACGTTAATTAACAACTTAATAAATTAAATAACAGCTGACTAATCACATTATCGCTCGTTTAATTTGCTCACTAGATAATTATCATCATGGATTAAGAATTTCCTGTATAAGATAACATTAAACCGTTTTGCAATGTTTTTATTTCAGAAAGGAAAAAGAGTATTATTTTTACTTAATTTTCTAATTATAGTAAATTACAACGGATTATACATACATATCAATCATTTGTTATCTAAAATATATCGTAATATCAGACCTCAATTATATTTCCAATACCGTTTCTGTGCATGGAACGAACCGCGACTTTTTTTCATGACGCAATGCATGCGCAAGCGTTCTCGCGACTTCGGTACAAACAAAAGCAGATCGGGAGTATTTTGATCATGGCAAGTCCGAAACTCATTGATTAGTGTATTTCATCCCGAAAACATAAAGTTCAAATTGTCTGCAGATACCTAAAGATCCTAACACTTTTATGAAGTAAATGCTTTGAAACAGCTTTATATGTAAATATGTAATTTTTTAGTTACATAAGTTTAGTTATAAATGTAGATATTTCGTGTTGAGTATTTTTTCTGTTCAATAAATGATTCGCTTTATAAGTTAAGTTTTATTCACCTTTACAGCAGCAGGCACGTCGTAAATTTTGAGTCGTATGTTTCCACACACCAACTTGTACAATTATGTAGGTGATCCCTTGCCAAAGTCCGCGCCCTAAGTGAACGCGGACTTTTGATATTGAACGCGAAAAGTTACATGTTTTGACTATACAATATTATTATTGCGAGTATACTTCACAACTGTGTTGTTAGTGGAATTGAGTTATAAAAGTTAGTTCGCAAAAATATAATTTATTGTTCACGAGTTGTATTTGGTTATTAATGTTTATTAATATACGGAATGACGTTGCTTGTCTTTGACAAAGTGCTTGAGTAAAAATAATTCATTTATATACAAACAAATATTAACAATGAGAAGGCAATTAATATTTTAGTGCAAAAATAATTCAATTTAGTATGCAACTAACAAATATTAACAATTAAAAGGGATTTCACATTTAAGTTGCATTTATATCCTTGTAAAGACTTGGGTCTGTACAATTGAAATTATATTGCTTTAAGACGTAGCTACCACCACGTCTTACAACGTGAAAGATAGACAAAATAGTACTAAAACACAACTAAAATAACACAAGAGTTAGTAGTAGATTCCTCTAAGATCTAGTCTTTGTTTCGTAGCAATACCCGTGCTAATTCAGTTCAAAATCACGAAAATAAAACAATAAATAAAATAATATAATTTGTATCGCTGAACCGGAAAAATAAAAGATTTATTTTATTAAGTTCTTATCGCATGTTTTCAAAATATAAAATTTTAATAGTATCTGTTTAAAAATCACAGTAAAAAGGATGTATACTGTAAAATATATTGGACTGTCAATAAAACGTCTCATAAAACGTAAATTGTCTGATAAATAAAAGGAAATGATTAATAAAAACATTGCTAACCATCAAATGATTAAATTATCGAATGAAAATTGGCTTAGCATCTCGGCTACTGATCTAAATCACTAGTATAATCTAACAATAGTGTTGACATGTCAATAGAAAATGCAAGAAACGTTGTTTATACAAACAAAAGCGAAAACACAGAACAAAGGACTGCTCGAACACGAAACGAATTTCAGTCTGTCCATAGAAAGCTTAACAACAATTGATAAAATAGGTGAATAATCTGCCCCTATACCATGATAACTTACAACAAAACTATCGCTAATGTGGAAGTGAGACCGCACTATCCTACCCATAATAACATCTCGCTTTAATAATGACAACAGTCACGCTAAGTGGTCTCATAGTACAGGTGAATAAAAAAAACGTGATAGTGGTTAGCCGCGTGAATCCTTATCTAGCAATTGCCTAAATTAATGTCAATCTTACGCACAGTAACACATGTATTTATTGTTTTATAAGCCGTAATAAATTTCATTGCGGAACTACGCACGAATCTGCCTTGTTTATATTGAGTTATTGGTACCTAATTTAGAATATCTATACGACTTTTTCTGCGAATCGCGTTGAAATAAATGCCCCAAGCTGTAGTCTTGTCCACTTAAAATCATGGTTCAAAATGGAAAAGTGGTCAAAGTTTGTAAGGGGATTCACAGTCGGATTACAATGTAATTATAGTGGTGTTTTTTTTGATAATTTTTGTATTGTCTTTAGCGGCGGAACTGTTTATGAACATGTATTTTGTTTTTAGGAAAAAAAATTCAAGAAACAATAAACCAGATTAAAAGCTATATTGATAAATTCAAGTATCTCTGTCATTGCAGAGTCATTGTGACTATAGGAAAATACTGTTGCAAAAACAAAATTTGTTCTTCTTTCATCTTCCTGCCCTTATCCCATTTCACTTGGGGTTGGCGCAACACGTCTTCTAGACATGTTGCTTAAAGATTTGGCTATGTTTTTATAGTCGGCCGCCTGCCTGACACTAACCCTCTTTGTGAATGCATTTGTTGATGGCTTACCCGCCACCATTCGGGTGACCCAAGGTGCTTGGTACAGTGCACTGGGTCTTAAGGTCCATTAGTCGCCTTTTACGACACCCAGTGGAGGATATGGGGTGGTGCTATTCTTTATATCCGGACACCACACGGAAATTTGTTCTTCTTTAAATAGCAAAAAGTTATGGTACATTTAGTCCAGCGTTTAGACCAGCAACATAATCATATGAATCACTATATCACTGAGAATTTGATTAAACGGATTGTGCACTTATATTTTACAAATAAATAAAATGTAACATTTTTACCTACACAATCAGTTTTACTTTTGTTTTAAGTATTAAAATTATGCCCAAAATTACAATTTTTAAGCAGATAATTCACAATTAAGAAACTCAATTCATCAGTTAAGTACCCAACAATTGCATTCCAATCTTCCATACTTTGCAACAGCTTTATAAACTAAGTTTTATACACCCTTTCAGCGGATTGCCTCCACAATCCTGAAATACAAGCTTGAAATACTTTTCATCATTTACTTCTGTTAAATCATGATTGAATTCTTTGCGTAGCGTCCCAGATTCAAGGAAAAGTTGGGAATTTGTGGCGAATCCGGTGAACTATTGCGGTCGACCCCGCGGTCAGATTAACTAAATATTTAGATGGATTTTCGTTGGCTATAGGTATTTAAAGGTAAATTTAGAAATAATTGAACCGATTTCTGTGGTTCAGGAAACTGTTGAGCTTAATGTAAAGTAAACTTGAAACGACCTTTATAGATGTAAAAAAAAACTTGTATAATGTAAGCATGTTTCATCAAGGTCCACGCCATACCACGCACCTACTAAATGCGGGAAACATTGCATGGCGGTACAGGTTTAGTCAGTAAGCGTCAGATACTACATTCTTCAATCCCCAAGGAGGTAGGTGTCTGTGAGAAAAAAACCAGATATGTTTATCACCAAAAACTCGTGGTCAGGTCACCACAAAACATTAAAAAACTCCTAATTTGATTTTAAAAGCTACTAAGAAGTAATTTTTCCTAATGGACAATATTGTCAAGTTGCAAATATTTTTAGAATAGAAAAAATAAATATGAAATCGACACTCAAATTCAATTTCATCAATAACAATAATCCATTCTCCCATATCAAAAAATCGAAACTTCTATAGATCGCACAAAGATTTTATAAGGCAAAAATCAGCTCAATTTATCTTCTAGTCTAGACCAAGGAGGTTTTCGATGTATAAAAACTGGGATAAGAGTAATGATGGCAGGTCAGGATTGTTGCTCTGAAATGTTTTGTGATAGAGTTCTCGTTTCACTTTGAAACTTGATAAATCTTTTTCTATATTAAGGACATTTGTTAGTTCTGCGTGCATTCCTTGCATAGTATCATCATTAAGATTTATATTAATTGGTGTGTGAATATGATGCTATCGTCATGTAGATGAAATGTTAAAGTAAGAATTCAAGTATGTAGTAGGTAATCAAAATTTATCTCACTTGAACCTCTTTTTCTCGATACAGAACTGAGAAAATTAAGTGATTAGAATATCAGTTTTTGTCAACATAAAAAGACTTGAGATAAAAAGAAATGCTTATCCAATATATGCAATTATACATATCTTTATAATCTACAGTCACACAAAATAATTTAAACACGTGAGTTCAGGTTTTTATAATAATCTATGACAGCAAGTTATTCGATTCATCTACAAAAAAAAATCTACACAATTACAACAATAAACTCATTCCCAACCGTACCCGCTTAATATTCAGTATTAAACAAAACCTAATTTCTGTTTCTAATGTAACCTCATAAACAAAACAAATTAACACAAAAATTTCACTTATTTTTCACATTTGCTGGAAAAAGTTGTATAAAGTTTTCACTTTGTCTGGATAAAGTGGATAATTCATAGGGAAAATTTGTATCGCCGGGGATTACGCGTACAGTCACGAGCAAATACACGTATACCAAACAATTGAAGTTTGAGTCCTAACCGATTGATTTATGAGATCGTGAAATTTTCTTTCATATTAAAACATTTTGCGCGTAGCTGACAATATTAAGAATATTCGATAACAGCTTCAAAACTTTTGCATAAGAAATCTACTGCAACTTTTTGGTCGTGTATACATGTTTTTGCTCGTGACTGTACACCGACTTTGTTTGATGCTAAATGACTTTGTGTAGGCACTTAAGCCTCTCATTTGGATTTTAGACACTTTTTACGAAAAAAAAAACTTAAGATCCGTAGATTTATTATGGCAAAAATGGGAACTGGCCGGAATAAAAACACTATTACTCACGGAATAGCCAGGACTTAGCATGTTTCGTTTTTACTGTGCATAAACCCGCACTTTTTAACTGAATTTCGTTATAAAATACCTTTCCAGTAACCTAAAACATTGCAAAATTATGCCTCTTACGTCACTGGCTGACAGATTAATTTTTAAAGTTAGTCAATATTTTTATGACAAAGTAGGTATGAACATACCTACTCTATGGTATGTACGCGGCCTTTTTTTTAACAAAATCTTCTCAATACCTCAATAAATTTTGATGAACGTGATTTTGTAAACAAAAAACCTTACCAAAACAAAAAATACAGATAAGCCATATTATTATGTCTAATATCCACTACGCATCAAATAAATAAACATTTCATTCTCTTCAGAGTTAATCTAGACAACCATTTCATTCCGCATTCTTTTGTAAACATTTAAAAATCAAACAGTAGTACATTAGCAAGTCCCATTAAAAGAAAAAAGCCCTTTAAGGATTTCTACGAACATTTATTACGAGGAAAACAAAAGGAAACAGAATAATAACTAATAAGGGATAATCGTAAACGGCGCCTTTTAAAACCGTAAAGAAAATACGGTAGAGAACGGTTTTCCTGCAAATTGCAACCGGATATTTTAATTTACGAAACAAATGTTCGATCTACTTTTGTATTTTGTTTTTGATATTTTTTGATCCAGCTTATATCAATTTTAAAATTGGTTGAGAGTTATTAAGCTTGTTGCTTGTTAAGCTTCAGTGTAAAAAATGATTATTTATTTTTACTATTAATTATTTCACTCGGTTATAAACCAGCAGTTATCTAAAAAATATATATATTTTTTACTTTCATAAAATTAACTTTACCTTTAAATCTTATTAAATATGAAAGGAACATAAATAACAAACAACAATAATAATAAAATTACTAAGCATAACATTGCTATGCACAGTAATTTAGAATACAAGCGTAATTTTGTACAATTTAAGTATAAAAATATGTAGCATTAATAAAAAAAATGTTATCAATATTATTAATCCCATCTACAGACCCTAAATAATAAACAACCAATAACAAGCCAACCCACATTTTGTATAACATAATAAACATAAACAAAATAACATCATATTATCTTTACTTAAAATAAATAAACTAGTTGCTTCGTAGAAAATCACAGAACAAAATACAGCAAAAAGAAACTAAACGTACTCAACCAAGTGAAGAAAATACCAAGAAATTCTTTAAAAATATAAAAGGAATATGTGTATTAATTCTAGAAACTTGAAAACGCTGGAATTCTCTAGAAGGTTGAAGTGAGCCAATAAGGCAGTGAGGTGCTTTACAAAATTAGAAGCTATTCGCTCCGAACCTCGACTGTTGTTAGGAATTCCATTGGAAATGTTATTGTGTGAATAGGGGCACTAACTATATGAATATCGTAGTTCTAGAACATGAAGTATTTTTGGTTCATTTCAGTTGGTTATACTTTGAGTTGTGTGCACATAAGTGATTAGTTCGCTGTGTGAAATACCATCATACACATAAACCCTTAGAGGTTTTCGTTGTGTGGCTACATTGTAAGGTAAATAAAAAACAGGTTAGGACGAAATAAGTTATATATTTATGTCTTAGAATTTTCTGTTCGATGCAATTTCTTTTAAACCTTGGACATAATAATATGTTACACATGGTTTAGTATTATCATCATCATCATCATGATTTCAACCCGTTGACAATTCCTGCTAGACATAGAAATAATTGTGTTTTGGAGTAAATTGATGTAACTATATTTTTTTAGTTATAAACTCACCTACATTTTATATTCTTGGTTATTTTAGAAAAACGAATAAAACTAAATAAATCAGTCTACTAAAGCCTAAATTAGTTTAAAAGAAAGGATACTCTCTTACATATACAAACTCACAGCATTACATATCTTGTCCTCATCCCCCACATAACCAATAACCAATCTAAATGTGACTTCAAAAACTCCATTAGCGGCAACAAAAGCAAAATAAATAATTTCCCATACTTGTGGGAACAAGTCGTGCCTCGTCGGCGGAGCACCGACTTTGGAAGTTGGTCGGCAGCTGCGCCGCGATATTGTCACACGTCCTGCGTTCCCACTTTACTTTGTCTCTTATTATTATATGTATTGGAATAATACTGGATTTTCTGCTGCCAAAATCATTTGAAGGACATTGTCCGTGTGGTGTCCGGATATAAAGAATAGCACCACCCCATATCCTCCACTGGGTGTCGTAAAAGGCGACTAATGGACCTTAAGACCCAGTGCACTGTACCAAGCACCTTGGGTCACCCGAATGGTGGCGGGTAAACAACCAACAATCGCATTCCCAAAGAGGGTTAGTGTCAGGCAGGCGGCCGACTTTAAAACCATAGCCAAAACTTTAAGCAACATGTCTAGAAGACGTGTTGCGCCGACCCCAAATATAAATTGGGATAAGGGCAGGGGAATAATGATGAAAATCATTGAAGGACAACTGGATGGAAATGGAACTGAAAGAAAGGACAACTAAAAAGGCATTTCCTTCCAGTTATGAAAGAAATGACGATCAATCTTGTCCTATATAAATTTTACTGATGTTTTTTCGTTCGTCAAAAGTGTGTTAGACTGCATCGGATAGCCGAGTGGTATACATAGAGCACTACGCCAATTACCACTGTGTCGTGAGTTCGATCCCTACGTCAGATGAATAATTGCGAACCACAAATGCTTGTTCTTAGATTGGGTGTCTTTCTGCATGGCATGTGAATTGGATGTCTATGAAAATCCCGCGATACATGGATTACATTCCTGAGTGCGGGTGTTGATTTTAAAAGATGAAAACAAAATTGACACTAGCTCCTGTACTACACAGTGTCAGGGCGCTTCCCTTTACCTTTATGTATTCCATGGTTACATACTTTACCAGGAATTATTATGAAAGCACACGTGCTGAATTCCGCTCTTTGTTACACAATTCCACGAAAACACAAATTACTTTAATTTATCAGAAAATACATTAAACATATAGAGAAATAATGTCAATGTATGGCATTCAGATGAAAACGAATTTGATTTTCAAGAGTTTCTTTAGAAGTCTTTGAGAATGTTACACAATGTTTTTAGAAGAAACGTAATTCATTTGAAATCAATTTTATAACGGAAAATATCAGTCACTTTATTAATCTAATCAACTGTAACGGTTACTGAAGAGAAAATCAAGAGAAATTGTGTTTTTTTACACAACTGCCCAAAATTCAACATGTCCAGTAGCCAGAAAAACTCTTATTATTTTTAAACAAAATTCTACATCCAGTATTAGCATTCATTTTCGAGTTCCAGTAATACCCATGTATTTTAAATTCAGGTACATAGCTTTTGGTACACAGTATGTGGAAATATTTACTCGAATATAACCGTGTAACGGGAATATGTCTGTCAACAGAAAATCAAACAAACAATTTCGGACTATAAACCCGTTCCCGATTTCACCAGAAATCTATTCATTGCTATAAAACCAAATATCACAGCGATATATCTGTCCAATATTTCAAAGTTCCGAAAACTCTTTGCCGGTTTTTAATTAATAAACATTTTGTTCAATAGCTGCACTGGACTATTTTGGTGAATGTATGTTTAAACAGAACAGAAAATTGGATTTTATTACGTTTTTAGAATTCATGTCTCAATGTTTCCGATATTCACATGAATTCATATCAAAATAATAATTATTTTAACATTTTTCTACTATTCAGCTGCAAAATTAAGTAGGAAAATTTACCCATGTAATAAATATCTTCCTCATATAATACATTCAAAGGGGACAACAAGCTTAGCGGTCCACTCAAACCAACAAAAACGATCTTGAATAAAATTCCATATTTATACGCGAAATAACACATCGCAAAACACAAGTTAATCCAAACGAGAACCATTTCAATCCTGAGAGCTCTTGTTACCAAGTCGAGAGTGCTGAACAACAAAAATAAATAGCAACCGCGCACAAAGTTGTTCAAATGATGAAACTTGCCGAGTTTGTTACTGTCCAGGAGGCCTACCACCACCTCTTACACCAAGATCAAGGTAATTGTTAAAGCGAGATGGCACTCTACGTCGTGTATACTGCTTTCTTCCTCCCACAACTGCAATAGTCGTGCGTTTAAAGTTAGTGGTAGGCTCCATACAAGCGGTTATGGTTGTTCGCGAGTTTCTGCCAACATCAATCAGGGAAGGATGCTTTTAAGCATTCCCGCTTAGTCTACAGTCGAGAGCTAACTGGATTTATATGTTGGAAACAGGACAATTTATTTAGTGATGGCTTTGCACGTCGAAGAAAGATTTTCGTACTTCGAGTTTCATTTGGGATTGCAATGCGGTTTTCGAAGTGCACACAATTTATTGGGTGCTTTACTTTACATGTGAAGACTGTGCAAGTTTCGAGTGGGTTTTAACTTTAAATAAGCTATTCTGGTAATAAATTTTGCCTCGTAGTTTTCAAGTCGAAAGTAAAAAGTAGAAACAAAATTAGGTATAATTTTCCACGAAATTATTAGTGATAAAAATATAGCAAGATTCGACAGCGTGCATGGAAGACTATATAACCAATAAATTGACAAACGACAGAGAGATATGCCGCTGTCATTCTCGGTACAAGAAATCTAAATGCTCCTTTGAAGCCAAAATCCATCAAACTGTTTAGGCTACTGACCGTGCCAAACACGACAAAAACATATTCCTCCATATGGCGCAATCAAGGCACAAAAACCAAAGGATAACGACCTAAACATCAAAACAAATAATAATCTATTTCGGCACTTTATAATTGCGTTTGTAACAAACACCTACAAATATCTAATCAGCTCCCATAAATTATGTAGGTAGCGTCGTAATACCAGTCCGTTCTAAATTACTTCCTTTGTGAGTTAGCTTGCTCGGACTAAAACATATCAAAACGTTTGTCAATGTGTCTGTGTGAGCAATTAGCCCATCGGTGCATTCGCTTGCGTGCGATTTAATCCACGCTACGACTTGCCGCAATGTTCCAAGGAGTATTAATTGCAGATGCGACCTTTTTACTTCATTATTATTATTATTTTCAGCAATTTTATTCATTCTTTGGTATGTAATCAAATCTCATTTTATTTTCTTCCTTTTCTGTACTTAATAAATTGATTTCGAAAAATTTCTTTGTGTTTGAAATTTAGAAGTAAAGTCAAGTAAGATATTTAAGGTTTACATTCAATTTACTAAACACTGTAATAGTTGGCCCGAACATATCAAAATTTAGCAATAATTGTACCTAAATTTAGGTTGTACTTAAATAACGACGTAATAACATTAACTTTTATAACGAAAACAAAATGTTCTGGCTTTGTTTACCTTGAATTAATCGTTTATCAACAACGTGTTTTTCCAAGAATATGTCCTTTCTTTGTTGGGTTTTCCAGTTAGCCTTGTTTATTAAAACTAGGTCAATTATTCGTAGCTTCGTAAAAGGATTATGGCTAAAATAGATTAATAGCTTAATTTAATAGAGAACTGATAGTTTTTCCATAGGAGCTGCTATATGCAAAATACTGTTAATAGTAGAAATATCCGATGCGGCTGAACGTCTATTATATCAAAGCCTATGAAACGAAAGAAATAAATCAAGAAATAACTTTTAATATTGTACTTAAGTACCTGGCAGCTTATATCTGGCAATAAAAGAATATTTCATAAAAATAAATACTGTACTATAATATATTACTTACAAATATGTCTCCCGATGACACCTAAGAATTTTCAAAGATAAACCATGTCAGACTTACAGGTGGATAGGTCACGTCAGTTAAATCTTGTCTTTTCTTGCCTAATTTCGCATCTGCAATAATTAATATTCGTTCTTACTCTGCGTCGGTAGGAGTAAAGCGTGCAGACGCGGCTTGCACCAGCTTGCACGGCTATATCACGATGTTTTGTAGCCATTCATTATTTTTACACATAGCCGCTAATTAACGATTTATTAGTGCAGTACCTACTAACATCAAAATTTATGACTGTAAATGTGATTTATTTTTATTCATATGAATCGTTAGTTATTACTTATTTTTTATTGCACAAATTCATGTACGTGTTTTTTTATTCAAGTAACCATATTAGTTCAGAAACAAACGAAATACATTTGAACTAATTGTAATCGATACTGGCTCACGAAAATCTAAAAATAATTGAATTTCCGGCTTGAAGAGCGAACGATAATAATTATTTATCAATTAATCGCTACTTCACTTTTGTTTTCAAATCAATCTAATTATGCAACGACTAGGCTTACGAATATGAAGAAAACTTTGGACTTTTTAATGATTCTTCTTGTGTTGGTGTTAACTTCAATACTGTTTATTTCCGAGTAATTATAGTGAGGGACCTAGAAAACCAACAATCATTATAGATAGGTCAATTCAACACTGGTAGTTAATGTTTTAGACTTAAGAGAAATAAACGTTAGCTAGCTACGTTGTAATAATAAATAGTAAATAGTCAGGTACCTATAATGACGACGCAATAACGCGAGCTGTGCTAGCTGATGCAAGCGCCTGTACGCTCCATCTGTGCTGACACAGACCAGTAACGTGGCGCTGGTCACAGATATGGTAACAGGCATTAGGTATAGAATTGATGTTCAATTGAAGTTAAAATGAAGTCAAATAAATCCTAATAATTGTATGTTGATTATAATTCCTAATAAGAAAATTGTTGACCAAAATTACACTCAACAAATAGATGGTCTGAAATAATTTCATATCTTTAACCGAAATCGTTATAAAAGTATTCGTATAGTCCGTATACGTAACCGGATTCGAAAACCTAAGCCTATACCTATGTATATTTAACATCCCGGAGTCACGTTAAGCCTAAACGAGTTTAAATTACTATCGATTAGTTCATTTGTCGCCAACGTGCCTATCATATTAGGAAGCAAATCGCAGCCATAAAATTTTATTGCAAAAAAGATTCCGTATCAATAATGTATACAAGTTTATCTTTCTATCTAACATCATATATTTATATGTTAATGTTTTAATCATTTGCAATAAATTATTACGATTATAGATAAGTTTAATTCATTCTGATAGGGTGATATCGTGTTTTGTTTATTAAAGTATTGTTTTATCACGCGTAACTGCATGTTTTAGGTAGGATTGTAATCGGCCATGTTAAAGGCCTCCTTTGTAACTAAGCAAGTGATGCAACTTGAATTTTCACAGAGCTTAATAAACCCTAACTGGTGTTCTGAATGCTTCTTAAATTTTAGAGCCAAAAAACTACTATTATTTAAAAAACATAAGGAAATTGATGTTCTGTAGGAATCTGTCGCAAGATCGCAGAAGCGTCGCAAGATATTAATTTTATTTATTTATTCACACACATATTATTATCCAGATTTCAACAAAAATAAAATGATAAAAGATTCCAAAAAATTAAGAAATTTCTCCTTTATCTAGGCTAAACCAAGGAGTTTAGCCTGGAGGTAAGAGAAATATCCTATTTTTTTAAAAGATTGTAACAAAATTGTACAAAACAATAAATCAACCCATATAAGTGTATAAGTCCATAAGTGTAATACTTGTCTTATTACACTTTATAATCTGCATCATACACTTTATAATATAATGCCTTTACTTATGCTACTTATACTTCTTATACCTTCATAGATATCTCTTGACACATAGGTTTAGCTGATGCGCTAAGCTTGATAGAGAATAAGATTATCTACTGACCTAAAAATAGGAACAAAATTGTCAGAAGTCAGCTATCGATAGAAATAATTGGAAAATGGGATTCTACTCCAAAAGTAGTTCTACCGTTTTCAAATGTGCAAAAAACAAGCCATCTAGTGTACGTTCTGTAAGTTTGATTTCCGTGATTTTTATCGAAATCATAGTAAGATATAGGAGATGATAAATCTTTGAAATTATTTTTCCTTTTCATAAAATAGTTATAATGCCTATAAAAAAATCAATCAAAATTTAAAGCAGTTATATTCAGATATCTTCATTTTATCATACCTACTTTTATGATTTATGAGTGTAGAGGTTCAATTCCTAAATCCTAGCATAATTATCGGCATGGCTTCAAAGATAATATTCAGTATAAATACGTACGAAATCTTTCAGTAAGCATAGTTTTTCAAACAAATCAGGTAAGACACAGTGCCTCATTCATTCTTATTTGATGACTTTTAAGTCTTTGTAATATTTTAGAATAATTTTAACCTATAAAATTCTCCTATTTGCAGAAAAAATGAACTCCCTATTCATCTTCGCCTCCGTGCTCGCCCTGGCTGTTGCCGGACCTGCCCACCGTGGCCTGGTCGCCCCCGGACCCGCTGGCCCCGTCATGGCTCCCGAATTCGAGCCCATCGCTATTGGACCCGCTGCCATTGAGAACAACCCCATCTCCGTCGGACCCGTCATGGTTGAGGCTGAGCCTATTGCCGTTGGACCCGCTATCATCGAAGGATCTCCCATCGCTGTTGGCCCCGCCATCATCGAAGGCTCTCCCATCGCTGTTGGACCCGCCATCGTTGAGGGTTTCGAGCCCATCGCTGTTGGACCCGCCATCATTGAGGGTTTCGAGCCCATCGCTCCCTCCCCCGTCGCTGTTGTTGAGGAGGCCGTCAACTCTCCCGCTTCTCCCGCTCTCGTCCAGATCATCTTGAACATCAACGGTGCCAGCCACGTCATCGACGCTCCTCTTGAGGCTCCCGTCGCCACCCCCGTGCAGGTCGTAGACAGCGCCCCCGCCCCCGTTGCCCCCGTCCAGGTTGTGGAGGTCGCCCCCGTCCCCGTTGCCCCCGTGCAGGTCGTTGAGGCCGCCCCTGAGCCCGTCCAGGTCATCGAGGCTGCCCCCGCCCCCGTCATCATCGGAACCCCCAACCTCCCCGTCCCCGTCGTCGTCCTCCCTGAAGAGCTCAACTAAATTAGTAAATTAAGAATCTTAGAGAAACTGTGCTATTGAGTTAACATCTACACAGCCACTTTAAATGTGATTTAATATTAATGTATTGAATAAAACATACCAGTTTCGAATTACAATTTTGATATTATTTATTTCTTCTACCTAGCTTACAGCACACATACCTTACATGAATTCTAGGTGTGAAAAATTTGAATATTTTTTATAACATTTCAACTATGACCAAAGTGAGTACGCATACGTCGATAAAGCAACACTCTGCCGCCTCCTCTACACAGTTCATTAAATAAAACTAATAAAAAAAATTAAGTAAAAAAACTTTTTAAGAAAAAGCTTTTATTTAAACGCTCTAAAAAGAAGAAAATAAAATATTCCTTTTGGATTATACTAACAACTCCTCATTATACACAATTTATATATAATAATAAAAGCTTGTCGCTCGATTTACCACAAATTATTATGATATAAAGGAATGTTGATAGGTATGTAAACCTCGCGACAAGCTTACCATACGCTACCCATATTGTATAAGTGGATTAAATATAACTGTTCTGACATCTTGTATGATCCGCCATATTGAATTTAGAACGACGTCACATATCTTATCATATATTATTATTGTCATCCAAACAAAATGCGTCCACAAAATTTCAGCACAAACGGTTGAATATATCAACTTCAAAATTGAGTTCAAAGATTTCACCCGAACACAAAAATATCCATACATTGCAAGTTAAATAAAAGCTATTAAAAAAGGAGAATATGTTCCACGAACTTACATTGCATACTGAGAATGCTTGGTTAATTAATAAAAAAAATGTTAGACTATAGTCCAACAAATCTAAGAAGTACCGTTTGACGTTTCATCAATTTCAAACCGAAACAACTTTGTTCATGCGTACAATACTCAGTTTCAACAACCTTTGTCATAAAACCATGAATTTAGAAAGATTTTATTATTGTATCTAAAAAATTTAAATTTTTAATATCCTAATTTAATTGAAAACTTTCAAACAAAGCAAAATAACACATATTTACATGGTAAATAATTTCTAATAGTTCTATTTTTGACCTCATTGCAAAGTCACGTAGTTAGGTCACTGCTTGTAGTGTTGTGACTCTTCAGATACACTTGTATGCGAAAAAATCGATTACATATATGAAAAATCGAATGTATTACTTTCAAATTATCAATTGACGACACGTTACTGCGCGACCGCATTATGCACTTAATACATAGGTACCCTAAAATAAATTACGACTTCGACAGAGACGTACACTTTGATAATTTCATAGATAATCAACTAGTCATTAATTTAAATGACGATGATGACGAAGACGATGACGATTCTAGTACTAGTAGTGTATAAATAAAATATCCTAAACATAACTTTTATTTCATTATGACAATTCAATCTCTTAAAATTCTGATATTATAGTAATCGATCTCATAAAAATCGGATATTATAGTAATCGATTTTTTTACTCCCAACCCTATTATCCTATTTGTCATAACTGTCAAACGGTACTTCTTAGATTTGTTGGACTATAAGATCTGGTAGATGGAAGCAAAAGTTTAATAAAAACACAGAGTATCCCGCAGAGTTTATGTTAAAGAAGTACCACTAATAGTATCTTCATCTGGTTCCATCAACTAAACTACTTCTGCAAACACTAATCTAAATTATATTATTTATTGGTATCATAAATATATTAGGATGTCGATGTTAACTTTTACGAATTTCTTGAAAGCTTTTGACAACCTTTACCATAATTTATTATTCCTTGCTGCTCTTCAAATCCTTGAAATACAAACAACTTACACCGACTATCACTCGTTATTTAATACAACAGAACTTTTGCAGAACTTTATGCGGTCAGATATGCCTCATTAGAGAGGTCCATTTTTTATTCAGAAGAGGAATCGAGCAAGGCAGCTTATTGTGCCCACTCTATTTACAAGTGCTACCAGGAAGTATAAAGGTGTAATATAACTACAAAATTTCAGAAATTTGCTTTTTACTGATCAACCATGTAAATATTTAGACTTATTTACATCGTTGGTCGGTACGACAAAAAAAAAATTAAATAAGAGATAGGGATGTGAGCTGCGTTTTCGTTTACTTTTTTGAATATCCAATATTTTAGCGTTGGAAATCAGGTGGGTTGCAATTGTTGCAATATATTATGTTGTAGTAAACATAATAAAAGTATTAGTCTTTGGCCCTTAGTCTTTCCACTAAATGACAAAAAATGGTGTAGGATGTAGATTTCAATACATTGTTAAAAACCACATGCAATGAGAAAATACTGTTAAAATTTTAATTGCCGAAAGCCGCTGAAAAACACAGGCAGATGGATTGGGATTGCATTGATTATTTATATTGAAAGTTACCTTTATTTTAATTTTAAGTGTACTAATTTAGATTCAAGACTTAAAAATTTAAAATACTTAAAAAAAATACATTATTTTTCTATTTAAATATAAATAGTTACATCATCATGAAGAAATGTAGGTTTCGTATATTACTTCGTCACGTAACATGACTGTTATGATTTCGTGATGTCAATGTTGCTGAATTTTGAACAAATATCAATGTCGTCTCCGTAATTGATAAAAGCAGCTATTATCGTGCACCGTACATCGTGTTAACATATTATGTCTTACTATTGCTACTTTGGCCCACCCTGGCTTTCCAATTACCGTTGGTCCCGTCACCGTAGTGGTTATATACACCTATAATCGCAGAACCTGAAAACTCTAGCATTTTCATTAAAGTCAGACCTACCGTCGTAGAAAGTCTACAGCCAGTTTTCACAGATCTTGCCCACCCTGTGTTTCCAATCGCCGTTGGACCCGCCTTCGTAAAAAATCTAGAGCCTGATGTTGCCAAACGTGCTCACCCTGATTTCCTCATCAACTTTGGACCCGCTATCGTTAAAAGTAAAGAACTAGTAGCCAATGATCCTTGCAACATCAAGGATTTTAAACTAATTGTTATCGTCACAGTAGTAGAAGACGTAAACCACCCCGCTACTTCCATATTTGTCCATATCATCGTCATTTCAACAGAGTTTAGCTTCCTTACCCCCCTGTGCAGGTTGTCGAGGCTACCCCTGCCACCACCCTTTTACTTTTGGATGTGCTTAACTGATCAGGTTGAATACGTTATAGATCAGCAGCTCAAGACAAGTTATGAACGATTCAACTGAATCTTATTCTTCAAGAAGAAGCTTAATTTCATTCAGCATTCGTGATTAGAAAAATAAATAAGTCAGTAACCAAGTTAACACGACTGAGGCGATCGCTCGTTTAACATTTTTCGTAAAAGACACTTTAGTCTAAGCTAATAATTTAATTCTTACAAACGTCAAATGCGATAAACAAAAGCAAAAAATAAATACGATATAATATTATCATAAGATGCACCTTGATTATCAGCCTATATGTTATCTGGCAGGCATTACAACAAATAAATGTAAAAAAACTAACTTTAAGAACAATAATTTTGTGAAATTTCACAGCTTTTTTGCCTCGCTAAATGGAATAGAAATCCAAGAGCTAAGAGTGTTATATTGTATTACCAGAAAAAAAAATCAATTATAATGATATTAGTATCATGTAACATTTCTTGAAGCCGACTTACACTATGACTTGTCAGTTCAGTACATCGAAGCGACTAGCGTTAGCGTTCGGAAAAATGGAACTAGTCAACAGGTACCGAAGGTGTATTCAGGATATGTAAATTAAAAGCAGTCTTGCATTGTGTAGACATCGTTAATCATACGGAAATTGAGGTAGCAATTTCCGGGTCATTTTAATCGGAACCATTAAAAGAAGGAAATTACAAAAACTAGAAGATTAAAAAACGTTACAAAAAGGCTTAATCGGAAAAAATAAATATTTACTACTATTAAGGTTTAGTCTTCGGTACCCATCGAATTGTGTTGCGATAAGCTTTTTGACATGTCTTACCGTATTTAATTCCTGCTCAGCTAAGAAATTTGAATAAGCACGACCAATAAATCTTCTTGAAAGTTTTGAATTCACTTTTACAGCAGTGCACTATGGTTTAGGCTGATAGACTTCGACCTAACAACGACCAAGGTTTTAGATATTTTACATAATCAGTGATATTATGATCCTCACGAAGTAATTCATAAAATTCTTATCATAACTAAGTACATTTGATCAGATAGGTTAATCGCCCGCGAGGCTCCGAAGATAATATTTAGTATAAATGCATTGGCAAATGTTGAGTTACTCATAGTTTGTATAACATCTAACAAACAAAAGCAGGTAAGGAAACACACCTTCTTTATTTATTTGAGAACTCAGACTCTGGTCTCAGGTTCTGAAAATATTGATCAGTAATTGATTGATTCTGATGTTCTATTTGTGGTGCATATTTTTAATTTAACTCTTATTATTTGCAGCAAAAATGAATTCCCTCTTCATCTTCGCCTCCGTCCTCGCCCTGGCTGTTGCCGGACCTGCCCACCGTGGCCTGGTCGCCCCCGGCCCAGCTGGCCCCGTCATGGCCCCTGAATTCGAGCCCATCGCTATCGGACCCGCCGTCATTGAGAACAATCCTATCTCTGTAGGACCCGTGATGGTTGAGGCCGAGCCTATTGCCGTTGGACCCGCTATCATCGAAGGATCTCCCATCGCTGTTGGACCCGCCATAGTCGAAGGCTTCGAGCCTATCGCCGTCGGACCCGCCATCATCGAAGGTTTCGAGCCCATCGCTCCTTCTCCCGTCGCTGTTGTTGAGGAAGCCGTCAACCACCCCGCTGCCCCCGCCCTCGTCCAGATCATCTTGAACATCAACGGTGTCCAGCACGTCATCGACACTCCCCTTGAGGTTCCCGTGGCCACCCCCGTGCACGTCGTAGACAGCGCCCCCATTGAAGCCAGCCCCGTGCAGGTTGTGGACGCTGCTCCCATCCCCGTTGGCCCCATCCAGGTTGTGGAGGTCGCCCCCGTCCCCGTTGCCCCCGTGCAGGTCGTTGAGGCCGCCCCTGAGCCCGTCCAGGTCATCGAGGCTGCCCCCGCCCCCGTCATCATCGGAACCCCCAACCTGCCCGTCCCCGTCGTTGTCCTTCCCGAGGAGCTCAACTAATCTGGTCGAGTAAGGATCTTACAGGAACTGCGCTAATGAGTTAACATCTACACAGCCACTTGCTATGTGATTTTTTAATAAATCAGTTCCGAAATAATTATTTCTTATTATTTATATGCTTTTGCTCCAACATCAACACCCCTGAAATATTCAATTAGGTTCGATATTAGATTCTTATTTTTTTTTACATTTAATTGATTAAGTTAATTTTGATAAATTCTTCAATTAGGTAATTTAATGCTATACAAATTAAAAGTTGGACTCGCCCAAGGGTTCCGTAGCAGCAAGTTGAGAGCTAGAATTTGTTGAAGTTCGTTGTGACTTTGGTCGATAATTTAATTACATTAAAAACATTATAATTACTTACATTATGGGATTAAAATCTAACTATATGCGAGCCTACTAATTTTGAGTTAAAGAAAAGTATTTTATGACGTATAAATAAACTACTCACTAGATCTTGTTCAAATCAATTTTCGTTGAAAGTTTATATTGTAATGCATAAGCTATGCATAACTACTGACTTCAATTTAACTTCTTTGTATAAGAGACACCCCCAAAGTTTTGTTTTTTTTTTTCTATTTTAGCATTAAATCTTTATGCGGTTAACATAATACATCTATATATCCAGTTTCAACAGTATAACTTTTGTAGTTTCGGAAAAAAGTGGCTGTGACATGACGGCCAGACAGACAGACATGACGAATCTATAAGGGTTCCGTTTTTTTGCCATTTGGCTACGAAACCCCAAAAAGTCAATTAGGTGAATCCAAATACCTCGGCCTCACTATTTTCACACACAGGTGACTGTGTGTACTGTCAGTAAGTGGTAGGATGTGAACTTACCACACTCGCTTTGAAATCATAACATGTTAAAAAAGCAGGTGAAACAGTGTTTAAGTTTCTTTTAAATGACTTACCCACAAACGTACCGTAACCGTAACCCAGATTTCTAATAATTGGGACAATAATTTTGACCTTCCTTGGGTCACTTCGATACATTCTACCATAGACCAAGGGTGGATGGTTTGATTATCCTACTTTAGCTGCAAGGCCTTAACAAATTTACCGCGATGAGGTAACTCTAATAGTTATATTTTAAATTAAATTCAATGAGTACGGTATTTTGGTAACAATGATATACTGGTTGACTGTTTTTACCGTCTTTGACAAAAACAGGATGTTAAATGGAGTTGAAAACATCTGGCACAGAATTTAATTTTCAATTACTCTGTAAAAGACATACAAATTATATTAAAACTTATTAAAAGGAAGTAAGGAAGGAGGCCTATAATAATAAAAAATAATAAAATTTATTTAATCAGATAACTGAGATCCATACAATAAAAGGTGACAAGTTAATATACAATAGTTAGCAGGGACTTAGTCCGCTGTACTAATTTAAACATGAGAGGACAATCTTGCCTACTTGCACATAATAGCACCTAAGATGCTGTGGCGATTTCCACGCAACCGACTTATGAAAGACGCAGTCTTTTTACGCCAAATGGCTGCAAAGCCATCCGTGTGCGCATCAGCAAACATTGCTGATGCGCTACAGAATCGTGGAAGTCGTAACAGCGCCCTGAATGCATTGCATATTATTATGTAGAGCAGTGAACTGCAACGGGCTGATGATGATGATGAAAAGCAAGTAGAAACCTAGCCTGATAAACCAACATTTAAGGTCGATACAAACTACTATAAAACACAACAACTGAGGCCAAGGCCATTAGACCTACCGGCCACCGTTGAGCCAGTGTGTCAATTAACGTACAAACATCCATCCATCCATCTATCCAGTCTCCCAAACTATTGCATTTATAATAATAGTACGATGTAACAATGACGTGAGTAGACGCCCTGCAGCCTACTCCATTTAACCTATCAAGCCTAATTATTTTGAAATAATGTCACTTAGTAGGTTTGTTTATTACAATCTATTGTATATAAAATGCTGTTCGTTAGTCTAAAACTCGAGAATGGCTGAACGGATTTATTTCATCTTGGTCTTGAATTGTTCGTGGAGGTCTAGGGAAGGTTTGAACGGTGAGAAAAAAATCGAATAATTGCTGGGCTAACCCTAAAAACTGCCCTTATCTTTTTCCTTTACAAAAGTTTAGGTACTTTATTTAACAATTGGGGCAGTACGAAGTCTGTCAGGTAGTATTATTTTAAAATATGCACAGTCATAAATAAATTTATAACTGAATAGAGCCAGATTTTACCGGTGCCAATATTTAATAAACGTGATCAGTCATGACATGTAATGGTAGCGTGACCGTTGAACTTATCGCAAATTTGAATTAGCAGACAACATAATCTGAATGATTACATCGACAGTGGAAGAGTAAAGTCACTTAACTGCCATTTTGGCAATTTTGCAAAACAGACGTCAAAAGTTTTTTTACGAATAAATCTTATTTTCTATGGGATGCATAAAAATAAAAATGAAAACGTATTTGTCAAAATAAACGATCTAATAATCATTTTAGTCAAAAGTTATTTGGTGCCTTTAATTTCAAAATTAGGTGTCGGTTAAGCGTAAATCACTTCTTCGTTCGAACTTCGAAGCAACGCGAATTGTTTCCGCCGCTACGCACGTTAAATGCGCTAAAATAATAACAATAATCTTTAGCAGACTTACCTACTATCTCCAAGGCATGATGAAAAGAATGCGAGATATTTTTCAATTATTTTTGTCAACGAAACGAAGTTTGCGAGGACGAAGTTTTCAAAGCGTACCTAAAAAAAATGTCTTCGTTTCCCACTTTTGAAAACTGTTAATGGCGGAAAATTGTAATTTGAGTCGTAAAATAATTATAAAAAACTGGAATGAAACTGAAAAATGTAAAAATAACAAAAGCATTACACGTTAATATCAAGTCAAGGCCCCGGCGAGATTCGAACTCGCGATCTCCTGTTTACTAGACAGGCGCTTTAACCAACTAAGCCACGGCGCCTACGAATGCTACTGCAAATTTATGGACCACTAGGTATCTTGTTGCAAATAAAGTTATTTAAACGATAGTTTCGTGTAACTATACTTTTAATGGAAACGAGATAAGTTCGTTGCGTATTAATTTTTCGCAAGGCAATAAATGATTTGTAAAATCATACTTTTATGCTGATTTGGCTATTTCAAAAATAAAAAACATAGATATACTGAAACATTGTCTTTTTCAATTTTCATCTCTCTGTCTGTTTGTTTCCGCTTATCCGTAATAGGACTTTTATTGGCAGGTGACTGATGTAATAAGGATTACTTAGGGCTACTTTTATTTTAGAAAAATATATTTTAGTTCAGAAAATAAACTAACTCTTTTGCTAACTACCACGAGGACGAAGTCGCGGGGACAGCTAGTTGCTAAGAATAACGAAAACACATTAGGAATTATTTTTTTTTATGATAAATATGAAAATAAACAAGTTTCAAGCACTTTTGCTTATACGCCCCAGTGTCTCTGCTATGGTATTCTGGAAAATCGTTAATGTCTCTTAAAATTTAATTTCAATTGACTTATTACTGTTATAGGTAGGTAAGAAAGAAATCTAAAAACGCTAATGAGTTATTTTTTTTTATAATCAAGGTTAATGAAAATAATTTATATATAGTGAACTTGACCTAAAATTTTGAGACTTAACCGATGTTAGTTCAAAAAGCCGGGAAAAAACCATATGAAATATAAAAAAAAAACATCAAAAGTTGGTTCACTTAAGCGTCAAAAAAGTGCTCTGACTTACACGAGTCCTAAACAAAAATAAAATGCTGATTCTAGTGATATATAAAACTCATTTTCGACCGAAATGGTAGTAAAGCGACTTTACCTTTCAACTGTCGACATAATTTTCTCGTGACCTACCACTCAGCTATCCGTGCAGTTATCTGGATCTTTTATAAAACCTATCAAAACTGAGTACAGTTTGTAGAACTTGTGTTATGTTAACTAATCAATGAATGTACGTTGTTGTACCTTCTTTTTACGTTGTAATCCTCGATTATGAAAAAATAGCAAGGACTATTAAATTATGGTTAAGACTGTCAAATGCTTTCAAGAAAACTACTTATTCAATATTGGGCAATATTGAACCCATAAATTCAAACGTACTCGGTTTTTGCACTTTGGGTGGTCCTGATAAAAACAGTTTTATTACTATACTTCTTCTTGTTTTCGTATGGTTGGTTGTATAACCTGGTGTCACTTGACTCATACTTGAAAGGTTTCCTCATGATGTTTCTCTTCGCCCCTTTAAACAAGTGATAATTACTTTGTAATACACATATAAATTCGAAAAGACATAGATGCGTACTAGGATTTGAACCTACGACCTTTGACTTGGCAGTCTAATAGTCATACCACTAGGCTGTCACTACATAGATTGATTTTATTATTAACAAATAACTTTAAAAAACCTAGCTTTGAGTCTATATTGGCTACTACAGCAATATCTGAACAAATAAGTACAGCAGCAATATAATGATGGAAAAGTATCAACTTCATCTAAATTATTTTTGTTTTCTTGATGTCATTAATTAGCAACAATTGAAAAAAGTATTTCAAATAAATTAAAGAAATGAAACATACATGAGCCGCCCAGCTTTATGTTATTATTTGGGACAGAATTTATTGCATTTATCATAGATACTGTTGGATATATTTCATAGGCTTACTCATATCTGCCTTCGTGAACATCGTACCAACGATCAATCACAATAATTAATCCATCTGCTTTTTATCATAATTGTATCTTAATAATGGGATTAACAACAATAAAATACTATCACTTACGTATCAACAGTCTTAAAGATAATATTTTGTATAAATACCTTACAAACGTTTCCTTAAACATAGTTTGTATAACATCTAACAAACAAAAGCAGGTAAGAACAACTACTTACTTTATAAAATAAGAACGAACTTTTGGCATTATAAATATCTTATTTTGTTACTTAACTAATAATATTTTGAACTTTGAACACGTAAAATAATTAATCATAGCTCGTATTAAATTATTCTGGCTAATTTTACCAAGTACTAATATTGACGGTTTTTCTTTGCAGCAAAAATGAATTCCCTCTTCATCTTCGCCTCTGTCCTCGCCCTGGCTGTTGCCGGACCTGCCCACCGTGGCCTGGTCGCCCCCGGCCCAGCTGGCCCCGTCATGGCCCCTGAATTCGAGCCCATCGCTATCGGACCCGCCGTCATTGAGAACAATCCTATCTCTGTAGGACCCGTGATGGTTGAGGCCGAGCCTATTGCCGTTGGACCCGCTATCATCGAAGGATCTCCCATCGCTGTTGGACCCGCCATAGTCGAAGGCTTCGAGCCTATCGCCGTCGGACCCGCCATCATCGAAGGTTTCGAGCCCATCGCTCCTTCTCCCGTCGCTGTTGTTGAGGAAGCCGTCAACCACCCCGCTGCCCCCGCCCTCGTCCAGATCATCTTGAACATCAACGGTGTCCAGCACGTCATCGACACTCCCCTTGAGGTTCCCGTCGCCACCCCCGTGCACGTCGTGGACAGCGCCCCCATTGAAGCCAGCCCCGTGCAGGTTGTGGACGCTGCTCCCATCCCCGTTGGCCCCATCCAGGTTGTGGAGGTCGCCCCCGTCCCCGTTGCCCCCGTGCAGGTCGTTGAGGCTGCCCCTGAACCCGTCCAGGTCATCGAGGCTGCCCCCGCCCCCGTCATCATCGGAACCCCCAACCTGCCCGTCCCCGTCGTTGTCCTTCCCGAGGAGCTCAACTAATCTGGTCGAGTAAGGATTTTACAGGAACTGCGCTAATGAGTTAATATCTACACAGCCACTAGCTATGTGAAATTTGAATAAATGATATCAGTTCCGGAATAACTATAAACATGTATTATTATTTATTTCGAACCTTACGAAATCTGTATTTACTTCAGTATAGCACACTGATGTATGTTACCCGAATTTGTATTTAGAATTTAATTAAAAAAACGTAGCTATTTCTAATTCCAAAGCCACTAAACGTACGTCTTGTCAGCCATAAATAAAAAAAAACAAGGAAGCACAAGTACAAGCACAATGGCTTGCGATCTAAGTATTTATTACCTAAGCACTGCATAAATGGCAAAATCCTTTGACCTACTTAGAGGTCCCATTTACCAAAGGTCTGCAGACTTTAGTTTTAACTCGCTTGTAAGAAAAAGGCCTTAAGGAACAAAAGAGGATCATGGAAAATTTTGTAGTATTTTTATTCCAACAGCAAAATCCAAAAAAATAATTGAATAGGTACAATGTTTCAAATTGTTGAAAATTAATCTTGTTGATAATATTTTTTATTAAAATGTAATCTGAGATTATATTAACCTAATCGAAACCGCGTCGACTGGGATTAAGCGAATCCAATATAAATTGATCCGCACCTCCATTGGTGTAAGGAGGTGCTAAATTGATATCAGCCAATATTCTTTTAGCCGAAATAAATCGTGTGATTGTTATGTAATAAATGGAAAATTTGCAAACGTAATTGCGAAATTTTCCATTTTTTGATACGAGCAGATTTAGGTGCAATGTTCATTGACTATTGTGAGTGTGGTGCTATGAGGTATATTTCTACAAGGTAAAAACATTTGCGTGATCCAGAAATGCTTGTTCAATCAATGTTTTAATAATCTTCTTGCCTTTGCCACGCACCGACTAAATGTGGGAGACGTTACACGGCGGTTTAGGTTTAGTAAGTACAGTAAAAGTCTGACACTACCTATTTTCTCCTCCGTGGAGGTGGATGACCACATCACATCCACATAAAAAATAGATGATCTTTTGGATATTTGCGAAACCTGAGATACGGATTGCTTTGTTAGACAAGAGTGATTTTCACAAGTTATTTATTATTTCTGTATAGCACCTCTTTAATTGTTCAATTAATTTATAGTGTGAAAAATCATCGATTACATTTAGTAGTGTTTTTTTATTTTGATTACTTAAAGAAAATATTTTAATGGTTTCGTTATGCATATCTTATTTTAAATGAACTGTAAAGTTTTTATGAGAAAATAAATTTCTGTAAACCGAAAATAAAATTATATGTAACAATAAAAAAAAAATCTGCAATTTATTTTTTTAAGTGCTGAGTTTTCTCTTTTTGCATCCTTGTTTCATCCATCGTTACAGGCTGAACACTTATGTACGTGTAACTATTTATTAAGTGTAAGTATATACTATGAAGATACCAAAATATTTATCCTCGTAATATACTATTATTGTGCTAAGCCGTTTTTGATTCTTGCCCATGAATGTATCAATAGATAGACAAGTTTCTATTGTTTTTACTTCTTTCTTACATCTAATGTGCACCTTACTTATAACTTATACTATGAAGTAATGTTTGTATTCTGGAGACGCTGGTTGCAAATTTTTTTAGTGTTAATTTCGTAGCATTATATCGACTTAATAAAACATAAACTTGAGAAAATAATACTTTATTTATACAAATACTTTTTGAATTATTTTTTGAATTAACGGGTCCTCAAAGTCTGCCCGTTTTGTAGTAGATCTACAAATTAGTTGAGGGGTTCAGGCAGGACGGCAGCTGGGCTGGGAAGCACAGGGGAGGGGATGATTGCTGGGTCGGGCTGGGGGTAAGGAGCGGGCGCGGGCACGGGGGCAGGGAGTACTGGGACTGGGGCAGGCGCGGGGGCAGGCACGGGAACAGGCTGCACTGGCAGGGGTTCAGGGGCAGGGACGGGGACAGGGAGGACTGGGACGGGCTCAGGAGCGGGAACTGGGACAGGGAGTACTGGGATTATTGGGAGGGGCTCAGGAGCGGGGATGGGAACGGGAGCAATTTCGATAACATCACCAGGAGAAGCAGCGCTGGCAGTGTTAATGTTCAAGATGATCTGAATGAGCGGAGACGCAGGAGCAACTTGAGGCTGTTCGGGAGCAATGGCAGGTCCAACGGCGATGGGCGCGAAGTCCACGAAAGCGGGGCCGACGGCGACAGATTCAAAGTCTGGGACCTCTGGAGCCGCGATGGGACCAGCTGGGCCAGGAGTGATGATACCACGAGCGGGGCTGGCGACGGCCAGGGCCACCATTGAGGCGAAGATCAGCAGGGATTTCATTTTTGATTTTTGATTGCTGAAACAAATAAGTTTGATTGCTTTAGCGAAACTATAATAATTGGAATAATGATGGGTTAGCGAAACTCTTTGTTTAAAAAAATTGGATACACTAATTAACGATTTATTTACATGTCAGGCAATTAAATATTAATTATTAAACACTCAAAAATAAAGAAAAAACATATATCAATTAATCGTAAAAATCAAAGTCGATTAAAAATCTTGGATTTAAAGAGCTTACCTGTTGGTTACTTGCTACAACACAAACTGTGATTACAATAATTTATTTCAGGTATTTATATTAAAAGTAATATGACGAAACTGTAATTAATAGATAAGATTTTGTTAATTAAGCTCACTGTTCCGGGCTTATGCGTCATAGAAACAAAACATGACAATACATGTGTTTTTCGTAGATAGCAATGAATTGTAAGTATCATGTGAACACGCCTAGTTTTCCTAAAACATTTGTAGTTAGTCATAAAACAACATTTTCAAGAAAAACAAAATTAAATACTTTTATGATTTCATTATAACGAATTTAGGCTAAACCCTGAAACTAAATATTATGATAGTTATACCTAAATATAGTTAGTTAATTACCTAAAATGTGGTTACTAAAAAATATTAATTAATACTAAAATGAATTAAATACTTGTACTCACTGCAGCACAAATCGTATTTAATAACTTTCAAGCATGGTATCATAATAACAAACATAGTTATAATAGCAAACCGTAGACTCAAACAATAGTAGAAAAATCTGTACAGCTATTCAAATGAAATGAAAACAAAAAAATGAGAGGAGAATTTTCGAATCAACATATCAGCTTAATAACAAATGTAGAAAATAAATAACGATCACAGAATTCGGCTTTAAAACTAGTTTAAAAACTCTATTTATAGCTTTTATATAACAAAAGATATAATTATTTAAAAAAGAAATCTCGTCAGAAACTTCGTCATATAACATAATATATCATTAATTTTCTAGCGATTAGCTGAAAAGGCTATATTATAAGATGTTTTGTTATTGAAATATTTTTGTGCAATTATTATTTTTCCTCATTTATTTGATACATGATTCCCCTTATCGGCTTTAGACGATGACAAGCGCCTTAAGAAAATTCTCTCTTTGTCCTTATAAATACTAACATGACGTCATACGTAACAACTTGTGATTTAAATAATCACTCACTAGTAACCAATCTCATTAGAGCTCTTTCATATAATACTGTTGTACATGAATATACTATTTGACAACAGTGTAATACTTATAGACTAGAATCTATATTTTGCTTTTTGCTTAATATTATGATACAGGAATGTCAGAAATAATTTAATTTAATTATATTTTAGATCCCTTTGGGGTTGAAACGCTTGGGACATGGGCCGGGTGCACGAGCTCTGTATAAGGAACTCGCTAAGCGCTTGGTCGACTCCACCCGTGATCAGAAGGCTGGACTGTATTTCGCGCAAAGAATTGGCATTGCCATTCAGCGTGGTAATGCGACCAGTCTCCTGAGCACGTTTCCCGCCATTGACGAAGATGAGGATAATATTTTTCGACGCTTTGTAAATATGTTATTTTTTAGTTACATAAGGTTAGGTTAGTTATAAATGTAGAAATAATTTAAATGTAATGCTAAATAAATTCTAATTTTGTAATAGCACAAAGTATTCTTAAAACGAAACAATTTTGATACCGGAGGTATACTACAACTTATTTATTAGAGTACCAATTGATCTTCCTCGATAGAAGTAAAGCCTTTGATTTAGTTAACCATAAATTACTCTTTCAGATACTTCTGAAGGAGTAATTTAAGGGGAAGCAGAGGTAACGGTGTCAATTGCCTAAATTCTCTTAGCAGTCTCACCAAACACAATGTGACAATGTTATGAAATTATATCTTAAAAACTCAAATAGATAGAACCGAATTTTAATTATCGTTTGGATTACTCCAAGGTAACGTTTTGGGGCCATTTTTATTAAACAGTTTTCCTTCAATAAACCTTTAAACAATATTAACAGCCAACGATACTATCTCGATATTTCAATGGTTAGGTTAACCGACTTTCCACTCTTTGCAACAAAATTTAAATGTAATATGGGTAAATCAAAAACATTTATATTTCATAGTTCTAATGTTTTTATACTATGTTATAATAATATAATACCATTCAAGATGAACATTTTCGAGACAATAGAATTAAAGAAATTGCTGAAATTATGTTTTTATTAACTAGACTAGGCTGGTTTACTACAAATTCAAGTCCCAATTTCAATCAGTGCAGCAATTTTAGAATTTTCTGTCAAAAAACCGATTTGTTTGAATATAAAAAGCCTATCGTATGCTGTGTCACAAAAACAAAATTAAAAAACATGCTATAGTTATGACTGCCATTTAACGACTTATCTCTAACAATGGTCTATGGTTATCAGAGGATTATATTGCTCAGTGTCATGGATAATTTAATCATTGCCTCTGTCAATATGCGTGTAAATCAAAATTATTTATAATAGGCGTTTGAAAAAAAACTGTAAATATTCAACATTCCTATGTCAATTTTCTCATGTAATTCGTATAGTCAGCCGTTGTTAGACTTAGTTCGTGGATAGGTAAAGGCTTACGAATGTACTCAAAAGTCTAAGTGCCGCGGAAACACTTAAAGATTTAGGATTTATTTTGACTATTGTTAGTCGTAAAGTCACTCAACAAAATATCATAAAACCAGATCCCACTTTTATTTCTTGATGAAATTAAAAATCAATCTGAACACGTAAACTATTTTATTGTTGTGTAGATTTATGATTCCTTAGATTTATGACTTTTAAAATTTAATTCTTGTTTTCACAGGGCGCTTGTCACAAAAAGGGTGTTATTTTGGTTACCTTATTAAGTAAATTAAACAGGAGTTCAAGTAAGTAATAATTGTAATTTATTTGCATTAATATTGCTCCACAGTAAATACATCGAAAGTTGTTCTTCATCATTCATTCATCTTAGTTGAGAGATTCAGGCAAAACGGCGGCTGGGTCGGCAAGCACAGGAGAGGGAATGATGACCGGATCGGGCTGCGGGTAAGGAGTAGGCGCGGGGACAGGTCCAGGGAGTACAGGGACTGGGACTGGAGCAGGTGCTGGAGATGGCCTGAGGACTGGCTCAGGAGCGGGGACGGGGCCTGGGAGAACAGGGACTGGGACTGGAGCAGGTGCTGGAGATGGCCTGAGGACTGGCTCAGGAGCGGGGATAGGGCCAGGGAGTACAGGGACTGGGACTGGAGCAGGTGCTGGAGAAGGCTTGAGGACTGGCTCAGGAGCGGGGACAGGGCCAGGGAGTACAGGGACTTGACCTGGAGCAGGTGCTGGAGAAGGCACGGGGGCAGGGACTGGGAGGATTGGAAGAGGTTCAGGAGCTGGGATAAGAACAGGGAGAACTGGCACTGGCACTGGCACAGGAGCCGGAGCAGCCGCAGCGTTGATGTTCAAGATGATCTGCACGAGCGGAGAGGCAGGAGCAGCCTGAGGCTGTTCAGGAACAATCGCGGGCCCAACGGCGATGGGTGTGAAGTCAACGATAGCGGGGCCAACTGCGATGGGCTCGAAGTCTGCGACCTCTGGGGCTGGGATGGGACCAGCTGGGCCAGGGGTGATGATACCACGAGTGGGGCTGGCGACCGCCAGGGCAACCATAGAGGCAAAGATCAGCAAGGATTTCATTTTCGGCTGCTGAAACAAATAAATTTAGTTATAAACAAAACTTTATTTTGCCTTATAAATAAATTTAAAAAGCACTTACAAAAGTTGAATGAAATAAAGAAATATAAACTAAAGCCGCATTAAAATTTTAGATTCTCTGAACTTACCTTTTTATTACTAGTTGCAACTGAAACTGTAATTACATTAATTTACTTTGAGTATTTATACGAAATATTACAAAATATTATGAAATTGTAATTAATTGATAAGATTTTATTAACTAAGCTCAATGTTCCGGTCTTATCCAGTGATGGGTACATAATGACAATCCAGGTAGTTCAGATAACAGTATAATTATGGTAAGTATCAAAGGACCACACCTAGCATGCCAATAACATCTGAGGTAAGTTAAAATAAATATTATTCATCTTGTGCTGGAAACAGTTTCAATTATAAATAATTATGAAAATTATTCACCAGCTATGATTACAGTTATAGCCAAACAAGTACCGTACGTTTTAGAAATCAATGTCATATGGCTTCCGTGTTTCAAAAAGTCATAACATGTAGGTCTTACACTCGGATCGGACTGTTCTTTCTCAGGTGGCACCGGTTGTCCATTCCATCTGGTCATGAGAGTAAAGGAACAAAAGGTGCACCTGTGTTTTGCGCACACAATTGTGCACTTCATGTACCGCACTGTTAGATAGTGTCTAAAACACTAACAGCCGTGACCAGAATCAGTTAAGATGGACGGTATGTTCCGTTGTACCATAAAATCACCCAGAAGATTAGTTGTTAAATGAATTTTGTTAACGTTGGTATGGTCAGAATATTGATGAATTATCCAAATTTATGATAGGACCAGAATTATCTATATCAGTTCATTGGTGGTTGTTATTCTACGATTTTGTGATAATGTGACGTGGACAATCACTAAACATGTTTGCTGACTCAGATTTTTGAGAGTAACAACTGTGACTGTGTAATCTACTTTCCATCAAATTATAAATCGACACTGTCGTAGAACAAAGACAGATGTGACAAAACAACGAAATCGTTTTTATTTTAGAATAGTCTTCAGTTACAAATGAGCTATCGATACATCCAAGAAAAAGTAAAATTTTCCGAATAGTTTCCGAGATATTGAGTAGAACAAAGTCGGTTCTGAAAACAGTTCCAAAAAACAAAGCTATAAGATCAGTACCGTGACTGTCGGTTGGAAATGAGCGCCATGCGCGCCAGTACTATTGTCACTAGCGGCGTTTTTCGACGGCAAACGGCCAGGTACGCTGCTAAATTATCAGTTTAGTTAAATAACTGTGTAATTGTTTTGATTAGGTTATTTTTTTAATGAACTTAGTTTAAAAATGTCTTAGTCACGTAAAATAATGAAAAATGTAAAAAATAACAAAGAAACAAGAAATGTTTTTTTTGTTGAGGCGGCCAGTAATTCAAATTTGGAAGAAAATATACTTCAAGCAGGTACGTAATGCTATTTATTTTTAGTCTGAAATATATAAAAGCCATTAAATATTATGTTTTATTATTTTCAAGCTATTAATAGCATTTTATCATGAAAAATTGAAAGTTCCGTAAAACAAGGTCGGTTCTACACATACGATACAGCGGATTGTGCAGAACCGACATTGTTCTACGGAAATAAAATTTGTTTAATTTATTTAATATATGACTATTTCCATGCCTTGTTTTGTTAAGACATTTAATCATGTACTTTATTTGTTGAATCCCTACTTTTGATTTCATGATGTCATATGTTTAAATGTAACGATTTTCTTCGAAATTTAATAAGATTTTACTAGTGGCTTGTAGACATACAACGTTGTATTCCGGAGTATGATTACATTTTTTATGCCGCATATTAAGAACGGACGGTGTTCTTTGACATAATTTCACATACGACTTTGTTCGCATACTTTAAATGCTAATAAAACATATTTTATGTAAAATTAGAACCATTTTGTTTATTTTTTTGTATTGTAGATGTATAGTTCTAAATAATTTCATAATTTGCAGGTCCTGGTGTTGAAAAATCTGACTCGTCGTTACCACCAGGCGCAGAGGCAAACATTTTTAGTTCGCCATTTATTATTGAAATTTTGAGGCTTCCTCTTCTACCACTATAGAGGGATGCGGAGATGGTGTTGTAGATACACCTAAATCACTACATAAAATTTCTATCTCTATGTTTTCGCCTAAAAATTCTCACAGAATTAATTATGAAGACATTTTTGTAATAAAATGAAATGAAATCATTTATTTTGTAACTAGGATAATCATATCACCTATACAATATGTTCTATAAATGTTTTGAGCTCGCAAGATTCGACATTTCCTAACTGACTACCCTGAGAAGAAATGTCGAAACAAAGTCAGGGGTAAACATAAACATGGGGTGTACATGACACCTACGTAGAGCAGCTTCACCATCTTTACTGGATACTGTAAATGGAGTAAATTCAGTGTCTGAATCAGACTCCAGCCCTGTGTCATATCTTTAGGTCGAAAGAAACATAAGAAGTGCAAGGGTTCGTGGTTAGTGTCAGAGAAATTGATTTAGAGAAAAACATATGTTAAAATCAAGTAAAGTTTTGATGAAAAGGTTATGGCCTTGCAAATGACGATTTAAATGTTTTGTTAAAATTACTCATAAGTACACAGAGTTTGTGTTGCTTCACAATGTTTTGGAGTCTGGGTTTCAGATTAAGTATTTGAAAGCACTATAATTTAATAAAAGTCTAGAGTGGATCAGCTGGTGTTGTACCGAGAGACACAAGGGAAACCTCAAAGATTCACGGATGCTACTTTGTGTTTGAGCTTGAGTAATTTGTATTGCACTTTACAGCTTGATAGGTTGTGACTGTCATTAAAGGTCTAGTGCAGAAAACGAAGGACAGTCAAGAGAACTCCTCAACGACTAGGAGTTAAAAAGAAACTTCTGTATAAGTTAGACTTTCATATGTATCGATAGTTGTGTTCTTTTATAATTATTACGTAGGCCTTATTTTAGGAAGGTAAATCTTAACTCTAAGAAGAATAATAAACGTATACCCCTCGGGGCGAGTCGTTACCTCATCATGGGGATAACGCAAGACCTGAGGATAGAGGATATTAACATGCTATTTCAAACCTTGAGGTATAAATAAAAAATGTGTCTGAAGGTCTACGTAGGAGCATACATCCGCAAGGCAGCTTGTGGCGAGCTGTTTGTACAGTACAGACACAGATTGTACTGTACAAAAAAGTAAATTTTAAAGACACAGACTTAATTTGTGATTGACTTTTTTTGTATTATTTAAATCATTTTAACTAAGTTTGATTAGGCGTATTAATTTAAAAAGTGATTTGGAAACTGTGATATTCCTTACTTTTGGTAATTACATACTTTCTTCAATGTGTTTTTAATAATGAATAATATTTATTTCTTCAGTAAAAGACCAGAAGATTGATAATTTTATTTCAGTTTTATTTTAAAGTAAATTGAACAAGTTCGATAAAATTATAAGTCAAATACTTATAATTTTATCGAGCTTGTACAATTTAAATTACCTGGAATATTTCTGATTTGCTAATTAAAATATTTAATGTCGTGTTTCATGATATTCATATTTTTACTTGATTCATATTGATATGATGGTTCTTGATCTATACTTTGTTAAGAACAAATTGATTTCATTATTTCTTTAATGATATGGTTTTATTATTGTGTACCTAATCATTTATAATTGTCTTGAATTAAGATTATGATTAAAATAATTAAGCCATGTTCCAACTTTTTATTGAATTTTGTCTAACTTTTAATATAATTTTCTTTGCTGATGTCATTTTGACCTTGTTTAAACGTAAAAAATAAATGTTTTATTTTTAAATTTAAATATTTTACCCCTTTATAATAGGGATACGACATTAAATCAACGTTAAATTCCGTAGAACAATGTGGCATGTATTCATTC
The DNA here is from genome assembly GCA_941860345.1 of Chrysodeixis includens. Lineage (NCBI taxonomy): Eukaryota > Metazoa > Arthropoda > Insecta > Lepidoptera > Noctuidae > Chrysodeixis > Chrysodeixis includens. The sequence goes on along the minus strand of OW796091.1, from coordinate 663,307 downwards.
GTTGTACTAGTTTCCGTGGTACAACGTCGCAAAGTCACACCAAACCAAACAAGGGACGCAGTACAATGTCGCATCTATACATACGAAGCCTTTTTTTTAATAAATTAATAAAATTGAATGTTCTAAATGTATTTATTATGGCGATTTTACAACAAAAAGCTATTACGAATTATATTTCAATTTTATTTGATGTGTAAAAAGTTATACAGAAAAATGTAAAACTTAAACTTTAAACTGCTCTCCTGTAAAGTTGATATTTTTCAGATCCGTCTTTGTTCTACGACAGTGTCGAAATGATCATAATTTTTTTATGGTGACATTCGGCCCTAGATGATGAAACAAAGGTTGTTAAAGAAACATACTATAACATAAAATATAATCTACTATTATAATAATGTCGTATGGTATATAATGTCGTCCGTGTGGTGTCCGGATATAAAGAATAGCACCACCCCATATCCTCCACTGGGTGTCGTAAAAGGCGACTAATGGACCTTAAGACCCAGTGCACTGTACCAAGCACCTTGGGTCACCCGAATGGTGGCGGGTAAACAACCAACAATCGCATTCCCAAAGAGGGTTAGTGTCAGGCAGGCGGCCGACTATAAAACCATAGCCAAAACTTTAAGCAACACGTCTAGAAGACGTGTTGCGCCGACCCCAAATAATAATAATTGGGATAAGGGCAGGGGAATGATGATATTATAATAATATTATCAAAATCAAGTCATTTATCAAATTAGGTTACAATGTAGCACTTTTGAACGTCAAGATTAATAAATAATTGTCTAGTATAATTTATTCATCACCACCATCGCCCACCCTTCACAGCATTTAACTCAAAATATTATAATATTGATCTATAATCTTTTTGAGTTTTTTACCATATTACCCAAATTTTACCATGTTTCTGCTCTCCGTTTCAATACAGAAGTAGCCTTTGTTGCTTGAATTGAATAGCAAAATGTTGTAATTATTACAGTGAACGTTTATTACTTTGCATACTTCATACTTTTTGTGGGTTATACCATAAACTAAATAAAACATAAATTTCAGGATGTAATGCTTGTTTATTAATGCTTTAGTTTATCAATGCTTTCTGAAATTAACATTTATACTTCCAATGGTTCCGGTAAGGGAATAGGGAGTACGGGAACAGGGAGGGGTATGATAGGGTCCGGGACTGGGTTAGGTGGGTGAATAGGGAGTATAGGAATGGGCTGGGGTATGATAGGGTCCGGGACTGGGTTAGGTGGGTGAATAGGGAGTATAGGAATGGGCTCGGGTATGATAGGGTCCGGGACTGGGTTAGGTGGGTGAATAGGGAGTATAGGAATGGGCTGGGGAATGATAGGGTCCGGGACTGGGTTAGGTGGGTGAATAGGGAGTATAGGAATGGGCTGGGGAATGATAGGGTCCGGGACTGGGCTAGGTGGGTGAATAGGGAGTATAGGAATGGGCTCGGGTATGATAGGGTCCGGGACTGGGTTAGGTGGGTGAATAGGGAGTATAGGAATGGGCTGGGGAATGATAGGGTCCGGGACTGGGTTAGGTGGGTGAATAGGGAGTATAGGAATGGGCTCGGGTATGATAGGGTCCGGGACTGGGCTAGGTGGGTGAATAGGGAGTATAGGAATGGGCTGGGGTATGATCGGGTCCGGGACTGGGTTAGGTGGGTGAATAGGGAGTATAGGAATGGGCTGGGGTATGATCGGGTCCGGGACTGGGTTAGGTGGGTGAATAGGGAGTATAGGAATGGGCTGGGGTATGATCGGGTCCGGGACTGGGTTAGGTGGGTGAATAGGGAGTATAGGAATGGGCTGGGGTATGATCGGGTCCGGGACTGGGTTAGGTGGGTGAATAGGGAGTATAGGAATGGGCTGGGGTATGATCGGGTCCGGGACTGGGCTAGGTGGGTGAATAGGGAGTATAGGAATGGGCTGGGGTATGATAGGGTCCGGGACTGGGTTAGGTGGGTGAATAGGGAGGATAGGAATGGGCTGGGGTATGATAGGGTCCGGGACTGGGTTAGGTGGGTGAATAGGGAGGATAGGAATGGGCTGGGGTATGATAGGGTCCGGGACTGGGTTAGGTGGGTGAATAGGGAGTATAGGAATGGGCTGGGGTATGATAGGGTCCGGGAATGGGTTTGGAGAAGGATGAGGGTTTACTGGGAGAGGGTCAGGCACAGGGGCTGGCGCAACAGGAGATGGAACACTTGGAACGTTAATGTTCAAGATCATCTGCACGAGTGGAGAGACAGGAGCAACTTGAGGCTGTTCGGGAACAATCAGAGGCTCCACGGGGGTGGACGGGACGGACTCGAAGTCTGGGTCAAATGGTAAGATGCACCGAGCCGGCTTGTCGTTAGATTCTGAGTCTGGTTTGTCGGGGAAGGGACCGGGCAGGTCAGGCATAATGATGCAGCGAGCGGGGCTGGCGACGGCCAGGCCCACCAGACAGGCGAGGATAAGCAAGAACTTCATGTTTGACTGCTGAAAGAAATAGATTTGGTTAATTTAATACAGTTTGCAGGTTTAAAGACTCCTTGTAGACTAAAAGTTTCTTATTATTTTGTGGTATAATTGATAATAGTCATTTAATTTTACAGAAAATCACATGTAGGGCGTTAGCGTTGAATAAAACATTTTGGATTGTTAAAATATAAAACGAAATTAAAAAAATATTTATCAGTTTAAATCAATCAAAATTATTAAGCGCTTACCTGTTTGTCCCTTATTGCAGTTCAAACTATGGTCACATTTGTTTCTCTCCACTTTTTATATTAAAAAGACAGGAAGCTATGCTTAAAAGATCAAATGATAAAGTTTATGATATAATCCTACTATTCCGAGATTATCTATAACAGAGACAAAGATTATTAATACATGTGCTCCGTAGATACTAATGGAATGTCGGTACGTTAGTTGACCGCGCTGTACCACTAGCATCCAGTTTGACCATACCATAATATTTACTGTTAATGGTGATAGCTTAGTATAGATCTTCTGATGAAATCGCACGAAGCCAAGTATGCACTTCTATAAAAAAAAGTGCAAAAAGCATTCCCTCCAACAAAAACCTAAATTTGCCTACTATCCCTGTCTTTATCCTACCAAGTTTCTGTTAGGCTGCTTGGGATATAAAATGTTAGAGGTGAGAAGGGCGTGTGATCAGATGGGCTCTTTGCTCAAAATTATTCCCGGATTTGCTGATGCTCCAGAGATCCACGATGAGTTGATTCGACTTAGGGCCACAAATAATTATCTTCACAATAGGCGCCAGCGACTACTAGATGTGCCTACGTGTCGGACCACAGCTCGTGCTGCGTCTCCCGTACCACGTGTGTTGTCCGCTCTGAACATGCTTGTACAGGCCAACCCGGATTGTGATTAGTTTACCAATGCCTTTTCTAAATTCATGTTAAGTTGTTTGCAATTCAATGAGCATAATAGTATGTAGAAGAATTTTCTCAATTTATTCTTAGTTAGAAATTATGTTTTAGTTAATATAATATTATATATTTTTAATTATTAATTTATGTTTTTCTGTAATTTTTGGCGAAGGGCCGCGCATGAGCACACCCTCCCGCCCTAACCAGGGTTTGGGCGGTGGTACGGGGGTGCCGACCGTCCGTTGTAGACGACTTCCACATTCGGTGCTATGGGTGTGGTCCCAATATGAGGCGACGAGGCCGAGGCCCTCTACACGTCGGCCTCCAACAACTTTTACGATAGAGCAACCCGCTGGCCGAAACGGGGCTAGCGGAAGCCCGCCATCGGTGCATGAAGTAATGCTATGCGCTGCCATGCACCGACACCAAAACGCGGATGATGAAGCACAGCGGTTCAGGTTTAGTCAGTAAGAGTCTGACACTACCTGCGGGCCGCGGCTCCCCTCTGATTCGCGGGTGTCCATGAGGATTTCCCCACTTTACCAAAAAAAAACAAGAGTGATGACACAAAAAAATATACGAAAAACAAAATGATGTAATGGCTAAACTGTGATTAACCGATAAGATTTTGTAAATTAAGCTCAATGTTCCGGGATTATCCGGTATCGCAGCAAAAGATGACAATACATGTTTCGTAGATAGTGATAAAATGTAGCTATCTTTAGCAGATGACCGCAGCACTGGACTGCTAGTATCTAGTCGACTGCTATGGATCATGGACATCTTGGTAACTACGCAACGTAACGACATTTTAAATGTTCTGTAAGTTTTGGAAATCAATATTTTATATAGATAGTGTCTAAGACAGGCCAGATTCAGTAACAAGAAAAACCGGCCAAGTGTGAGTCGGACTCGTCCATGAAAGGCAGCAAGTAGAGAGGTATAGAATTTCTTGAAGTTCGTTGTAACTTTCGTCGATGATATAATAATAATTACATTGTGGGATTAAATACTAACTATATGCGGGTCCATATAGGCTTGTGATTGCTAAACAAGCTAATATATTATATCCAGTTTGACAAGAAATGTTTCCAAAAATGTTATTAATATGTGTGCGTCCTCGTGTAGTTGGTCAAGGTGGTAATAACGTTGCGGGTTATGGTTTATGACGTATTAAAAAAAATACTTACTAGATCTTGTTCGAAGCAATTTTCGTTGAAAGTTTACATTGTAAAGCATATCATATATATTTTTCAGTTTGTTAATTTTATTGTTTCAGAAGTAATGGGTCCGCGAGACGATCAAGTGCGCTTGACAAGTCTACGTGCTTGACGATTTCACTTGACCAGAGACTTGACGCGACTTGAAGGTGCCGTCAAGTCCACATGCCGCAGTCGTTCACCGGCGCTTGCTGCCATAACCACGTCTCGGTCCGGTCCGTCGTCCGCCATCTTTGATGTTCCGGTCGAAAATGAATAAAACTTGTCAAGTTGCGTCAAGTCGCATCAAGCGCAAGAAGCTTCAAGTACCGTCAATCAAAATTTTGGTCAATTATGGTCCAGCCCGTAGATACTTGACGGGACTTGTCAAGTCAACGCTGTAAACGATCAATATTCATTTCAAGCACGTAGACTTGTCAAGCGCACTTGATCGTCTCGCGGACCCATTACACACATATTTTACCACTTTGGAAAAGTTTCTCGCGAAAACTATTCAGTTTAGAAGAATATGATAATTATGAAAAACCTTAATATCATTTTTAAAGACCTATCCATATAGATACCACACAAATGGGATTGATGAAAAAAAAAAGCTCCGATTATGGGAGACTCACCCAAAATAATTATGTTTTTTTTCTATGTTAGTATTAAAGTCTTCATGCGGTTAACAGAATTCATCTACATTCCAAGTTTTAACAGTATAGCTCTATAGTTTCAGAAAAAAAAGTGGCTGTGACAAACGGACGGACAGAAAAACAGAATAAATCTTATGCCGCAAAGGACCATAATATAGATCTATATTAAATCAACAATGTATTTAATTAATTGGATAAGGATTAATGCTGTATTGGTCATAATCGTTTCGAAAATTACCCATTATCTGTCGTAAAAAGTAAACGCCAAAAAAAATATATTGTAGGATATCCATAAGAGATAGACATATACCATAGCGGAGTTGTCTGTAGACCTTTTCAATGTGTACAAATAATTAGTACATTATTTTGATAAATCTCGCAGGGTTCAGCCTGCGTTTGCAAGGTAAGTGGCAAAAAAAATATAATTAACGACATCAGATTAGAAGCCTCAAAAATAACAGTATTTCTTCACTATTTAATAGAAGTTATTATTCATGTAAATCTTACTCTTGAATCATTCTATCTTTAAAAAAAACCGCATCAAAATCCGTGGCATAGTTTTAAAGATTAAAGCGGTCGAAGGGACGTGAGGGCAGAAAAAGCTACTTTTTTATACTATGTAGTGATTGTCAGTGGTTACGATTTTGTTATAGTGTGTCTTGGGCAATCACTAAACATTTTTGTTGACTCATATTTTTGAGAGTAACACTGAGTGTTTTGCTTTGCTTAAAATTCTAAAAAATAATCCGTTTTTATG